>OU744336.1:57885644-59135644 GCA_916610165.2 Gymnosoma rotundatum
CTTAACTGAATTACAAATTTAAACCGCAACTGATAGTGAACTCTGTTTGTGTTATAAGACTTGTCTCAGCTTAATAATATATTTTTTGCTTAGTGTTGTTATTGTTGCTATTAACACAAAGCTAAGCTTACCAAGTAATCAGCCAGCAAGCCCAACTTACTATCCAGCAGACACGAGCCCACAAAAAATATTATGCAGAACATAGAGCAACAGCTCTAAGAAGCAAAATCAAAATAATAACAACACTCAAAAATCAAAACAAAACCTGTACAGAACACATACACAAACATATGCTCACAAACACACACACACACACACACACATGAACAAAATAACAACAAGATTGGCAAGTAAACTTGGATTATGTCTTCCCCCTCCACTTTAACCAAATAAAAAAAAATGACAACAAACATATTGCAATTGCTCCCATCTACTGTCATACTTAATATCGCTTGCTACAGAAATTGAGCACTCTTTAGCGCTCAATTACAGTGCAAACACTTCAGCCCAAGAAAACAATAACATACGAAAACAAAATTTGCAAAGGCCATTAAAAATATTTACTGACCATTTGCGCGTGCGCACTACACACCGAACTTTAATAGTTTTTAAATGTTGATGCTGCTCTCTGCGATCAATAACTTTTACTCTCAATTTATTGAGTTTATTTAAAGTACTGTTTGAAAAAGTTGCCAGACATTATTTTTTTCTTTCAATTAAATTAAACAACGGGAATTTTATATTAAATTAATTTATTTTCAAAAAAATCTTTTTTTCGCGCTATTTTTTATTTATTATCCCGATTTATTAATTAAATCAACGATATTGATTTTTGAGGGTGAAAGCACGTCTCGATGGCCATTTCGCTAGCGCTTACTTAGCTCTTTAGGAAACTACTCATAAACATTTTAGTTTTGTGCCTGTGCATACAAAAAATTACCGTAGTTATTTGTGATTTTTTATTTTTCATCCTATTTCAACTGTATAAAAGAGCCGAAAAAAAAGTCAGCCGTATACAGTGGAGAAAAAGAAATAGAATTATTCTTTCGTTATTGTTGTTTTTGCTTAAACTTGGATTTTTGTCTTTACTTTAATATTTGGACAAAAGTCTTTAGTTTATTTAAAATGTTTGTCAGAAGTTTCCTGAAGAGTTAAGTAAGCGGTAGCAAAATGGCCATCGACACGTGCTTTTACCCTCAAAAATCAATATCGTTGATTTAATTAATAAATCGGGATAATATATAAAAAATAGCACGAAAAAAATATTTTTTTGAAAATAAATGAATTAATTCAGTGAAGCATTTTTCACATACAAATATTAAATTAATCATGTGTTGTATAGGGAGAGCTACAGTACATAATGATTTTTATTATATAAACAAATAGAAAAGTTCACAATTTACTTGAGCTCACAAGATGAATATAATTGCCGTATTCACAAGCTCTGCTAAGGTGTAGGTAGTATTGCATACTACCTTTTGTTTACTTCTTTGTGAACAACCATTATATCAATGTGCCATTGTACATTGTACTTCATACGTCAAAAATTGAATAAGAAGAAGAAAAGTGCTATTCATCATTTGTTATTTAGAAGCCAAATGGGGGAGAAAACAGAAAAAAGTAAATTAATAAATTTTTTGTGTGAGGATGAAATTCAAGACATTTTTAGGATGAACCTAATGTACTTGCTCTCCAGTCGCAGAATTATACATTTAGGGCTACCAAAATCATCATTATGGCATAATCGGGTTTTAAGATATTTTGATGAAAACAGATTTCTTCATATGATACGACTACGGCCAGAGGAATTTGCCTATATAATCAACCTTATAAAAAATGACGATGTTTTTCACACAATTGGCGAAAGGCTCCAACTACGCATTGACTTGCAGCTTAAAATTGTATTTTACTGCTTGGGATCTTCAGGAAATGGTGCTTGTGTTCGTAAGGTCTCTTTTTGGTATAGGTGATGGCGGTACCATACAAAATATAAATATTAGAAATCGAGTCATTAAAGCAATATTAAATCTTAAAGAACAGTTTTTATATTGGCAACTTTCAACTTTAACTTTCTAATAAATCAGTCAAATCAATAAATTAAATAAATAAAACTAATAAAAATATCTTTTAATTCAATTTAATTTAATATAATTCACACATGAACACAAAAATAATTGCCCTATTCACAAGCCCCCTAGTACGCGCTAAGTGCTAACAAAATACAACGGTGCTAGCTGTGTTGTTGGTAATTTTCATGCAAACATGCAATACAACACTTAGTACTTTTTTTCATATGTTTTTCAAACGTTGTATTTGTTTAAATGTTTTATGTTTAAATAAATTATTATTTTTGTGTTCATGTTTGAATTATATTAAATTAAATTGAATTAAAAGATATTTTTATTAGTTTTATTTATTTAATTTATTGATTTGACTGATTTATTAGAAAGTTGAAGTTGAAAGTTGCCAATATAAAAACTGTTCTTTAAGATTTAATATTGCTTTAATGACTAGATTTCTAATATTTTGTATGGTACCGCCATCACCTATACCAAAAAGAGATGCTACCCAAGCAGTAAAGTACAATTTTAAGCTGCAAGTCAATGCGTAGTTGCAGCCTTTCGCCAATTGTGTGAAAAACATCGTCATTTTTTATAAGGTTGATTATATAGGCAAATTCCTCTGGCCGTAGTCGTATCATATGAAGAAATCTGTTTTCATCAAAATATCTTAAAACCATAATGATGCCATAATGATGATTTTGGTAGCCCCAAATGTATAATTCTGCGACTGGAGAGCAAGTACATTAGGTTCATCCTAAAGATGTCTTGAATTTCATCCTAACACAAAAAATTTATTAATTTACTTTTTTCTGTTTTCTCCCCCATTTGGCTTATAAATAACAAATGATGAATAGCACTTTTCTTCTTTTTATTTACTTTTTGACGTATGAAGTACAATGTACAATGGCACACTGATACAATGGTTGTTCACAAAGAAGTAAACAAAAGGTAGTATGCAATACTACCTACACCTTAGCAGAGCTTGTGAATACGGCAAATAATTCATTTAAACATAAAACATTTAAACAAATACAACGTTTAAAATACATATGAAAAAAAGTACTAAGTGTTGTATCGCATGTTTGCATGAAAATTACTAACAACACAGCTAGCACCGTTGTATTTTGTTAGCACTTAGCACGTACTAGGGGGCTTGTGAATAGGGCAAATATTTTCATGTAAAAACATTTTCACTTAAGTTACACAAATGTGGTACAGTTTTTCTAAGTTCCTAGAAGAGCAAGAAAATCTATCTAGATGGAGGAAACATGCGCCTGTATTGTCCTTACACGTTGCAAAAGTGTTTTCTTTTTGTGTTATTTTATTCACTTGTATATTGTTATTATACAAAACCGAAATTTTAAATACTCCAGTTTCGCAAAAAAACAAATCGGTATTTCACTAAGCAATCGAAATTTCACCTAAATATCACATTTTAAAGTAAATTTACCCAAATTTAAAAAATTAAGTTTTAACAGAAAAAGTTATCAATCGAAATTATCCCAAAATATCACATTTTCACAAATAATTTCACAAAAAAATTCTTACAATAAAATAAAAAATAAAATTCATTATAAACGAAAATTCATAAAAATCGAAATTTCACTAAACAATTAAAATTTCACCAAAAGTTCATAAATAGATACATATATTTAGGTTTTGCCAAAAAGAATTTTAATTGAAATGAAAAACTTGAAATTTTATTAAAGGTTAAAAAAATTTTTTTAATCAAAACTTCACCAAAATATCACATTCAAAATAAAATTTCATCGTATTAAAATTTGGAAAACCATCCATTACTTGCAGTAAATGCGCTTTCATCTTTATCGGGGTAATATGGGTCCTCTCACTGTGTTCTTCTTTTCACGTTGATTTAAAAACAACTTATAAAGGCGTTCTTCCATTTCCACGGATAGACGGACTTCACTCAATCGACTTCGCTGTGCATAAGAACTCAGAATATGGCTAACTTCCAAAACGTCAGTTGCTTTGTATATATAATGCCGTGGTAGTAAATGTTTACAATGCAAACCATTCCAAAATGTCGCAGACAAGTATTAGAAACGTTATAACCGACAGTGCTGCCACACCAAACAATTTTTACAACCAAAATTTGCACTAAAAGTTTCCAAATGAGAAAAAAAAAATAACCAAATTTCAATATGTAGTATTTTTATTAAATAACATTTAAAATGGATACATTATTATAATGTAACTTATTTGATTTAAATTCAGTTAATAATAATAATAACAAAAATAAAATTCTATTACCTACATATGTATGTATGTAATAAGTAACGATTGTACACGTATGTTTAAAAAAATAAAATTTTGTTTAAAACAAAGTAAACAAAACTTGCAGTTCACAGTATAATAGTTTGAGACCATAGATTTACTTATTAAGTTCATTGCATTTTGAAGTGAAATTTCACATTTAGCAAAATTAAAAGCTGTTGACAGTGTTGTAAAAGAAAAGTATTATAAGCAAGTGAGTAGCAATAAAGGCGAATTCATAACAGGTGGCTGCACTACCGATTTTATTCACAGCTGTTTTGTTTTCAGTTGTTTTGGTAGCAATTCGAAAAAATGAAGAATATAAAAGCTTAAAAAGTATAACATAAAAAATATGTACATGTGTATTATTATTTTGGAGAAAAAATAACCAAAATGAGAAAAATATTCACATCTCCACAATAAAGAAAAAAATAACCACTTTTGGTTAGAAATAACCAAAAACGGCAGCCCTGATAACCGAGCAACTAGCGCAGCAGTTTCTAAATTGATACTTTGTTTCACAACTTTGTATATGTACAAGATCTAAATACCGCAGCAAAACTGTATACAAACTTTGTATAAATACATTTTGGAAGTCAGCCTATATACACTTTATGGGATCGAAATGACAATCTTAGTTATACCCTTTTTCCACTTTTTGTGGTGAAGGGTATAAAGAGTAAGAATGCTATATTCGGCTTTGCCGAATCTTGTATACCCTCTGCCATATACAAATGTAAATCAAAAAAGCAAATATTGGGGTGTCAGAGAATAAAAAAAAAATAAGAAAAAAATTAAGTACAACATATACATAATTTTACATAAAAATTTCATAGGCTCCTAATGGGTTAAGCATTTTTAAAAATTTTTAGTATTTCGTTAAAGATCTTATCAAAAGCTTTTTTAATGATATCCACATTGATATTTTAAAAGAGGCTTGTAACTCGGAAAATATGGGCGAGCGTCAACTTTTTCAACTATTGGTTTTTCGTATTTGTTAATTCTCTATCGTCCCATATATTTACGTTTTTTTTTATTGGAATTACTTCACTAATACCCTGTTCAGACATATGCTTTAATTGCGCAATTAAGGAATTTACGCAATTAAGTCCTTAATTGAGCTAAATTTACCATATAAGAAGTCAATTAATAAATTGAGCAATTAGTACTTAATTGCATCACTAATTGAATAAGATGCGAAATGCAACACTTGCCAACAAGTATGTTTACTCTGGGAACTATGTTCAGTGAGAAGAAAAAATTCATAAAATTGACAAGCCGTAAGTAAAAAACATAAAAAAACAAATAAAAAGAAAATGGCGAGTCATACAAAAATGGCTTTTAACACTTCCAACTTCAACAAAAAGACATGTTTTTAGTAAAAAGAGATATCAGCTGGGCAGACGACACTACCTAAAGTAAAGTAAAGTAAAGTAAAATAAATATGCCTTATGCTAATTGAATAATTTTAATTAAGCATTTGTGAACACCAAATTGAATTGCGCAATTAAAATTAAATGAACTCAATTAAGAAAACATGTCTGCACAGGGCATAAACTAGATTTGTTCTAATTGATATAGAAAAATTAGAGGCCTGCTGCCTCGAAAAACATATACTGATCGATCTTGTTGATTATAAATAGCAAAATTTTCGGAACTATGTCAGATCGATTGGCGTATTTAAATTTTCTCTAACTTATCTATTCCCTTAGCAAAGTTGATTTCAATACTTACACGGACGGACAGACGGACATCAGTCAATCGACTTTGCTATGCATACGAACTCAGAATACGAGTATGTACTTATACTTTGTGTAGTCGGAAATTGGTATTGTAGAAATTACAAAGGGAATGACAAATTTTTCGTGGTGTAGGGTATATACATATATTCTAAAGGCCATGTTTGCATATCTTTTGCAATCAAAGGAACCACTATTTAAAACAAAAATAAAATTTCGCGCAGAAGATAAATATTTTTCAATAGAATTAAAATTTTCTGCTAGTTTTGCAGTTTGCTGTTTCATTGTATTATTCTTATTTTTTTTTTTTTAATTTGTAACTGTTCTTCAAAATGCAATAATAATTAGGAACTAAAATGTTTAATTGTAGATTTTTAATACGCTGCTTAATATTCAAGAGATATTAAAAATGACTCCATTGCAGCTTCTCGCAATCGTGCTGTGTGTCGTCTACTGCTTGATTGCGTTATAATAATTATTGTAAATATTCGCCAGTACAGAGTTGGTGTTACAGATGTAAAAGACTCCTGCTGTTTTAAAAATATTTATATTAAGTATTTAATGTACATTTGACATGAAATATGTGACTTTTATTTATATCGATATAAAAATGTTATTTTTACTATTTAAATGATAATAAAATTTTACTATTAACTGAGAAGAAATACAAAACTGTAAACAATTACGAATATGGAAATTTATTTTATTACTTTGATCCAATCTTGTCTCGTCTCGTCTTTGTTTATTTTTAATGATGGAATTGGTTTATTGATATAAGCTGGACGGTAAGTAAAAGTACTTGCATTTCATTTTTATACTAAACGTTCTGTTAAGGTTTAAGTGGGTGTAGTTTTATTATTTTTTAACGATCAACTAGAGAAAAATACAAGAATATATTCAACAAACTTGCGTATTTTTACGAAAGTTAAATATACGCCTTAAAGCGATGTGGTACTCGGTGAAAAATTTATTTTAATCGAGGTAAAAAAATCCGACAACGGTTAAACTGTAAAAGCAAGTGTGCAGGAGCTAATGAACACAATGATAGTTTCAATGAAACTACACTGTTTTTCATTAAAATTGACAAAAATCCAAATAAAAGTCAATAGTTCAATTTGAAATTGAGCTAATTTCAAAAGAATTCGAGAATTTCAGTTTAAAAATTAGAAAATTAGAAATGAAATTTAGAATTTATATTTAAATTAAAGAAAATTTCTTTTTAAATTGAGAAAATTCCAAATGAAATTTAGAAATTTTAATATTGAAGAGAAAACATTGCATTTTAATATTTTTATAAAATTAAAAAAATACCATTAATTACCAACATAAATATCAAAGAAATTATATACCCTTTACTATATACAGTACTGTTCGAAACCTAAGCAACTTTTTCCCACTAAGCAATAATAGACTCATATCTTTTCTGTAAATAAATTTATAGAAAGTATTTTTTTATTTACTACTACACAATGTGTCTATAACCTAAAAATAACAACAAAAATTAAAAACCATTTCTTTGAAAGTTATGATAAAATAAAAACAAAATTAACTTAAAAATTAGCTGTTCAAAACCTAAGCAACTTTTAATATTTCCTTTGAAATCCTTTGTTTCTTACGACCTAAACGCATCTGTTGGGCGTTAGATTCGATACAATAGATGTTGTTATAGCTTTCTATTCCGATTTTAGACATTTAATCAACTCCTGTTTATTTTTAAAGCGTTGAGTTTCAACTCTCCGTTTTAAAATTTTAAAGAGGTTCTCTATGAGATTCAAGTCTGGCGATTGAAGTGACCAATCCAAAACTTGAAACCCATTAGCTGATAACCAATCCTTAACTAACTTTCATGAGTGTTTTGGGTCATTGTCATGTTGAAACACCCATCGAAGTGGCATTTCCAACTCAGCATAGTTAAGCATGTGAGTTGCTTAAATGTCTCTGTAAACAAAAGGGTCCATTTTTGTTTGAATTTCTACAAAGGGACCAACACCACTTGCCGAAAAACAAGTCCAAGCCATCACATTTCCACCCCCATACTTTATTGTGGCTTTTGAGTACCGAGAATGTAGCCGCTTTCCTTTTAGTCTTCTCACGTGGCAAACTCCATTTGAATTTAGTAAGTTAAATTTAGATTCATCACTAAACAAAACAGTTCTCCATTTGGATATAATCCAATCCATATGTGCTCTAGCAAAATCCAACCCCTAAACTACCGAAAAGCTGAGAAAATCAGAGACTACGTTGCAATCAATCAAACAAACCTCTTTTTTAGATGCTTCTTAGTCAGCATAGGCTTTTTAGATGGCATGAAGCTCCTTAAGTTTTGTTCCAATAAACGTTTTCTTACTGTGGATGAACTAATTTGAAGTTCAAGCTCATTCGCTATGTCTTTCGACGAAATAAATGGATTTTTTTAACTAGACGGAAAATTTTCTGGTCTGTTCGCTCAGAAGTTTTTCGAAGTCGCCCACCGCTATTGGCCTTCTCTACTTTTCCAGTAGCTTTATACTTTTTTATAAGTCGGGAAACTATTAATTTATTATTATTTAATTGGTTTGCTATAGCAATTTAAGGTTTACCGTTATTAAAAAGTTCAATAATTTTTAGCTTAAAAGCTGATCCATAACGTGTTCGCGTCATGGTTGCACTTCTAAAGAATTTGTACTACTTAAATGTTAAAATCAACCAAAATTACTTTTTTTAATAGCAATCATAATGGGACTAAAATTTTTGTTTAAAATTTTTGTTGTTGTTTTAGTTAATATTTCGCAACAAATGCAACAATGTAAAAGTTGCTTAGGTTTCGAACAGCAAATTTTTAAGTTAATATTGTTTTTGTTTTATATTTTCTTCCAAAGACATAAAATGTATTTTTTGTTGTTATTATTAGTATGTAGACTATATGTACAATAATAAATAAAAAGGAAATTTTTCAATAATCTATTTAAAGAGAACATATACGACCATGATTATTTGCTGGGGAAAAGTTGCTTAGGTTCGAACAGTACTGTATGTACGTAAATCTAGTTTAGTAAAGTAACTCCAATAAAAAAACACAAATAATGGATTGACAGAGAATTCAAAATAAGAAAAAAATAAAAATTACATACAAATGTCATCGGCATTTAATGGGTTAAGCATTTTTTTAAATTTTAGTTTATCCTGAAAGATGTCTTCAAAAGCTTTGAGATGATACCCATTTGATGTCTTAAAAAATGGTGCACAATCGTACTTTATTATGAAAAGTACAGAGGGCCATAACCCGGAAACTATTTTTCATTTCTCTATCGCCTCATATAATTGTTCCTTTTGATTGTAGTTACCCAATTTTTCCAAAGTTTAGAGGAAGGCCTGGTGTTTTGCCCGCTGCCTCGAAGAACATGGACCGATCTTGCTGCCTTGGCAAAGTTGATTTCGACACTAACACGGACGGACAGACGGGCATCGCTCAATCGACTTCGCTATGCATAAGAACTCAGAATATATTTATTTATTTTTTTCAAGTCTATGGAACATACATTTCTTTACAGACGATGCTTAAATTAAATAGATAATAAACTTTAATATAAAGTATTTTATGCATTTTATATTCAGTTTTTGTTGAGCAAAACTCTAAAACTTGAGTAGGGATAGTGCCAGTGTTCTGTTTAAAGCGTAATTTCTATTACGGAATGGAATATTAAAAATGTGCTGATGACGCAAAGTTCTAGGTGGTACATTAAAGCGAATCCGTGATTGTAAGTCCGGGAAGTCAATATTACTATTTATTGTATCGTAAACAAATAAAGCTAATTAAAATACACGCCTATATTCTAACGTTTGCAGGCCTAGCAATAAACATCTTAATTTATATGATGGCATGGGCTCTTCAAACAGCATTGACGATAGAGCAAACTTTGAAAATAATCGCTGTACTCTTTCATGCGAGATGATTGACGTGCACAATATGGATTCCAAATAAATGCGGCATACTCTAACTTAAAGCTAACGTGCGACATATGTAATAACTTTATTGTGTAAGGATCAATAAAATTATAGCAATTTCTTCTTATAAATGCTAGTGCAGCATAAGATTTAGGAATAATATAATCAATATGTGAGTTAAATGACATGGTCGTGTCAAACATAACGCCAGGACCAACATCATTTTTTGTGATTTTATGACGTGATAATCAAGTTTACAAACAAAAATAATAGGATTCGCGCTCTAGAATAAGACATAAGAAAACATTTATTAAAATTTAAGTTTAAATAATTTTGCGATCACCAGACAATAAGCTGATTTAAATCACTTTGAATGGATAGCGTATCAGCAATATTCGAAATTTTTTGATACACTTTCAAATCATCAGCATACAACAAAAAACTAGAGTAAGTGAAACATGTTGATATATGATTTATGAATAAGTTAAATAAAAGCGGACCTAAGATGCTGCCTAGCAATACACCAGAAGTCTGTATATATGTAAAAGTATAACCTTCTACAACAACTTTATTTAATCTTTTCTCTAAATACGATTTTATCCATTTGAGAAATTTCGAGTGAACTCCAATGGAATGTAATTTAGAAAAAAGAATATGATGCGAAACTTTGTCGAAGGCTTTGCTAAAATCAGCATAAACTGCATCAACTTGATTGCGTTGCTCTAAATTAGAAATGCAAAATTTACTAAAGAATGGTAGTTGACCTACCGGAGTAGAACCCATGCTGTTGTGGCCAAAAAATGTCGCGTGAAAAATAACAATTTCTAATTAATTAATAAAACACGAGACAATCATTTTATGCGTCGTTCTTTATTTGCTTTAATTTTAAGACTTTGTCAGAAAAGAATACACTATGTTTAAGAATTTTAGATACACAAGATAACTTAGATATCGGCCTGTAACATATTATATCGTTTCTACACAGAGAAAAGAGTTTCATCATGAGAACCGAATTTATTACTAATCGAATTTGGTCCGTTGTAGTTATTATCTGAAATTCGATTAAAAGGACTGAACAAATGCGGTGCTTCCAACTATTTTAAAAATTGATTCGATAGTCGCTAAAAACAATATTATTGTGAATTAAATAAAACAACTTTTCATTTTCATATTTATCTTTATTTAGGAAAAAAGAAAACAAATAATACAACCCACGACTGTAGCATGAATTTTTGCCTCAGCGCTAAGCAAACCCATTTTCTCACGCTTTCATGCTTTTCACTTTAGATGCCATTGTCTCCTGTTTTACATTCCATACTTCACGATTCTCCACTGCGAAGAAAAAAAAAACTTTTGAAAAAAACTCACCTTTTAACATTATTGCAGAAATTTTCCGAGCTTTCAATAAATCTTATTGCACAGTTATATAAATTTAAATACTTTTAAAATTTCAATATTTTTTGTAAAATATTTATTTTTATTACCTCAAAAAATTCATAAGAAATAACGCAATCGATATTTGTCGTTCTGACTACCAATATTAGGGTTTCGGTACTAAGGTGCTGAATAAGTTTCGTTGCATCTCCCAATAACCAGAATACATTATAGTAAAGACACAAATTGGTTAGGTAAAGTTTGTTAACTGTTGTTGTGGCCAACTTTTAAGATCTAATATAATTTGTTAGTTCATAATACAAAAAATATGTCAAGATTATATTTTATTTATTATAAAAATTAAATTATGAAGTTACGAGGGCTGCTATATATATTTCTGGCCTGGCAACACTGAGTGCTGCCAAGTGCAATCTGACATTTCCATTGGAAAGTTTGTAATTTTTAAGCATAATCGTACTCAAAACGTTTTGACGTACGACCATTATTTGTGTTGTTTACAGTGACTTGAAAAAATTAATATAGAAAAAAATGGAATTAACTCGTGAACATTTTCGTGCCATCATTTTTCACAACTTTCGACGTGGATTATCACGACAAGAGTGCATTGATGAACTTAAATCTTTGTATGGCGATGAAGCACCTTTCTATAGCACTGTGAAAAATTGGTATAATGAATTTAATCGTGGCCGAAGCTCGCTCAAAGACGAATTCCGTGAAGGTCGTCCAAAAACGGCTGTTGTGCCAGAGAACATTGATGCCGTGCGTGAACTCATAATGCATGATCGACATGCGACATACCGAGAGATAGAGACATCCTTGGACATTTCTTCCACCAGCATACATTCGATACTGTATGAACACCTGGCCGTAAAAAAGGTTTGTTCTCGCTGGATCCCGCACAATTTGAAAGTCGCTCAAAAAAAGGCTCTTGTCGATTGGTGCAAAGAAATGTTGCAAAAATACGATTTCGGTGCTTCAAAAGACGTTTATAAGATCGTCACAGGTGACGAATCTTGGATCTATGCGTATGAGCCCGAAACGAAACAACAATCGACCGTGTGGGTCTTTTAAGACGAGCAAAATCCAACGAAAGTTGTTCGTGGAAGAAGCAAATGGTCGCCTGTTTCTTCGGCAAAACTAGTCATGTGGCGACTGTTCCGCTTGAACAACGTAGGACGGTCACTTCTGAGTGGTACACTACAATTTGTTTGCCTGAAGTCATCGGAGAAATTCGAAAAACCAACAAGAGAAGACGAATCATTGTTCACCATGACAATGCGAGCTCTCACACATCGGCTCAATCCAGAGCGTTTTTGACCGGCCAAAACGTCGAATTAATGGGTCATCCGCCGTACAGCCCTGACTTGGCACCTAACGACTTCTTCTTGTTTCCGCACATCAACGATTTTCGTCGCCAGAAGAAGCTGTTGAAGTGTTCAAAAACCATGTTTTAAAGGTTTCTCAATCGGAGTGGAAAAAGTGCTTCGACAACTGGTTTGAGCGCATGCAAAAGTGTATAAATCATGCTGGAGAATACTTTGAAAAACAATGAAACCATTTTGATTATAAATATTCGCGTTTTCACTATTAGGCCAGAAATATATAGAGCAGCCCTCGTAGTAGTTTAATTTTGAATATTTTAACTGATTTTTTACCAATCTTTTTTCTGTGTGTATATATACATACTTTATCTGATACTTTATATATTTACTTTATAGGGTCGGAAATGGATATTATAGAAATTAAAAACGGAATGACAAACTTAAATATATCCTTTATCCATATTTTCCGAGTTATGGGCCTCTGAACTGTTCATAGAAAAGTACGATTGTGCACCATATTTTGTAAGATATCAATATGGGTATCATTTAAAAGCTTTTGATGAGATCTTTAAGAAAATACTTAAAATTTTTAAAAATGTTTTACCCATTAAGAGCCGATGACATTTTTATCTAAAATTAGGTATATGTAGTACTTAATTTTTTTTTTTAATTCTCTGTCAACCAAATATTTGTCTTTTTGATTGGAGTTAGTTCACTAAACTAGATTTACATAGATGTTAAAGGATATATAAGATCCGGCATAGCCGAATATAGCACTCTTACATGTTTATGGTAGAAGTGTAAAGGTTACCAAAAAGTATAAAAAAAACTTCGACTGCAACACTTGTCGCAGATGGTAGAAAATCCTGTAAAAGCTCTTCTATTCGGTTTTAAGATAAGTAATACTTCGTCCATAATGCCCGTAATTAATTGTGTTACAAAATTATTATTTATAATTAAACTTGTGCGTTTACGCCAAATAAAAACAAAAACTTTGCAGGGAAAAAAGTCCCTCCTGAACGCCTTCAAGACATCGTTAAAGTAGTGATTCTGAAGAACAGGACAAGATAAATGTTGTTATACCATAATCGAGAAATTAAGAACAAAAAACTCACTCATGAGTATGGTAGAGGTTAAATAAATACGAATAATTGTAAAGGGCGGTTTACATGGTCACAGAAGTCTTACGACATGTCAAATTTTTGTGCAGATTAGTACCAGTGGGACCGTCTAAACTAAATACGTAATGAATCTGCACAAAATGAGAGCAAATACGGATGAAAATTTGACAGTCGTATGGCTCTCTTTGTTAATTGGAAATTTTCAAAAGACAATTACGAATCATTAGATCAGAGATGCACATTTCTGCAAAACGCTTTTTTAGTTTCAGCGTGTTTTACCCATACCAATTGTGTTAACGCAAAAATAATCAGTCGTAAGATTTTTACTCTCAGTTTTAAAATACGGATGGAATTTTATATTACTTTCTCTTGGCTTTTACGTACGTAAAGTCGTACCGTATAAACCCCCCTTAACTAATACAGTTAAAGGGCGTTTTACATGGTCACAGAAGTCTTACGAGATGTCAAATTTTTGTGCAGAGTAGTACCAGTGGGATCGTCTAAACAAAATACGTTAGGAGTCTGCTCAAATTGAGAGCAAATGCGGATGAAAATTTGACAGTCGTATGGCTCTCTTTGTTTTTGGAAATTTTCAAAAGACAATTACGAATCATTAGATCAGGGATGCATTTTTCTGCATCCCTGATCTGTGTGTTTTACATACCAATTGTGTAAACGCAAAAATAATCTGTCGTAAGATTTTTACTCTCAGTTTTAAAATACGGATAGAATTTGATATTATTTTCTCTTGGATTTTACGCACGTAAAGTCGTACCGTCTAAACCCCCCTTAAATCTTTTACCGGCGAAAATTCATATCCCCTAAATTAATGATTATTAACTTTACAACTGTGATAATTTATGGCGACATGAAATCGCGACAATTTTTGTTACAATAAAACTTTTTTCACTGCTTTAATTATTTTACTGAAATTAGCAGTACAATGTTATATTTGGATTTTGGGGTTATTTCCTTCAGATAAAAAAATTTAATTTGTTTGCATATTTCCCTAATTAATTTTATATTTTGCAAAAAAAAAACCTTTGATATTTAAGAAAAACCGCTCCGCTCGTCCTGCATTTTCCAGAGAATAAATAAATTGGTCTAGAAAGAAACAGAACGCTGTCCTTTTTTTCAAACGAGTCCAAATATAGAGGGGAATGATGGAAAATTATTTGTAAGACGACCAAAAGGAATGAGACCAGACCAAAAGTACACAAGCAAGACAGTCAAGTTGGAGGTGGCAATATAATAGACTGAGGTTGTTTTTCTGCACAAGGAATGGGTCCAATTCATATAATACAATATCAGGTGTTTGGTACAGATGTATTTTCAACGACATAATGTAATGTGGGTGTTTGAAGTGGCCTGCCAATCTCCAAATCCCAATCCCCTAGGGAAATTGTAGATCGCAAAAAAAGATCTCGTAATTACACACGGAAGTAAGGTTTGTCCAGTGCTGATTTAAACGAAATACAAAAGATACAGTTGACCAATTAACTGGTTTAATGCATCACGATTATGATACAGTTATCAAAGTAAAGGATACCCAACAAAATATTAAGTTGAATTTTAATTGAAGAAAAATTTCAGTTTCCATTGTTTTTTGTTTTTGTTAATATTGAAAAAAAAACTTATTAAATGAAATTCTGTAATAAAATTTCTGATATCCTGAGAAAAGTTACGACTGAATTGTCAGACACTGTATATCGCTACAAAAAGAACAATTTAAATTTAAAGAGTGTCCCTCTGTAGTTAGGAGCTTTTCTATTAAACCGCAAAAGGCGGAATTATGAAATTTGAAAATCTATTTTTTTGAAAACTTTGCCTACAGATTGGTTCAATTTATTTATTTCATGTTCCGTACACAAGACTTAGAGTCTCATATTGCAGTACAAAACTGAGTTTTCATAAATTTACAATTAAAATAAAACAGATTCCGAATAATAATTTTTTATATTGATACAAAAATTTGCTAAATTTATAATATCAATTAAATTGAAATCAAGTTAGAAACATATAGCAAAAAACAAAAGTATAATTAAAATAATCTAAACACTCATTGTAAATAATCATAAAAAAATTATTTATTTATTATTTATTGTAAACATTTTCCTTATTGGAATAAGGTAATAATTTTATTTTTGAACTGTAGTACATTACCTAAAACTTGAGAGACAAATAGAAGATTATTCCAGAGACGGGTGGCGTATAAAAAGTATTGTCATTCGGATATCAAACTCTGATTTCTAAAGAGTAAGAGGGCTGCTCTATATATTTCTGGCCTAATAGTGAAAATGCGAATTTTTATAATCGAAAATGGTTTTATTGTTTTTCAAAGTATTCTGCAGCATGATTTATACACTTTTGCATTCGCTCAAACCAGTTGTCGAAGCACTTTTTCCACTCCGATTGAGACACCTCTAGAACATGGTTTATGAACACTTCAACAGCTTCTTCTGGCGACGAAAATCTTTGACCACGCATTTTTTTCTTGATGTGCGAAAACAAGAAGAAGTCATTAGGTGCCAAGTCAGGGCTGCACGGCGGATGACTCATTAATTCGACGTTTTGGCCGGTACAAAACGCTCTGGTTTGAGCCGATGTGTGAGAGCTTGCATTGTCATGGTGAACAATGATTCGTTTTCTCTTATTGGTTTTTCGAATTTCTCCAAAGACTTCAGGCAAACAAATTGTAATGTACCACTCAGAAGTGACCGTCCTACGTTGCTCAAGCGGAACAGTCGCCACATGACTAGTTTTGCCGAAGAAACAGGCGACCATTTGCTTCGAAGTGCTTCTTCCACGAAAAACTTTCGTTGGATTTTGCTTGTCTTTGAAGACCCACACGGTCGATTGTTGTTTCGTTTCGGGCTCGTGCGCATAGATCCATGATTCGTCACCTGTGACGATCTTATAAACGTCTTTTGAAGCACCGCAACCTTTTTTTGCAACATATCTTTGCACCAATCGACACGAGTCTTTTTTTGAGCGACTTTCAAATTGTGCGGGATCCAACGAGAACAAACCTTTTTTACGGCCAGGTGTACATGAAGAATCGAATGTATGCTGGTGGAAGAAATGTCCAAGGATGTCTCTATCTCTCGGTATGTCTCATGTCGATCTTGCATTATGAGTTCACGCACGGCATCAATGTTCTCTGGCACAACAGCCGTTTTTGGACGATCTTCACGGAATTCGTCTTTGAGCGAGCTTCGGCCACGATTAAATTCATTATACCAATTTTTCACAGTGCTATAGGATGGTGCTTCATCGCCATACAAAGATTTAAGTTCATCAATGCACTCTTGTCGTCATAATCCACGTCGAAAGTTGTGAAAAATGATGGCACGAAAATGTTCACGAGTTAATTCCATTTTTTTTTCTATATTAATTTTTTCAAGTCACTGTAAACAAAACAAATAATGGTCGTACGTCAAAACGTTTTGAGTACGATTATGCTTAAAAATGACAAACTTTCCAATGGAAATGTCAGATTGCACTTGGCAGCACTCAGTGTTGCCAGGCCAGAAATATATATAGCAGCCCTCTTGCCCCCTTGGTCCATGACATTAAACACAAATTCGTCATTTTCATGAACGACATTATAATCATGGTAGTGGTTACATTCAGCTTCGACCATGGGTCCGTTTATATGCTTTTTGTTTTTCAAGAAATATTTGTTCGTTAAATTATTAAGTATGAGCTCTTTAAAAATGATAATTTTAAAAAATAAAAAATTTTAACAAAATATAAAATTGAAACACACGTCGAGGCTTTTTTTTCAATTTTATTGCACAGTGTAATAATTGTTGGCTAGTTTAAGGCAAAAACACTTACAGCTTTGCTATAAATATCACATTCTTTAAAACTTAATACAAAATATTCCAGTATTTTAATTACAAAGTAATCCAGTTACATATTCGAAACGTTTTCAGCTTCCACTAGTGTATAAAGAAGATGCAGATATTTTAAGAATTTCACTTGATTTGATTTTTATTTAAACAACCACTTTAGTTTTTGCATTTTCTGTTTACTTCCGAAGAAGATTCTCTATATCATACTCAATTTTTTGACACAACAGGACCTTTGGGACCCAAGTGAGTCGGTCTTATTACGCCGACAGCCTGTGCAACCTATTCAAACTTTAGAAATTTTTATTTCGTCCGATTTTTTGAAGATGTTATTTTAGATGATGATGGTGCTTTGTTCGCGACTTTTGACATCCATTCGATTATCTCATGTTTCTCCCTTTCACTGCCACTATTTTTATCTCCTTTACTTTTCTGTTTGGCTGACGAAGGAGATAAGTTATACTGGACAGTTTTCTTATTCAAAGGGGTTTCAAATGCTGATGTTTTAATTCTTACATCGGTTTTATTGTGTCCATTATTACTATTTTGACAACTATCGTCATCATCATCATCGTCGTCATCCGTACCAAAAAGTTCTTTATTTTTAGACGAAGGTTTAAGTTTTTTACTGTTGTTTGTATTGCACATTTTAAGGTCTTCCTCTACATATCTTTTTGGTTTGCTGGGTGACCTTTCAGATCGTCTTAAAGATTTATTTGCTTTCGTTTTACAAGTTACTAATTTTCTATCACTTTTTATTTCTTTTTCTGCAGTTGTTTCAGAAATAGCAGAATGATGAAGCATTTGCTGCAGTTTAATAGTTTTATCGATTTTACTGACATCTTTCAATTTTCTATCTCTTGCTATTGTTTGTGTTGTTGATAGACTTTTTGAATATTTATCAAATGATGCCGCTGTTAATTCACCTTCACTGGATAGAGGTGCTGGTAATATTCTTTCAGATTTCTTTTTTGTTCTTTTGTGTTTTTCCAAAGATTTATGTGACTTAAGTTTTTCTTTAGACTCTGCCTCCACAGCTGGGATTTCATCTAACTTTTTTCTTATACAATCGGCATGTATTTTCATGCTGCTCAATTCATCTATTTTGGCAACATGTTTTTCTTTAATATTTTTGTCAAATAGACTTGGAAATACAACATCTTTATTAAAACTATTTTGATTGTTTCTATAGTTGCATGGTTTAAGAACATTTTCTTCTATGGGAGTTGGAATACAAACGGGAATATGTGAAAGTGCATCTGACATTTCATCAGTAGACATAGAACGTTTTATTAGCTTTTTTGTGGAGTAGTGGCTGTATTTTTCTTTGCTTCTTAGTTGCTCTCCTTTTGATATTTTTCTTTCCATGTTGTTATTCTCGAGAGCTTTTGGAAATACATCAATTGTATTAGATCGTTTTCTCTTCATTTTCATGCTATCTGGGTTAAAAACATTTGGGTTTGTTGTTTTTTCTATGGGTGTTGGAATATAAATGGGCACGTCGGCTATAGCAACTTCTTGACCTTTTGGTATGTATTCACATCTTATTCTTTTTGATTTTTTATTAAAATTTGTTCTCAAAGAACTAATATCACTGTCCATTTGAATTCTACCATCGTTAGGGATAGTTGTGTTATTAGATTTATTGGCATTAATCGGTGCCGGTGTGTATACAGGTATAGCTTTAGTTGAAAGAGATTCTCTTGCATCCATCTCAAATATCGGCAGTGGCGAGTAAGTGTCTTCATTATTTTCAAGAATATCTATAAAAGGATTTTGAATGACATCAAAGGTATTCGCTTTAAAGTTTCCATTTTTTGATGGCGTGTATGGTTCATATAGTATTTGACTGCATAGATTGCCATCTGGTGATGTTTCAATTTGTGGTTGGTATTCTTGTGAGTCAGTGGATGATAATAAAGGAACCTTTAAAACAAATATAAGAAATGTAAATCAAAAATATCCTTTTAAATATTCTGGAATATTATATTTGAGCAATTACATAAAAAAATAAATATAAATGAAATTCAATGCACTTACGAATATTTTTACCCAACCTAAAAGCTATACCTACATATATGGATACATAGTATCTGACAGAACTAAGTAAACATAACACATGCTTACAGTCACCGAAATACAACTTAACCTTGCCGCGGAGATCGCCAGTAAATAGAAGCCCGATGTACCCATGTAGTAAAGCAAAACTAATAGAATTAAATTAAAATTGTCACAGATGAACAGACTTATTTAAAGAAGCCTGTATATATACTAAATTCTCAGCAGCCTGTCCGATCTGCCCTTTCATCGATATATTCGCAACAAAGTACGATAAAGTTTAAATAATTAAGTTACAGCATATTAACAGATAGTAACCATATTAATAAAGTATATTTTCTCATCAATGGCTCTTTTATAAAATTCAGGGATCGTAACAGTTATGTTTTTTTTTTTTTGTTTTTTGTTTAAAAAGAAAAGTTATTTTTCAAGTTCTATTTTTTACTTTGAAGTTAATAATTACTCAAGTTTTTTTATGTACTGACCGTAGATATTTTTGACTTGTAAATGAGAGCGGAAAACGCTATTTCAAACAGTAACTAGAGTTGCAATTTTTCAAGAAAACAAAAATAAACTTTAAAAATATTGTTATTGGTGTAGAAACAGTAAGGATAAAGTCGATGCATTTTCAATGTATCTAGAAGAAACATTTAATCCATCTCCAACACCATCTTTTGAAGAAGATTAAATTTATAAATTTTTGGATGTTGCGTGCCCAATGGACTTCCTTATCAAGTGTTTTACACCTTCTGAAGTCCAAAAGGAAGTCACCAGGTTATGATAAAATTGGGCCTTATGTTGTTAAGTCTCTGCCAAAAAAAAAAAAAAAAAAAAAAAAAAAAAAAAAAAAAATGCATCATATTCCTTACTTTGCTATTTAACTCTGTAATCAGGCTTTCACATTTCTCAATCCAGTGGAAATGTGCAGAAGTAATAATGATACACAAACAAAATAAACCGGAATGCGTAATATCTTCATACAGACCTAAAAGCCTTCTGCCAATTTGTTCAAAAATTTTTGAAAGACTATTTAAAAACAGGTTACAACCTATTCTGGAGAATCTTAATATAATTCCAGATCATCAATTTAGATTTCGGCACAAACATGAGACTCCGGAACAATCCCATCGTATAGTGAAAACTATATCCGACTCACTAGAGAGAAAGTTTTACTGCTGTGCAGTATTTTTAGATGTAAAACAGGCTTTTGATAGAGTTTGGCATGAAGGATTACTATTTAAACCTTAAACGATTTTACCAATTCCATTTTATTTGCTTTTAAAATTGTACTTAGTAGAAAGAACGTTTTATATCAAAATTAATGAAGAAAACTCAAAAATGTGTTACATCAATGCAGGTGTACCACAAGGAAGTGTTCTTGGTCCTGTTTTATATACAGTTTTCACTTCTACCTGTAAACTATATTTTGTTGTCCACTTACGCAGATGACACTGCCATTTTATCAACAAGCCTTTCACCACTTGAGGCTGCAGAACTCAATGCTCTCCAAGAATGGTTGTCGAAATGGAAAATTATTTATTGAATGGGTCCCCAATACCGAAATCAGATACAGTCAAATATCTAGGAATGCACATTGACAAGAGGTTAACATGGAAAAGTCACATAAAATCAAAAAGGCAATACCTAAATATCAAAACTAAGAAAATGTATTGTCAGAGCTTAGTTTAAAAAATAAAGTCAAAATTTACAAGGCAATACTAAAACCAGTATGGAGCTATGGTATCCAACTATGGGGTACTTAAAGCAACTCAAATATAGAAATTTTACAAAGGTACCAATCTAAAACATTAAGAACCATAACTAACGCGCCTTGGTATGTTACAAATAAACAAATCCACAAAGATCTAAAAATTCCTTATGTCCTTGACGAAATAAACAGACTTAGCCACAAATACTTGGATCGCCTAAGTAACCTCAGTAATATTTTGGCAATTAATTTATTAGATGAACTTGCTTGCTTGCTGAAGCTTAATAACCTGTGTTTGCGATAGCTGATAAAATTTTTAATACAATGTTTTTCCATACGATTGGATAAAGTTTGACCATCCAGCTTGTTTATACAAACTAACTTTTCTGTAATAAAATTATAAATTACAAAAAGAACTGATGAGGTAGCAAATTACTTAGATTTACATTGCAGATCAGGTTCATCAAGTTTGTTTTTTGCCAACCTCTTGCATACATGACTATAAAACCTGATTGCACCAAGCATTTTGTACGAACTCCCACACATACTTCAGGTCAAATACTCAGCACGTGGTCACATCACCCTCTTATATATGTTTTATACATATTTTGTTTATAAAGCCATTGATTATTGTTAAAGATCCTTAGGTTAGCCCCGAGAAAACGACCCTTTACTATTACATGGCGACTGGTAGCAGCCTGCTACTCGTAATCTACCAAGTGGAATCTAGTTATTTTATTTTGACAGTGTCGAGAGTACAAGAAGTTATTAAAGGACGAATGTCTTCCATCATATGATCCAAAGCTACTTTTAATAATTTGAGTTTTTATTGACTAGAAGCAACAAGTTAATTACTAATTGTTTAGTAGCAACAACGAAAACAAACTCCTTAAAAAATAATTAATTATTGTTTGGTTAAGTTACCGTTATTAAACGAGTTTTCTATTACCTCCAGTTGAAAATCAATGAGACATTCCAATACTAAATTGGATTGTATGACATCTGTGATAGGTGCGTCTAAGCATTTAAAAAATTGTTTGACTGATAACTTTGATTTTTGAACTTTAACTTGGATGTTTGATGTAATATTAAATTTAATTTCCTTTTCATCACTCCAACAGTCTTTTGTAGTTACAAGCTTCTCCAGCTCTTGATCGAATATCATCCATTGTTCTTGCGACAAACATCTACAAGTGTTTTTCAGTTTGTTGCTTTTAGGAGCAACTTTGATTTGACACAAAACTTTTTTTGTTTTGAGCTGCAAATAACAACAGACATTTATATGGTCTTAAATTCAGATTTTTGTGTTTTTCAGGTTCTATTCTTACTGTATAAAAATCCAAAATAGTCTCACAACTTAAATTCATTTCTTTTTACAAACATAAACATTCCCAAAGAAAATTACTATCAATATAAGAACTTTGACGTAGCAAAACTTTGTTTATTATTCTCAGCTGATTTTGTGGTCAATACAGTAGGGAACGTGCGCCAAGATAGCGATACCGCGAAGTATAATTCCCCGAGATTGGGTATTTTTAATTTAAAAATAAAATTAGAATAAACTTTGGCATCTAGAAGAAGAAAAATTGATTTCAGTTCTAAATAAATAAACAAAACATTTGTGATTTTAGAAAATAAATATAAAAAAGCGTTTTTACTGACCAATAAACATAGTCTGATTTTTTCCATGAAAACTATTATTCTCTCGCTTCAAATGGCCATACATTATTAAAATAGAGACCTTAATGAACAAAATAAGCCAACCGTGCAACGATTCCGCCCAGCCGTTTTCGAGAAAAGTGTCTTCGTCCTGAGTGGGCAAAAAAAGCGTTGCTGATGTTTCCCATGGAAACTATTATACTCTCGCCCCAAATGGCCATACATTATTAAAGTAGAGACCTTGATGAAAAAAATTAGCCAACCGTGCAACAATTCTGCCGAGAAAAGTGGCTTCATCCTGAATGGGCACAAAAGCATCAGCAACGCTTTTTTGTGCCCACTCAGGATGAAGCCACAAACAGAAACAAACTCGGGATGTACATTTTCCCGAGTTTGGGTATTTTCAATTAAAAAATAAAATTATCGTCGATTTTACTGAGTAAATAAAGGAAAATCTATGTAAATTAGAAATTAAAAAAAAAAATTATAAATATATTTCAAAAAAGCGTTTTTGAGAATTACACAAAAAAGGTTGCTGATTTCTATTCTGTGGAAACTATGAAAATCTTGCTCAAAATTTACTAACCGTGCAAGCAGTTTCCAAGAAAAGTTGTTTTATTCTGAGTATGCACAAAAAAGCGTTGCAGATATTTCTCAAGGGTACTTTGATACTCTCGCGCAGAATGGAAATACATAATAGAAGTTCAGATAGAGGCGAACAAAATGTGCCAATAACACAAATTATTGGCAAATTAAGATTGGCAAAACCATAAATGCTTAAATCTACAACTTCGTCTGCGTGCCATTTATAATTGTCTTCAAATTCAAATTTAGAAGTATATGTTCAAGGCAGATTTATTTTACTAGGTAGTGTCGACCGCCCAGCTGGTTTGTAGTTGGAAATATCAATAGTTTTTTGTATTTTCCTTTGTTTACGAACAATTCTCTTTTATTTCTCTTTGTGTTTTAACGTTTTCAACGCACAAAACAACAACAAAAAGGCATGTTGTTTTTGTCAATGTTGTATTTGTTGTAGAACCGCTACTAACTAATAAAATAAATCTGCCTTGTATATGTTTTTAAATATTCATTCCAGAGTTCCGTAAACAGCATTAAAATTATTCCTTGTACAAAAATAAAATGTGCTGACAACTGTTTTAGTACCATTATACCGGTAAAACTGGGTGCTTTTACACTTGTATCTCTATTTTGTCTACGAAATAGACTTATTTTTATATTTATATATATATTTGTTTTTTAATAACCAACCTCTTGGCCATAATCGGTTACAATATTCTGCTTAAGTAATATAAATAAATAACAATTATTTTATTATGTAAAATTAATAAAAAAGAAAAATATTTAAATTAATAACAATACTAAAAGTAATAACAGAAGAAAAAAAATACATGTATAAACTGTTTTTGCACTAATTTAAATATCAGAAGTCTGTCACAAAAAATTTAAAAAACAATTATTACGCTACTGGAAACAAAGATAGATAGGCCACAGAAATAACAGCTACGGTTTCGGTAAGTATAAGTTAAGGGAGTTAATGTAGGAATTTTCAATTGTCTATTTCTAGTCGATCTACAAAACTGGAAGAGATTAACCAAATACCTAGGTGTTTGTAACCTATATGACCTATAAAAGTGCAACAATATCCTAAACTTAACAAATTCCATTAACGAAAAACCACAAAATTTTAAAACGTAGGGCGAAACATGCTGACGTATTCTAAGCGAGTAAAGATACCGCATAACTCTATTAAAGGATAATCTAACCTTTCTCATGATATAACCAAAAGTACCAGAATAAACCTCTAATGCATATAAGAAAATTGGCTTAATTAGACCATGTACAACTCTTTTTTTAATATGAAAACGCAATAGCAAATTCAAACTATAAAGTCTACGTAAAGTAAAATTAACTCTAGGAATAAGATTAACATGACATTCAAAACTTAAGGCTGTGTCAAGAATCACACCAAGACATTTAAGTTTATCAACAAATTCAAAAGAATTGTTATTAAATTAAATTGAAAATGTGTTACTTTTACATCTACCAAACAACATAGCCTTAGTCTTCTCAGTATTGATCAACAGACAATTTTCAGATACCCAAGTTAGAAGTAAACCCATAGTGAAATCAATCATGTTTTGCAAAACATCAGGAAATTCCGCAGTACCTCGAAATAGGAGCTGCACGTCATCTGCAAAAGAAAATGGAAGACACATATTACTCGAAACTACATCAAAAAGATCGTTCATAAACATAATAAAAAGTAATGGTCCAAGTACGGATCCCTGAGGAACTCCACTGTAAACAGGTAGCAACATCGAAGAACGACCATTGCAGAAAACATATTGCATTCTATTGGAGAGATAGGAACATATCAACTTACAAGCAGTAGACGAAAAGCCATAAATTCTATGCAGTTTTTTAATCAGAAGGGAGTGCTTAATTCTATCAAATGCCTTAGAGAAGTCCAAAGATAATAATACACAGACTCCTTTTTTAGAAATATTACTTCTAATGTTGTCAGTCAGACCAAGGAGCAATGATGTTGTACTTCTGTTACATCTAAATCCAGACTAACAATCATGTAGCAGGTCATTTTCTTTAATATAGTTTACGATTTGAGTTTTTATAATATGTTCCACCATCTTAGATAAGATCGATAAAATAGATATTGGTCTAAATTCATTGCTACCAGCAATAACACATTTCTTACTTATGGGAATGATCTTCGCAACCTTCCATAACAGTGGAAAAGTAGACGTAGTTAATATTGAATTAACTAAATAATAAATTAACTAATAATAAACTAATTACAAAAAAAAAAAATAATAATTCTATATTGGAACCAAGGTTATAAGGCATCTCTTTACAAAATTTTGTTCAAATCCATCCAGTAGTCTTAACGTGATGCGAACACAGAGAGACAAACAAAAATTCCAAGAATAGGTGTTTTGTTTTCTATATTTATTACTATCTACACCAACATCAACATTTTCAAAAAATATTCCATGTACAAAAATGACTCCGTTACTGTTTTATTATATGTATAAGGAGTATTTTATTTAACTCATTTAATATTAAATATTTTTTAAACGATATTATTTTAAACAGAGTTAGTTAAATGATTTTTATATAAAAGTTGGTGAAGTTAGTGTGTATTAAAATTATTTTGAATTATGCTATAAAAATAAGAACATATTCAACTAGTTGTAGGTAATTGAAATCTAATAACTCCATCTTTCTTCTTAACTAAAGTACTTCTTAGCTATGTTTGTTAAATAATCTATGTATATGGAATGAGAAAACTAAGTTAATTGCATTGTACTCTAAAAAAGAACAAGTCATAAAATTTATCAAAAAACAAACCGGTCCTTCCAAACAGATGTAATATTACAAATGCCAAATTTTTCGTTCTTACGGACGAACGAAATTCTAGTTTATTGATTTCAAAGAATAAGAACTAAAATTACTTGAAGACAAAACTAGCTGAGGGAAATTATTTGATAGGTGTTATTGTAAACATTACCAAAGGGTGTATTAAAACATCGAAATTTAGTGAAATATTACTAATCTATTATTGTTTGTTCAATAATTTAGTTACATATCTGCATACAATGCATGTTTTTTGAAGAAATCATAAGAAATTATAATATGAAATTTAGATAACCACCAAAATTAACAGCACTCTCTTATTCGCTGCAACCTTTGTCAACATTCCTCGCATCAACCGACGAGGTAGTTATCAATTTAAAATTTTTGTATTTGTACAGATATTTAGAAGAATTAAGATATGAGAATTTTTTATATTCTATTTTTCTATCGTTAATGGTAATAAAATATCACAGTTTTAAGGTCTTCAGGTAATAAATTGTATCTGAAATTGTATTTGATGTTATTATAGTAAAATTTTCTGTTATTATTCCAGGTGTACACGCTATGTTAGCCACATCTCAATTGAAACCAAAACAGCTGTTAACGATAAAATTAGCTGTCAAATTTAGTGCGCAACGTCAAACTACATTTATTGTTGAAATTAATGCATTAGCAAACAAATTTAGTTTTTATCAGAAAAATGTATTTAGGTTTTGAAACAATTTTAGATGTTTATTCGGTAAGTTAATGTTCCAAAAGTTTTCAGAATATTTTTTTTTAATTATTTCGTATTTGGTTGCAGCACAAAGACAAAAAAATTCTGTGCCAAATTAAAGTTAATCCTAAAAATCATAAATTCAAAAACTGCAGATGTTTATCACAAGAACAATGGAAAGAATTCGATAAAGAACTGGAAAAACTTATTGCTACCATAGATGATTGGAGCAATGAAACGTGCCTTAAATTTATTATAAAACCTTACATTCAGGTTAAGGTGCAGAAATCAAATTTATCATTGGAACACTTTTACAAATGCTGTGGTAAAACAGTTGACTGTCTTATGGGTGATAAAAAGTTTGCTGATGCCCTAGAAGCCAATTGTGTTTTGGAGTGTATTTTTGATTTTCATTGGAATGTGAGTATGTTGTGATTATTTGAAAAAAAAAAAAAAAACACATTTACATATCGCCCTTGATCAACAAAAGGGTATTAACTCAAAATTTTCAGTTGAGGTAACAAACTGTTACATTTATACATTTAAATAGTATTTGAAAATCCGAATACATCATAGTAAGCAAATTCCATTAGGAAATATATTAACATTGTCTTCTCTTTATCTCTTTGCAAAAAAAAACCTATTTTTTTGGGTTAATATCATTTTTCTAAAATATTTAGATGTTTTTTTTATTATTATTTTGAGTTGTGACGATTTTGTTGAAATTTTAATAAAGATCCCAAGTTTATTTATTTATTTATTTATTTTTTACGTACTCTATAAACTAAATTCACGAAGTATATATAGAAAAACTTAAACTACACTTTAGACAAAATATAAATTTAAATGATTTAAATTATAATATTAAAGTTAGAATTAAATTAATACAATAAAAAGTATAAAAAATAAGTAAGAGTGCTATATTTGGCTTTGCCGAATCTTATACACCCTTTATCATCTATGTAAATCTAGTTTAGTGAAGTAATTCTAATCACAAAAGCAAATTGTGGGGTGACAGAGAATTAAAAAGATAAATAAAGAAAAAATTAAGTAATACATATACACAATTTTACATAAAAATTTCATCGGCTCTTAATTTTTAAAAATTATTAGTATTTCCTTTAAGGTCTCATCAAAAGCTTTTAAATGATACTTACATTGATATTTTATTTAGTATAAAGGGTTTGTCTCGCAGTTGGTGATATTTCTGTCGACTCTATTCTTCGCCAAAACGTGGTATGCAACCCATCACTGTTGTTTGTAATAGCTTTCGAGTAAATAACGACTGATCCCAATATTTTTTCAACAAAAGCGTATTGACTCAAAATAAAACCAAATTTGATTCATGACGCAGCGTTCGCTACCAAGAAATAGCCCGCGCTGCAGGTTGCTGCTAGTCAGGATAATTCTAGTTCTACGTCTGCTGAATCAATATCAATTCCACAACAAATTGTTCAATCAGCGTCAAATGTAACGGTTGCCGCAGCGAAAATCACTACAGTCATGCCGCCACAAAATATATTTAATACAACTGGCGAAGTACAACAAAATCTACCGTCAGTCCGTGATCCTAGTGTAAGGTTTCAACAGCCGCAAACTTTATCGTCAAACAACGTAAATACCGATATGCAAAGCCTTCAACGGCAAATTGAAACCTTGCAAATGCAATTGTTTAATGCTCAAAGAGCATTAAATACGAATAGGGGCAACAATGATAAAAATATGTCAGCCCCCGTAAGTACAATGCCAGTTATAACAGATAACAATTTTGAAGCTGAAGAAATTATTGAACGCCGTAACCTAGCGCCTTATTCTACTTCAACATTAAGCTACGAATGCCAGCAGCAGTTATGTGTTCCTCCCATGCATGAATAACGTAAAATTTTTTGATTTGCCCTAATTCTGTGATACTCCTGAGGACTGGCCTATATTTATATCTGCCTTTGAACATTTTACTCCAGCTTATTGTTATAATAATTTTGAAAATTGTTCAAGATTACAAATGGCGCTAAAGAGGGAAGCCAAAGAATGTGTGAAGTCGTTGCCGATGTCAACAGTTATTGATCAACTTAAATTTCAGTATGATCGCCCGGGGGTGCTTATTAGATGCCAGTTGCAGCAGATTAAGGAGATCGAGACTATAGGGGAAAATGCTGTTGACAAGCTTATTGGAGCTGCAAAACTATCGAAAGTCGGCACATTCGATACTGTCGATAGTTTGTCTAAATACCATCGATAGCATAGATTCGATAGTTTTTTTAAAAAGCATCGATACTATCGAACTTTCTTATGTGCTAATTCTGGCAACTATCGCTATCCGATACTATCGCGTTTGGAAAAAAATCTATCGATGACCAGACAAAAATAAAACCATAGATACTATCGATAGTACTATTGATTGTTTTGCACCTTTAAAGCTTATACCGTATTCAATTGATTTGAGAAATTGAGCAGCGTGTTTAGAAGCCGCAAATGGTTGACAACATTTATCTTATCCTACTCTGATGGAAGAACTGGTTCAGAAGCTCCCAATGAGTTAACGTTTAGATTGGGCTCAGTTTTGCTTCAACGTTACATCAGTGGCCTAGTGTGTTGGATTTTAGTATTTGGTTGCAGCGAATTGCCAATTTAGAAAGAAGTGTAGAAGCAACGAATCCAGTTGCTAGCCACCCTAATTGCGATTCCAAAAGGAACATTGTTTTGTGTGCAGCGGATTATAGATGATTATCACAGTACCTGTGATTAATCTCTGTGATGAAAAAAACACTGGTCACTACAGTAACTTAGTTTATCAAGTAACAGTTCCGTGTAAGAACGTTCTTTTATATTTGTACACGTACAAGCTTAAATTTGATTTTATTTTCTGCAGGGAAATGTTAGTATTTTTGACCCTTTCATTCTTTCACAACTCAAAGCAGCTTCATTACTGTGTAGCAGTTTCTTGCTTCTACTTTTTTTCTTCTATGTACTTATGTACTATATACGTTATATCTGAACTATATATTTCCTATATATATTCTTGAATTAAAAAAAAAAGTGTGAACGGTGATTAATGTAACTATTTAAAAGAACGGTTTTTTGAAAATCACGTTCACTAGTAACGAACTTATGTCATTATTGCCTCAAGCTACATAAAATATTTGATTGCGATAAATTTGATAAATTTGATTACGGGAATAGTGACATGTTGTTCCGAGTGCTACCAGTAGTACTTTATGGTCCAAATAGTGTTGTGGAAACAAACGCGCTCTTAGATGAAGGTTTATCGGCCATAATGATAGACAGTTCTTTGGTACGTCAACTTGGGCTGCACAGCAGGTTAAGCTTAAGTTGGTACAGTGATAAATCAGCGCAAGAGTCAGCAGAAGTGGTGCATTTTCAGGTAAGCGGTTTAAACAAAAACAAAGATAAGCGGTGAAAAATGTATGTATATGGTTTTTTCTAATTTTAAATTGCCAAGTCAAAGTTTAAATGCAGATTTAGTATAAATGCATGGGATTCCTGTCGGCTCCAAAGGTTCTTATTGATTTAGATCACTGCCATTTGGGATTGCCTAATGAAGTAGTGCCTTTGGGCGATGGTGGTCCATATGCTGCAAATACGCCTTTGGGATGGTTTGTTTTCGGAAACGTTAAAGGTGTCACCCTGAAACTCATACATGCTTATTAACCGCGCAGCCTGATAATTTAAGCAAATAGGTGGAAAGTTACTTTGAGACTGAACATTTTGGTGTAAAGGCCCTACCTGCTCTATTCAGTCTGATGATAATTTGTGCGCAAAAGAGATTTTATAGAACTCAATAAAAAAGTTCGGTGGAAGATTTTAATCTAGACTACTGTGGTGCAGTAATGATGTACTATTACCGGACAGCTATTTTTTTTTTTTTTTTTTGCCTTCAATTGATACTTTGCCGTGGAACGAAAAATGTAAAAGAATCCGGATTTCTGTAAGGCCTATGAAAATAAATGAGTATCTAGAGTTAAACTATGCAAGAAAGCTGCCGTTGGACGAGGTTAATAAGCCTCATCCGAGAAAGTGGTACTTTCCCACCCCATTTCGGAGCTATCAACCCCAACAAGCCAGGAAAATTGGGTTTGGTGTTTGATGCAGCAGCTACGGCAGAAGGTGTCTCATTAAATTCAAAGCTGTTAAAAGGTCCTCAAGAATATAAGCCATTACCGTCAGTATTATTTAACTTTAAAGTTGGCGCTGTAGCAGTATGTGGTGATATAAAGGAGATGTTTCACCAGGTTATCGTGGCTCCAGAGGAGAGTTATTCGCAGCGGTTATAATGGTGTGAAAATATCAGCGACCCGTCAGAGATTCATAACCTTCTTAGCTGCTTGTTCGCCTTGTATTGACGACTACATAAAAAGAACCAATGCTTTAGAGAATCAGGAAATTATGCCTAGAGTAGTAAAGTCAATTTGAGATCACCACTATGTGGATGATTTTGTTGACAGTTTTGAGTGTTCAGCGAAAGCCATCCAAATAGCAACGCAAGTTCGTAAAATACATACAGCAGCAGGGTTCGATGTGAGCAATTTTACATCAAATTCACTTGAGGTCGTTCTGTTTTTAGAAGGTGAATTAAATAATCTAGTAAGTTTCTCCGGATGGTCAGGTAAGTTGGAGTAGTCGACAGAAAAGGGATCCAAAAAGTGACACATTTAAATTCCTACTAAAATTTCCTCGTTTGAATAACAAAATCATTAGTGGCAATAAGTGTCCCACAGAGCGTGAGCTGTTAAGCGTTATGATGTCTATTTTTGATCCAATTGGGCTTTTAGGCAATTTTATGATAAGTACGAAACTGCTATTGAGAGGAGTATGGAGACATGGCTTACTGTTTGGATGAGGAACTACCTAATCCTTTAAAAAAGATGTGGAACAATTGACGCCAACAGCTGAAAAACATTGTCCTTTTAAAAGTCCCACGATACTGTTTTGAAAAGGGCTTGCCTTCCAGTGTCGAATTGCATATTTTCGTTGATGCTAGTGGGGAAGCGTTTGGTGCTGTGGCTTATTGCCGACGTATTACAACTGACGGAAGTATCGGAGTATCTCTTGTTTCTTTGAAAACAAAATGTGCCCAATTAAAATCGATGATGATACTCCGGTTAGGAGTCGGTTGATGAGCACTATAATAGAGGAGCATGAGATTAATATTTCTCGTCGAATTTGTTGGAGCGACTCTACTATTGTCATCAGTTGGCTAAATTCTGCGAGCAGAAGGCATAAACCTTTTGTTACCCACAGAGTTACAGAAATATTAGATTCTACACATCTAATTGATTGGAAACGGTTGCCTACTAACTTAAATGTTAAAGATGAAACTACATTAATTAAGATTAAAATTAATTTTTCAAATAAAACACGCTGGTTCCAAACACTTGTTATACGATATATTTTATAAAATAAACATACATTAACCACTGTACACATACCGGTTACTGATTAAAACAACAATGTATAAACTTACAACAAATAAACAAACTATACATATTAGAGTTTAATTTAACGTCTGTTATCGCACTGATTTGTTTTCTTATTTTTTATTTATTATATGAGCTGGTTTTTTTAAAGAGGTATAAGTCCATTTTTCCATCTATTGAGCTATTTAAGGGTTTGCGTTTGAATCAATTTAAAAATATATATGTTTTTTACACTAAATTATTTGAAAATTATTTATTATTATTATTTTTTAAAATAACATTTTAGAAGAAATAAAAACAGAAGCTAATTTAAGTCCATATTTTTATTGGCAAAAAAAAAATTTTTATGTACAAAGTAAAGGTGAGGTCAGATTAGTCGAATATTTGATCAAAAAGACGTAACCACTAAAATTTGGGAAAAATTTGTTGTCCTCGATATCACATTTATTTTATTATAAATCGCCATTCGTAATATTACGTGTTAGGAAAGATTGAATAAACATTTGTAAAAATAGTATTTACACTTTTTTGGTCAAATATTTGTCTAATCTGCCACACCTTTACAATTACAATGAGGACATTTCGTCTTCAAAAAAGAAAACGATATTTTATACTTAGGTTCCTTTAACATTAGCATATTGAAGTATTGATGGTAAATAGGCGGTATAAAAGGTAATCCATGAAGTTTTAACAAGTGGAAATATATTAATTTTGCTGAGGTTTTTTGGTCTTCCCTTTTTTCCAAACAAAAAAATTGTTTTAAATGGAGCATTTTTTCTTCACAATTAAAAAAAATTGGTAAGGCAGTTTATGTCCTTATTTTTTTCTGTTTAATGTTGCCGTTTCTAGAGATTTAGTTGAAACAAAGTCTTTTGCCTTCATTTTCTACAAAATGAAAAATGAAGCTATATTTTTCGGCAAGCCTTTTTTGCATTATAATAGTCCTGAGTAGTGTAAAATTGGTCTTTTTCTTTAATGCTGTTTCCACAACTGAAAAATATTTGTCATTTGAAAGAAACGAATTAAAGTTGTTTTAAATAAATTAAGAATAGAATTACGAGGGCTGCTCTATATATTTCTGGCCTAATAGTGAAAATGCGAAAATGTATAATTAAAAATGGTTTTACTGTTTTTCAAAGTATTCTCCAGCATGATTTATACACTTTTGCATGCGCTCAAACCAGTTGTCGAAGCACTTTTTCCACTCCGATTGAGACACCTCTGTGATTTTTGAACACTTCAACAGCTTCTTCTGGCGACGAAAATCGTTGACCACGCATTTTTTTCTTGATGTGCGGAAACAAGAAGAAGCCATTAGGTGCCAAGTCAGGGCTGTACGGCGGAAGACCCATTAATTCGACGTTTTGGCCGGTCAACAACGCTCTGGTTTGAGCCGATGTGTGAGAGCTCGCATTGTCATGGTGAACAATGATTCGTCTTCTCTTGTTGGTTTTTCGAATTTCTCCGATGACTTCAGGCAAACAAATTGTAGTGTACCACTCAGAAGTGACCGTCCTACGTTGCTCAAGCGGAACAGTCGCCATATGACCAGTTTTGACGAAGAGGCAGGCGACCATTTGCTTCGAAGTGCTTCTTCCACGAACAATTTTCGTTGGATTTTGCTCGTCTTTAAAGACCCACACGGTCGATTGTTGTTTCGTTTCGGGCTCATACGCATAGATCCATGATTCGCCACCTGTGACGATCTTATAAACGTCTTTTGAAGCACCGCAATCGTATTTTTGCAACATTTCTTTGCACCAATCGACAAGAGCCTTTTTTTGAGCGACTTTCAAATTGTGTGGGATCCAACGAGAACAAACCTTTTTTACGGCCAGGTGTTCATGCAGTATCGAATGTATGCTGGTGGAAGAAATGTCCAAGGATGTCTCTATCTCTCGGTATGTCGCATGTCGATCTTGCATTATGAGTTCACGCACGGCATCAATGTTCTCTGGCACAACAGCCGTTTTTGGACGACCTTCACGGAATTCGTCTTTGAGCGAACTTCGGCCACAATTAAATTCATTATATCAATTTTTCACAGTGCTATAGGATGGTGCTTCATCGCCATACAAAGATTTAAGTTCATCAATGCACTCTTGTCGTGATAATCCACGTCGAAAGTTTTGAAAAATGATCGCACGAAAGTGTTCACGAGTTAATTCGATTTTTTTTCTATATTAATTTTTTCAAGTCACTGTAAACAACACAAATAATGGTCGTACGTCAAAACGTTTTGAGTACGATTATGCTTAAAAATGACAAACTTTCCAATGGAATTGTCAGATTGCACTTGGCAGCACTCAGTGTTGCCAGGCCAGAAATATATATAGCAGCCCTCGTACATTCTTATTCTTTGTTTAATTGATATTTATTTTATTATTAAGTTTTATGTTCTTAATGTGTTATACACATGAATCAACAAGTAGTTGTTCATAAGAACATTTTAATAAGAAAATTTAGTTTGTGAAGGAGAAGCACTGCTGTGAGTTGTGAATTTTAATTGTATTCCTTTTTTTAACCAACTTGCTTTTTTATGTTTGTGTTTTTTTGGTAATATGATAGATTATAATCTTAAAAATTAAAGGGTGACAACATACATATTTTTTACGTGTATTATCAAACAAAAGGTTATACAGAAATAAATCTAAAAATTAAAAGTTGCCTTCATAATTGATGTAAATTTACTTCATGGGTCTATCTTTTAAACCGTTATAGACAAACGCTTGCGAATTGGGCAGAATGTCGATTGCTATGGCCGTTTTAGTAACAAATATTAATATTAAAAATTATAAAAGGTGCGCTTATAATTATTATTTATTAAATTTGATGTATATGGACTTTTTACCAGTGTAGACATACTCTTAAAATTTACAACAAACCTGTATTGCTAAGTCCGCTATAACAAAAAGTATAAAATTTGGATTTGGAAGTTAAAAGGTGTCCCAATAGTTGATGTAATTTCAAGTATGTGGCCGAACTTTTGAACCGTTATAGAAAGAACGCTGACCTGTATTGCTAAGTCCGCTATAACAAGAAGCTTACAATTTGAAATTAGAAATTAAAGGGTGTTCCGAAAATAAATGTAATTTGTTCTATATGGCCGTATTTTTTAAACCGTTATATACAAGCACCTGAATTTTACACTTTGTTTGGTATAATAAGAAGTATACAAATTTTAAATCATAAATTAAAGGGTGTTACAATAGTTGATATAATTTAATGTATATGGGCAAACTGTTCAACCGTTATAGACAGACGGTTGAAATTTACACAGAACCTGTTTGCTAAATCTACTAAAACAGCAAGTATATAATTTGAATTTGTAAATTAAAGGGTGACCCTATAGTTGCTGTAATTTGATGTATATTGCCAAACTATTAAACAGTTGAAAAAGTATAAAGTTTGGAGATATAAGGTTGTCCCAATAGTTAATGTAATCTAATTTATGTGCCCATACTCTTGAACCGTTATAGGCAGAAAGATGAAATCTATTTCGAAGTCGGTTTTTTTTGCTAGAATTATTTAATAATAACTTTAAATTTTGTAGAAATAAACTCAGCATACTATACATAAAATTTGGTTTAATTTGGTGTGTTTAAATTCGGCCCATTGCAAGGCTCAAGTCACCGCCAGCGACAATCATGAAATATTTATATATGAAGGAATCAAGCACGATTAAAGTAAATTAAAATAAATATTTACGTAAATAAAATTAAAGTAAATTAGCGTAAATAAAATTATTTTGTTATATTTTCATTCCCAATAAGTTTTATAAATAAATTTTAAGGAGTGCTCATTCAGTAGTTGTCTAATTAATGAAATGTGAAAATGGAGTTCAATGTTATTAAATCATTTAATTTAAAGCAAGAATTTGAAACCGGCGTTTTCAGTCAAAATTAATATTAATTTTACTTCTGCTTTCTTCTTTTTATTTTAAGGTTCCACTTAGCTCGCCAATAAAATCTCACGAATTTGAGGCGTATACTGAAGCTTCACTAGATGATATGTCATATAGCCCGTACTATGTACCATATACGCCATTTAAGAAAAAATATAAGAAAAATGAAATAGATAATGAGAAAACTCCAACTACAGATTGTCTTGAATGTGATGAGGACACATATTCTTCAGAATCGAGCAATGAAAAGGCTGCAGTGGATCCTAATTGTAGCCCTGCTAAGTTAAATAAATTGGATATTTTTGAAGAAAGCAACGGCGCGTATCAAAGCAGATGTCATAACAAAGTTTTACTTCAAAAGGAAAATAATACAGAATCTCCTAAGAAAGATAACACGTTGAAAAAATTATCAAATGAAAAATATGAAAGAATGGACAGCCAGGAACAATGTGTATTCAAAGCGGAACTAAAGAAAAAGATTCTACAAGCAGATTACACAGAAAATCATGAACGATCCAAATCAAAACAAATGTTTGAGGAAAATACTGAAGAAGAATCTAGTAGCCAATCCGACTTTAAATTATTACGACAACGTTCGAAGACACTAGATGAAATACCAGCAAACTTCAAGAAAACATATCCACAAAATTCATTGAAAGAGATCAAAGAACAAAAACTGGACAAAACGAATAGATCTTCATCCCACAAATCTAAGAGTAAGAAAAATAAAAAGTATATAAACGAAAAAAGGCCTAAAAGTTCATTAAGCGAAAATAAAGTAGGGGAAGCATTATCAAAAAGATCTAAAGGCTCTTCAAGTGCACTACATAATGAATTTGAGGATGGCGATAAATGCAATAAATATTTAATTCCCCAAAGACGTAATGACAATAGCAGTAACTCGAATGTAACACCTTCATCTCCAGCTGATTCTACAACAGAAAGATCTCCACAAGAAATAATTCGAATAGAAATAAAACCTAAAGCCAGCAGCAGCAAAAATGCTTTAAAAACTTTGAGACGATCCGAACGTTCACCCAGCAAACCAAAAAGATTAATTGAGGAACAGCAGAATGTTACCAAAACAAGATCAGAAAAACTAAGGAGTCTATTTGGTAACGATGACAACGATGACCATTATTTTGAAAACAATAATGGTGGAAATATGAACAGTGACAATAAAACAAAAGCAACCGTATTCGAAACCCCTGAAAGCAAGAAATCAACTTATAGTAGCGCACGCCACTCATCTTCAGAAAAGAATAAGAAACGCAAGAGAAACAAATCGAAAGAAGAAGAATGTGAGCAAGAAAAACGTAACATAAATAAATGGTTGTCAAAGAAACAAACTTCAGATCTTCCATTAAAGACATCGACCAAAGTTAAACCTCGAAAGTATGAGGACGATACAAACTCAGCATCGTCTTCGCTAATGTCATTGGAGCTGCCTTCAAAGGAAGAATTGGAGTTGATAAGAAATAAAACAAAGTTAATGCAAAAAGCAAATGAAAAAGTTAGAGCAGAACTGGATAAAATGCGTACTTCACCGCCAAAAGAAGTTCAAATTTTGTAATGATTAAAGCGATATAAATTATGATGTTTTTTGTCATTGTATTTAATTTTGTTTTGTTTAGATCTCTTCAAAACACCCCCGTAGACGAAATATTGCATACATTTTCAACTTACAAACCAGAACTAGATGAAATTTATGAGAATAATCGTAAAAGGGATTACATCAAGGGTCATGACGGAATTAATCACTGCTTTGTAATAAGACTGCTGCAAAAAAATATCCAAATGAAAATGTTGGAAAAATTGACTGAAGTCTACAGTAATTCCAAGACTACAACTGTAAGTATAATAAGTTAATTATGTGTAGAATGTCTGAATGTGTGTGATGAAAATCGCTCGATTTAGAAACTATTGTTTTTTATACCCTTCACCACAAAAAGTGGAAGAAGGGTAAATCGAAGTTTGTCATTCCGTGTATAATTTCTACAATATCCATTTCCGACCCTATAAGTTGTATATTTTCTGACTTCTTATGCATAGCGAAGTAGATTGAGCGATGTCCGTCTATCCGTCTGTATTAGTGTTTAAATTTGATTTAAAAAAAAAAAAAGTAAATATGTCAATTAAATCAGCGTGATCGGCCCATGTCCCTTGAGGCAGCAGGCAAAAACCTCGCCTGAAACAACAAAGTAACTCAATCAAAAAGATAAATATATGGGGCGATAGAGAATTGAAAAATAAGAAAAAAATACATCAAGCAAAAAAATTGTCGCTCACCCGTATTTTCCGAGTTACGGATGGGGCTCTGAAATTTTCATACTGTTTGAAATATCAATGTGGGTATCATTTTATAGCCTTCGAAGAGATCTTTTATACTTTTATACTAAAAGTTTTTAAAAATGATTAACCCATTAAGAGCTGATGGCATATTTATGTAAAATAATTTTTTTTTTTATTTTTTATTTTTAATTCTTTGTCACTCTAATTTTTGCTTTTTTGATTGGAGTTACTTCACTACACTAGATTTACATAGATGGTGAAGGGTATATAAGATTCGGCATAGCCGAATATAGCACTCTTACTTGCTTGTGGTTAAGTTTATTTTGCAAATTGGTTTAAAATTTTCAACAAATTTTTGTTTTTGAAAGTTTTAAAATGGTCAGAAATTTATATTAAAACAAGTAAGAGTGCTATATTCGGCTATGCCGAATCTTATATACCCTTCACCATCTATATAAATCTAGTTTAGTGAACTAACTCAAATTAATTTTTACAAAAACAATGCCTTGAAGAATTTAAAGTGAAAATTTCGTGTGGAATTCAGAACATGCCTGAAAATATCACAATTTCACTAGAATTTCACAAAAACCAACATATCAAAAAAATTGTACTTGCAATCCAAAAATTCAAATTTCATTAAAACCCAAACATTCAGAAGAAACTAAAACAAAAAAAAAATTCTAAACCCTAGTTTACCAAAAGCATCTTCATTAAATGAAACAAATCGCACTTGATTAACAAAAGCAAATTCACTCAAATTTTTTTAAATTTCACTTTTTGCTAGAAGACCATGTCTGTAAATTAAATTTGAAGATTTTGGTGATAGTTAATATGGTGTAGATTCTTATGAACTTTAGTCTGACCTCTAGGGTTGCACTTTTTTGTAATTTAATGATTATAATTTTATAACAAACTATTTCAAATACGAGAATATTAACGATTTCGAGTGCTAGCAGCACTCCAAATATTTCCTTTGGAAATTCATTATCTTTTGGAGTCACACTTTACTTTGCAAAAGTTAAAAATAAACAAGACTAAACTCGTTTTAAATCTCTTCGAAAATTTTTTTTCGTGTAACTTTTGATTAACTGTAAGAATATTAAAAAAATATGCCACTCGTAAACAGAAAAATTTGCTTATGTACATTAAAATATTAAAATTTTTCTAACCTATAAATACAATTTCTTTTCAATTTTTTATACAGCAAGCAACTCTATTTGCCAATGCGCTTCTTCCCGAATGGGTCATACGTGTCTATATGGAAAAATTTCATTTTACCCGACAGGAAGCGATTAAACAAATTAAAGCACAAGAAGAATTTCAACTGCATATGGAAGAACAAAGTGATAACACCTTTCTGTTTGATTAAAAGATTTTTTTTGTATTTGTTATTAAAGAAATTAAAGCTGTGCTTTGTTAAAACAAATTTTTATATTCACTAGCCTTTAAAATATACTATTTTTTAAGGTAAATTAATGTATTTTTGATTTGGTCAGGGATGAGGTGGCTGGGTACGAACATTGGCTCACAATCCAAAGGCGTAATAATGAGTTATACCGGTAATTTTATACGAATCAACTGATTTTAATACAATTTGAAATATGCAATAGGCTGTTTCAAAAGTATGAGAAAATGGGTAGCCAAGAGCAGAAACATTTAAATCTTCAAATGGTCGATTTTAATAATATTCTTAACAAGTAAGATTGCTATATTCGGCTTTACCAAATCTTATATACCCTTCGCCATCTATGTAAATATTTGCTTTTAATCAAAAAAGCAAATATTGGGGTGACAGAGAATCAAAAAAAAAATTGGTACTGCATATATATAATTTTACATAAAAAAGCCATCGGCTCTTAATACGTTAAGCATTTTTAAAAAATTTTAGTGTTTCCTTAAAGATCTCTTCAAAAGCTTTAAAATAATACCCATATTGGTATTTAAGAAAATTTGTAGATTTCATAGCCCCGTAACTCGGAAAATATGGGCGAGCGCCAATTTTTTCACTTGTTATTTTCTCTTATTTTTTATTTTTCTGTCGCCCCATATACGTATTTATTTTTTTGATTGGAGTTACTTAATTGTTCCAAATGACATAAAAAATTAGAGAAAGGCGTGGTGTTTTGCCTGCTGCCTCGAAGGACATGGACCGATCATGCTGATTTCCAATAGCAACTCCTTCGACACTATCTGATCGATTGCATAAGAAGTCAGAATATATATTCTTTATGGGGTTGGAAATGGATATTGTAGAAATTACACACGGAATAACAAACTTATATATACCCTTTTCCACTTTTTATGGTGATGGGTATAAAAAGATGAGAGGCTATATCGTTTCTGCTGTGTTTGAAATAGAGCCACAGGCTAAACAAAAGTCATAAAGGGCTATCAAAATCACCAGTCCTTAAAAAAAAATTAAAAAGGCAACGCCAAAAACAAGTTATTTTAAAAACATAAGGTCTAACAAAATAAGATTATGATAAATGATTTAAAAATTTTTGTTCGGCTTAAGGTCGTTTTTGGGTAATTAAAACACTTTTTTAATTTTATTTTATTTAATTTTTATTCCCAATATTTCGAATAGCTTCGCTATTCATCTTCAGGGGAAACTGTCAAGAATACAAAACAATACAAAAAACATTGTTACAATTAAACAAATAAAATAGGTGAAAAAAATATTTATACTTTTAAATTAAACACAATTAAATTAAACTAACAATGTTTGCAAAAGCACGTATATATCATGAATCAATAAAATAAGATTGCGCATTGCGCAGGTCCGTTAGTTTGTTGTATTGCGATCTCCCTCTAATGCGTGACGTAGGAATAGACTATTTTTTGTAAACAAACTTCATTCGTGTATGGAAAGTGCAACAGAATTAAAGTAAAAACTGTGAAAATTTATTAAAAATAAAAATGAAGTGTGCAGTTAATAAATGTAAAAATGGAAACAATTCAAAAGTATGCAAAATAAGCTTTTTCAATTTTCCTTCGCGCCCTTCTCTATTAAAACAGTGGTTATATTTTTGTGACCGCAAGGAAAAATTCAATATGAAAACGTCGCATGTCTGCATGGAAAATTTTAAACCGGAGGACTTTGAAAACAACTTGAAGAACTGAACCAAATCTTTCAAAAAAATAATAAAGACGGTCTTCTAATTAAGCAAGATTTTGTAAAAGATTTAACTAAACAGGCTCATCATATTAAATGTGATGAAAAACTAAAAAAGCTATTTTTTAGATCAAAAATGTATTTTAAAATTCGAAAACTTAACGCGGAGCTTAAAGACTACAGCATTACCAAAAAAAGAAAATTAAATAAAATAAAAATTTAACTTTTTTTTAAACATTTTGGTTTTAATTTTATATTGAAAACAAATTTATTTTACTTTCAGTTATTTGGCATTAAGATTATTAAAAATTATTATATAAAAAGAAAATTTGAAACTTTGGTAGCCCGAAATAGCTATTTTTCTTCTAAAGCTTCAATCCCAAACACAAAATTTTTATTCGACTATATCTTTTTTCTTTCCATTTAAAATTTTGTTCAAATTGAAGCACCCGTTTAGAAGTTATGCATATATTTCCAGATTTGCGCCAAAAATTTCCTACTCTTTTTACAACAAACACTCATTTTCATTCTATTGTGACGTAGATGCGCAGTAGAAAAATTTTTTGAACGGCTGAATGCGCAATCTTGTTTTCTTGATTCATGCGTATATATTGTGCAGTAAACACTTATCCACTGACAGTTAGGTTGATCTTTTTTGTTTACTAACAATATTTCTGTAAATTTGAGCGCATTTTTCGATGTCTTGCTTGTAATTTAATCTCTTATTTGATGGAACGTCAATTATATGTAACATTTCCAAAGTAAATCTTCTACCATATTTTTTCTCTTCTTTTAATATTCTCACATCGTCAAAGTTCGGTATATGATTTTTCGTTGCACAGTGGGCAGCAAGTGCTGTTTTTTGCTCCACCGGTTTGTGTATAGCTTTTAAGTCAGATTTATGTGATGCGAGTCTAGTTTTTAGTTTTGTTTTAGTTGTCCCAACATAAATCATATCACACTTACTGGATTCGTTTCCGTTACAATTTATACTATACACAACGTTACTTTTGTCTCCTTTGTCAATTTTCAATTTCATATTACTAAACAATCGTTTTATTGAGTTACTCGTCCTGAAGGCTAATTGGTACTTTCCCGCGTCATATATATCACAGCCTTTTAATCTTTCTGATAGTCCAGGTATATAGGTTAATCCTTTATAAATTTTTGGCAGTTCGTCTATTTTTGTCCTTTTTTCTTCAACATTTTTCATCAATTCTTTTATAGTTCTTATTGGGAAATCATTCAATTTTAATATGTCCATAATTTTGTTTTTGTTTTCTTTGTGAAAAGCCGCATCACTAACGTCTAAAACTCTTCTGATGAAATTTGTGGCTGTGTTTATAATAATTTTTCTAGGATGTTTAGAATAGAAGTTTATCAGTCGTCCAGTTGCGGTTGGTTTTTGATACCAATTTAGTAATATTTTGTTCTGTTGTCTAATGACTAGAGTATCCAAACTGTGAATTGTATTTGTCTGTTGAATGAGTTTAAATTATAAAGGACTTCTTCTACTTTATGTCTTTTTAATATTGTAAAAATGTCAACCACGTACTTTGTTAAAATCTTAGGTTCATATCCAAGGTTTTTAATTGTCCAATCTAGTAACTCTTCCATTACAATGTCAGCAATAACGGGAGATAAAGGTGACCCCATTGGCATGCCCTTACGTTGTTCATAAATTTTATTTTCATATTGAAAGTATCTTCCTCTTTTTATGCAGAAAGTTAAAAGTTCCATGAACAATGTCTTGGTTATTTTCGTATACTCTTTTAATCGTTCCCAATTTCTCTCAATTATCTCTAATGCTAAGTTAATGGGAACGCTCGGGAAAAGAGATACGGCGTCAAAAGATACCATAATTTCGTCTTCATTTATGGGAAGCTATTCGAAATATTGGGAATAAAAATTAAATAAAATAAAATTAAAAAAGTGTTTTAATTACCCAAAAACGACCTTAAGCCGAACAAAAATTTTTAAATCATTTATCAAAAATTAAAAGGTCAACAATACACCACATTTTCTTCAAAATAAGATTATAATAACAGTTTGCTAAAAAAATTTTAATAATTCATTACTGGGTGGTGTTTCAATACAAAAAGGAAAACGTTTGTATATAAACATTATTCTTATCAACAATGTATCTATTATTTTGAACATCTTGCCTGTCACAAATACATTATAAGCACATGTAGGTACATATTGATATTACATTTTTTCTATATTGACTTTTTTAATGATTCCATACATTTCACATAAATTTACATCGCGGCAAATGTGATTTAATAGCATTAAAAATAACGGTTTTACAAGTATTAGCAAGTATCTATAGTCGGGAAGAAACGTAATACAACCAATAGGAAACTATTTTGCCCCCCTCAGGATTAAAAGCAATTATTGTGCCTTGAAAGACATTGCGTGTAGAAAGACATTGATTTTTCTGTACCTCTGTAACATTCACTAATAGTAGAATGGAAGTTGTAACCTATAAAAGATCAATATTTGATACTCATTTAATTTGTTTTTGTAAATTATCGAACTATCAACTACTGAAAGTCTGATAGTAGATAAAAAATTATTCATAAAATAGTAGTTTAATAATTTCTGATAGAAAGAAAAAATTGTTAGCTGATCTTAATTCTATAATAATTTTTTTGTTTACTAGCCACAAGAGCTGTCCCTGCCAGGCAAAAAATATGTTTTAAAAAGTTTATACATTACATAGGTTTCTAAAAAAAAATCATAGGAAAAATTTAGAGGATTGTAAAAAAATTCCAAAGTCACTAATCGAAAATCAATACTATGCCGAATTTCAGCTCTCTGTGATATTAGATGGCTTCAGAAAGCTCTGGGAAGAGAATTTGACATATGTACATACATCCGGACATACAACAAAGTTATATACATTGTACATATGTAGATACTTTTAACTTCTGTAAAGTTATAGTTATGTGAGTTAGGGCTTTTCTACAGTATGTATTTGAAACCAACGATATGCTTTAGCGTGTGCAATAGTCAGCTGTTGTAAAATTGTACAAATCTTGCATCAGCAATTCATTCGAATTTGCCCCCTTTTAATAGTTTTCATTTTTCGAAAAAAGGGCACACAGCAACAAAAGACGACTTTTTATGAAGTTTCAAATTTAGTAGCTACCTATTTTGTATTCATAAAATAGTTTGTGACAACATAAGCTACCTATTAAAGTTAATTTCTACATGTGAGTGTGAGTCAAAACCCTAATGAATCAATTCATGTTATTTCGAAGCAGGGTATGTTGTATGTAAATATGTACATCCTAATTTACATACATAGGTGATATGAGTAAAAAAAAACATTTTTATTAAACTCGTATGTATATTTGGATTTGTTTTGTATCTGGAAAAATTCACAATGATTTTGCAAAATTATCTTTACGTAAGGCATACTTTTGTACGAACATGACCACAGATATAACAACATGACAACTAAATAATTTTGAACTTTTGATTTAAAAGAGAGAAGAGATCAGCGTTGCCAGAATAATTAATTATTTAATGCCGGCCCGGCGACGTCACAATAATTACATTATGATATAAAATTATTTTCTTAGCTAACCGTCTATATACTGGTGATTTTGTATTAAGTAATACCCTCACCTGAGTTTCCAAAAAATTACCATTTAATGTAGAACAAATAACATTAAACTTTATATCAATAGTAAGTTCCGCAGTCATAACCATAAGAAAAACAATTTTCGGTACTTAAAGGTTGTAAAATGATAAATACTACTAAATATCTGTTATCAGAAGACTAAAATTTGCAATTAAAGAAATTTAAAAGAATATCAGGTTATTGAAAATATGATTTATTTTAAGGGAAATCTTTTCGAATTAAATTTACAAGCATTAAAGAAATTTTTATTAGAATCGCATATTTTTTGAATGAATAACATAAACTATTCCTAACTATTTTAAAAACATTTTTTAATAATTACTGTAAAATAAAAAAATAAAAATATTTACTTAATGGTTATTGTGTTTTTGTATTACAATTTTTTGAGTTTTTTATGGCTTTTTGCCTTATTGATTCAATGGAGTTCTCATTTAATCAATTTGGCTTTAAGTATAAGACTATGAGATTTTCCTTACAAAATTTGGGTAGAATCCACTGATGAGTTATATATGAGCAGTAGCGAAATGGCCATATAGATATGCTTTCCCCGCAGTAATACATTTCATTTTCAATTTTAGTTAAAAAATGAGAATATCATGAAATATTTATATTTGAAGGAATCAAGCACAATTAAAGTAAATTATTACAAAAAAGATTCCAAATAAAAAATTTTCTTATTAAAATTATAATTGCAAACTAATTTCGTAAAGTAGTACAACCTTTTTAACAGCTTTTGGAAATGTTCTACATTTTTTTACTATGCGGTATTTAACTGTGCCTGTTTAAAATATCTTTCACGATCTCATTTCTTCATTTATTTAAACTTTTTATTCAATTAAACTTTACCTATATGTGTATACATTAGTCCTCCAAAATTATTTGTAAAATGTGGCATCCCTATATTTCTCTCTTTATATATCTATTGTTTCACTTTCTCTCAGTAAGTTTGTTTGCAAATGCTGTACCAGTGGTGCCAGAAACGTTAATGGAAAAATATTCATTCTTCGAATAACATTTTTAATTTTGTAAAAAAAATTTAGTTTTTTTTATTCTATATTACGGGTTTTACTTTAAATGATGTTACCATAAACACATAATATAAACATTTACACACAAATGTAAATAAAAGCTAACAAGTAAACATAAAAATCAATTTTTTTTAAATAAAATTATACATAGTTTAACTCTACATTGTATATTTTAAATCATATACATATGTATGTATACTTCTGTTTTTAAGCCAACAAAAATATTGCAAACATTTCTAATCATAATACTGTGAAGGTTTGATTTTTTTTATAGACCGAACATTCGTTAACTAACAAATAATCTTGATTATAAAAAATACCCTCTAAAATGTCGTAGGCTATTCTATTGCTGTATTTCATTACATTTACGTTTACTTTTGAAAATATCCGTTCAACGTTTTCTGGTGAACAAGGGAGACACATCAAAATTAGTACAATCTTCGACAAAGTTGGAAACACTAACGCACTTTCCACTCCAGAATTTTTTCAGATTGTGTGCCAAAACTGCTCTACTGTTACATTTTTTAAATTTGTAAAATGTTTATAAAAGTCTATGTGGCGATATTCCCAAAATTTGTCATCGAACTTTTGTATCTCACTTAAATCTAGAAAAAGGTTTATGCTTGCGAAAAAACTTTTTTATTAATAACGTTATATATGTCAATACAAGAAAGCTTTTTGAAGATTGCGTCGTTAAAGTCAAATCGTCTTATTATTTGTTTACAGAACATAACGTAAAAGGGAACACATTTATCAATTAATTTATTTAACTCAGTAGTATTAACTTTGTATCGGAAATTTTAGTTTCTACAAATATACCTTGATAAACGTCATCAGCGATAAAAGCGAGTGACTCCAAAGCGAATCTATGTTATTAAGTTTCATAACAAAAGTTGTTGATAAATGGCCATCGAGACGTGCTTTCACCTTCAATAATCAATATCGGTGATTTATAATTCAGATCGGGGTATTAACAAATAAGAACAATAATATTTTAAAAATTAATTTATTTAATAATTGTTTCTCGTATTTTTAATTAATAATTTAATAACAAAGCGCCTGTGCATAGAAATAAATTATCGTGGTGTTTTATGATATGCATTTTATTTTTCATCCTCTTTCAACTGTATAAAAGAGTCGAAAAAAGTCAGCCGTATACGGTGGAGAAGAAAAAAATAAAATCATTGTTGGTTATTGTTGTTTTTGTTTAAACTTTGATTATGTTTTATTTTATGTTTTATATTTATTTCCACTATATACGACCAATAATGGTTACTTATATTTTGTATGTTGTGAACATTATTTAGTATTGAATTGTTCTGTTAATATAAATATTTTTAATTTTATTGAAAATCGTATTTTTAGTTTGACGTCGTTTTTGCAAACTTGCCGATTTTGTATCAAAATCATCTGGCAGCCCTAAAACATATATAAGTTTCTGAAGGAGCAATTTCAGAATTTAATTTAGTTTATTTGTGAACTTCATTGGAAAGACAAACGAATTAGTAGAGGCCTCCAGTTGCAAAAACACATGAAGAAAGAAATATTGCTTACAAGTCGCATATGAATAACAAATTTATTAATCAAATAAATCTTAAAAAACAACCGTTAAAGAAACAGATTCTAATTATACATGTGAGAGTGTTAATTTTCAGCGTATACAATTAAATTGAATCATCCTCAATAATAATTATTTAAAAATTAAAAATATTATTAATATATAACTGATGGCTTTTTTCAAACAATATTACAAAGATTGTATTTTTATAGAACGTTGTTAAAATTCCCTTTGTATAGTGAAAGTTTTAAAAGTGAAAAACAAAAAAGTGTTAAGTTTCAATACAAAAGTTAAAGCTAATAAATACTTGCATATATTCTTTTAAAGCATAAATTTAAATCTGTAACATATTTTAAGGCGATTACATAAAAACAGGTGTTAAAGAAATTAAGGAAAAAACTTTATACCTACGTGTTATTATTATGTTGGCTGTTATTGCTCCCTTTTTCTTGGCAAGAGCAAATAACAAAAAAACGACATCTACTTGTTTCACTACTTGCTACGCAACAAGTATCTATAAACAGAAGCTGTATCTCAACATTACTGCATATGCTATGCAGCATTTGCACTGCGAATTACAAACACTAAAAAAATCTCAATTATTTTGTCAAAAATCTATGCGTGTTAGTCGTTGGCATCATTGCATCATCAACATTTCGCACATCATCGGCGACGTTAATTTTTCGAAACGAATGTTTATGTTTCGTTTTCTCTGCCAAACAAGTAAAACTTTTAATAAAAACATTTGTGTAAAACGTATTAAACGCCTTGATAATTGTAACAGGCGTACAAAAAGTCACTCAAGTTGTGTATAAATAAAATTGTGTCTAGCCTCATTGATGTTTAACAACAATATGATGTGCGGTGAGTTAAAATTTTGAAATAAATACTAATATTAATTATTACTGATTTACAGTCAAAAAAAAACAGAAAAGGAGGTTATTAATTATTCTGAATGTTGCTTTTTTAATGTTTGCACCTGCAAATTCAGTAATTTCTAAACCGATTTTAAAAATTTTGGTAATGGAGATATATCATGCTTATAGATTGGTCCCGCTTTAAAAACAGTTCATAATCTTAAAAATTAAAGGGTGCCTCCTTACAACATACATATTTTTTACGTGTATTATGAACCGTAAAGGGCACATAGCTCTCAATAACAAAAACTAATAGAAAAGTAAATCATAAAAATTAAAGGGTGTACCCATAGGTGACGTAAATAACCTATATGGGCCTATCTTGAACCTTTATAAACAAACGCTTGAAAATGCAACAAAATGTCGATTACTATTAATGTTACAATAACAAGTATAAACATTTAAAATTATAAGTTAAAGGGTATCCCAAAAGTTAATGTAATTTGATGTATGTGGACAAACTTTTGAACCGTTATAGAATAAAAGGGTGTCCCAATAGTTGATGTCATTTAATGAAAGACAGCTTAAAGTTTCAAGGGACCGCTATAACAACAAGTTTATAATTTGAATTTAATTACTTTGCTTGGTATAAAAGGAAGTATAAATATTTAGGATTAAGGTGTTACAATAGTTGATGTAATTTTATTTATATGGCCAAACAGTTGAACCGTTATAGACAGACGTTCATAAAGAACTTGAGTGCTAAGTCTACTACAAGAGTAAGTATATAATTTGAATTTGGAAAATTAAAGGTGGCCCTGTACGCTTTAACCGATGAAACAGACCTATTATTTTGCTTAGCCCTGTATTTACTCCATTAACTAAGAAAACAAGATTGCGCATTCAGCCGTTCTAAAAATTTTTCTACTGCGCATCTACGTCACAATAGAATTAAAATGAGTGTTTGTTGTAAAAAGTGTATGAGATTTTTGGCGCAAAACTGGAAATAATTGCACAACTTCTGAACGGGTGCATCGATTTGAACAAAATTTTAAATGGGATGAAAAAAGATATAATCGAGTAAAAATTTTGTGTTTGGTCTTGAAAGCCGAGAAGAATAAGAGCTGTTTCGGGCTATTCTTCTTAAAATTATTAATTTCGTTAGTAATTCTAAATTAATCTTTTTATAAAGGAAATACATATGTACATAATAATTATTAATAGCCTAAATGCCAAATAACTGAAAGTAAAATAAATTTGTTTTCAAAATACAATTAAAACCAAAATGTTTAAAATACGAGGGCTGCTCTATATATTTCTGGCCTAATAGTGAAAATGCGAATTTTTATAATCGAAAATGGTTTTATTGTTTTTCAAAGTATTCTCCAGCATGATTTCTACACTTTTGCATGCGCTCAAACCAGTTGTCGAAGCACTTTTTCCACTCCGATTGAGACACCTCTAAAACATGGTTTTTGAACACTTGAACAGCTTCTTCTGGCGACGAAAATCGTTGACCACGCATTTTTTTCTTCATGTGCGGAAACGAGAAGAAGTCATTAGGTGCTAAGTCACGGCGGATGACCCATTAATTCGACGTTTTGGCCGGTCAAAAACGCTCTGGTTTAAGCCGATGTGTGAGAGCTCGCATTGTCATGGTGAACAATGATTCGTCTTCTCTTGTTGGTTTTTCGAATTTCTCCGATGACTTCAGGCAAACAAATTGTAGTGTACCACTCATAAGTGACCGTCCTACGTTGCTCAAGCGGAACAGTCGCCACATGACCAGTTTTGCGGAAGAAACAGGCGACCATTTGCTTCGAAGTGCTTCTTCCACGAACAACTTTCGTTGGATTTTGCTCGTCTTTGAAGACCCACACGGTCGATTGTTGTTTCTTTTCGGGCTCATACGCATAGATCCATGATTCCTCACCTGTGACGATCTTATAAACGTCTTTTGAAGCACCGCAATCGTATTTTTGCAACATTTCTTTGCACCAATCGACAAGAGCCTTTTTTTGAGCGACTTTCAAATTGTGCGGGATCCAACGAGAACAAACCTTTTTTACGGCCAGGTGTTCATGCAGTATCGAATGTATGCTGGTGGAAGAAATGTCCAAGGATGTCTCTATCTCTCGGTATGTCGCATGTCGATCTTGCATTATGAGTTCACGCACGTCATCAATGTTCTCTGGCACAACAGCCGTTTTTGGACGACCTTCACGGAATTCGTCTTTGAGCGAGCTTCGGCCATACAAAGATTTAAGTTCATCAATGCACTCTTGTCGTGATAATCCACGTCGAAAGTTGTGAAATATGATGGCACGAAAATGTTCACGAGTTAATTCCTTTTTTTTTTCTATATTAATTTTTTCAAGTCACTGTAAACAACACAAATAACGGTCGTACTTCAAAACGTTTTGAGTACGATTATGCTTAAAAATGACAAACTTTCCAATGGAAATGTCAGATTGCACTTGGCAGCACTCAGTGTTGCCAGGCCAGAAATATATATAGCAGCCCTCGTATAAGTTAATTTTTTGTTTTATTTGATTTACTTTTTTCGCTCATGCTGTATTCTTTAAGGTCCGCATTAAGTTTTCGTTTTTTAAAATACATTTTGATCTAAGAAATGGCTTTCTTACTTTTTTTATCACATTTAATATGATGAGCCTGTTTAGTTAAATCTTTTACTAAATCTTGTTTAATAAGAAACCGTCTTTAATTTTTTTTCCAAATATTTGGTTCAGTTCTTTAATGTGTTTCATAGTTTCAGGTGTCGGCTTTATTAGTCCGCTCTCAGATACGTGATCAACCCACGAATACGTTGGACCTTCCTCGTTTTGTGCCACGGCAATATCTGGGATATCATTATTAAGTTTGTGGCAAATATAGCCTGAGAGGTTCTCCAGACCATCATGCTCTAATTAGGTTAATTATTTTTTATTTTCAATAAATTTTCCCCGTTTTTAATTTAATTCTGTTGCACTTTCCATACACTAATGAAGTTTGTTTACAAAAAATATTCTATGCCTACGCCACATATAAGAAAGAGAACGCTATACAACATACTAACGGACCTGCACAATGCGCAATCTTGTTTACTTGATTCATGTATTTACTCAATAAACCAAAGATTTAAATACTTTTTTCAGTTCATTAATTTTGAAGATACAATAAATAATTTTTATAAAAAAAATACAAGATAGGTAACTGCTTGAGATGTTGGTATTTATAGTTCAGGCGTATGCAACGTATCGAACTAGCTGCAGGAAGAAAAGCAAACGTAAGACTGTTAACCTTTTTATGTGGCCCCATTTATTTAAATCTATTTAACGGAGAAGCTTAATGCAGAAAAGTTTTTTATATGACTCCAATTATTGAACTGAGGAAGTGTATAATTTTGACACACAGAACAAATCTCTGTATACCCAGAGCATGCATACTCTTTCAGTGCAAATCACCAGCCTGTAACCTAATAATAAATGGGTTTTTGTAATAATAATCAAAATTTTTTATGGAAGAAAAGCAAATAAACTTAAACGGTTGTATTTTGTGAAAAAGTGCCCCTTTATTTTTATCCGTTTTTTCCTTGTTACATACAAGTTTTTTATATTACTTAAATTATAATTTATAGTTATCGCAGCAAAGAATTTTTCCATTTCTATCATTGTGTGCAAAAAATTATAAACAGCCATGTTGTAAATTTTCCATATTAGAAGTGATCTGATTGTCACGTTGTTTCAAAACAAACGCAAAAATCTAACAATATTATTTAAAAAATTATCTGTAATGAATTGTTTAAAATATTTCATGTGCTAATTATTGTATAGTGAAAAATATCATGAGGAATAATGGTACCACCAGTTACCGTTTGCCAAAAACTAATACATGCATACATATGTATGTATGTATTATTAAGTCGTACCCAGTTAGCATTTGGAAGATTGTTTTTACAAAAATCACCAAAGTGAGTCTTTTAAGACTACCCAAGATGACTTAAAACTGATTCATCAGTTGTGCGTTTAAAAAGAGACTCGAATATAACTCCGACAAACGCAAAGAAAACGACTTGTTTAAAAAACAAAAAGTACAAAAAGCAAATGCTTGAAATTCGACTGTTTTTAGAATTATTTTGGAGACATATTAAACGCAGCCTAACGATGAAAAAATGATTCAAATACATATTTTATTTTTATTTTTTAATTTTCGTAAAAATACATACACTTCGTAAAAAATAGAGACACAAATATAAAATGAATTTTTCAAATTTTTTAAAATTCATTTTTTTAAATTTGAATTTTAAGAAAATTAGGAATAACATTCTAACGAATGTAACAGTACGTCTTGACGAGCAATTGATTGGTTCGCACATGAACAAAACGTCAGCAGAATAGGTTACAAACATTTGTTCATGTATGTCTGCGTGGAGCCGACATGACATCGGCAACGATGGTCTACACTAGCCATTTTAATGTGCGCACATGAAATTGTTCAATGTTTGAACAAATCAATGGCTCATCAAGACGGCGTGTAATAAAAAATAAGCAAAACGTTGTTTGCAATGTTTCATTTTGAGAAAATATAATTAGAAATGTTGGTACAATAGGGTTCGAAGAAGACTCGCATACGGCTAATAACGTGATCAAAAAATGACTCAAAAAAGTATCGTATTTGATTATAAGTACGATTGAAAAAAGTATCGAAAATGAGTCGAAAACGCGAGTCATAAGGGACTCGTTCAGAAGAGTCGCGGCTAGGGTACCATTTTCTACCGACAAATTAATCATTTTCGACTCTAAAACGAGCGCATAAACGATTATTTTAATCGTGTAGAAGAGTCAAAAAAGACTCGAATATGATCAATAATTCAAAAAAATGCTAACTGGGTATAGACAAATTCACATGTGACTAGATAAACTTACATACATACATATGTAGATATTCGCATGACATTTTATCGTTTTTAACCGACTTCAAAAAAACAAGGAGGTTATACAATTCGGCTGGATGTTGCTTTTTTTTATATTTGTGCCTCCAGAACTCAGTCATTTCCGATCCGATTTTGAAATTTTTTGGTAATATGATAGATTGTGCTTACAGATTGGTCCCATGTTAAAAACAATTCATAATCTTAAAGTATTTTTAAAGTGTAATATGAACTGTAAAGAGCACTTCTGTAAAATTTAAAATGACTGCGTATTACTATAACTCCCAAAAACAAATAATTATACAAAAAAATGTAAAAATTAAAGGGTGCCCCCATAATTGATGTAAATTTACTTATATGGGCCTATCTTTTGAACCGTTATAGACATACGCTTGCAAATTGGACAGAATGTCGATTGCTATGGCCGTTATAGTAAAAAGTATTAATATTACAAATTATAAATTAAAGGGTGCGCCAATAGTTTAGTAAATTTGATGTATATGGCCTTACTTTTAAACAGTTATAGACAGACGTTTGAAATTTACAACGAACCTGTATTGCTAAGACCGCTAGAACAACAAGTATATAATTTGGATTTGGAAGTTAAAGGGTGTTCCAATAGTTAATGTAATATTGTGCATGTGACCAAACTTTTGAACAGTTATAGACAGAACACTGAAACTTAAAACGGACCTGTATTGCTAATTTGAATTTAGAAATTAAAGGGTGTATCATAATTGATGAAGATTTACTTATATGAGCCTATCTTTTGAACCGTTATAGACAAACACTTGCAAATTGGACAGAATTCGATTGCTATGGCCGTTATAGTAACAAGTATGAATATTACATATTTTAAATTAAAGGGTGCGCCAATAGTTTATTAAATTTGATGTATATGGGCATACTTTTAAACAGTTATAGACAGACGTTTGAAATTTACAACGAACCTGTATTGCTAAGTCCGCTAGAACAACAAGTATAAAATTTGGATTTGGAAGTTAAAGGGTGTTCCAATAGTTAATGTAATATTGTGTATGTGACCAAATTTATAACCGTTATAGACAGAACGCTAAAACTTTAAAGGGACCTGTATTGCTAAATCCGCTATAACAACGAGTTTATAATTTGAATTTAGAAATTAAAGGGTACCCCTTAATTGATGTAGATTTACTTATATGAGCCTATCTTTTGAACCGTTGTATACGAACGCCTTAATTTTAGACAGAATGTCCACTACTTTATTTCGCATAATAAGAAGTATAAAAAGTTTATATGTATATTAATTTAAATAGTTGATATAATCTGATGTATATGGGCAAACTGTTCAACCGTTACAGACAGACGGTTAAACTTACACAGAACCTGATTGCTAAATCTGCTGCAATAGCAAATATATAATTTAAATTTGGAAATTAAAGAGTGACCCTATAGTTGCTGCAATTTGATGTATATTGCCAAACTATTGAACAGCTGAAAAATTATAAAGTTTGGAAATATAAGCGTGTCCCAATAGTTAATGTAACCTCATTTATGTGGCCATACACTTGAGCTGTTATAGGCAGACATATGAAATCTATTTTGAAGTCGGTTTTTTTCGCAAGAATTATGAAGAGTGTCGTCAACTGTTCAGCAAGTTATAGAAGTAGCCACATTGATTTATTTTGGCGATAAATATCAACACTAATAATTAACTGCTCTAAAAATGTTTTTAATGTACATACACATGTACGTACATGCCGATCACGAACATTGACTACAGTTGTTTTTAATTGTCTTTGTTTTGCTTTACCGACAATAAATTATTTGTGCGGCTAAAATGTATGTGAACAAGGCAGTATATTTATTCAATTTTAAACTTGTTGATGACTCATTCTTTTAAAGCATTTAAACTCAGTTACTAAAATTATACGTTTGTTATCTTTATAGTTTTCACTTGTCATACAATATGTGAAGGAAAGAAAGAGACACACGAAATTAACGACAACAAACGATAAGATGCGCGAACAATGTACAATAACAAATAAAAACTGATTAAAAAAGCTTTGACAATTCCAAGAATTACTTGAACTTAGAATGAGTGTGCAAACTTTTTATACCTATACATTTGCTCAAACATGTACACAAAAATGTATGTAGTTTTATATAATTTCCCTTTATTGTAAAGCTTTTTAAACACAGATATATCTTTTTAAAGGGAAATAAGTTGTGTGTACGAAAACACTACAAAACAAGTATTATATTAGTAGCCAGAATGAAGGAACTGAAATTGTTTTATTACCTTTGATATCTTCTACAATATATTAGATTTTTATTGAAATTACAACATCACATAACGTGCTTGGGTTATATCACTTTTCAGGCAATTTTTATTAATTTGTCCAATAAAGATTGTGCAGGTGCCAAGCCATAACCTAAATGATGATCGCTCTTAAGAATTACAGAATTATTGTTATTTACTTCAGAAACTGTAAAAAATTATGATGGTATTTGCTATGAAACCACATCATTACGCACCATGCAAATAAATAGCGTAGCAATAACATGTGTGAACAAAACAGAATGTCTTAAAGCGTAGAATGGCACATGTATGTCTACGTTCATTAAGGCCCAACTATAATGTGCATAAGCTAGCTTTAGCTTATGTCAAAAATTCAACGAAAAGCCTGTCAAATGCTTAGGTAACTTATCAAAGAAATTTATGTGACTACAATGTACATATATAAATTTAGTAACTTATTTGCCACAGTTGCACATTTATGTTTATTTCGTACTTTTGCCAAAAATAATTTCTATATAAATCAACAAAATTTTAAAACTAAAAGGCTTTAAAGAAAATATTTTATATATTTAATAACATTCACAAACAAATTTACATATTTTGGTTTATGTTCTAAGAAAATGTAAAAAAAAATTATTACAAATTATTTTCTGTTTTGTGTTTGTGGCCAACCGTACTAAAAAATGCAACGATGTTCATCGTTTATATGGTATACATATGTGTGTATAAATACAAATTTAATTTAAATATTTAATTTAAATATAAAAATTGTAAAAAATTTCCCATAAAGAAATATTTTGTTTTTTCTACACTTTTATTGAATTAAAAACTAAAAAATTTAACAATTTAGGTCTTAATTAGAAAATTTCTTTATTAATGTATAAATCAAAGCACAATCAGCTGTTTCCGTACGGAAAGTGCGATCAGTTTCGTACCTTGCATAAAGAAATGAAATTTAACGAAACTTGACGAAAAGTTATCTTATTCACATTATAGTTTACCACATATAATTTAATGTATTTGCACAGTTGTATAAGTTGGCATAAGCTAGATTATGCACATTATAGTTGGGCCTTTAGCATCATAAGCAGCATTCAAGCATACCAGTTAAATTTGATAAATTCTTCAAGAATATAAGCTTAAATTTATATTTTTGCGAAAATTGTTTGTTTGAATCTGCGAATTTATACAATACAATACAATGCTCGTATAATAGGCTGACTCCGGAAAGCGTGGTGTGAACTTCCAGCTTAAAATTATAATTTTTTTGGAGTATGCATTAAATAAAAAATGCGATCCAGTACTCAACTTTCAAATCCCTCGGGATCTCATTCTTACCGAAAAGTGTTCTTATGCAGTGTTGTCAAATTAGTGGACTTATTCCCAAATCAGGGATAGTATTCTTAAAATGGGGATGAAAGTTTTAGCTTGTGAATTGAGGAATTCTTTAAGGATTTATTTTGCGATATGGGGTCAAATTTACTTATTATCCTTAAATGGATAGATTGTAAATATAAACTGTGAAAAATATGGGGGTTTAAAGAGTTTTTTTGGGATTTTCTGTTTCTGGTTATTGTAATTTTGCTGTTATTATATAAATTTTACTTTTTTGCTACGTACAACGTTCGCGGTATGGTAAGCCTATCCGTAAATTTAAAAAATTAACTGGCGATTTTATAGTAATGAACTCAATGAAAACCAAAATAACAAATAAAATGCAATACGAGACGCTTTAATCTTAGAATCGATACACATTTTAAAAGAAATTTAATTTGTTGTGACACTTTTGTTACATCTTCAGAAATGCTTCAAAAGTTTAACTTTAAAATATGTACCAAAAATTGCTTTAAACAATGAGATGGATCATTTTGATTCAGAACTTTTCTATTTTTTAATTAGATTAATATACATAAATAGAGTGTACAAATAAAAAAAAATATGTAGCGGGGATATTTAAAATTGGTTTTTGGAGAATTGTAGCAATAAAATTTATCTAATTGGGGATACGACTCAAAAAAATCTGGGAACCCTGTTCGTATGCTGCAAGATTGAGTAAAAAAAGAGAAAACCATTTTCGAATTATACTTTGTTTTGGGATAGAAAGTTGGTTTTTAGTGTTCCCATACTTTTAGTCATTATACCCTTTACCACAAAAAGTGGAAAAAGGGTATATATAAGTTTGCCATTCTGTGTGTAATTTCTACAATATCCATTTGCGACCCTATAAAGTACAAATATTCTGACTTCTTATTCATAGCGAAGTCGATTGAGCGATGTCCGTCTGTTCGTCCGTGTTAGTGTTGAAATCAAATTTGCCGAAGCAAAAAAATAAATATGCCAATCGACCAGATATAGTGCCGAAATAGGTGCTATTAGAAATCAGAATGATCGGTCCATGTCCTTCGAGGCAGCAGTCAAAATACCACGTCTACCTCTAATTTTTTCATGTCATTGGAAACAATAAATTAAATCCAATCAAAATAATAAATATATGGGTCGATAGAGAATTAAAAAATTAGAAAAAACATCAAGTGAAAAAATTGGCGCTCGCCCATTTTTCCGAGTTACTGGCATCTGAAAATCTTTAAAATATCAATATGGGTATCATTTAAAAGCTTTTGAAGAGATCTTTAAGGAAATACTAATTTTTTTAATGCATGGGTTAAGCATTTAAAAAAGAAAAAGAACCGATGTTAATTTTATGTAAAATTTATAATAAAGTCCCAGATTTTTTGATTGGAGTTATTTCACTAAACTAGATTTATATAGATGGTGAAGGATATATAAGATTCGGCATAGCCGAATATAGGACTCCTACATGGTTTTGTCTATAATTGAGAATAATTTCATTCATTTTACCATACTTTATCTAAAAGATAGTAAATTGCATTTAATAACGGCTTCGTAATATAACTAAAAAATTGTATTAAAACGGAGTAAGTCACTTAATCACAATTAGTGCTGTAAAGTGTGAGCAACTGAACAATTTGAAAGCATACACTTTAGGGGTGTGAAAAATGTAGCACTGCTCGAGAGTATAATGCGTTTTAAATGTAAAATATATTAATAAATAATTAACATAAAAATTATCATTTGCACATCCACAACGTATGTCTCTATCGTGGGGCTGGCCTATATGTGGTTTAAACAAAAAAGCCCAGTTCCTGTAAAACAATTCAATTACTGATCTCCTGGGTGTATATTTTATCGTTTCTGTGTAAAGAATTTGACCCTAGATTGTGTGATTCAGCACGATTACATTTCAATTTATGAAATTATATGAAAGTTTTATAACAACATGATCATAGCAACATGTAAATTTATATGTTTAAAAAAACAAAAAAATTTTCGAAATTAAACTCTCAGAATATAGTTCTGTCAACATAGTATTGTAAGAAATGTAAATCCAAAGGGATGGGTATAATATATTCATAATGGAATTGTGGGAACATTTTGGGTTTAAATGGAACCGGAAAAAGTGCACGAATTGTTACAAAATTTTAAATGTTTTGATATTTAATATTTAAAATTTTTTGAAAGAGGTATCTGAATTCCAGACATGTGATAGGACACATACGAATAAAAATTTATTGATTTTTATGGGTTCGACTTATGGTCTTTTAAATATCGGGATGCTAATTGACTGCTTTAGAAAAGATCGCGATAAAGTTTCCAGATTTTTTTCCCTCCCCTAAAAGCAAATATAAAACTCTTGAAATTAAGATATTTTAAAAAAATTCTCTAAAAAGTTTTTATTGCTTACCCTGGAGTTAATGTCGACGTAGTCGACGGCGTCAAATGTCAAAAAAAAAAGTTGAATCGTATAAAATTGTATGAGAGCAGTTAATCTCAACGCGTTGCAACGCCGTAAAAGTTCAATCTGTTTCAACTTTTTCGGCGTTGAAACGCCGTCAACAACGTCGACATTAACTCCAGGGTTAAATTTATAATTTCGAAAAACAAATAATAAATATACTTTATAGCCCTTAGGCTTTTGTAATGTGTACTTGGGGAGTTGAAAAAACCCTCACGACAACATTGCTGCATATTATTTTTTATAATAATTAAAATTCTTTCAATGCATTAAATACTTTTATGCAACTACCAAATTTCACATCACTGAAAATTTTAAATATAACTTCCAAATCCTTCACTTGGAATTTGAAGAAACAACCCGCAAACAAAGAAACACTGTTTAAAAAAAGTGGGTTTTTTTATATCTAAAGCAAATAATTTGCTAAAAGCTTTCATAGCACACAGATACTATAGGCCACAACTTTTATGTAAGCGTGTTGTAAAAAGCTTTAAGATGTACGCACGCACACAGACAAATGGAATGACTGTGCACAAGCGATTGTATTGAAAATTGAATTTCACAACGAAAGTTAGCTGCTGACAAAAGTACGTATTCAACGGTTTGTATTAAATTCGCATTCGGTCGGTACCGAAGTGTTTTAGTTTCATAATTTTTTAATAAAAAGAAAATATCCCTGAGATTTGGTGATTCTTTCAAATAAAGAAAGTGAATTTTTTAATTCTTCATGTGAAATAATAACAATTTAAAAAAAATATTTACTGTATGAAAAAGAATAAAAAAAGTGGTACAAAAGAAATTTGTACAAACCGTAAATATACGTGTACAAACGTACATATGCACACATACATTATTGAAACTAGTGTATTTTTTAATACAAGAAAACTACGCAGTTAAATAAGTCATTTTAAAAAAGTTAAAACGAAAATTTTTTATAAATTTTCTCAAACCGCGAGTTCGCGTATTTTTTTCGGCCAGGGTTTGCAAAAAACCCAATTTCTATAGCAGGACAGCTTCAATTACATAACTGTAAGTAATTCATATATTTCTTTCATTTTTTTAACCAATCTATAAAAAAATATTAAAATTTAATTTGTTTTAGTGGAATAATATTTTTTTCATGATTTTTAATCAAAACAAGTTTTATGTTTTGGATTTTTTCTTCATTTTTTATGATGAAATTTCCATCCTGCAATTTCCAATACTGTACAAATAAGTGTACTTATGATTGTTTGTTTGTATAAAACCTGTTTTATACACGACGCCATTTTGGCCGGCTGCCATATTGTAATGTTTGTAAATAAATAAAAACTCATTCTTATACAAAAATATATTGAAAATATTAACTTTTATATAATAATTTTTTTATATCATTGCGTACTAATGTTATTATATAAAAGTATATATAATTATCTATATTAAAATTTTTTTTAACTTGGGGAAAACCTTTAAAGCTTTTTAACATTTGAAAATGTCATTTGTGTTATTACATTCGCAATGTTCATACTTTTTATTAGTTTTTTTTTAATTTAATTTGAAGCGAACTGCAAAAATCAAATACCTGTGAATGTGTATTTTATATATTTATTAATTTAATTTTTTTTTTGGTTTTTTGTTTTATTTTAAAAAATAAATTTGGTGTCAACTTTTAATAAAGGATTTATAAATAAAGTTGTTTGCAATTTTTCTCCTAACTTTGATTTTTATTCAAATTTTATAGTCAAACATGGCTTAAAAAATTGCTCTCATTTTTTTTTTAATATTTTAAGTTTATGGCAGTTATTAAAGAATACAAAAAATGTTCTTTTTAATAAATTTATTGATTAATTTTTAACTTATTTAGTGAATACTAATTTTCTATTTTTTTGTTTTTTATATTTTGGTGAAGTTTATATATTTAAAGTGGATTTAAATTTTTTTTACTTTTACTTTTATATTTTTTTTTTACTTTTATATTATTTATTTATTTATTTATTTTTTTTTTTGCTTAGGGAAATTATTTTTTTTTTTTTTTTTTTTTTTGTTGATAATTTTATGGTAAATCTTGATATTACTTTTATATTTGTAGATAAAAAAAAAAACTAAATAACAAATGAACTAAACTAAAGAGTTCGTTTGGCTCATATATGTATCACATATTTGCAAAACGTTTTAAATAATTTTCAAAAGCAAAATTCTCGAAACTATATCTAATAAATTAGTTTAACAAACATGAATACTCTAATATTTTCAAATAATAATAAACAAACGTATAAAATGTTAATTATAATGTTAAAAATATGTAGAAAACATTCAAAGTTCAATATCACAATTTTTTTTTTTTTTTTTTATTAAAATTAGAAAAAATGCACCTGAAGTTTTTTTTCTTGGTTAAGCATCAGTTTTTTACTTCTTAAAAATATTTTTTATTATTGTTAAATCCGTGCTTTATTAAGAACTAATATTTACTTTTTAAGTGAATTTTGAAATTTGACATGTCTGTCTCCTTTATTTTAAAAGAATTTCTATAATTGTTTCCAATCCCAAAATTAAAAGTTTTTATCTCCAAAAAGCACCCGAAACACGTTTAATTATTATAAATCTATGATAACACTATTTTAACTTTGAACACATTAAATATTTAACATAAATAAACCTCTGCTTTGTAACTATTTTTATAAGTAAGAATTTGCCATATTTGTACATATTTTAACGACTATTTACGAAAATAAAAAGTTCGCATCTTAGTTCTTTATCCTCGTAATTCTAATTTTTTTCCTTATTTAGTTGTTTATTAAGTTTATTGTGAATAAAATATTTCCATCCAACAATTGCTTGTAGGTACACAAACTACAACAAACACTAACTCTGCCAGAACTTCAAATAGTATTGATTCAGCGGCATCTGAATATTTAGAAACTTTTTTCAAAAATGAAATTGTTCAGCACTCAGATCGAGCTCAGTTTTTTGGCATCATTATGGAGCTTTATTTATTTTTTGAAAATAATTATTTAAAAAGAATATTTTAAAGTATTAATTGTATAAATTTTATTGAAATATATATCGAAGAGAATAAATAAAGTGCAGTAAATTAAATTTCAATTAAAATTACAGGTTTCAATCATTAAATAATTTTTAAATTTCTAATATTTTAGTTATAAAAATAAAATTTTTTTAAACGGTACAGTTATCAAAAAGCTATAGTATATTATACTTTAAATTATTATTCTTCAGATTTTTAAACCATAATTTTTATAATTTTTGCTTTTTTATCTCTTTACAGCTTAAAGGGAAGTTGCGTCTAAGACTCTTCAGAGCAAGTTTAGAGGTTCCCTAACAATTTCATTGTTTCTTTCCAACGGTAAATTAAAAGTAAGTATTATCAAAAATAAAAATTATATTTAGAATTGTATAGCCATGTAATTACAACCTATTCCTGTAGTTAAAATACCCCCACAAAAGCTATCAAAAAAAAAAAATAAAAGAAAAAAAAGAAAAGAAAAGAAAAAAAAAAAGAAAAGAAAAGAAAAGAAAAAAGAAAAAAAAAGAAAAAAAAAACAGGAAAAAAAGAGAAAATACAAAATTAAAATAAAAGAAAAAAATTGAAAAAAAATAAAAAATTAAAAAAAAAAACAAAAAATTAAAAAAAGAAAAAAATACCAAAAATACAAAACATTTTAAAAAGAAAACAAAAAGAAAAAGATAAAAAAACATAGAGAAGAAATTAAAAATAAAGAAAAAATATAAAAAGTAAAAAACAAGAATATAAAAAAATAAAAAATTGCAAATCATATAAAACAAAAAAAAAAAAAAAAATAATTTTAATAATTAAACGAAAAAATTAAAAAATACTACAAAAAGAAAAACCAAACACACAATACCACAGAAAATGCCAAGAGAAAAAATTGCAACATTTTGACAAATTCCATCCTCTCATCTCAATCATTTGTCACAAATCTTTATTTTTTTATTATATGACAAAACAATCCGTTTTGCTTAAGGATTTTCAATAATGGTGTTTTTTATTTGTTTTTTCTTCCACAACCTGCAATTGCTCCACTCATTATGCCAACTCTATTTGTTTAATACCATTTCGTTGTTGCTTTAAATAAACCCATTTGCCAACATTTATTCCTAACGAATATGACGCTGAAATATAAAAATATCAAATATAAATTTTGTTAAACTGTACTTATGAACTGACTCTTGTCCGCTAATTGATTCTTTTTTGTTGGTTTAAAAATAAATAAATTTATTTAATTGCATCCATCCCTCAGCCAAGATCAAAATGGCATTCAACACTGAAATCCAATCAAGCCAATCAAGGCCTCAAACCATCCACAACCAGATTGAAAACAATAACAGAACAGTTAGAACCGGCACAACAGAAACAGGTGCAGCACACGATTACGATAACAACAAGTTCAGAAAAGTCGAAAAGTATAATATTGATGATCCAGGAGCCCCAGCAACCAGAAATTATCGAAATTCCATTAACAAACTCGACAAACAGTTGGAGCAAATCAAAGTTGATGAACAGTCCCAAGAATCAAAGCAACAACAGGAATCAAAGAACTTTAATTCAAATACCCAAACAAAATTCGAAACCAAGAATATTTTTGTTAACCAGGCCTTCGAAACCTCAACTGGTTCGGCTAGAAACACAAACAGTGCAACCGCAGCACCACAAAAACTCGAATTTGTCACAACTCCACCACGCTCGAAAGACAGCAACAGCGACCCCAGTTACTGTAGAGAGCAAACAACAAACAAGAATTCTAAGAATACCCTTTTTACCAAGGTCCCAAGTACAAACGACCTTAATGAAAAGAAATACGAATCAATTGCTAAAGAAAGATTTAGAAATAAACCACATTCAAGACCAGAATCAAAGCCAAGTGAACAAATTTTCCGATCACAGTCTACAAGAGAATCCAATAATACTGGAACAAATCATTCAGTTACCTCCCTCTTTAACGGAGAACAGCAACAATCAGTTGCAATCACAGCCAACCGGCGTCAAGAATACAACTACGAAAAGTACAGTAACCAGTTCGATTTTGTCAGAGAACAATACAATAGAAATCCAAGACCAAACGCAAACAGAAATACCATTGACATTGGCATCAATGGCCGGCTTAGAGTTGACAGGTGCCGAAATGTCCCTTTCACAAGCGGATATGAGTGGAGCAATGCCGCCTACTGCTACAGTTGAAGAGATAAATGTTCCGGTATTCATAGATGGTGAGTACTGTGTATGTACATGTACTGGCATGCTCGAACACTAGATCTCTTGGGACAAAAATACATACATATTTCTTTTAATTCCGAGAGAAAGTGCTAAAGCGTTGCCCATATCATGGTTATGTGTGTTTAAATGTGTTTTTGTAATCTATAAAAAGCACGACATAAAATCATCTTAAATATCATTCATAAACTTTGACCGTTCGTCGATTTGACTGGACAGAAAATTTAAGATTTTTAGGTGATTAAATAATAAATAATTAAAAAAAAATCACATAAGAAATCACAGTGCAATGAACCATTCGTAAGTGAAAACCATGGAACAAATGATGACCCATAACAAAAATGGTTGCATGTATAAATGTTCTATAAAGATGACGAAAGACGTTAAAGCTCACATGATAGTGTGAGAGCGGTAAATTCACATTTACACATCTTTTATTTATTATTTTTTATTTTGTGAGTAATGGCCAGAGTTGCCACATGAGAAATTGACTTCCTACCAATAATTTTCAAAAATCCTACCAAAACCGTTCACAGCCTACCAAAAATTTAAAAATGCATTTCTTGCACATAAACTCTGTTATACTCATTTGGTTTTTTTCCGTAATTGTTGAGATGGAAGTTTATCTTTTTAGAATAAACACCCATTCCTTTTCTGAAGCCAATCAAATTCGCTTAACCATTCGCTTCTAAATTTTCTTTTGACTGTTTCTTTACAATGATCACTAAAAGTATTATATTATTTAAAAATGTTTTAAAACAAAAATTTTAAGAGTGGTTTTACCTGGTTGATGGTATGTCGTCTTCTGAAAATAAACCTTCACTCAAAAATATTGTTAATTTCAATTTCATAATATTGTTCGGATTTCTTAAGCCATGGTTATAGCTTTAATCATCTCTATGCAAAAAGCAGAGATGTTTTTTACTTCACCTAAGACAGTTTTTGAAAGCAGTGGTAGCACTATTCAAAGTTATTGTTTATTTAATTCAAAGTTATATTTTTTTTAATTATATGTACTGAATTTTTAAGGTGAAAAATTTACTATTACTAAAAAATTGCTACAGGAGGAAATCCTACCAAAAATTTAAAAAAATGCAACAAACCAACCAAACTACCAAACCGTTTTTTAAAATCGAAAAACTACCAAGTTTGGTCCGATTGGACCAAAGCGGCAACGCTGGTAATGGCAATAAATCTGTTGCTAAAACTATGTACAAGAGCTAAGTGAAAGAGAAAGGAGAGAGTTTAATACATTTAAGCTGTTGCCAGTGTTGCCGTTTGGTTACATTTTTTATATATTTTGTAAGTTTTGAGGGCTCCACGTAACATGTATAATTTTGTTACATTAGGCCAAATTTTCGAAAAAGTACTTATTCCAGTTAAAAATCTCTCTTACCTTATTAATCTTTTTTTTAATAACAAAGGTTACATGCAAATACCATCAAAATCCCATATAAAAAATTAGTTTAAACCAAAAATAATATTGCTGAAGTTTAACTCTGTTCAATTCATGAGAAATGACAAAATATTTCTTGCCTCATGTTTAGAAACAGCAAAATGTTTCTGGCAACAATTCTTTTCAACAGTGAAAATATGAGCTGCATTTCGTGCGGAAAACAAGCATTCTGTTCAAACCTGCGAAAATTGTTAGCAACTTCAGTTATTCCGCTTGAATAATTTGACGACAGTATCAATACCTCGATTTAGAAGAAAGTTGTCTTGAAAATTTAAGCAAATAAGGCTGTTCTAATATGTCTTAAATAACGGTAGTAAACTCTATCAAAGCTTAATATTTCAAGAAAAAAAAAAACGTAAAACGTATTTATTAAAAATAAATCCTTCTTTAACTAATTGTATTGAATGGCGAGAGCATGCACTATACCAAATATTAGTATTGAGTCCTAATTTAAATCCTTTTTTGTATTTTCGTTTTGACTCTGTTCAGTAAATGAATGTGTTGCCTTGTTCTTTTCCCTGAAATATAGAGTAAAACTATTTACTAGATTTTATATAAATTACATTAAAGTACTATTTATTTTAGTACTATTTAAGAATGTAACTTTTAATGAAAAAATTTAACTTTTTTTGAAGAAAAAGTGTAACTTTTTCCTGTCTTTCTCTGGCAACACTGACGGGGTAACATACTTATAATATTTTAATTTTTTCTTCTCGAACAAAAAAAATATATAATTATGTTATCGTATGTTAATTCTTTTTCAATTTAAAAACCCAAAATATTTTAGACTAAATCCATATGAAAAGAAAGAGAAAAGGAATAGATGCAAAAAATCAACTAAAAAAGATTTTCAGATACCTTTCATTGTGCAATTTTGCCTCACTTTTAATATTATTGTGAAATTCATGTTCAGGAATATTGATAAAGAGAAGCAGAGAAATAAAATGTAACAGCAAGAAGAATACCAGAAGTTTTAAAACATAAAGCAAATTTTTTTTAATTAAAAGCAAACTTGAATAGAGAACACATTTCTCTTTAAAACTCGCTCCCGACTAAACAATGCATCAGGGATGGGAAAGTTGGTACGTTTGTACAATTAAAACCTGTAAAAGACCATGGCCAAATACTCATTTTGTACAATTGTCCTTTTGTCTTAAATTTATTTTTTACTTTTTTCATTATTTTAAACATAAATGTTTTCTTCTTTAAAATAAAAATTCCAAGAGTTATATTTTACCTTAAAAAAAACTAAGGGTAGTTTCACAACTTACAAATAGTTAAAGGCAGTTTATTTATTTGGAGTAGCCATATTTTCTCAGCTATAAAGCAAAATGAATTCAAAGTAATATTAATACTAGAATGCAAACGAAGAAGTTCTAACATAAACGAGCTAAAATGTATTTATCAGCCTTAAAATAAAGGAGGTGATCAAGTGGACTGACTACTTTGTGTATTGTAAGAAAGCTGAATTTATGCAAGATTTTGATCGACAAAAAAGCAAAAAACACGTACTAGTTCCTTCTTGTCCATAGTTGCCACTACATTCAATGTTAATTTGCCAAAAAGCGATTCGTTTTATATGTGTCATTGCAATATATTTTAAAATTAAATAGATAAACCCGTACGTAATAAAAAGGAACCGAACAGTATGAAGGTTATTTCACGACAGTCGCTTTGTGCTATCTCTAGGAAAATTTAGAAGAAAATTATTGCACAGATTCAAATAGTAAGTAAGTACTCGTGAAAGAAAACTGTGCAGAGAAAACTTCATTTCAGGAGAATGAAAAATTTGAATTTCTTTAGGTGACATTCGTTTGTATCAAATAATGCGCCCAAGGTGACAATACCTTAATGTTAATTTTGTTCCATTTGTTTAAAACCTATAATTTTGCTGCAGAAAAAGATTCAGTTGGTACAACATAAATTTCGTTAACCATCCCTGTCTCACACTTGTTTTCAATACTCTTTCAAACTCTCTGCTAATTTTTGTACTCTTGTTGTAATCGATCTTTTTTAAACTCGAATGTTTACCTCGAACGAGTACATTTATATCTTGTACAACCACTATGAATTCTTTTTTGGTTTTATAGGTCAACTCATACGATCGTTTTTAAATAATTTATAAATCAGTTATTTGCAGTCCAAAAAAAATTTTTATTTTGTGTTAATTAAATCTTGACGGTTCTTTAACGTATGGAATTGACCGAATGCATATACCAACGAAAATAATATGAAACGATGAGTCGTACGAAAACTTATTCGATGTCACTGCCTTGTTTAAGGTTCTACTTTTCAAGGAATAAAGCCAATTTAATAATGTTAAAAGAGAGCTTTCTTACCCATATGTGTATACTATTCACCCTTATAGTGTTTGGCGTTTTCGTAGCAAAAACTCAGCATTTTTTTAAAGTTTTGTAAACGATTTAAGATATCTCGTAACAGTTACCATTAATCTATTACAAAATTGTCGTAGTCGAAATACGCCTACGCCATATATGATAGGGCTGATTATATTTCCAAAATATTTTTTAGAGGATACTGCATAAATTTAAACTTTAAGTTGATAGCCTCAGAGAAATATTTCTTTAAAAATTTTCAAACTTTAAAAATTTTATAATTATTCCGTCGATTAATGCTTGGCAAGTTCCGTCGTTTAATGCTTGGCAAGTCAAAACAAAAATCTTTCCAAAAAGGCTATCTTTATTTATCTTTTGTTAAGTTATTATAAAAAAGGCTGTACATACTTAATAATACCAAGAAACGTTTTCTTAAACAATTTAAATGTGAAAAGTAATAATAGTACAAAAATTGCAAAGGCATTTACAACTTTTGATTTGGAACTGGTGTCTCGAATAAAACCTTAATCAACTTTTAAAAATATTTTTTACCGTTATCGTTTTAAAAACGCAAAGAAGTAGAAGGCTGTTGATCAAGATACATATTTAGGGTTCATTTTTTTTCTTAAAAAATTGTTAAGTCCCAAAAAACCCCTTCGGTAAACATAAAAAACAGCATACAGACGAGTAGAGAATCTCACCCCTTTCCTTTTAATGTATAATTAAAAAATCATAAAATATTGCTGAACAAAACCTACAAATATAAAATGTACAAGCGTCACAAATTACGAATTTCCTTAATCAAACTTGTGCTTGCTTCGTAAAGCAAATGCAAAAAAGTATCTAGAATCAACTCTAGTTTTTGTTGTTGATTACAATAAAAACAGACGATAGATAGTCCCTGATAGTCTGATTTACCCAATTTTTGTTCAGTTTGCAACTGAGCAATTGTTCATAAGCAAGTGAGCGTAGTTCGTAAACAACTAACTTAAGTAAAATGTTGCGAGAGCTACATGCTTGTTATTGTGTTTTTTGGTTGCGTATCAAACTCAAACTAGAATGAATCGGCTCGAAAACACGCGTTGTAGCTTTCCGTTGCTTACGCATCAGTCTCGAGAAGTGTAAGTGTGTGTGTGTTAAATTTATTAAAAAGAAGTAGATATCAATATTTAGATATTTGAATTGAATATTATAGTTTAGTTTTACTTTCGATTAAACAAAGTTTAAAGTTAATGAATTGTTGAATCCCTAAAGTATCCAAAATTAAGATATATTTCACCCTTTATCAATATATGTATAGTTAGATTTCTACATATAGTGATAGATGATCTCTTTTCCCACCATCATTACATTGCGTTAATGCACTTCCACTATTCTCCCTGGAATTTAAGTGTTCCCCGTGGAGAAATTAATTTTTATAGCCAAAACAGCAACGTCACGAAGAATGTGCTCTGTTGTGTCATCTTCTTCGAGGTAGAATCGCAGACGAGTAATCGTTAGTTACTCCTTTTAAGGTTAAAAATAATACAGCCAGAATTTTCTCCAGTCACACCGGAGTATGGCTCAAGCCCAGGCAGAGGCGTGACCGAAGCATTTTTTGCAAATTCATCTGTCTTTTTTTTCCTGTAGCCCTCTACATCCCGGTATTTAGTGCAGGGTACCTTGCTTCCTTTAGAGAATCGCTGCAGCGCGTTAAAGCATTCCAAAACTAACCCAGACGTAAATTTTCGCGATGAAAAGACTGTAAGGCCAATTGGCCATCTGATAAGATAGATATATGTATCTGCTCCCTTCAGACCAATGCCAATATAAAGCTTTGCAAAGTAATAGCAGAAATTTCCGTATAAAAGACACTGAGCCATTAGCCTATTATAATAATAATCTCAATCCGGCTTCAGTTCTGTCGGATAGCGTACGTTACAAGTACCTATTCTCCACCGTACTTAGTATTGTTGTATGCCAGTATTGAGCTGAGTGTTGTCAACGCCTTTGTAGTTTTTATTACCTATGTACAAGGAAACTGCTCAAATAGTTGAACATTATCTCATGGCGCCTTTCTGTCGAGTTTTTAACCTCCATGCTATCAAGGCATATGAGACTGTCTGACAATCATCTATATATTCTGCCTCCGAGACTTTTTATAACTAATCGAGATCTCCATCCATTTACACCGTTTCCGTGGTGTAAGCCATTGCATTGATCTGTGAAGCATTGATTGTGCAATGAAGCATTGATCTAATAAAATTGCTCGTAGTCTGGTTAACGCCTTTGTGCTACAGGAAATCAATAACCAATTCTCATCCATTCAAAAATTTTAAATGTTATATCTGTCCTTTGCTATAAGAGAGTCATAACTCGAGGTTTAAATTTTTTAGTTGTGCATGCGGAATTGTTCTTCAGCGGTGAACCTCTATCAGAGCATAAAAACCCTTGGCTTTACCTTAAAACGTGTGAACTTTAAAGATAGACATGTATTAATAGCATCCAAAGAGTTAAAGCAAAATTTAAAACTAAACTTAAAGATGAGGCCACAACCGTGAAAATAACGTCTCTATAGTAATGGGTTCCCAATAATAATAAAACAACTTTAAAGTATCTGGCTATTACTGTGTCAGAGATAGAGAATTGACAGGAAGACATAAATTGTAACGATAACAGTAGAATGACATTTTTAAACATTAAATTTCTTGTATTTAATTTCCTTAAAAGTTCCTTTAAATCTCTACAATTTTTTAAATTATTAGGTAACTGCCTATTTCATAATTAGCAAAGTTGGCACAAAAGAAAAAGAAATCACATTTTTTACTAAAAAGCATTTAAAGATCATAAAATACAAAAATTTCGATCGATTTCCATCAGATACCTGATTATGATTTTTTTTTTAGCAGAATGAATTTCTATTTCTTAAATTGTTTTAATCCTCTTAGTTTGATTAAAAAGTGTAATATAAATTACAATAAAAAAATTTACACCCCCTACATTCTTCATAAACGGGAAAATTGTGTATTTCACAATGAAATTACACATACATACATGCATACCTGCATTAAAAAGATGGATACCAACATTTGTACATAAATACTTTTACACAAACGAATAAATATAAAATAAATGTTAAATTACATTTAGACAAAACAAGAAGAACTGACACTTGTTACGTCCAATGAAATTATTAGTTCATCTCTTTTACACACTTTCAAAATCTTTTTGTCTTTGCGGTAAAAGAACTGCAAAAACAAATCAATAAGCTCGATTGAGCGTATCTTGAAAATTTCAAGTTAAAAGTCAAAGAAGAACGTACGTATTAACCAACTTACGTATGCCACTAGTTGCATACTCATGTTCAGTAGTGATCTTGAGATAAATTGTATTTCCAAAATACAAAAAATATATAACTTACAGAGCAAATACACTGTGCTTTGTTTAGAAGAGATTCAATATGCTTCTAGATTTTTCTCTCTTTTATAATGAGTAACATAAATTTAAATTATTTATAATTTCTCTGTTATTAAAAAGGCAAGGAAATGTTATTCTGCCATTAGTGTGAAAACAAACTTGCTGGCAAGAAGTTTATTATTTTGGTAAGGGGTTAAGATAATACATTTAATTTTGTTTTTATTAAAAGTCTAGTTTTTGGTAACAATTTTGCAAATTAACATTTTAATAAAAGTGTGTATAATACGTAATAATTTTAAAAATTGTAATAAATTTTTAAAATTGTAATTATATGTTGAAGTCCTTCTTCTCATTAAAAAAGGAACATTTTACAAAAATCTACTTTTTTATTTCCAATTTCTTCACTGCATTTAAATGTATACTTTGGTAGCTATTTGATAAATATTTTAAAACAAAATTACAAAATAAACAAAATTTATTTTAAAATAAATTTCAAATTGTACTTATTTAATGAATATGGATGGCACTTTATATTTTCATCAGGTGTTTGTTTTATATTTTGTTCAATTTCAAAGTCAAAAATCATGTTTTTGCATGCTCAACAGACATTCATTTTACAATAGCAGAAAAGTTTCGTTGATATCTTTGCGATACAAAACTGAGAACAGCTAGATTGAATTTTCTTTTCTTGCTCTTCAGTGTTGCCAGAATCGCAATTTAATTTGCGGCATCTAAAAATTTTACAAATTACATAGAGAATAAATTGAAACTTGTGGGATGTAAAAATTACAATATTTACGAAATTTTAAAAGTATACACAAAAATTATTTTCTTAGAAGCTCTCTTCATAAAGTAGAAAAGTTTAATGTTTTTACGTTTTCGTTCAGTAAGTAAATATGATATTGACAATTCCTTGCTTAGTTCGAAATTATCAACTCCCATTTTTCTACAACAGACAATTTATGTCTAAGGTAAACTTTTTGCATGTTTTGCCATGATTTTTGCAAAATATTAAAAAATTTAAGAAGTTTGATTAAAAAAAACTTTAGTATCCAAAAAATTTGATTTTGTCCCATTTTTTAATAATTTGCAATAAATAACGTTTTTTTTAATAAAATTAAAAATACGGGAAACATTTAAATAGCACAATAATTTTTAAAAAAAATTAAAGCCTATTTTATTATTATATTTGAACTTTGTGTGGATATTTTTTACATTTACAAGGAAAGTTTTAAAAGAATTTTCGAAAAGAGTCAAATTATTATATTCTTCTTCTGTCTGTGTTTGTTCCTTTATAATATTTTGACTTGATACATTTTTTATTTGAAGCTATTTTTGAAAAAACATTTAAAGATGAACCACTAACTGAATGCTCTTTCTACTTCAGAATTAAAGTACGGAATTGTTAATTATTTAAATTTATAAAAAGAATTTATTAACTGAATTTTTAAAATAATCAATCCAAAATTTAATTTTTTTTTCCTAATTTTTCAGCAGTATATTTTTATTTTATTATGTGTGCCTACTTAGTGACAAATAATACTTAAACCAAAGAAGTAGTATGCAAATTTATAGAAATTTAATTTAATACATAAAAACTATGAATTTATAAATGGTAAACCGGGAAAAATTTTGTAAAGATACAAAAGTGCCAAACATGTTAGTTATAAGAATCGGGGTTTTCACACTACACTAATTTTTAGTCCGCACAACTTTTGTTCTTTTGTATTTACGCTAGACAAATTATACTGGCATAAAATTGTGCACGTATACACAGCTTTGTGTGTGTTAGTATTTTTTTTTGTTTATTTCACTTTTGCCTTTCGTTCGTTAAACACATACATTAATTGCGGAACAAACTTGACGGAAATACGGTTGAAATAAGTGATGGGGAATTGACAATAATTTTAGGAGGAATTTCTTAACTTATTTACTTATGCCACATTTTCACAAGATTTCAATTAATATTTCATCTATATTTGACAAAAAGTTCGTTTTCAATTTTTTTCCCTGTAAAATACATATAAAAATCAACTCAAATTAACTTTAAACTTAATTTCCCTTGATAAAATATTATAAGAAAATTGAGTTCAATCATAATAAAATCTCAATCATGTATGTACATAATCAATATCATTTTCTTCAAATTCATCTTTAAATATTCATCTTACATAAATAATATCACCTACTTATATTCATCTTTAAGCGTCGATGGCCAACTAAAGACTAAAAATCGCTCTGCAAAAAAAAAACACGGAACCTGTGTTTTCATAAGTGTGTATGTGTTAGTTTTGTTCTGCTTGTGCGGGGTTTAAGCTGGTTGAAAAATTGTGCCAGCCAAAAACCACTCTCCTCACCGAAAATGCCTACAAACTGCGATTTTATGCCAGCACAATTAGTCCAGTGTGAAAACCCCCAATAAAAAGCCTTATGGAAGCTCCTATTTTAAAAAGAAAAATTTTTTCGTCTGCGATAATCAAAAACAGCTAAAAGCAGCGCGAAAAGAGCTAAGTTGGCATCACTGTTTAAAAGTCAAATTTGCTACCAGAGTTTCTCTCTTTAATATTGAGCGCCATATATTGTTCTCACTCTTGAAATCTATTCATTTTTTTCTCTGTTATTAAATATACAAGGCAATGTTATTTTTTCATTAGTATTAAAGCGAAGCTACTAGTGAAAAGGTTATCTTAGTCAGGCATTAAGGTAATATTTAATTTTTATTTTAACACGTTTAGTTTTGGTAACAAAAAATAATTTATAAATTAATATTTCTAATAAAATATGTATGATTTTATTTCTTATATGCACAAAGCAAAAAACTATTTACATATAAGGTTTAAAATATTATGCTTTAAGCAATCATAAGTATCTAATGATTGCTATTACATTTAGAAGATCTATTTGCCACAAAAAAATCTAACCAAAGTAGAGAATGTATATTTAATTTAATTCCCTCTTGCCACTTTAATATGTAATTTATATTTTCATCAGCTGTTTGGTATATTTTGTTCAATTTCAAAACAAAAATCATGCATGTGCATGCTCAACAGACATGTATTGTATACACGCAAACAAGTTTCTTGGAAATCTTTGCGATACAAAACTTCGAAGTTCGAACAGCTAAATAAATATCCTATTGTGGTCTCTTGCTCTCTTTTTCTCTCTACAGCAGTTCATTTCTCTGTTTTTGTGTGATGAAAAAAATATAGCATGAATCATGAATGCTTTTGTTTTGCCCGGCTTTTTTTCACAACATTCAACCGTTGTGGTTTGATTGAGGAAGTTGACTTGTTTAATTCATGAAATGTTCCAAGAGTGTTTGCATACATAAAACATAATGCAAAAACGTAAACTTAAATCTTATTTTAATTATTTTCCTTTTAAATAAAAAATATTTCATTTTTTGTTGAATATTATTATTGTAAATGTTTCCATACAACATTCAATTAATTTTCTTATTACTAATAGGTATATTTACTAATAGGTACCTGATACATTGAAGAAAGAATTATGCCTACACTAATTATTTTAATAAATATTTACATAAAAATTCTACCTATGAACTTTTAGTAGATCTTTCAATTGATTAATAAGTTTAAATTTATCTTTGAAAATGAAACACTTCAATTAGACACTTTTTTAAATGTATATTTTTTAGTTACCATCTTAAATTTAGAAGTAAAACAAATTTTTTTTTTTGTTTGGAATTTCGCAATAATTTATTTTGCTTTTTTGTTTGATGATAACAGCAGTTGTCTCATTTTATCACATACAGCTCTAAAGTATGCTGCATTTTTATTTAACAGAAACGACAACAGCTTACTAATTAATGAGTGCTAAGTTTCCTGTTAACATTAAGAATTACAGAATTATGGTAACTGGCGGCTTCAAAATTGTTTTTTTTTTTTTTTTGTTTTAGAAACTGATTTTTTAACGTATTATATACGTAGTTACGTACATTCAAAAGCTAAAGGAAGAAATATTTGTAGGTATAAAATTATTTATCAGAAGCGAATTACTACTGAATTTTAATCAATTACTGTCATTGCACTACTTGGACATAAGCAAACACATTTTTTTTAAATTTATTTAAAGACTAAAACCTTACTAACCTTTTACTAATTACATATTTTATTATGTTCACAAACACTTAAGCTAATCACTAGTACATTAAGACATTAGAACAATATTAATTTTTTTTATATATATTTTTTTAAATAAAACATATTTAGAATACTTACAAGAAGCTACTGCATCTACTACATCAGTTACTACAAATAATATTTTTAATATCAACAACAACAATAATAACATCAGCAACAACATTGGTAACAACAATAACGGCAACGATATAGGAAACGAAGCGAATAACTTTTTGGACACGTTAGAGAATTTTGATTTTGATATAAATCTGTTGACGGAAAATAGCAGCGTGGATAAGAAACCGGCATCTAAAGTAGAAGAGCAGCAACATCTACATCAAGAACAGCAGCTGACTGAAGTAGATGATCAGAAAAACCAAAAACAGCATCAATTTGAATTACAAATGATGTTAGAAAAAATATTATTTAATAATAATAATAATAACACAAACAAAACTTACACCACCTCTAATAATAATAACAACAACAACATTAACAACAACATGAACAATATGGCAGCAAATATTGACTTAACAGATGATTTATTTAAAGTCGCACCCTACACTGATATAATTGATTTCTTATCACCAGATGATATAGAAAATTCTAGCTTTGGCACAACACAATTTAATTCTGAAGAGGCTGTCGATTTAAATAGCATTAGCAAAGATTTCTCTCTAGATGAGTGCTTTATTAACTCTCAACCAACTGAGATTATGTTTTCATCTGGATATTCACATTCTCTATCTTCATCACAAAATATTATTAATGAGATCTCTACTGCCGAGCCACACATTGTACCCAAATATTCAGCAGTTGCTACAACATCAGGAGCTGCAGCGGTACATGTCGAAGGGTATGATTTACATGATGGGATTGATAATATCTATTCGTATCATGATGCTGACGAGAATAGCATTGTTGATTGTAAGGAAACAAAATCCTTAGTAAGCAACTCCCTAAAACGCAACAACTCACAAACCAGCCAACACATGTTAGAAAAGCGTCTTAAACTTCGTTTGGACACTAAGCCATTCAAGGATAATGTTTTGTCTCAGCAGACTGAAATAACCACACCAAAGGTTATAGATTTTATTGATCAGGTAATTATGGCAGCTTATTTAAAGTTACATTTGTCACAGACCATTAATTTTTCGTTTTTTTTTTTAGTTTAATGAAGTTATGAGTACAAGAGCAACAGCAGATTCCATTACAACAATTTATTACGACCTCATTTCAAGTTCTCCAAAATCTGTGTCGGTTAAATCCGAAATAAACGTCGATGACACCACAAATGACTTCTCTCCACCTAATACACCTTATAGTGTTAATTCAATCTCGAACCAAACTAATTTTATTAATACAGCACCAAGTTCACCTGCCTCGTCTATAGCAACAACCTCAAATACTTCGATTACCATTAAAAGAGGTCGAGGTCGTCCTGCAAAAACACATAGCGACATACCAGATCGTTCACAAATTCAACATTTAAGTGAAAGTGAACAGAAAAAATTACTAGAACGTGCGAAAAATAATGAAGCCAGTCGTAAGTCACGTTTAAAGCACAAAGAACGTGATAATGCGTTGGAAAGAGAAGAAACCGAATTAAAGATTAGAAATAAAGAACTAGTAAAAGAATGGGAGAAGTGGAACATAATGGAAAAGAAACTAAAAGCTGCTGTGAAACGTCAATATTTTCGATTCCAAAATGATCAGTGAAATACTGTCACTAATCTTGATCAGCTATGTATGATTTTAAATCATCTAGTGTTGGCAAGAGTATTTATTTTTTACTCACACGTACCTAAACTAAGTAATTATCACAGATTATGAGAGTGACAAGCCATTAAAAATTATAATTATAAACTTATAATAAGTTGTTGTTAGTTATTAAGAAACAAATATATTATTTTAAAATGAAATTTAAAAATTTATACTTAATTATATGTATTATTGCTCTTTTAACAAAAATTATATACATATGTGACTATTTCTTTTGTGCATACATATGCTTATAAAAGCAATCCCCTTAAAAATTTGTTTTATATTTAAATCAATTTTAAATTGCCTTTTCATTTATAAAATGTTAAATATGTACGTTTGTTAATGTTTACCTCTTTATTGTTTATACTTTAATCATTATCTTTTTTATATTTTTATGGGTTTCATGTAAAAAAACATATTTTTATACTAAAATATTAAAAAAAAAATATATATATATAACCTAAAAAAGTATATATGATAACTTAAGTCAGGGTTGCTAGTCTTACTAGCAACAACAACTACACATACTTTTTAAAATATATATGTTTGTATGTACGTACTCAGTGTATCCATTGAACGTAATTATATTAAAAAATCGTAAACAAAAAAAAAACTGCGATTTAAAAAATAAAATAAAAAATATATAGAGAGCATGTTTGAGTCAATATGACTGTAAACATTAATTCTTGTGTTTTATTTTTTTTTAATGCTAGAACTTAGTTGGCTTGTCAGATGCTGGTATAAACAATTAAAGATGCAGACAAGAAAGGTGTGCTCAAAAGCAAAACAGTGAAAAAATTTAATTTCGTGACTTTAAATAGTGCAAAAGTTGAATTAAATTACCGAATCAAAAAAGAAGTGTTTAAGATGTAGAAAAATAAATTCATTTATTTTTAATTACCCACTGTATATCAGGCATTATCGTGTTTGCGAGTTTGGAGATCATCTCTTTCTTGCCTTTGTAGTTTTGAAAACTGATTTGTTTTTAGTCTCACTGCATTTTAGAAACAGTGTAGTGATGCCTTTTCAGACAGGCCTATATTTAATCTCACACGTTATACAAAAATGTCTTCAGAGCAATTACTACATAAAATCGAAAATCCTTTAAAAATATATTTGCTTGTTTATGTGGAAATAAACTATTCAAATAGGTGAAAATAAAATTACAATATTTGGTATTCGCTGTAGAAAGACATTTAATCACCCTTATTGTGTTTGGCGCTTTCGTAGCAAAAACTCGGCGTTTTTTTTAAAGTTTTGTAATAGATTAAAGATAGCTCGTAACAATTTTCATTAATCTATTACAAATTGTCGTAGTCGAAATACACCTACGCCAAACAATGAAATTCGCGGTATCATTAAGCCTATGTTCTCCTATCAGTGGCAATAATTTTAGTCGTTTTAATTCGTGTATGTGTATATTCATACCTCACTACCAAGAGGATTAAAAATTAGTTTAAAAATGCAAAAGACTTTCATAAATTGGTTTTGTACTGCACAGTTCAATAGCCACACTTCAGCGGTTTAAGCTATTACCATTTATTGCTATTAACATAACAATTTTTATACCGTTCAACACAAACAGTGGTGAAAAAGGATGTATCTAAGTTTGTCATTCCACAATATCCATTTCTGACCCATAAAGTATATATATATATATATATATATATATATATATATATATATATATATATATATTATGACTTCTTATGCATAGCAGAGTCGATTGAGCGAAGTCCATCTGTACGTCTGCCGACCGTGTTATTGTTGAAATCAACTTTGCCAAGGCACTAGATGAGCTAGAAAAAAATTTAAATTCGCCAATCGATCAGACATAGTTTCGACAATTTTGGTATTGCTATTTCGGCAAGATTGGTTCATATCCTTCGAGGCAGCGGGCAAAACACCGCGCCTGCCGATAATTTTCATATCATTTGAAACAATAAAGTAACTCCAATCAAAAAAATAAATAATTAAGGCGATAGAGAATTAAAAAAAAACAAGTAAAAAAATTGGCGCTTGCCTATATTTTCCGATTGTGCCCCACATTTTAGATTTCAATATGGATATCATTTTAAAACTTTTGAAGAGATCTTTAAGAAAGTAATATAATTTTAAAAAAATGCTTAACTCATTAAGAGCCGATGTCATTTTATGGAAAATGATATATGTATATGCAGTACCAAAATTTTTTTATTTTTTAATTCATGTCAACTAAATGTCTGCAATGAATGTCTTAAATGGCATACCAAGACATTCACTTTAATAGTGAATGCGTAAAATATTACATTCACTACCAATAAAACAAACTAGTACTTCTACGATCATTCATTTCCAAACAACACATCAAGACATCAAAACATTTTATAAGCAAAACAAAAGTACTACCTTTCAGAGTATACTGAAATAATTACTCATGCTGTTTCAAATGAAAAAAACTCTTTGGTTATGTTTGTGTGTAAAGAGGCTAGTTGCGTACATACATTAGGGAGTCTCACACAAATTGAAAGTACTTAGGTCTACATGGATCTGCAGCACAATTTTTAGAAAACCTTTCAATTTTTTTTGATATGAAATATATTAACTGGCCAGAAGCAAAAGAAATTAAACTTTTTGCAACAAAAAAATATTTATTTTTCAATACATCATCTATATAAACGTAAAATATATCCATGAAGAAAAACAGGGCCCAAATCGTCGCATTCATGATCGAGTGAGGTTTCGTATCGAGTAAAATTTCGTGACGCATCGAATAACCGGATTGCGGCATTCAATACCGTTCAAATCGAAATTTGTTTAAAAATGTGAAAGATTGTGATGTGAAAGTGAAGGTATTCGATCGACTACTCCTTATCGAATGCCGTGATCTAAAATTTCGATGCAAGCTATTCGATATCGAGTACGGCGATCCCAAAATGTAAAATTTCGATCACGAATGCGACGATTTGGGCCCAGAATTAAATACGATCTATATAAATTAACTCCTAATTAGTTTTCAATTTTCCCAAAATGTTCCACACATTGCTCCTCCCTCTTTTGTTATTAAATTTACTCTCCCCAGTCAAAAGCCTAGATTTAATAATGGAATTACTAAACAAGCATACATTTGATTCATCCGCGTCAGTAGAACCGTTTATTGATACCTGTTCAAATAAATACATATGCAAGGTAACGCAATTTTTGGGCACTGCCCTAATTAAAGTTTTTTTTATCTCAAAAGAGAAACAAGTAACGATGTATTATGGTTGCCGTTTGAACAATGACTATGCAGTGACAACGCAATGAAATACAAAAAATATATATTTGGCTTGGTGTACTTCAAAACATTTTCAGAAAGCAGTGTTTATAATTCATTGCGAAATAGCAGGTAGAGTATTGTGTTGGTTTGCTATATATCAAGTGGAGTATTGTGCTTGGTTTTCTTGTTAGAATACTCATTCTCTTATTAGTCATTGCAAAAAGTACTACGTAATAGAGTACAATGAAATAAAACAAATGCGGAGATGCATAAATGAATGTCTTGATGCAGCCATTTAATGTCAACCCCAATATTTGCTTTTTTGATTAGAGTTACTACACTTACAGTACTTTTCATATTTTTTTTTTTTTTTTGTAATTTTGGTGTACTAAGCTTTCAAAAAAAGTTCAAGTAAAACAAAAAAAGTAAGTAATTTATGGTTAAATTGGACGTGCCATACTATAACGCCATATCCGGAACCATGGCCATAACCATAGCCAGCGAATAGTGGTGCCATAGCCATAAGCAGGTTTTATTTGTTTTGCCGTTTGTTAAGAAAGCAGCTCAGTGAAAAGTATAAAACAAAACTCGCCAATACAATGCAGCGACCATGAAAAATAAGAACAAAATAAAATAATATATACGGTTATGGTTAAAAACCAAATTTAATTAATACCTATGGTTATGACTATGGCATTACGGCATGTCACCAATAATCAAATACAGTGTTTCCCATAAGGTTGGTTTCAACAGCTGTTTCATATGGTTATGGCACGTCTAATTGGATCTTTATAGCATAAAAATATTTAAAGTTTTATCAGTTACTAGTGGATACTTACTTTTTTTATAGGTTATAATAATAAGCAAATTGTTTTTAGATTAGAAATTTTTAAATATTTTTTTGTTATAAATATAATCTGATTTTTTCAATATAAATATTTAAAAACATTTACTTCTCGAAGACGACTTACTATTATTTTCAGTTCGTGTATTTTCTGTATCGTCATTTCCTGTTATTGTTTCATCAACACTGATATCGTCATCCGGTATTTCTTCATCACTATCTTGTCCCGTTGCTGTACTTAACGTACTTGCCTGAAAAAATAAATTAATTTACTGTAAATATAAATTCAACATTCTAAGAAATTTCAAGAAACTCACTTGCGATACCAAATCGTCGCCGTGTAAGTCTTTATTTTTCAAATTGCCCATTGAAAAAACAGATGCACATTTGTTGGCCGTAAGCAGGGCCTTAACTCGAAATACATAATTTTCTACTGTTTCACGTAGAAATGGGATTTGACTTACAATAGCAGTGTTTTTTATGGCCTGTAAATAGATTTGAAAATTAGAGAAGAAACATTTGAAATACACATTTGTAATGACAAAGATAAGCTCTACTAAAACAGTGACAGTCATGTGATCTATCATTTGACCATCATTTATAATCATTATGTAGAACAGCGTTTCTATCACTTGCACTCCTCACTATACTGCTGTTTATTATTTAACGATAATAAAAGTTTTAGTCATACTTGAGGGATATACCAGACATAATTGACGGATATACTGGTCACAATAGACAAGTCAAACTTTATGCATGTAAAAAAAAAATTTAGAATTTTTAATTCTTTTTTTTATTTGTAGATAATGTCATAAGTACGAGTACTCGTACATTATAATAATAAATGAATGATACTGAACTAATTTAATTTTTATACAAGTCAACACAAAAAGTAGAAAAAGGGTATATCTAAGTTTGTCATTCCGTGTGTAATTTCTATAATACCCATTTCAGATCCATAAAGTATATATATTCCGACTTCTTATGCATAGCGAAGTCAATTAAGCGATGTCCGTTCGTGTAAGTGCTGAAATCAAGATTGTCAACCGATCAGATATAGTGTCGAAAGAGGTGCTATTGGAAGTCAGCATGATCACTCCGTGTTCTTCCAGGCAGCAGGCAAAACACCACGCCTACCTCTAATTTTTTAATGTCATTTGGAACAATAAAGTAACTCAATTAAAAAAATAAATATATGAGACGTAGAGAATTAAAATATGAGAAAAAACATCAAGTAAAAAATTCCCGAGTTACGGTGTTTTTGTATTAATTTTTTTTTATGGCCTTTTTGTGTTATTAATTTAATGTAGTTCTCATTTAATCAACTTGGCTTTTGGTATAAGACTCTAAGGTTTTCTTTACAAAATTTGGGTAGAATCCACTGATGAGCTATTTGAGCAGTAGCGAAATGGCCATATGGATATGCTTTCCCTCTAGTAATGCGTTTAATTTTTTAGTTTAAAATAATAAATATTTCATGAGAATATCATGAAATATTTATATTTGAAGGAATCAAGCACAATTAAAGTAAATTAATTACAATATAATATAAATATATGTATTTCTTTTTTGCAAAAATATTTACATAAAAAATAATCTAAGCTTCATACATGTGTATAACTTATATACATAAATATTTTTCTATTCATATCATATTTGTACCGAAAAAAGTACATTGCAATGAATGTTTCATCACTGCTTTGTTTACTTTTATTTTTTATAAAAAGGAAAATACTTGCAAAGCTAAACACTAAGAGGTTTGAAATGGTAGTATATTTAAAAGGGTTTAAAATTTAATATGAAGCGTAAATTCCGCTAATACACAAATTAAACACAATATCTATAAGCGATATATGAGTGATATCTAGGAATAAAATGGCTATTCATACAGCAATGCTTACCTTCGAATGACAGCATAAATGATGTAAAAATCTTGTAGTTGTTTGCATAGTTTTTATTAATTCACAAACACGTTCGGGATTTTGTCTCAAATATTGTTCGAAAACATTCAAGCCATGTTGTAGGACAAGTTTTAAGTATAAATGAGAATGCTATAGATTTTCAAAAATTAAGACGAATATTGATGAACATTAATTTAATGGAAGTTTAGAAAATTAAAATTTACCTTGAGAAAAATTTGAAAATTTCTTGGTACATCTAAACCTTGTACAACTTCCAATAACGTGTTTAAAATTTTGCAACTTGATTCCCAGAATTCAAGTTTATCAATTGTTTGCAATTCATTCGTAGTCAGCTTTTGATTTAGAGTTGTAATAAGTACTTCGCATAAACCACGGAAAAATAGTGGAAAGTTAGCTCTAAAATGAGATGACTAACTATTTTATATCAAATATGTATATTTATATAATACGTTGACCTTACTTTTTAATGTTAGGAAATGATTTCAAGGAACTGTCTTTGCCCTTTAACGCCTTTGATTCTTCCCTTACAATACGCAATATTTCCCGTTGTCTTTTAAAATCAGAATCACGCAGAAATCCCTTTATTAACTCATCTAAATAAATATTACACTGGGCACCTTTTTCCAATAGACCATCATAATTAAACCATTTACGACATAATAATGTACGACACAAAGATCCTGTTTAAAAAAGTTTAATTGAATATAAATTTTAATACTTAGTTATGGCACCTACTTATTTTTAGGGATTGGTTTACTTTAGAATTATTAACTGAAAGTGATGTTAATGTGACCATCAACTGATATAGGTTAACAGCTGATTTCAAATCCACAACAGATCTCTCATAATTTATTAACACATTAAAAACCTCAGCCGCTAAGAAGGGCACTTCTTTGTTTTTATGTTGCTGATATTGCGTTTTATCCAATAAAACTAAAAGCGATTCTAAAAAAAATAAAATATAATTAAATTCAAGTAAATATTATGGCAAACAGTAAATATATAACCTTTTAATTTATTAAGGCGATGTTCACTTATAAACCATTCAGACCAAGAGAAGAACGCAACCAGTAAACGCAGGCACAACCCAAAACATACTTTTAATAAATTAAACTCTTCCGTAAACAAATCAGCATGACTGTGAATATTTTCAACTTCATCAAGTTTTAAATTAATGGCGGTAGCTATCTGAAAAAAGTATTTTAATAAAAAAACTTATTGTTTTGCAATTTTGATAATTTAAATATTTTCCTTTATTTTTCAGTGAGCTTTCGAATTATTTTTCATGAAACTTTAGTTCAAAAAAATTTTTTTTAATTATTAGAATTTTTCATTTGAACTTACATCTTTCATATTTTTTCCAATTGTACCTACAAAATCTGATAAATCGCACATAAAATGACCAGGTTTAGCTATATATTGCAATGAATGTTCAGTTTGAAATTTTTGTATTCCAACAACAGATTCCAATTTGCTGACAATATCCGTTAATATAAAACGAAACTCAGATAAGCCCATATAATAACCAATTTGCTCTGAAGTTAAAGGATGCTTTGCTACAAGTTTTTCTTTTAAAACCAAAACAATGTTTGTGTCCATTTGTCTACAAGACCAAAGTAAACAAAAACAAAAAAAAAATTATAAAATGACTCCAGCTAGAGAGCAGAAAAAAAGACAAACCTGTAAATTTCTTTGGGACCATAAACATTTTCAAAAAAGCTTTTCTTATAAGACTTTGCTTTATTAGCTGCTGCTAATTTTATCGTTAGATCATTGGCTCGTGTGGTATCATGGAAATTCGTTTCATTTAAATGTGACATTTCAGTATCATTTTGCAAAGCTTTTGTCTTATTTAAATTTTTATTACTATTTTGTACATTACCAACCGTACGAAATTTATTTCCAGATTTACAAGCAGTTGTAGATTGATTTTGGCCAGTAATAAAATCACACTGAGGCGGAGTATAATCTGAAGGAGCCTTTAGTAATAGTTGTCTTATTTTGTCCTCAATTTTAATTAAATCAGCTAAACGTTGCAATACTTTCTGTCGAATCATTGGCTCACGTTGCGTTGCAAAAGAGCTAACGGTTTCTCTTATCCAATTGACGCAATGAAAGTACATGTCGAGGATTTTCTTTTGCATTTCTTCGTCGTAATCAAAAAATATAGCGTCAACATTGTCATCGTCAAAAAACTTTGGTAGAATAATGGCGCAACCTAGCAAAGCGTTAATTATTTCCAGACTGCCTTCATAACGTAACATATGTAGAACACGCACAAAATTAAAAAGTGGCGATAGAATAATAATTGAAGAGCCAGCTCTAAAACGAAAGTAGTCGTATATTAAAAAATTTCTTTAAGTCATATATTTCATTATTTCGTACTCATTTGGAGGTCTTAAAACTAATTCCCCAATATTTATAGCGATTTGGGGTAATTCACTTTGATTTTCTTCTTCTGTATTGGTATCCGAGAGAGAATTTATACATTTCATATAACTTAACTGAATGCCACTAAATACAAAGAAAAAAATAAATAAAAAGATCAAGAGTTTTATTTTAAAATGAACAATAATTGAAAATAGAAAAAAAACCTACTCCACATTACCAGGACTATGTTCGGCCACAAAACTGTTTTGCAAATAAAATGTCATTAGTTCACATAGCCATATGACAAAGGGGATATCCAATTGTAAGCCATTAGCTCGATCCGATCCGCCTGCAGAACAAACAATGGCAAGCTCATCGTAGAATAAAGCCAATAACTCTGGAGAATGCAACGTTGATGATTGTATGCGTTCTATGAGGTCAATAAATATAAATTTTTTTCGAAATTATTAACATATTTTAAATAATAGGAAACAATTAAGAGTGGGATATTTAGCTTTGAATATTCGTCAAATATTGGGATATCTTAATAATATGGATTTATTTTTAATTTTTGTTAGATTTTTTTATTTTTCTTTAGTCTGTTATGGAAAACGCCTCGAAATTATTGACTCAAAATTTTCCATTATATCAATCAAAACTGTAAAAGTCAATAATTTAATACATAAATTCAGACTTCAAACCCGATTTCATCTGTCTGTCTATAACGGTTCAAAAGTATGGCCATTTAATTTCCAAATTCAAATTATATACTTGCTGTTTTAGTAGACTTAGCAGTCAGGTTCTTTGCCAATTTCAACCGTCTGAACTTTTGTAATTTTGAATGTTAATACTTGTTACTTTAACGGTCATAGCAATCGACACTGTCCAATAGATAGGCCCATATAAGTAAATTTACATAAATTATGGGAACACCCTTTAATTTCTAAATTTAAATAATAAACTTCTTGATATAGCGAGCTTAGAAATACAGGTCCTTTTTAAGTTTTAGCATTCTGTCTATAACGGTTCAGAAATTCGGTTTTATACTTGTTGTTATAGCGAATTTAACAATACAGGTTCCTTGGAAATTCCAGCTGTTTGTCTTGACGGTTCAAAAGTTTGGCCATATACATCAACTAATGTAACACCCTTTAATTTATAATTTTAAATATTTATACTTCTTAACGTACCAGAAGTAGTGGAATTTTTTTCAAATTTTCAAGTAATTGTATGTAACAGTCCAGAAGACAGGCCCATATAGATCAAATTACATCAACAATTGGAACATCCTTTAATTTATAAATTCAAATTGTATACTTTTTCTTATAACAGACTTAGCAAAACAGGTTCCTAATAAATTTCAGCTGCCTATCTATAAGTTCAAAAGTTGTCCACATACATTAAATTACATTACAACTATTGGACACCCTTTAATTTCCAATTCCAAAGTTTGTACATGCTATGTTAGCGGACTTAGTAATACAGGTTCTTTGTAAATAACATCCGTCTGCCAATATTAGAAATCCGTATAATTTTCAAGTTTTTGTATATAAAGGTTCAAAAGATAGGGCTAAATAGGTTTAATTATGTCGCTTATGGGAATACCCTTTAATTTCTAATTTCAAATTGTAAGCTTCTTGGTATATCGAAAATAGCAATACAGGTTCCTCGTTAATTTCAACTGTTTGTCTTTAACGGTTCAAAAGTTCTGTCACATACCCCAAATAATAGCCACTATTGGCACACCCTTTAGTTTACAAATCCAAATTTTATACTTGTCGTTATATCGGACTTAGCTTAATTGTAACGGCCTGTCTACAAATGTTTAAAAGTATGGTCATATACATAAAATTACATGAACTATTGGGGCACCCTTTAATTTATAATTTTGAATTACAAACAAGGAATTGACTGATATACCTACTTTGGATGGGTTTTCATTTAGCAATGTTACTGAAATTGATGTAATGTCTTTAATAAAATCACAAGCTGTTGGTCCTGATAATATTCAAATTAGGTTCTTAGAGATAATTTTTCCTACTATTTCTAAGCACTTGACATTTATTATTAACAAAGTCTTGACAACCTTTACTGTTCCACGTATTTGGAAGGTGGCAAGAGTAACACCGATTCCGAAAGTTAGAAATCCTCGCTGTTATTCTGATTTTCGACCCATTAGCATTTTATCGGTCTGTTCCAAGATTTTAGAAATTATCATTCGAGAACAAATGTTACTTCATCTTAACGTAAAAGGTTTAATTCATGCCAACCAATCAGGTTTCCGGAATGGCTACAGCACTACAGAAATTCTATTAAATATCACAGAAACACTTAGAGAAAATTATGATAACAATAAAACTAGTATATTGATTTTTCTGGACTTCCGTAAGGCATTTGACTCCATTAGTCATAAACGTTTAGTTGGTAAACTTACTAGTCTGTTTGGTTTTAGTTCTACTGCCTGTAAGCTTATATGGTCTTATTTGTCAGAGCGTACTTAATTTGTCAAGTTTGGTAAAGAAACTTCTCGCACAATTCCGATTTTTCGAGGTGTACCCCAAGGTTCAATTTTAGGTCCTTTATTGTTTTTAGTGAACATAAATTATATTTTTAATGATTTACCCTTTCTAAATGGGTTTACTTATGCAGATGACATCCAGCTCTTAGCAACGTGTGATTTATTTTCTACATATTCTGCTATGGAAAGAATAAATTATGAATTGACTTGTATAAGTAACTGGTCAAAAGAAATTTTTTACAGTTAAATCCAGCTAAATGTAAAGTAATGATATTTTCTAGACAACATATTGAATTAAATGTTAGAATTGAAAATGAATTTTTGGAAATTGTTCCTTATTATAAAACTCTCGGTCTTATTCTAGATGTTAAACTTACTTTAACTATCATGTTAATTTGGTAATTTCTCGTGTCTCATGGACATTACGAAGATTATATAATATAGCCTATTTCTTGCCATTTTCTATCAGACTTAAAGTTGCCATGTCCCTATGCTTGCCGTTGTTTAATTATGGTGTGGAAGTCTTTTCTTGTACTTCTTCCCTAAATATTGAAAAATTAAGAATCTTTTTTTAAAGAGTCATTCGCTTTATTTTTAAATCAGGTTTTAGGGAACATGTTTCATGTCATCAAACAGAATTACTTGGGTGTAGTTTTAATAAATATATTAAACTAAGAATGATACTATTTTTTTTTTTTACAAAATCTTTAAATATAGGCGTCCTGACTACTTATTACAAAAGTTCATCTTTGGTGTGTCCAATAGAACTCATCTTTAGTATGTCCACCATATTCAACACTAATGATGGAAAGATCGTTTAGTGTTAAGATCTCAAGATTATGGAATACGGATATACCATATCAACATCGTCGATTCTCCCTTACCTGATCTACTTTTAAAAATATTTTCCTAACAAATTTAACTAACTAATTTATAATATTTATGTTAATTTGCGCCTATACAAATTGAAATTAATTGTTCAAGTTACTGGATACGTATTGAGTTTTGTTACTTTACGTTCATGCTAACAAATTTCTGTTCCGTATTTACGCGAACATCTTTTTAACTTTTTCAATTTTTTTTTATAATAGGCTACTATAATTTCGCCATTTCACAAATCGAATAGTGTTACTAATAATTATTTTAACAATCTTTAAGTGTGTGCAAATAAAACAGGTTTTATTGGGAAATAATGCATTAATTATAATTTATGAATGTAAATTTATCTATCTACTTACGTATGTATTTTTTTTAATATTAATTCTATAGTATATTGTAGACTAGTCCATTAGGCCCTAGGAGCTTGCGACATTTTTTCGAAATAAATATATAAAAAAAAATAAAATTTGTACTTATTATAACGGTCATAGTTATCGGCATTTTGTGCAATTTTTAAGCCCAGATAGCTCTATTTGCATCACCTCTGGAGACACCCTGTAATTTTAAGATTTATTTTTCTATTCCTTTTTGCTATCGGGAGCCATAGTGATCATCAGTTTTTTTTTAATTTTCCAGTGGTGCCCTTCACGTTTCATAATACATTTAAAAAACATGTGTGTTATATGGGGTTAAACGGGACCAATCTGTAAGCACAATCTATCTAATTACAAAAAAATTTCAAGATCAGTTCAGAAATGATTGAATTCTGCAGCCACAATCATAAAAAAGCAACATTCAGTCGAATTGATAATCTCCTTCTTTTTTTGAAGTCGTTTAAAAAATAAAAGATGAAGCCCTATAAAAATTCTACCTCGTAGTGGGTGCGATGAATATTATAATATAAAGTTTAAAACGGTCGTATATAGGAAACTCACGCTTATTTGCTTATGTAAAAAATATTATTTATTCTTTAATACTACAATATTAAAAAAACATGTAAATAAAAAATACTCGGCCAGACTTTTGATATTGTTAAGATAATTTTTGCATTTGCAACACTTGTTATCATTCGTCACGAATATAAATACTTTCTAACTACAACAAATGCTACTTACCTATATATTTAGCTGCTATTTTACCTCTTCCATCTGGTATATCGCTTATGGTATTGAATGTTGTATCGAAATCGTCCGCTTCAATTACACATTGTTCGATGCGAGCTATACAATCGATTAATTGTACAGCACCAATGATACCTTGCTTTTTAACGCTAGAAACAGAACAATAAATATTATTTTAAACAATTAAATGTCTATGTTAAGCTAATGGTGGTACTATTTGTTTTTATTTCCTCTCATAATTTTTTATTTTGGTGAGTAAAAAAAGGCTACCTTGTTTTGGCAGTCTTACAACGAACAAACATAATACTTTATACTACCCGTGTCTAATCTAAATAAATGCTAAATTTTTACTTACAATATATTTCTATTAATAATTTGTTTTTTGACCAACATATCTATTTGATCTTGTAGAGTAGTACATTCGTTTATAGTAGGTGCTGGGAATGCTATCGAAGATAACAGTTCCATAACAATGCGCGTTTGCGATAACGACATTTCATGTATATGATCTAAAAATGGCTTAAGTGTAAAAGTCAAACAAGCATTTTTTTATTAAAATATTCGAAATATATACATTATGTAAATAAAAAATTCAGATTTCCATACCAATAATAACATGCCCCAATTATGTAAAACTTTTGGATATAACTGCCATAAATCTCTTAGCATTTGCAGAGCAAAGTTTGTTGTATTCACATTAGATTTTTCACATGTTAGTTCCAACAATTTTTTTAGTATAGACTTCTGTACAGATTCGGAAATTTCAAAAAATGTTCTTAAAACGAAAAAATTGTTTCGGTAAGAATTAATAAATACAATAGACTGCTTCTACTACTTACCCACAACATGTTCTTGCAAAGTCTACCACTGATTTATGTCTGTCTCGTAAATACAAATTAATTAATTGCATTAGTATATACCAGAGCTGTTCTAACATCGGTGAATATTTATTACGAATTTCTTGCACAATGGATGTGGACAACAGTTTTATATGTCGACGTAACTTGAAAGCCATAGAAGTTGTACTTTAATTGAATTACTATTAAATAGTTCACCAAAATCTTACCACATTTTCCAAAAATAAAGAATTATCATCTCTTATATGTATAAGCAGCAATCCGAGCACAAAATCTATGGGTCTAGTAAAATTTAGTTAAGTATAAAAACAATAATTCACTTTATAAACTTTATTCATACTTAAACTGTGTTGATGCCAATGAGGCAATTGTCTTTTGCCACAATGAATAAAATTTTTTTGAACGTGTTAGTCCTTGCTCTATATAACCGAATAGCTGTAACTGTAATTGTTTGTCTTTAGCCAATGAACCAGTGGATATATCTTCACGCCAGTGGAGAATTTCACGTAATGTACTAATTAACTAAAAGGTAATGTGCAATTAATTGATTAATTAAGCATCAATAATACACCGTATAAAAATGGAGGGCCAAGGGCTACTCTATTGATCAATATAATAAAAAATAATAATAAAAACTAAAACAAAAATTTAGTTTTTTAACATAGTGTTAACATGAACCGGTTCCCAAATTCCCAGATAAGCGTTTTAATTAACGAAGATCAAAATTCTTACGACTGTTAAGTCATAACAGTGCTCTGCTAACTGTAAAATTAGCTATGTTAAAAAAATTGGTTTAAGTCTCTACTAGTTAAATTTGAATTTATCTTGACACATATTAGGTCTGTTTCCATACTCCTGAGGGATCCCAATTCGCACGAAAATTGTTTTCTTACTTCAAAATTGGGTAAATGAGAGCGGTTTTGAGAAAATAAAGTTCTTCTTCTTGCACGTAACAGCCCAAACTTTTTCTTCGTGTAAGTTATTTAAACTTGTGCAACAGACTTTAAACACAAATTTGTTTCCTACAAATTTTCAGAAATATGTAATTAGCCTCTCCAGAAACGGCACATCGACCTATACCTTCGTATAGGAAGTGATAAATCCTGAACAGGATATTATAGTATAAATGATTATATTAATTTTGTAATTTTATTTATTTGAAACACGATGCCATTTTAGTAAAAGCCAGTTGAAAAAAACATGCGCGATGCGTCTTTGATTATAACCTTACTTTTGAAAAAGGAAAATCTGAATTTTTCTTATTAAAATAGTCAAAATTCTTTAAGTTTTTTTTTGTGTTTAAAATTCCCGTACCCAAAAAATAAAGAAACAGACCTATTAAATAAGCAACAGTCATAATTAAACAATATTTTGAAAGGGGGAAATTTTATACTGCTCGACTGATTTTAACAAAACTTAAAAAATAACGAGATCCAATAAAAAAAAAAAACTTGATAGGTCCTCATCTAGAAGTTTTAATAAACTAAGTCTAAACTCTAATCAAAAATGTTAAATATCGTCAAAAATTAAAGCAATTTCTTGTTAAACGGTTAAGATACAAGTATGATAAGATCCTATAAAAGGCAAAATTATTAATCCCTGTATAACTTAATGAAACTTCAAAGTTTTAGTTTAAGCTAATAAATGATTAATCAGACTATTTGAAAACTCAGTAACTAGAATTTTCTAATATTACGTAAAATAATTAAGCACCTCTTTCATAGATTCTTCATTATCCTCGGACAAAATCTTTAGTAGAAATTTTATTAACAGTGGTATTGTCTGCAATAAAATAAAAAAATACAGTTATTTATCAAAGATCTTAACAGTTAGACAAGTTTGAGAAGCTGAATATAAATCTGTACTTCGTTTTTTAAATTAATATTATTTTCCATATACAGCGATATAATAAAAATGGAGGAAATTGTACAATATACATTCATATAACAGTTATAAAAATGTAATTCAGTTATAAAAATGTAATTAAACTCACCGCGTTAGGGCATTGTTCTTCCTTAATATAGGCCAAAATTTTACTACGTAGTTTCCTTTGCATTTGGGGATTCAAACTTAAATTTGTCAACGTTTGTATAGTTAAATTTGTAAAAAGTTCTTTGCTATTCGGCATACAATCACTAAATACATAAAAATCAGGTTATATTTAATCAACTTTGCTCATAACAGATCAACCTTACATCATTAATTTTGCAAAGTCATCATGTTTGCTAGAATCCAACATCAATTCCGCATGAGCAATAATATCCCATTTAGACTTTTCTAAAGCGTTTTCAAAATTCTGTTTTATATGTTCGTATATTATTTCACTGTGAGTGCTGGCAACAAATTGTAGTTGCGACAGCATTAAAGGTAACAATGGTATATTATTATCACCCGTCTTTGATGGTAAAACTTTTTCACATGCAGCCTTTTTAATTTGAGCTAAAAGCAACTCCAAGACTCTATCACGCAAACAATCAACCATAAAGAAATTTACAATCATACTATCTTGAGATTGGTATACACTATCATCTCCTGGAATGCTTATAGTGCAACCTGTAAGTAATTTTAAAGCATATTTTGACCATGCTTCGCGAAGTCCAGTTATAAACATGTTCAGGTTGTCTTGAAAATTTTGATTTTTATTTAGCAAGACGCGTAATTTATTTACAAATGAAACATGATCACAAGCTATATTTACAAAAAACAAAAATGTTAAACTGTGATAATAAAGAAGAAAAATTTTAATTAAAAACTTATTAACACACATAACTTACCTAATATAAAATTGTGTCCTTCATCTAATTGCACACCTGCTTTCATTAGTGCTAATTCAAAGTAGGTATTGGGAGGTCTTTGAGAGCTATTTATTCGTGATTGAGTTCGTCCTAAGGTAGCTGCTATTGTACTTCTTTGAGATAAGTATCTTTGTGTGGGTTCTTGTGAAGCCGGAATATTTTCTTCACTACTCAACATTTCTTCTACTTGGGCTACATCTTTAAATTTGTTTGTATCATTATTAGAACGCTTTAAAAGTGAAACGAACACAAAATGCATGTACGTAAGTATAAAGTTAGTGTTAGAAAAACTTTTGAACGAACAATTTTTTTTTCTACTTACTGCAATTTTTATAGTGGTATTTTCATCGATTGTATTGAGACCTCTTTTATTTCCATTGGAGTCCGTACTTTTAGTTTTTCCATTATTATTATTTACTTTGCGGTTTCTGTACATAGCAAATACTTTGTATTTTAATTAATTAAATTGAGCGCTAAAAATATCTAAACACAAGATCAGACACAAAGCCAACCATAACAGCCGGCGATGTTCTACATCATTTGACGGCGGCCAAACCATAAGAATTGAAATACAGAGGTAGTGAATAGTATTTACACAAAATCCTTTTTTTCGGAGCGATAGAAAATAAATAATATTAAAAATTGACGCCCGCCCACATTTTTCGAGTTACGGGCCTTCGAACCTTTAATCAAACAGTACAAACTTTTTAAGATATCTGTAAGGAAATACAATAAATATATTTTATTATTTAATTCTGTCACCCCAACATTTGTTTTTTTGATGGAGTTACTTAAAAAACCTAGATTTGCGTATAAGAGAAGGGTATATAGGATTAGACATAACCTAATACAGCACTGTTACTTGTTTCTTCTCCAATTAATATTCAACAAAAAGAATGAGACTCAAAATTTTTAAAATTTTTACCTTTTGCAAGAAATCCACTCACAACATTAATATCTATCTACTGTAAAAATTTTAACGTATTCCGAGTCTTTTATTTCTAAAGCAACATTTTAGACCATTTTCATGATTAAGTAGTAACTACCTTCATATCAACAGGTATTATTTTGAGCAAAGCAGATTAATATACTAGGTAGTGGCAGTAGATCAGTTGACTTTCTTGTTTACGTTTTTAGATGTCAAATTTTGTTGACACTTAATATATTTTTCCTACAAAAATTTTTTTCTTACAGTGGTGTTGTGGAAATATATTTGAGATTTTGATAAAACAAAAAAAGTTTCACACACTTTTTGAAACTGGATTTTACAAAATTTTGAAGTGATATAGATAAAAGAATTTTTAATCAAATGGTAAAATAAAATTTAAATTTTTTGTTTTAACATATAAATTCCCGGAACGGGGAAAAATTTCCCAAAAAATTGTTTTTTTTTACAAAAGAGGGCTTAATTAATCACAGGGCTGTCAAATCCTTTTTGGAGTATGTAGCAAAAATTTGGGGACTTACCGTTTACCTTTTTTAATCGGTGCTTTGCAATTTTACAATAATTTATAATTTTGTTCCAAAATTGGCAATGTTGAAAAGGACTGGAGGACCGTTATAATTGTTGACCTAATTTTGCTTTTATTGGCATTTGCTATAGATTTTCTTTAAAATGGTTTAAACAAATTTGCTAGTACTGAAGTAAATTTAAATTACATATGCAAAACAAAAAAGAATATGTACTACCTTTTTAGGGAAAATCCTTAAAAAATCGATATTTTTAACATTTTCTTAATTCAGAGGCTTGTAACGTTTTAACGGAAATCGCTTTCAGAACAAAACTTTAAACTTGTTTATTTTAAATTTTATTAAGAATATAGCAAATGTCTAGAAGTAATAATCCGATAATTATTAAGCATACTAAGCCAAAAATACTAAGTTAAGGTTGGCCAAAATTAACAAAACAAAAAAATTGCAAGCAAATAATCTGCCTGCACATTTAAGCATATTTTTATAGAATTTTCAAGGTCTGATTAAATTTAAAAAATCTTAACATTTGAGTTTAAAATTAACTTTTTCAAAAAATTATAAATCCGAGGTACATAAATTTAGGGCCCTACCTAGAAGCCTTAGGCCTGACCGTCCGTAGATTCATTGAGAAACATCTCTGCCCTGCCTCTGTAAAATTTCGTTGAAATATATTGAGCGGTTCATAAGATACCGAAATTTTTCCGAAAAAAAAATATTTTTAAACCACTGTGCGTCAGTTGATTTGACATCTGAAAATATATTTTACAAAAACAAAATACATGTTGTTTACTTATTGTTGTAGTTGTTTTAGAACTGCTATTACCTGTAAAATTAATGTGTCTTGATTTTGAGTTAACACAAAAGTTAACTTAGCAATGCTTCGTAAATTTTTGAGTTAAGCCTTTTTTCAAAATAAAAACAATTAAATTGTTGTATTTTGAGTTAATACAGTTTTGTTGATAAAATTTGTTTTATTTATGATCGAAAATTTCAGAAAAATGGTATGTTGTAACTCAAAAAATTTATTTTTTGCAATACTTGCACAAATTTAAAGGAAAAACAATGTAAATATATTTTCTAATAGAATTTGCTTACTATGATGTATTCGGATTTTTGGGAATTGTAACCACAAACTGAAAATTTTAAAATTTCGAGTTAATATCCTCTTGTTGATCAAGTGCGATATACAAATAAATCAAGTACAAATGTCCGTTGCAAAGTTTAAAAAATTTAATACTACCGCTAAGTGGTACATGTATTTCGATTTTCGGTAAGCTTATAGGTATTCTAAACTCTACTTATTATAAATTGAAGAGTTAAAATTAATTATTTTATTATCAATAATTAAATCTCTTTTCCATTCATTAGCTTTAAATAATTGTTTAACTTGCACCGAAAAATGAACGTAATTATAAATTATGTTTGCTTTTATTCGTTTTAATATTTTATGTTTAAAATACAGTTGCTTTTCTGCTGTACAGCAAGTTAAAAATAACGCTCAAAATAAGAGCATTTAATGCGCAAGACAATAAAATGCCGGTCTTATTGCTATACAAAAACAAATTGTGTTCTGAAAAAAAATGAGAAAAATACACAAATGCATTTGGCCTATAAGGGCTTCATTTATTAATACTCTAGGCAGAGAAAATAATTTGCATTTAACAAAGTTAAACAGACGAACTAGATTGAATACGGAAAAATTATTAAAGTCTAAAATAACTAAAAAAAATATAAAGAATTCAAGACAATCATAATTTAATGGAAACGAAGCCAAAACTATTTGAAGTCAAACAAAAAAATTTGCAATAAATAAATATTTTAACAACTGCTTAAAATAATAAAATGTACACAACAAAACAGCTAAACAACTAAACAGATTAAGTATGCTGCAAACATTGTTTTCTATATTATTCAATCAAAACCAAATATTGTCGCGTGCTGGAAAATACATTAATTAAAAAAAATATTGATTTTACTATTTTGAAAAGTAAAATAAAAAGCATTAATACAAAACAAAGAAAACAGGAAGTTGCACAGCAATAACACAAGCAGCATAAAAGAGGGCAAAGTTTGTAATATCTTCTTTTCCACACATTTAATCGCAAGTGAAACAACTTCAGGTGGTAATAATTAAATTAAGAGTCAAAGAACTTTTCAATCCGTTTATTATAAAAGTATCACAAGTACGTACTTCAAATAAGGGCATAAAGTAATAAAAGTAAAGAAAATCATTAACCTTTTTACGTGAGATACGTCCATAAAAAGCCACCAAAACGCCTTACCACACAAATATGGAACGTAAACTGTTATATGCCTTTCGAGGCTGGATCGCATTTGTAGCATTTATGGATTTGGGAACTGCTTTTCGCAGTTATATAGAACGGAGGTCATTTCTGGATCATGCAGATACACAATTCATAGAAGGTGACTATGACTGAAACAGTTTTTTTATGTGCTAAGCGAAAGTTGCTTTGAAATATCCGGCCTAAGTAAAATAAATTTTTATAAAAATTCTATAAAACCGTTTATTATAATAAATTGCTTGTACCAAACAGCGAATTTATTGAACTTTACGCAAAATCCCTCGAAAAAATAAGTTTACCGTTATGTTCTTGGAAGTGTAGATTTAAGATTTTTTAATAGTATCAGTGAAATCTTACAAACATAAGCAAACATAAACATGTTTGCTTATGTTTGTCATAAAGAAAATATTCCAATCAGACCTGTAGTAAATTACAAACCTGCGCCTGCATATAACTTGGCCAAACACCTTGCCACATTCTTAAAAGAGAAGCCGAACATCCAAAGTACACAGCCAGTGACGACGGTTATTACCGAAAATTATAACAATAAACATTTATTTTCACACTTTATCCTACATATATTTTTAATAAAAATTTGAACTGGTTGCTGGCTAATGGCTTTCAGAATAGCTTTTCCAAAATTCTGTTCAGTTTTCAAACACGTACTTTACAAGAAAAGATATTTTTAAAATTTACAAATTTAAAATGTCGCATGAGCTAACGCCACTTTATTTTTGCAACTCTCATGTTTTGTACTTAACCGATTTATATCCGGTTCAGTGAAGTTTTTAAGAGATTTCAAATTTTCTGATGCGCTTCATCATCTATATTACTTTTGTATAAAAACATTTATGTTACTGCCGTAGGGACCAATGTAGTTTCTGATCAGCTAGCTGCTTTTCCTGACAGTAAGCATATCCCAGTTAGGTTCCAAACCTTCCCATTGGGTAGGCCGCACATAAAAAAATTTTCACAAAAATTCCACAACAAATTAAATAGAAAATCACAAAAGAAACCGAAATTAGAAAAAAAAAAAAACAACAAAACACGTTCACACAAACAGGACCTTCTTAGGCAGATGTTAAGCCCTGAACCTTGCCACAAAACACTTCCTTGCAAAAAAATTCCTTTTGTGAACCCTTATCCTCCCAGATTCCTCTGTCCTCTCATGCCTTTTCCCTCTTTTATTATATTAACAGTTATATGTTTAGTAAAAATTATTTATATTATTTATTTTATTTTACCATAAATTTTAACATTCATATGTAAGTTCATTTTCTTATTTAAAACCAATAGGCCTTCAACTCTATCAAATTTCATAAAACAAATTTTTATTTTAGGTGACTATACCGTATCTCGAATAATTGGCATGTATTGCTCGTTAAAGGCGTTAGCACTAGTTCACTGTACTTTGTACATACATTATCGACCGTAAGTATTTTCTAAATTTTCTTCAGGTCATTTTGTAGGCCTTATAACTTTGATAATAAACTTTATTTAAATTGTATTGTTTTTTTTTATTTCTTGTTAAATAACAAATAAACTCTATTGAACATTTTCGTATGAAATATTTACTTTTGAAATTAAATTAGAAAAATATTTAATAGCATTCAACAAATTATTAATTCTTCTCAACACATTGCAGAGTGGTCAGTATGGGAGGCTGTTCTTTGGCTTTGACAATGATTCTTTACTTAACAGAAGCTTTGTATTTTCGTTCATGTACTTTAAATTTTTACGTCATATTTCCCTGTGTGTTGAATAGTAAGTATTTATTTAAATAAGCATACACTTGCTACAAGTTTATCTATATATATTTTTTTAATAGCTGTTACACTTGTTGGTTTAATATACATACCAAAACGTCTAAGACTTTGGGAACCTCATATTGATATGGATGATGAAAATTCTCAACTGTTAAAACAAATGACTGGTTTTAAACGCAGACGTGCTAAAAAAGTACAGTGAATGTTTTAAAAACATTTTTCAGTATTAGAGTAGATGTTTATCATAGAAACATAAGTGATATTTATAACGATAAAAAAAAGAATTTAAGTTACAGTTATGCCGTACTTTGACAAACAATTTACTATCTTTGGAAATAATATCAAATAGTTTTAAAGCGCTTGGAACTTTTTTCGAATATTGTATTTTTATTGCTATAAAAAAACACTTTAACACACAGAATTGTCCAAAAACATATACGAATATAATTGCACTAGTTTTACTATAAAATTTACAAAAACCAACAATTTATCACACGGTTAAATCTTCGCTTACGCCATAAGAAAAAATGTTATATTTTTTATTAAAAATTGTCTACAAATTTATACATCTATATTTACTTCTGTTTCAAGGATAAACTTAACTTTAACATATTAAAGATTTTATTTGCTTAAAAAAAAGAACAAAAATATTCATATTTGATAAACGTTAAAATATTTGCTAGTTTATATAGTTTAGATCGAGTTTTTAAAGGGAGTTTAAGTTAAATATTTTAATTGATATTTAATGTACATTTTTATAAGCAATAATAGCTAATATCTCAAATAAAAAACATACGAATTGAAAATAAACTTAACTTTTATTAAACAAAACAACACATCCGAAATTAGATAAAATTTTTATGGAAACAACTTTATTTTTAATTGAGGACCCTTCATTCACATCCTGCTAGTTAATTATAAAAATTGTACAATTTATTTATTGTCCTTGGCAGCATTATCCTCATGCTGGCGATATTCCCTGTAGTCAACGTAACCATCGTCATTCGAGTCCATATTTTTCAAAACGTGATCAAGAATGTTAATTAATTCTTCATCAGTATAAACTTTACCTTCTTTTTTGGATTCTTCATCGTTTTCTATAATAAGGGTGTAAAAATTCGTTTTAAGAAAATATTTTTAAATATAATGATAACGCTAAATCAAATAAGCTCACCACAACCACTTCGATTTGTTAAAATGTTTTAAAATACATACGCCAATTCGCTTCATATTTGTTTTAAAAAAATGTCATTCTTGTATAATTTTATTTATTTAAGTTGTGCAAATACAATCGTTTAAGCAATTGTACTTTTTGTTATAAAACTGAGCTTCTTTATACTCATAATCAGTCATTATATATTTTTAGTGTAGTTTAAAAAATCTCGCACGATGATTTAATGTACAAAAAATTGTTTTCAAGTTAAAAAGATGCCAATTTGAAAATTAAAATTGAGTAACAAAATTTAAAGTCTTAAAAAATAACTAAATAATAGTTGAAATTAAGACAGAAACAGAATGTAATAAACACGAACACACCATTAAATGGAATGGAAAACTATTGGCCATTTTTTTGTGCTTGTTGTTGTTGATGTTGCTGTTGCTGTTGCTGCTGCTGCTGCTGCTGCTGCTGCTGGTATTGTTGGGATTTTTGTTGGGCCCTTATAAATTCTGGATAATCAATATAACCATCTTTCGACGTATCATCCTTTTCCAATATAGGAGTTATTAAAGCATCCAGTTCTTCGTCTGTAAATATTCTTTCTTCTACTGTTTGCTGTTGGCTGTCATGAGCGTGAGCATCTTTACTTCCTTGTTCTATATGGCGCTCATACGTTTAACATGTATGTATATTTATGTATTAGGCAATTATGTTATGATAATATCCATCAAACCATGATGATGAGACCATATACCAAATACATAATTAGTTATGTTTTGTTGTCGTTTTAATACATTAAAAAAGCACATATTGAAACACAGAGAGACGACACAAGTGTAATATGTGAATATTTTTTTTACATGGTAATATTAATTTAGCATTGAATTAGCATGAAAATAAAAGAAATTTAAATAACAAAAACAAGTGTTTAGCTTAATAAGCTTATTTCTCAACCCCAAAATTATAGAACAAGAATAATATTTTGATTATTTTGCTTACCATGCCAATGGATCAGGGATTTAATTAATTCACAACCATCTAATTTGTTATTATTATCGGAGTCATGCATCTTAAAATAATGAAATTGTAATTCGGCCTCCGTCATTTTATTAGTATCAAGAGGTATTTGATTATGCTTTTGGATATGCCTAAGAAATGTAAACAAATGTAAATAAATTAATTTTGGACATTTAAAACTTTACGCCATTGAATTCATAGAATTAATTTATTAATTCTTCTTATTTTATTTCTATACGACATTTACACTATGCAAATTTTCATGAAACTAGCATGAAATTTTTGTTTGTTGGTAAAGCAGGAGGAGTAAGCAGTATGGTATTGTTTGACTTTTGAGGGGATGCTACTGTTGCTAATGTTCACTTTTAAATGACGCATAACGCTATTACTCAAATAAAAAATTGAGAAAAAAAGGACTTAAAAAAATTGCACAGTGTAAATCTGGACATACTCTACAAACTAAATTTACAAAGTACATTGTAAAGGCGCAGGGTAGCAATATCATATGCGCACTAAAGCTGCAAAACAAAAAAAATCGATAGTACTATCGATAATATCGATAGTTTTAGTTTTTTCTAACTATAGATAGTTTTTTTTCGATATCGATAGTTGTAGGAAATGGCTCAAAAAATCGATAGTATCGAGTTTTTATGCGAACTATCGAAACTATAGTGATACTATGTTTCCACAGATCCTAATATTCTTGCTTTACTCTCTCATTCATAATTCACAGCCCAATCATGTGTGAATCAACGTGCTTCGCCATTTAAAATCTTGAGAGCGAAGCTGTTATTTTGAGACGATTCAGTTTGAATCTACTTTTGAAGCATGAAAAATTTCTGTATTTTCTAATTTTTATCACAAGCTATAAATGTAAACAAAGAAAGTAAAACAATGTTAAAAGTGGAGTGTGAATATGTGTAAATACAAAATCAAAGAATTTAATAACAATTTGAAATTTACAAATTACAAGTAAGAAAATTGAAATGAAAATTAACCTTTTAGAACAAATTATTTGTTTATTATTTTAGTTTTTATGCAGAATTCGAAACGAAGCATGTGGTATGTGTCGTGTAAACGGCATGCTTCGCAATCATGATTCAGAGAGCGAAGAAAGTGCTTCATCTGTTGCTATAGGGAACATACGTATCTTCTATTACAGTTAAAAAAATGGCAATATTTCTATGTATATCACGACGTTTTTGGAACACCTCTTTAGTATTTTCTTTAGTAATACCTCACTTTAGGAACACCCTTTTAGTATTTTGTATAGTGATAGAGTCTACCTATTGCGGTTCTAGAGATTCAAGGACTGACAGACATTGTGACAAAAGTGATAGGGTACGTTTTAAACTTTGTGCACGGAACCCTGTAAACTTCATGGGTTCCATGATGTTATAAGCTGGTCCATAATAAAAACTATAAATTGTGTAATTAAAAAAAAAATAAGTTGTGACATTTATTACTGACTAAGCAAGTTTCCTCTATTATTGTCCTTTTTATTCTTCATTTACGTATGTTCAGCAACAGATGGAAACAGAATAGGCAGTTCCAGTAAATTCTGGCTTGGTTGGACTTTCTCTACAGAAAAAAAGATGTGAGAGCGTGTGAGACCTCTATACTAGTCAGGGATGCCATTGTTCCAAAGGAGAACACCTTTCGGGTTTCAGCTGGGCAATGTTACAGAAACAAGATCAGTGTTAAAAAAAATTTATTTAAGCCACTTTTGTTTTGTTTTTAATTTCACTGTTGAGTAGTACGTTTTTACTTAATAGTTTTTAGTTTTAAATAGTAGACGATTCGAGCATAAAATACGTAAAGTTCCTGATAACTTAAGAAGATGGGTTTGGGGTAAAATAAATCGGATAATAAATGACATCTGGTTGATATTCTTAATACTTACTCTTTTTCATCTTGAATATTTGCAGCACTTAAGACTGGTTGTTGACCGTGGTGGTCATGAGGTGCATGACCGCCACCATGACCTTGGGGTACATTATGTACAGGCACTTGTTGATGAACTGGTGGCTGTTGCTGTACCGGAACTTGTTGGTATTGCTGTACCGGAACTTGTTGGTATTGCATTTGTTGTTGTTGCTAAACATAAAATACACTTAAATCCTTGGAAAAATAATTTTATTCAACTAATACTTACATACTGCTGGGAATTTACTCCAGGCGGTAAATTTTGCTGTACATGCTCCTGATATTGTTGTTGTGGGTGTTGTTGATACTGTGGAGGAGGTTGTTGCTAATAAAAAAAAAGGAAACATAAAATTTTTTTATTGAAAACTTTAAATTACAGATTTTGGAACTCACATAATGCTGTGGTGGTACACCGGGTGCCACCCGCTGACCATTAGAGGCTGTTAAGCCTACCGCAAGCAATACTAAAATTGAATAACACATTTTAGAATCCGTTTTATGGTCGAAACAATGTATATTCATTCAGTATTTTAAAATTTTTAGCTGATTTTTTTAACACAATCCGTTTCTTTACAAAACACTGACACGTCAAAAACACAGGTCAAAATTATTTGTACAACAACAAAGCAAATACCTGAAACAAAGTGTGCTAAACAAACACGTCGGCACATACAAAATAATTCAACATAATAAAGCGTATGTTCAGTGCAAGAATGTAAAAGTATTTAAACGATCAAAATTAATTCTGCTGATTAATTAAATAAATAATAATCTCGATTTTTACATAAGTATAAAAATAATTTTATACAATATAAAATTGATTAAAGGCAATGAAATATTTATAAATAAATGAAAATAATATATCTATTACTGGCAACAAGGTAATATGGCAATTCGCGCTCTTTAAAAGACCTTAAATAATCGCTAAGTGTCATACACTGAAAACGAAATAGTTTTTCTTGGGCTGTGTTCCTGGTTTTTACACAATAAATATTTTTTGTTTTCTTCCATAGATTTAAGAAATTGAAATTAAAACAAATTATTGGAAAGAATGGCAAGTTTTCAAATAAATATAATAAATTATTTATTACTATTTTGTTACTAGTTGATAACAAAAATACATTTTAAACTCTGAGATAATAATTATTTTACTTTTGTTTACGTTAATTCCTTACAGGCACGTTACTTCAAGGAACAAGATATTGATGGTAAGTTTAAAAATATGTACATATATTTAAATAAACCAATATTTTATTCGTCGGCTTTAAGTAGAAGTGAAAGTTTTTTGGCCCAATTACCAAAATACAGTCAGCACTTACATACAATACATACATTATTAATTAACTTATAAATGTTTATTGTAGAATTTCGTGAATGCTTCTATTTATTTGCACGTTCGGGACAAATCACTACTTTGGATGAGTTAACTGTAATAATGCGATCTTTGGGATTGTCTCCCACAATTCAGGAATTAATAAATTATTTGAAAAAGAAAGATGGAAAAATGAGTTTTGCTGATTTTTTGGAAGTTATGCATCAACACTCGAAAGTAGAAAATTTACCAAATGAAGTAGTTGCTGCATTTAAAGCTGCAGATCCACAGAACACAGGTATTACACCAGCTAGACAATTGAGAAATTTACTTCAAAATTGGGGAGAGGGTCTGTCCATTAGAGAGGTAGCTATACATAATTGAAATGTGTGCATGCCTTATTTTAACATTGTTTTTGTTTAAAAGGTTGATAATATTTTTCGCGAAGCCAATGTTAATAACAGCAGTATGGTCCGTTACTCAGATTTTGTAAAAATTGCTTGTGCTCCAGTTCCAGATTATTACTAAAGTTATTAATTTCAATCTACAGCAGTATTTTAGAAGAAACATTCTTTACATGGTTTCAAATAATTTACGATTTAAAAAACAATAAAATTTTTTAAAGTTTTTATACGGAATTAACTTATCACATAGAAATGAAATCCTAATTTAATAAATAAAGGTGAGGGTATAATTAAACAAAATGCAAAATCTGATCTATTGTTAAAATGCGAAAATAGGTGCAACATTAAAACGATCATAAAACGTGAGCGATAAATTTTCTCTAAGCGAATAATACAAATCCACTGTATCTAACCCTAACTCCTCCTATAAGCATATTGACTCTTAAGTGAAGTTTTTGATGTATAAACTCAACTTTTTACATTTTCAAATCGAAATAAAAGGCAACTACCTGTCTATGCATTTGATAGAATTTGTGATGGATTTCGATTGAGTTCAAAACACATCAAAATTTTAAAAAGCAAACGATAGTTTTTGAATCGATTGCCATCGCATACCACGTCGCATTGAGACCATTATTGAACTGTAAGGTTTGTTTACATGTGAAGAAGAATCCACATACATATATGACGTTATTCCTTATACTAATAATGCATTCTAACTGAAACACGGGTACTAACACTAATTGTTAAAGGTTTTATTATTTCAATAGTAAATTACTTAAACTGGACGTCATTTAAATCCTCCGAACGTTTTGAGGTAATTTTGTTTACTTAAAACTTATTGCAAATTCATAATGCAAACATTTTTTAATGTAATTTAATGAATTGATTGAAATAATTTTCTGCTTACTTTAAAGTTAAACCCACTTAATGCAAATTGTAAAAAAAAAGTTCGATTAAGATTTGCAATCTGAGAAAATTTTACGATCTCAAATTAAAGACAAAGTGAATCCATTTTACTATATAATTTTAACTTTACCTACAACCACATAGATGTTAAAGACATGATTTGGGTTACTTTGTAAAATAGTTCTTTTATTGAAAAAAATTTATACATGATGTACTATTTAGTTGGCAATAGTAACTTCAACTTCTACGCCAGGTTCAATGTTGATAGAGGTGATCTTTTTGACAATTTCAGATGGAGAATGCAAATCGATGATACGTTTATGGATTCTCATCTAAAATAGAATTAAAAAATTTTTTAATTGTTTAAATTTAAGGTTTTTTTTTTACTTAATTACATATTGATTAAAATTAGCAAAGCAAAACTTAAATTAAAAAAGGTAAAATAAGTTTTTCAAGTATATTTTTATTTGTAGAACTCTGAGAGCCATAAGAAAGTTAATTTATTTCAAATGGACTATGAGAGGTCGTTTATTCTTAGCAAATTTAGAAACTGGTTAAAGTTGGCGAACATCAAATGATCATGTACTCAAACCTGTATCAAAATTGCGCTGAAGTATACTTAATTATATATTATGAAAAAATTTACCTGAAAACGATCCCAAGTTTTTGAACCTTCACCACAAGGAGTTTTACGGGTGGTAATGCGCAAAACTTTAGTTGGCATGCGTACAGGGCCCTAAAATGTATATAAAAAAAAAACAAATCAAATAAAAGGAAAAATGTTATCAAGGAACAGTGTTGAGATCATAATGTGTCTAAAATCACATAAATTTCTTAATTCCATTTAAAAATTAAGAAAAATGTCCGATTTAAGAATTTTAATATTGCATCTTTTATGACTAGGTAAAGTTCTTATTAAAACAAAACCTCCAGGTAAATGCTTAAGCCACTTTTAAGGTTTTTCATAATACCATACCTTTACGCGCAAGTTTTGGTTTTTAGCACCGTTAATTAAATCGCGACACACATTTTCCAAAGAACGAACATTTCTAGAGGTCAGCGTAATACGGATGCGATGAACCGAAGAAGAATCTGCGCCCTGGGGCTTCTCAATGTCTTTAGCAGCAGCAGCCTACAAAAGAAAGTCAGGTTATGTTTATTATACACGTGCACTTTAACACATATTTATTTAACTACAAAACTTTAATTTTCTTGTGTTGATAAAATGAATATGATATTTACCATTTTAAATGGAAATCCGGTCGAGGTATTCAAATCTTTTAGCTTTGAGCAGCGCTGAACCAGAGTTCCAGCCAGAAAAGAAGGAAATGGACGACTTTACGGAATGCAAAAATCCAAGTTATTTTAATGGGCTTACACATACCAAACAGAGTTGCATTCAACACGTAACAGAGATGTTTGGAATAGTAGTAGCAAGTACGAAAGTAACCAATGCATATCAATTATAAGGTGGCAGCACGACGACAACCAGTACAAAAACCACAGATAACTATCTGTGACAAAAACAAGGCGAATCTATTTCCAAGTGGCAGCGTAGGCAAATTCATTATTTTTAGCTGGTAAAAAGTACTGTAAAAATTCATACATAAAAAATATATACAGATTTTTTATATATGAAGTTTGACAGCAGTATTTACCGTAGGCGAATTCATTAATTTTCGCTGTGATCGTGAATTTTTCGTTGAGAACATTCGTCGAAAAAAAATAAAATACGTCGACGAAATTCTTCGTGCGTAACGAACTCTGCGATAGATTTATTTCTATTTTTTATGTCGACGAACGACAAATATATTTGTGTAGAGAGACCGTTTTTCTGTTTATTTTTTATTAATTATTTTATTGTTAATTAAAAATTTATTTTCTTTTTATTTATAGCACATACATAAAAATATATTATATTTTATAATAAATCATGTTCTGATTTCCATACAAAATTTTCACTTTGTTTTCTTTCAAGGCATAGTTTTTGAAAAAAAATTATTTTATAGCAAAAACGCTTTAAAAAATACAAAGTGAAAATTTGGTGTGAAATTCAGAACATATCTGTATATGTTTAATTTTTAATTGTTCTTTATTTTTATTATATTCAATTGTTGTTGCCATATTCATAAAAAATAAACAACTTTAAAATGTGTTTTATAAACATTTTTTACACAAATTTTGCCCTAAAATACGTTGCATATCTATTTTAATAATTTATGAATATGGCAGTTAGTTTTTAAATGAATTATTATTTCTATTTTCTCAATTTGGACTTAGCTTCGTTATTAATTGTGATAAATTTTAAAAATAACTATAAAACTTAGATACCAGCAGAATCAGATGCACTTTCTGCATCGCTACAACCTTCATCAGTATTCTTGTATATATCTACAAGGTAGTTATCAACTGTATTATTTCGATAAAATGAAATATGTGCAATTTAAACACTTTCATATAGTTTTTAAGATATATTTATTTCTCTACAGAGTCGTTATTTATTATAAGTGTTGGTTGACAACGAAATATATATATATATATATATATATATATATATATATATATATATATATATATATATATATATATATATATATATATATATATATATATATATATATATATATATATATATATAAATATTTTATGAGAAAATCATGAAATATTATATATATATATAATACTTCAAATAAAAACCATATAAAAGTTAATGTTTTTAAATACATGGTCACTCTAGCAAGTTGCATATGTAAACAAAAATATATTTTTAACCCTTATCGGTCGTAAGTCACCTCTGACGTGACAACAGTACTTTTCTGCAACGGTCGTATGGCACGTGTGAAGTGACAAGGCGAATTATGTCGAAACATACTGTCTATTGATGAGATTTGTTTTTAAAATGCATTCATTTCTTCAATTTACAGTTACCATTTGCAAATACGTATTTACCGTTACCGTTTGAGCATAAAGGCCTATTTAGCCACACGTTGTTCTAACCGTACTCTAACGTACCGTAACGTAAGCACGTTTGTCCAATTAGAGAACCATTAATAACGTGTCATATGTTTTTGACATAAACATAAACGACGAAGTTTTTCAGAATTGTTTTCATTTTATAAAACTCATATATAGTTTAGATATTCATAGTCAAAATAAGTTTCAAAATGGACATGGAAGATGTTTTCATCGGTCTAAGCTTTTTAAATTTATTTAAAAAGTATAAAAAAAGCAGAGCAAAATGCAAACGCCGAATTAGAAGATGGGGTGTCAGACCCATTAATAGAGACTACGTAACTGCTGGTTACAACAAAAAAGTTTTTAGGCGCATGAAGGAAATTGATGAAGAGCAATTTTTTAAGCATACGCGAATGAGTCGCGAAGTATTTAATTTGCTTCTGGGGTTAGTTTATTCTGATTTAACGAAACCGAAGCAAAGAATTGGCGCAGAAGAGAGAATAGCAATAACACTTCTGTAAGTAGAACATTTAACATATTTTCATCTCAAAATATACATTCAAACTATTTATTTTTACAATTGTCCAGGTATTTAGGCCATGGATGCTCTCTTCAATCCATAGCTTGGAGCCACAAGCTTGGAAAGTCCACAGTTCGCGAAATAGTGCTAGAAACGTGTGAAGTGTTTTGGCGTCTTTTATCTCCAATTTATTTGAGTGAACCAACTACAAAGCAATATAAAGACATTGAAAAAGAATTTAATTCAGTGTGGAATGTTCCAAATTGTGTAGGTGCAATAGATGGGAAGCACGTGGCCATAAAGTGTCCCCCGAATTCAGGATCAATGTATTTTAATTATAAAAAATATTTTAGTTTGGTACTAATGGGAGTTTGCGACGCGAAATACACTTTTACATCCGTTAGCGTTGGTAGCTATGGTAGCCAAAGTGATGGAGGTATTGCTTTAAGTTATACATAATTGCTAAGGTTTCTATTTCAACCAAAATTGTTTAAGGAATATTTCGTTTATCAGCATTTGGAGAGTCTGTTATGTCTGGAAAAGTACCTGTGCCAACAAGCAAACCCTTAAGCTCATCAGTAAGAGATACTTTCCCACACTTTTTCATAGGTGACGCTGCCTTTCCTTTGCGCACTAATCTAATGCGTCCTTATCCAGGCTCAAACCTGGATATAAAAAAAAACTGTTTACAACTACAGAATCTCTCGAGCCCGACGGTGTATAGAAAATTGCTTTGGAATTCTTTGTGCACGGTGGAGAATATTACTCACAACAATTGAACTATCTCCAAAAAATGTCGACGTTATTGTATTGGCATGTACTGTACTTCACAACTTTATCATGTTGAATGATCATAAACGATGGTATTGCCCAGAGAATTATTTAGATAGAGAAAGAGAGGATGGCACTGTTGAAGAAGGTGACTGGAGAGAGCAGCTAAGGAACAGTGGTGAAACACCTTTGCGCTCCTTTTCTACAAATATTCGTAGATCTTCGCAGGTGGCTAATGATTTGCGAGATAAATTGGCGGAATACTTTTTAAATGAAGGTGCAATACCATACCAATATAGAATGGTTTAAATTATAAAAAACAAAAAAAATTATTTTACCTATGTAAACCTTTTATTAAAACAAATGAACTGCATTTTTACTTTAACATTTATTTTAATAATTTTAAAGTAATATTATAAAATAAAATCAATGAATTTAAAAAAATCAAAGAAATTCAGTCTTTTATTTATATAAATCAGTTAAAAAAACAAAAAAATGATTAAAACCAAATTAAATAACATTAATAAAAAGAAAAAAAGGAAAATTTGTTTTTATAATTTATACATACATGTATGAAATTATTTAAGTATGTTTGTACAGTGAAGTGCAGTCAAATAGAGCCATGAAATAAAATATATAAACATATTTATCTTGACTTTTTTAAAATCAACATTTTGTATCATTTTATTGATAAATTACTACCAGACACTTTTTCTTTTTTCAAATTTTCGGTATCCTTTTGTACATAATCAGTTTTGTCTAAGGTGCCCATTTTATTTCATGGCTCTATTTTACTGCACATCACTGTATGTAGAAATAAAATAAAAATAATTTAAATTCAATTTAAATAAACGAAAATGATTATTAAGTTTAATACTATTCCGGCTCTAACTTCATTTCCATTACAAGAGTAGTTACCTTCTGCATGGCTCTTACTTGCTTTGCAGGACTCATTGTTTGTATCGTCGCCACTATCATCTGCCCAAAACCATGAAGTGGGTTTTTTTCATCATCCTTTTGCTCCATTTTCTTTTCACAAAGATTTTTAAAAATATTTATAGCGTCTGAAAACTCACTGTCTTCATCCACTGCTTCATGTCTTCTTCTTTTTCTTTTTGCAGCAGCGGGAGTTGTTGCTGATGACAGGATTGTAAAATCGTTTTCAGCTTCTTCCTGCAATGGCGACGATACAAACATTGGTGAATTCGATGACTCTGGTGAGTGAGGGGACGGTTGAGAATTTGTGTCCGTGTCGAGCTCGTTCAATACATTATATGAGCAACGTGTTCTGAAAATGCAAAATTTTCTAGATTAAAATATGTACATATTCTACAATATACAATATTATATACACGTTGGTTTTACTTACGCTCTGGGAACTATATGTGGTGCAATGAACTCCATGGTTTGCATGAGCGGCCAATGTGACACTATAGTTGCACCACTGCCTGAAGATACGTTCAATTGCCGCTTCTCCCTCGCATACCGGTCACGCAAACAGGCCCATCTTTTGATACAGACTTCCTCTTAAACATTTAATTCATGTTTTCAAAAAGATGTCCATACATACATATAAACATTATTTCTTTTACTTACCTGGAAAACGCATCTCAATTGCAATTTGTTGCCAAGCTTGCTTCTTTTTTTCCGGTTGCCTAAACCCAGTGCAAAATTTGTTATATAGGCACTCCTTTGCCTGGACTAAAATAATTAATTTTTCATCGTCCATTATTTCGCAAAGCACAACAAATATTAATAAAAATAAGGAACAAATCTAGTTTACGGGCACCGCACCAAAATAAAAAAAAAGTTGCCTACGGGGTGCAAAATGCAATTTTAAGCAGAAAATATAAAGTGAAAAAATTGGCGGCAACCCTTAGTTTCGTAGTTACGGACCTCCGAAGTTTTTGTATCTAATAAGGCACATATCGAGTATTCGATGGTAGAATGGGACAATATGGGTATCATTGGAAAGGGAATTTAAGGGCCTATTCAATTAAATAGAAAGAAAGTAAAAATAAAATAAAAAAATCAGGTAAGGCTCCAACAAAACTATTTTTTCCATATAAACATAACTTTACTCAAAAACGAAAGAATTTTCTCCTCTATGGTATAACCAACAGCGGCTTTGCTTTCTAAAGATTTTCTGCGTAGCCGCCCTTCGGCCGGACGAAAGGATTTTCTCCTCTATGATATAACCAACATCGGCTTCGCTTTCTAAAGGTTTCCTGCGTAGCCGGCCTTCGGCCGGACGACAGGATTTTCTCCTCTATGGTATAACCAACAGCGGCTTCGCTTTCTAAAGGTTTCTTGCGTAGACGGCCTTCGGCCGGGCGCAAAGATTTTCTCCTCTGTGGTATAACTAACACCGGCTTCGCTTTCTAAAGGTTTCCTGCGTAGCCGGCCTTCGGCCAGATAAAAGGATTTTTTACTCTATGGTATAAGCAACAGCGGCTTCGCTTTCTAAAGGTTTCCTGCGTAGCCGGCCTTCGGCCGGACGACAGGATTTTCTCCTCTATGGTATAACCAACAGCGGCTTCGCTTTCTAAAGGTTGCTTGCGTAGCCGGCCTTCGGCCGGGCGCAAAGATTTTCTCCTCTGTGGTATAACCAACACCGGCTTCGCTTTCTAAAGGTTTTCTGCGTAGCCGGCCTTCGGCCGGACGAAAAGATTTTCTCCTTTATGGTATAACCAATAGCGGCTTCGCTTTCTAAAGGTTTCCGAATAACTTAATTTATTTTGTAAAAAACTGTTTTTCCGCACCTGATTTTTTTATTTATTTATTTTTTTAATTTTTCCTGCTTCAATAAATCGCCTCTTATATTCCCTTTCCAATGATACTCATATTGTCCCATTCCGCCATCAACTACTCGATAAATGCCATATTATATATAAAAACTTTGGAGGGCCGTAAATCCGAAACTAAGGGTTGCCGCCAAATTTTTCACTTTACATTTTTTGCTTAAAATTGCATTTTGCATCCTATAGGCAACTGTTTTTTATTTTGGAGCGGTGCCCGTAAACTAGATTTAAGCCAAAAATAAAAATAAACTTGTACAACCAAAGCGAAAAGAAAATTTGTAAACAATTAACATAAACAGCTGCTCTGTTCAAAGAGATGGCATTTGAGAAACTTAAGTAACTTCATGCTTTTGTACAAAAAGTACCAAAGTAGTAAAATTGGTAGAATATATAAATTTAATATATAAATATGTATACATATATATATAAATAAATATATATATATATATATATATATATATATATATATATATATATATATATATATATATATATATTTATATACATACATACATATATATATATATATATATATATATATATATATATATATATATATATATATATATATATATATATATATATATACATACATATATGCATATATATATAGAAAAACTGAAACTTACAAAATTTTTTTTAAGTACCTAAAAAGGGTAAATTTCCCACAATAGAATTTTTCAAATGTTAGTGTCGTCACTAGCTTACGGCTGTCACTTAAGCTCTACGTTAAATTCTATTTTAAACAGGTTGAAACGTTGCTGCAACGTAACACTTAATTTCGCTAAGCGCTTGCATGGTTTTGGTATGCTTATAAACCAACGGACGTCGCGTTAGCTTAAAACAACGTTTGGCTGTTTCTACCTTAACCCCCAGTTTACATTAGACAATGCTGTCATGACAATAACAATACATGCACAGTTTTTCACTAATACATGTACACATTTAAATTGTCTGAATTACTGTCTTGAATATTTTGAAGACAGTAAACAAGACAGTGATTTGACGTATGCCGACAAATTTTTTTATAATTGCTTTAACTAAATGAAATTTTAATTAAATTATTATTGTAATTACTAAAATTTTCTTTGCATATAACAATAGAAATGGAAAAAATAGCAGGAAGAAACTCTAAAGCTATTTTAAATTTTCTGAGAACGTGCTCATAATGAATTGTCATAATTATTGTCTGGACGCCTATACTACAGAAGCAATTGTCTGCATTTTTGACAACTAATGTGTATTATTTTATTGTCATGACAGCATTGTCTAATGTAAACGTAGCGTAAGAATCTTTTCAGTTTGTCGTTATCAGCAGAGCATTTAACTTGTGCAATAAACTTTCAATTCTTTTTTTTAATGTCTGAATTTATTTTTTGCCCATAAAATGAATAAAGAAAATATTATAAATATCAAAGAAATTTCTGAAAAAGGAAAGCATAACGACTGTTTAGTATGTTCTAATAGCAAGTTACCTGGAGGGAGGAAAACAACAGTATACTTTTGCGAAACATGCCAGAGAAAACCATTTCTTCATGTTGGAGATTGCTTCAAAAAATACCGTACCTTACAAGTATATAAATAATTATCAGAAACTCAGACATGTAGTAGTTGTACAAAAAATAAATAATTTGTAACAAAACTGAAAAGAAATGAATATAAATGTATAATAACATACTATTGTTTTTTTTTCATATTTGTTAAAAATAACTACAACCTGGTGAGAATCAAACGTGCGAAAAGTCGCGTCCGATAAGGGTTAAATTTAATAATAATTTACTTTGGCCGTTTCGCTACTGCTCATACTTATACTTAAAGCCAAATTGATTAAATGAGAACTCCATTGAATCAATAAGGCAAAAAGCCATAAAAAACTCATAAAATTTCAATAGAAAAACACAGTAACCATTGAGTAATGTGCTGTTTCTGTATTACAGGCGATCAACTCGTCTTAAAATTTTATATAGAAATAACTAAAATAACTGAGAGCTTTTCATAAATAAATAACAAATAAATATACATTTTTCAGACGAGTTGATCGCCTGTAATACAAAAACAGCACATAAATATTTTTATTTTTTCTTTCATTTTTCTACATAAGGGTTGCCATTGGAAACCATTCATATGTATTTGAATCCACTGATGAGCTATATATGAGCAGTAGCGAAATAGCCTTATGGATATGCTTTCCCCGCAGTAATACATTTCATTCTTTAGTTTAAAAAAAAAATATTTCATGAGAATATCATGAAATATTAATATTTGAAGGAATCAAGCACAATTAAAGTAAATTATAACGAAAGATTCCAAATAGTAAATTTTCATATTAAATTTATTTATAAATAATTTTATCGTTCTAATTGAGTTTCACTTGGCAAATTTATACAAAGATGGCTAAATGACGAACTCCTAGTGCTGTTTATACCATTAAGAAAACAAATTATCATCTGCCCTAGCCATGGCGACTGGTTAAATATGCCTGTAGCCACACGATCAAGTTTTTACCACACATACTGCTTAAAATTCATTGAAATTAACAGCTATGACGTAGGCTGCACGCAACCTGAAAGCAATTTTTTGTCAAGATGACAAAAACTTATGGCGGAAGATAATTTGTAAAAACAAAAACTTAGAATGGTTTAAGAAAATTGTAATCAGCTGTTTTTTTAAACGCAAATTGGCAGGCGAATTAACAACAGGTGGCCTTAACAGCCTTTATTTCAAGGCGAATTAACATGTGGCCTTAACAGCCCAGGTGACTATTGTGATTTTTCCTTCGAGTGTCAAAAGTTATAATCTCCCTTGCTTTTGACAGCCGAAAACTATTTGTACAAAATGTACATGTTTCTATCGCAGTGTTGTTTTATTTTCGCCGTGAGTATACCTGTTATTAATTTCCCTTGCCTTTGACAGCCGAAAACTATTTATTTTCGCCGTGAGTATAGCTATTATGAATTCGCCTTGGCACATTGTAACACGTCAACTTGAAAGAAAAATTGATTATAACCAAGGCGAATCAATTATCAAGTGGCAGCGTTAGAGAACTTATTATTTTTGCTGGTAGAAACGAATGTCAAACTTCATATAAAAAAAAAATGGTACACAGATTTTTTATACATGGAGTTTGACAGTAGTGTAAACGGCGAAAATTAATGAATTCGCCTACGCTGCCACCTGGTAATTGATTCGCCTTGATTATAACGGTACTAATTAGCTCATGTTTTTCATTCATTCATTGAATTGTTTGAAAACTATAGCCCAAGGCGAATCAATTACCAGGTGGCAGCGTAGGCGAATTCATTAATTTTCGCCGTGTACACTACTGTCAAACTCCATATATAAAAAATCTGTTTACAATTTTTTTACATGAAGTTTGACATTCGTTTCTACCAGCAAAAAATAATAAATTCTCTAACGCTGCCACCTGATAATTGATTCGCCTTGCTATAGCCTTAAGGGGCTTTCAATCACTAACGAAAACCAAAAACTTTAATTGTGTCAAAATAATTTTTAAATCCATCGATTTCCATTACACAGACTATTTAGTAAAATAATAAATAAAATTTGTTTAAAATTATTAAATTTATTTAAGCTTACACAAAAACTTTTACAGTTAAAAAGGTGTTAATTGAAACAATAGTGCCAAATAAAAGAAAAAAATACGGATAGTGTATAAATTTAATTTGAAATGGAGGACATAAAAATAAAAAGGGTATTATGATGGTTAAGTTTAATAAAATTTTTTACTAAAAAGATAAGTGCTAATGTACATTAATAATAGATTCACGACCTTTGCCAACACCAACCCATCTTATGGGTACACTGAGTTCTTTTTCTATAAAGCGTACATATTTTTGTGCATTTTCAGGCAAGTCCTTAAAATCACGAACATTTTCTGTGCTTGTTTTCCAACCAGGTAATACAGCATATTCAACTTCAATGTTTTCCAGTTCGGCTACAGTACCAGGAAAATGATCTAATATTTCACCATTAGCTCGTTTATAACTAATTAGTTGAGAAAAAATAAATAATAATAAATAAATATAATAATAATAATAATAAGGTATTAACCAACAAAGTAAAAGAGGCAACTTACGAAACACCGACTTTAATTTCTTCCAAAGTATCTAAAATATCAAGTTTTGTAAGGCAGATGCAGGTGTAACCATTAACAAGTGAGGTATATTTTAATAAAGGAATATCTAACCAACCGCAACGACGTTTTCGTTTTGTAGTTACTCCAATTTCAACGCCCCGAGTTTGCAACAATTTTCCAAACTCCTAAATATTCAAACAATATAGAACTAGGAATATTGATTTTGTTAAAAAAAAAAACTTACATTCAATTGCTCGGTAGGAAAAGGACCATCACCCACGCGGGATGTGTATGCTTTTACAACACCAATAACTTCACCTATAGTTTGTGGAGGCAAACCTAGACCTGTTAAGACGCCACCTATACTACAGTTACTGCTTGTAACATACGGATACGTGCCAAAATCAATATCCAACATTCCAGCATTGGCACCTTCAACCAATATAGTTTTGCCCTGACGTAATGCTGTGTGCAAAAAGCAAATCGTGTCCTTGACATAAGGGCGTAACTTTTCAGCGTATTCTTTGTAACGTAACAGTTCAGTTTCAACATCTACTTTGATGGAGGGGAACAAGCGTAAGTGAGTGGCGACAATAGATTTAAATCTTAAAAGAAAAATGAACAATATGGTTTATTTATTTTTAATTGTTTACTATAAATATGTACAATAATATTTAATATTACAATCATTTAATAATTTACTTACTTTTCGCTAAATACATTAAAATCACCCAACAGCTCACCCACACGTATTCCATTTCGTGTTGCTTTGCTGGAATAGGCTGGACCAATACCCTTTTTGGTGGTCCCTAACGATTTACCACCCTTTTCGGCTTCTTGCATACCATCGACCGCTTGATGGAAATCAAATACCAAATGAGCACGATCAGAGATAATCAAACGATGCTCCAACTTCTGCAGACCCTTAGCTTCGTTTTTAGACAATTCATCAAACAGTGAGGGTATATGGATAACAACACCATTACCTAGAGTAAAACAAATAAGTAAAAAACGTAACAATATTCAAGCATAGCATACAAAATAGATTTCTCTTCCAGCTGTGAGGTAAGAGAAATTATTACTTAAGTTCAGTGTTGCTACTTTTTTTAGCTTTCTCGCCAAATGGATTGTCGAATATCGCCAATTTATTAAAGTATATAATCATATTAGTTAAAAAAAACAACTGTCATCCCTTAATTAGCCCGTAAAGCGCAACGCTTTCTTGCGTTGGGCTTTTACGCTGCAGACATACCTAAATGAGAGCGTTAACTTTGTGTCTTTTACAGTAATGTTAACTCATTTTATTTTATAAAATCCGCTGTATATAAAAAAGAGATAAAACCGATAGATTCCCTTGAAAATAACTAAATTGTCATTAGTTTTTAACCATAAAAAACAAAACAAACCAACAAGCAGCCAACTTCACTTCCTAACACAAAATTGGATTTTCTAATTGCTAAACGTTAATACGGCTTAGAGATGCTTCATTCATTCATTTTGTATGTACATGAGAAATTTTGACAGATATCTTGCGCTTTACGCGCTAATTTAGGGATGACAGTAAGAGTGCTATATTCGGTTATGGCGAATCTTATATACCCTTCACCATCTAGGTAAATCTAGTTTAGTAAAGTAAATCCAATCAAAAAAGCAAATATTGGGGTGGCAGAGAATTAAATAATAATAAAAAAATGTTGGTAGGTACTGCATATATATAATTTTACATAAAAATGACATCAGCTCTTAATGGGTCAATAATTTTTAAGGAATTTTAGTATTTCCTTAAAGATCTTTTCAAAAGCTTTAAAATGATACACATATTGATATTTTAATAAATTTGAAAATTTCAGAGCCCGGTAACTCGGAAAATATGGGCGAGCGCCAAATTTTCCATTGATGTTTTTTTTTCTTATTTTTTAATTCTCTATCGCCCCATATATTAATTTATTTGATTGGAGTTACTTTACTGTCCCAAATGACATGAAAAAACTAGAGGTAGGCGTGGTGTTTTCCCCTTTTTGTGGTGAAGGGTATAAAAACATTTTTATCAATACAAATATTAAAAGCTCAGGCAATTTACTTCTCTTATCGTAAAACACAAAAATTGGGGTATTATTAAAAAATGGAGTTCATTTGAACAAGGTACATTGGTACATGAAACAATATTAGTATCATTTTTGTAAAATTACATTTTTTATGGGCTTCAAAAATAACTCTAATGTTATTTTTAAAGTTTTTATACTGTTTTTGGCTTTACTTAAAATTTGGATAAATGTTTCCTAGCTCAAGCAACCGGGGAAATACGTATAAATAGCTGCTTTTTCAACCAACAAATAATTTACATTTTATTTAAATAGATATTAAGTTTTAGAATAATATAATATAAAATATTATTAGTTTTAATTTAACTATTATTTTCTTACTTTTTGATTAAATCTATTTATTAATGATATGTACATATCGCCGGTTTAATGTAGAAAGACCCTAATCGCATAATAGTGATCTTACAGAAGAAGGTAAACTGCATTATTACAATAGCCCAATTCACGATCTTTGTGCAATGGTCTTGCATCATAGCATTTGCAAAATTGTGTAGCATACTTTTAGTTTACACCAACAAAACACACAGTAATATTTGAAATGCAAATGCTTATAAAACCACGGTTGTCAGATTAGGGGATTTATTCCCAAATCGGGGATTTTATTTTCTAAATGGGGATTGAGTATTTCTTCAAATTTTGCGACGAGGGGTATTTGTGTAAAATGTATTGAAATTACGAAAAAACTCAGTTCTAGAGTTAAGTTTATCAGCTCCTTAAAGTGAGCGCTCTTTTTAGCTCAGCTCATTAGAACGAACTAGTTCGTTCACGTAGTGAGTACAAACAAATGATCGATTGTTTTCAGTTCAAGTGCTCAATCATTGAGCAGAAAACAATTGAGCGAATCCAGTTGATTTGTTTAGCATCAAGTATTCATAGTAATATATTTTCTGATAACAAGAGGACGTTTTTCCTTAATTTGTACTAAAATAAGTTTTAAGGTTTTACTAAGTTGTAATTTTATATTTGTTTTTAAATAAATAATGATGAACTATAAAAGGCGCTCAGTAACTGACCTTAATTGAACTGAGTCGTTCACGAACTACACAACTCTACTCAATGCCGTTAAAATGTTACACAGACGATGCTCGATAAAAAAAAATAGATTTTTGGCATGCTAAACATCACCCTTTAATATATGTGCTGTGTTCGTTTTTCAAGCACGTATAAATTGTTCATTTTAAACGATATTTCAAGTTGTTCCGTTGTCAAAAACGTCAGAAGAAAAAAATTTCGGAATCTCGCAATTTGGAACGTAACAAGTGCAGAGTAATGCGACCGTTATTACAATATTACAAATAAAAAACAACCTCCGGATTGAAACTTTAAGATTTATTGAGAAGAATAAATATCAAGAAGAGTTAAAAAAAATAATAATTTTGTTATTACTCTTTTATTCATAAACTTTTCCCCACTACTTTTTATTTTCTTTTTCTTTATTTTGTATTTGTTTGTATGTACGTATAATGTTTTTTTGCTAGTGCCATTTTTGCAGTACTGAAAGCGCAAAGTTTACAGCAAAAAATCAAACTAAACGTGAATTTCTGACTGGCCATGTACACGTCAAGTTTGAGCGTGTTTGATGTGCCATAAGACGGAGTTCACGCCGTGAAAATATCAAACCGAAAGCAACACATAGCGTCTTTAACTGGAGATACACATACAATTTGCTAAAGAAATTTTTATTTGCTTATTTTATATCCCTCTTTATTTATCTCAAGGTTTTTTCATTTTCTTTGCCTAAATCCAAATACTTTTTTCGCGAATTCTTAGCTTCCCAATAGAATAATGTTCCTTTATATACTACTTTTTTATGATTTAATATTTTAGTTTTTATAGTTTTTTTTTTACATTGTAATTTAAGCTTAATTTATATGGCACAATTTTACTTTTTTTAAATACTTTTAAACATTATGGCCCCAAGAAGGGCTCGGTTAGATAAATGATAATTGTTGCGAAAAAAAACCGACTTCAAAACAGATTTCATCTGTCTGCCTATAACAGTTAAAGTGTATGGCAACATAAATTAGATTACTTAAACTATTGAGACACCCTTATATCTATCTCCAAACTTTATACTAGTTCAACTGTTCAATAGTTTGGCAATATAGATCAAATTACAGCATCTAAAGGGTTACCTTTTTACTCCCAAATTCAAATTATATACTTGTTGTTGTAGTAGATTTAGCAATCAGGTTCTGTGTAAATTTCAACATCCGATTATATCAACTATTTAATTTGTAATATAAGATTTTTATACTTCTTATTGTACCAAATAAAGTAGTGGACATTATGTCTAAACTTAAGGTGTTTGTATACAACGGTTCAAAAAATACGGCAAATAGAACAAATTGCATTAGTTTTGGGAGCACCCTTTAATTTATAAATTCAAATTATAATCTCCTTGTTATATCGGACTAAGCAAAATATGTCCCTTTCAGTTGTCTGTCTATAACGGTTCAAAAGTCCGGCCACATACAACATATTATATCAACTACTGGGACACCCGCTTATTTCCAAATCCTAATTTTATACTTGTGGTTATAGAGGAGTTAGTAATACATGTTCTTTGTAAATTTCGTCTGTCTACAACTGTTTAAAAGTACCAAATTAAATGAACTATTGGTGCACCCTTTAATTTATAATTTTACATATTATCAGCTGTTACTATAACAGCCATAGCAATCGACATTGCGTCAAATTTACAAGGGTTTGTCTGTTACTATGGGACACCCTTTAATTTCTAAATTCAAATTATAAGCTCGTTGATATAGCGTTTGTCTATAACGGTTCAAAAGATAGGCCCATATAAGTAAATTTTTATCAATTATGGGGGCACCCTTTAATTTTTAGATTTATTTTTGTATAACTTTTTGTTATTGGGAGCCATAGTAATACGCAGTCATTTTAAATTTTACAGAATCGCCCTTTACAGTCCAAAAATAAAAAATATGTATGTTGTATGGGGACACCTTTTAATTTTTAAGATTATGAACTGTTTTTAAAACGGGACCAATCTGGAAGCATAATCTATCATATTACCAAAATTTTCAAAATCGGAGCAAAAATGACTGAGTCCTGCAGGCACAAATTTAAAAAAAAGCAACATTCAGCCGAATTGTATAACCTGCTTCTTTTTTGAAGTCGGTTAAAAAAATAAATAAAATTAACTTGTCATAATTTTATGACAAGACTGAAAAAAAGTCAGCTGGCGCTACATGGACTACCCTATACAAAATAAGTTTATCACGTTCGATGATATCATTGAAAAGTCTGAATAATTTTTCTGTATTAATTACATACACACTCACATGTATTCTTTGAGTCATGTGATTTACAAAATATTTTCTTTATACACTGAATAAAAACAAATACAGACAAAAATTTTATTAGATAAAAGTATAAAAACAAAACAAAAAGATATATGTATGTATTTACAAATGTATACTGTACACATCATGAATGGACAATTCTGCACTATTATACTTTTCAGTGTATGTTCATATTTCGAGAGAACCCCCATGCTTTAACCAGCGCTATTTATACCCTTCACCACAAAAAGTGGAAAAATTATATAAATAAGTTTGTCATTCCGTTTCTAATTTCTACAATATTCATTTTCGATCCCATAAACTAAATATTCTGAGTTCTTATGGGTAGCGAAGTCGATTGGGCGATGTCCGTCTATCCGTCCGTGTTAGTGTTAAAATCAAGCTTGCCAAGGCACTAGATCAGCTAGAGAAAATTTAAATACGCCAATCGATCAGACATAGTGTAGAAAAAAATGCTATTGAAAAATCAGCAAGATTGGTCCATGTCCTTCGAGGCTGCGGGCAAAACACCAAGCATGCTCCTAAATTTTCCATTTGTTTATAAGTCCCTATGCAATAATTGTTTCTTACTTTTTCTTTAATTATCTTTTGAAATTGCATTTATGTCCACACGTTGATGTAATTTTAGTTATGCTTTAAATTACGAGAATTGCAAGTACATGAAACAGAATATCCGTATCTATACGTCTTTCGTCTCTTACCAACAAACTCAAGAATTGCGCAACAAAAGTTGCGAAGTGTGGACGGGGACTAACAAGATATACTGAATTGTAACAAAATTTTAATTACTTTAAAACTTATTGTGATTAATTACGTTTTAAGCTCTTTTGTTTAAATTTTAATTCTACATATTGTTGGCCCCATGAATTAAAATTTTACTAGAAATGGTAAAAACATGTAATTATCAAGTTATGTTAACAGGTTCCCTGTCCCCATACAAAAATTATTTTTTAATGGTATACGTCCCACATATATTTTTGTAACTTTAATGTTGTAGGTATTCTTCGAGGTTACTAATGTGTTTTTTAATTAGCCATACGAATCTTTACTGGATTTATAACGGTAAAAACATATGTAACAAATATGCTACATGAACTTGTCGTTTTGAAATTAGATCCTATACGTTGCATGTATCATATGTGATATGTATCACTAATGATTCATTGAGCGTATCATGTATCATATATGATACATGGACTTTGTAATCATGGTACAAAAAAATATTTTTGTATCACATGTGATACATCGGACAGGGAACCTGTTAAGAATGCTTGCAAAACCGATATTTTTGATACTATTGTGACGAGGTGTATTTGTGTGAAATGTATTAAGGGACTTTCTCATGCGATCAACATACTAAGAGTCATAAATCTCATTGGAATCCAATATTAAAAATAATAACTCGGCAATAACTTAGAATGTGTTTGAATACTACAAGCTAAAAATAGATTTTATTAATATGGATACTCTACGCTATAGGTAAAATGGTAAAAATATAGACGGTAATGATCGATTGGTTTTGCCTTTTATTTCTTATTCTCAATAATTATTCTGGTATAAAAAAACAAAGCAAAAATTTGTTTATCTGTTTATAGTAAAAACAATAAACACAAGTATTTTATATATTCTTACAGCCATAGCTAAACAAGGACGGAGAGCGTTTTTTTTCAGAAATGAAAAAGGTTGTGCCCGGGGTGTTAAATTTTAAGTGAAAATTTTGGGACTGACCTTTAGTTTCGGAGTTACGGACCTCCAACGTTTGTATGTATAATATGGCACATATCGAGTATTTTTTGGCGGAATGAGACAATATGGGCATCATAGGAAAGGTAATTTTTTGATTAGATTTTCATTTACACCACGCAGACAACTTTATTTCATTTTTGAAATAAAGTTGTCTGCGTGTGTTTTTAATAACCTTGTTTTTTTTATCATTTTGACAAACAGTTGCACCTTTTCTTTAGGCATGTGGAAGAAAACGCTCCGCTTTCCGCTTTTATTTAGGTATGGCTGTTACATTTGTAACAAGGCGAATAAATTATAAGGTGATAGCGATGGCGAATTTGTTAGTTTTAGCCGTACGCCCGAATGTCAAACTACATATCGCACTTAATCAACAAGAGGGTGTTAACTCAAAATATTATAATTTTCCGTAGAGGTGAAAAACTGTTTGTGGTTACATTTTAAGAGAATTTTAAAATCCGAGTTTTTCATAGTAAGCAAATTCCATTAGAAAATACATTTACATCGTTTTTCCTAGAAATCTGTGCAAGTATTGCAAAAAAAAAAATCAATTTTTTGAGTTAATACCATTTTTCTAAAATTTTTCGATCATAAATGAAATAAATTTTATCAACAAGACAGTATCAACTCAAAATAAAACCAAATTGAAAAGAGACTCAACTCAAAATAATACCTTTTTTATGAAAGTTTAAGAATCAATTCCATGTTAACTTTTGTATTAACCAGCGTTGCCACACAAGAAATTTACTTCCTACCAATTATTTTCAAAAATCCTACCAAAATCGTTAACAGCCTACCAAAAATTTTAAAATACAATTTTTCAATAAAATCAAAATTTTTATTTTGGCTTATATAGTAATAAAATAAAAAATTGCAATTTTTATAAAAAACATAAAAATATACATAAAATAACAACATAAAAGCAATATTTCATTTAAAATAACGGATGTATGTATGTGTATACAAAATGTATACAGATAAAAAAACAAAAGGAATTTCAAATACAAAAAATATCACATATAATTCGTTGGTTTTAAAATAGTTTTAGAGCATACTATGGAGATTTAACACCCATTCCTTTCCTGGAGCCAATCAAATTCGCTCAACCATTCGGTTCTAAATTTTCTTTTGACTGTTTCTTTACAATGTTCACTAAGAGTATTATATTATTTAAAAATGTTTTAAAACAAAAATTTTAAGAGTGGTTCTATTATTATATTTTTTTCATTTAATTTTGGAGTTTTTGATAAAAATCTGAAAAAAATACATGCAATATTAGTAAATATGTAATTATTAGATACATATTTAGAATTAATAAAGTTTAATTACTTTTCCATTTTGTCTATTAATTTTTTAATACATACACTTGAAAATAAACCTTCACTTAAAAATATTGTTAATTTCAATTTCATAAAATAGTTCGCGTTTCTTAAACCAGAGATGGTTATAGCTTTAATCATCTCTATGCAAATAAGCAGAGATGTTTTTTAGTACATCCAAAACAGTTTTTGAAAATAGTGGTAACACTATCAAAGTTATTGTTTATTTTATTAAAAGTTACATTTTTTTTATTTTATGTTCTGAATTTTTAAGGTGAAAAATTTACTATGCTAAAAAATTGCTACAGGCGGAAAACCTACCAAAAATTAAAAAAAATTCAACAAACCAACCAAACTACCAAACTGTTTTTTAAAAACGAAAAACTACCAAGTTTGGTCCGATTGGACCAAAGCGGCAACGCTGGTATTAACATAAAATAATACCTTTTTATTGATATGAAGGTAGTCACTACCAGAGAACTTCAAGAGTATCTGTTTTTAATACTCTAAGTATACTCATCTTAAATGCGGTTGCGGTGTGATCGCCACCGAATTTCTTAAGTGCGAGTATTTACTATACCCATTCCATTTGAGTATAAGTGTCTACCATACTCAAGTAAAATGTTTGCGATGCTGGCTTTACTTTATTCATACTCATACTCACAACAAACACCAAGAGAGAGATTTTAACGTGTGTAGTGAGAGGACAACAGAGTTATCAGATCAGAATTATTAAATCAAACACAATATCAAAAGTCGCCAATGTCTAAATTAGCTAACATACATACTTCTTTAGAATTATGAAAGTTTATTTAATATATAACAGAAAATAAATTTAAAAGAACCCGTAAAATTCGCCATATTTTCATTTATTAAAAACACAACAAAAGTTTACTAATAACTCAAGAATAGTTCATTGTTTATTATATTACGTTTTTGTTAGGGTTTTTTTTTTTAAGTCACACAGGAGAGAAATTTAAAAATTCTATTCGTTAAGCAAATAGATTTTTAAAATTAATAAATAGGTATAAAAGCAATAATTATATTTAACAAAATAAAATATGTAAACTAAAAACTTTATTTTATTTATTATTATTTATGAGGTCTATGTCTATTCAGTCAATGCAATATTACATCTGCGTATGTACAGTTTTGTTAAAACTAAGAAAATTAAGTAATTTTCCTTTTATTCACGGATTCATTTTATCATTTTGTTTTCCTAAATACCGTTAGTAGCACGTTTCTGACAACAAGGCGCATAAACTGAAAATAATTGTTCATAAAAAACAGCAACAAAATAAGTATATCAGCTTTAAATAGTGTACAAAAGCTGTGCCTTTCACCGGTTTTTATTGCATTTTATTTATTAAATATGTGTTGTATTTCGTACCTATGAAAACGGTTGTTGTCTGTTTTTCTGCTTATAATGTTTAAGCAATAGATTTGATCAAATTTTGTTTTTTTTATTGTTTATAAATAGATCTGCATACAATGCAGTATTTCATAAAACGGCAGTAAAAAACTTTAATAGGGTAAAAATGTGGCAACGTTTCTTACAAATAAAATACTCGAGTATGAAAAGTATAGAGTAAGTATGCGGTGTACTCATGGGTTGCGGTGTACTCGTGCAGTTCTCTGGTCACTAGATAATCACGAAAATGGTCTCAGATGTTGTTTTAGAGATGAAAGAGTTATCGGACTGTGTTAAAATTTTTACAGTAGATAGATACTGATGTTGTTAGTGGATTTCTTGCAAAAAATTACATTTTAAAAATTTTAAGTTAATACCCTCTTGTTGATCAAGTGCGATATAAAAAAAAAATTGCCTTGGTTTTTTATGTATGGAGTTTGACAGTTAGAATAACGGCGAAAATCAATGAATTTTCCATTGCAACCACCTTATATTTGATTCGCCTTGATTTGTAACATACATATTTTGTGTGTTTAATACGTTAATTTTTTGCGATAAAACATTTTTGGGATAGTTGTGGGCATGAAACATATATTTTTTTATTTGCTAGGTTTAGTATTTAACCATATTAAGAATGTAATCTCTCAGATTCACTCTCTTTTACCCAAACTACCAGTACGGGAAACGCTTTCGGTAAAATTGGCATCCTGCGGATCCCAATGTTGAGTGTGAAATCACACTAAATAGCATGACTTTGATTCATAAAAATTCAAATTTAATTTTCTATTTTCAATGTCTGCCATTTCATAAGAACGTACGTACATATAAGTATACGAATACGCAGGGAAAAATTAGTGAAATATACATACATCCGTTTATTTTTCTTATTTTATTTCATAGAAAATTTAATTTATTTTGCTTTTTTTTTTTTTTTTTGTTGAATGTCAAGGGGAAAGATGCGAAAGTCTTTTGTCAAGTGAAAATTAAGTATTTAAAAAGTTTGTATAAACAATGTTTACGTAAATTTTTTTTATTACCAAAAAACAAAACAAACAAAAAATCATGGTTGTATGAAAAATCAAATGCCAGGAAATTATATATTAAAATAATTAAGAAATTATAATGCGTTTAAAGCACTATTTTTAATTACATATTTATTTATTTATGATTGCCTTTAAATTTTTTTCTCAGAAAACTTTAGAGGATTCGATTCGTAATACTATTTGTATTGATAATTCATCTAAATTTGTATTGTTGTAATGTCTTTAAGGCATACAGAAAATATATTTTGTATTGTTAGGTGTATCGTATAAACAGGTTGTTAAACGAAAATAATAAAGCTTTAAAATTGAAGATTTAGCTGTTTGTTAAATTAAAAACAATGCTTTGCTTGTCTGGCTATAGAAAATCTTTTGAACTAAAAAAAAAAAAAAAAACTTACGATGTTGGCTTTCATTAATATAAAAACTGCATTTTTTAATTTACATTTATTGGGAGATGAAAAAACAGACAAATGCCACACACCACAGATGGAAAATGATATATCTACGTTTGTCATTCCGTGTGCAATATTTACAATATCCATTTCCGGCCTCATAAAGTATATATATTCTGACTTCTTATGCATAGCGAAGTCGATTGAAATCAACTTTACCAGGGCACTAGATTAGCTATATAAAATTTAATTACGCCAAGCGATTAGCAATACTTTCTAAAAATTTGCAATTGAAAATCAGCAAGATCGGTTTATGTCCTTCGATGCAGATGGCAAAACACTACACCTGCCACTTATTTTTCCATATTATTTGGAACAAATCTAGTTTAGTGAAGCAACTTCAATCAAAAAAGTAAATATATGGGGCGATTGAAAACTAAAAATAAGAAAAAATATCAAGTGAGAAAATTGGCGCTCGCCCATAAATTCCGAGTTATGGGCCTCTGAACTTTTCATAGAATAGTACGATTGTGTACCATATTTTTTAAGATATCAATAAAAGCTTTCCAAAAGATCTTTAAGGAAATACTAAATTTTTTTCAAAATGCTTAACCCGTTTTTTTTTAAATTCTCTGTCACTCCATTTTTTTTAAATTCTCTCTCACCCCAATATTTGCTTTTTTGATTAGAGTTACTTCACTAAACTAGATTTGCATAGATGGTAAAGGGTATGTAACCCTTTCAGACCGTGATGCATCGATTGTGCGGGTGGATTTCTATCTCAATATTTTTACTTCTGTTTGCTTACTGTAAAATAGACTGGCATGCATCGATTGTGCTGATTATTTTCTATATTTGCTTCTCACATTTCTCTTCTGTTTAATTTACCGTTACTTTAATTATTTCGAAACTCTTCAGTCACAATTCAGTTTTAGCATAATGAGCCGTAAAAGTAAGTTGTGTCTTTAATGACAAAAGTATTAATCGTTTACAAATAACTAAAAAAAAAAAACTAAAAAACTAAAAAAATTATAAATTTTAAAATTTCAAACTAATTGAAATCTTTTCATGCAATACAAATGTGTTTTAGATAAAAATATTTTTGAGTGCATCAATTGTGCGCGTCAGACGTGCGTGTCCTGAAAATCCTTGAAGGTTATAAAAATGATAAAATCTATTCATTGATATTTTAATACGCTGTAGAGACCATATGTTCCAAAAATTATAAACAAATTCCCGGTAGTTTTGCGTCAGGTCTGAAAGAGATAAGATTCGGCATAGCCGAATAAAGCACTCTTACTTGTTCATGCTAAATATGTATTATGAATTTAAAACTAACAGTGCAACATGGAAACGCTGGAGAAATCTAGAAAATTTATACTTGAAAGCCTAAGCAAATATTAATGAATTATTAGAAACATCAATTTATACTATATTCAGATAAGCTGGCATTCAAGGCCATAAGTTTAACAGTTGTTAATTAATTAAATTGACAAAACAAGAGGGTTGACAACATTAAAAAACTGTTTGTATGAAGTATTATACACTAGTTATACCATTCTAAAGTTTAACAAATTTTGCCTGTGCTGCTGCTGCCTGATTATCTTTATAAAATATATTTTATCGTTTTATAGTATTTGCGATAAAAAGTGGCGATAGCCGTATAACTCACAAAAACTACAATTGCAAGTATATTATTATAATTTAAGTTTTCAATTCAAAATATAGATATGCGTGAATAATGCAAATTAAAGTACAACAAAATCGATTCAACAAACCTTAAAATGAACTTTGTTTAATTGTAATAAATATAATTAACTTTGTTTGACAATAATAATAAATGTATAACTTATACGAGGCCTGCTCTATATATTTCTGGCCTAATAGTGAAAATGCGAATATTTATAATCAAAAAAGGTTTTATTGTTTTTCAAAGTATTCTCCAGCATGATTTATACACTTTTGCATGCGCTCAAACCAGTTGTCGAAGCACTTTTTCCACTCCGATTGAGACACCTCTAAGACATGGTTTTTGAACTCTTTAACAGCTTCTTCTGGCGACGAAAATCGTTGACCACGCATTTTTTTCTTGATGTGCGGAAACAAGAAGAAGTCATTAGGTGCCAAGTCAGGGCTGTACGGCGGATGACCCATTAAATAGACGTTTTGGCCGTTCAAAAACGCTCTGGTTTGAGCCGATGTGTGAGAGCTCGCATTGTCATGGTGAACAAAGATTCGTCTTCTCTTGTTGGTTTTTCGAATTTCTCCGATGACTTCAGGCAAACAAATTGTAGTGTACCACTCAGAAGTGACCGTCCTATGTTGCTCAAGCGGAACAGTCGCACATGACCAGTTTTGCCGAAGACACAGGCGACCATTTGCTTCGAAGTGCTTCTTCCACGAACAACTTTCGTTGGATTTTGCTCATCTTTGAAGACCCACACGGTCGATTGTTGTTTCGCTTCGGGCTCATACGCATAGATCCATGATTCGTCACCTGTGACGATCTTATAAACGTCTTTTGAAGCACCGCAATCGTATTTTTGCAACATTTCTTTGCACCAATCGGCACGAGCCTTTTTTTGAAGCGACTTTCAAATTGTGCGCGATCCAACGAGAACAAACATTTTTTACGGCCAGGTGTTCATGCAGTATCGAATGTATGCTGGTGGGAAAAATGTCCAAGGATGTCGCATGTCGATCTTGCATTATGAGTTCACGCACGGCATCAATGTTCTCTGGCACAACAGCCGTTTTTGGACGACCTTCACGGAATTCGTCTTTGAGCGAGCTTCGGCCACGATTAAATTCATTATACCAATTTTTCACAGTGCTATAGTATGGTGCTTCATTGCCATACAAAGATTTAAGTTCATCAAAGCACTCTTGTCGTGATAATCCACGTCGAAAGTTGTGGATAATGATGGCACGAAAATGTTCACGAGTTAATTCCATTTTTTTTCTATATTAATTTTTTCAAGTCACTGTAAACAACACAAATAATGGTCGTACGTCAAAACGTTTTGAGTACGATTATGCTTAAAAATGACAAACTTTCCAATGGAAATGTCAGATTGCACTTGGCAGCACTCAGTGTTGCCAGGCCAGAAATATATATAGCAGCCCTCGTATATACATGCATATGAAAAATGTGTATAATTACCGAAATAATTACACATTTCGTCAGTTATTATTTATCAGAAATTTTCTCGGGAGTAATATTTTGCTTATGACTTTAATTTTCATATAACAGTTATCAAAAGGATGTACAGATGAGTTTACAAAGTGTATGCAAGGTTTACATAAAAATATAAAAAACACTAATTAAAAAATATTTTATTTAATTTTAAGCAATAGGTTTTTTTATTTTTTTATATGTATTTATCGATATTTCACTACTCCATTGTGTAGCATCATCAGGGCTTATACAGCCCAATTATGAATATTCTTACGGAATTTCTTTCCCACGGAAAAATTATATTTCCCCAGAAAACATTCCTCCAACTATGAATTCCGTGGGAATGAAATTATAAAAAAGTGGCATTATCGTAATTTAAATGGACCTTTTTTTTCATATAATTTTTATTTGTTAATTAATAATACTTGCTTTTTTCCCCCGAATTTTTTCACTTTCCGCAGTCACTCAAAAGGGGAAAAAATTTATAATTGGAGAAAAGGGAAAAGTGAAAGAACTCGCACGGAATTTTTGTTTATAATTGGGCTGTATATAAAAATAAAAAAGGCCTATTGCTTTAAAATTAAATAAAACATAATTAATTAAAAGGTCAAATAAAAAACATTATTAAAAAAAAAAATATTTTTTTAATCGTTTTTTTTTTTGCGAAACATATGTACATTTGCGATGCATGACATTGCTAAAATATCGTTTCACCCAATATTTTTACATAAATTCGCCGAGCTATGATAACGTTTTATTCTGTTGCTGCGTATCAATAATTCAATTATCGTGAGAACGTACCACGACGTTGGTACCACTTGTAGTCTTTTTCATATTCTGCATTGGGACATTGTTGGTAATGCTGTCTAAATCCGGCTCCAAAAACAAAACCTCTCCGTTCAAAATATTCTTATACATTCTTTCTGCTTTTCAGTAAAATTTACTGAATACTGATTTTTTTTCAATAATCAGTACAATTTACTGAATACTGATTTTTATTTCCAGTAATCAGTAAAAAAAGGAAATACTTAAAAAGTACTGGTACTGAAAATGCCCATCTATGGCCTAAACAGTTGAAAAGCGGAAAGAATGTAGAATAGTATTCTGAACGGAGAGGTTTTGTTTTTGGAGCCGGATTTAGACAGCATTACCAACAATGTCTTAATGCAGAATATGAAAAAGACGTAATGCAGTAAAAAGTAATGCAGTATTGCCATGTATGGTTTAGGCACACTATGATTTTTCAATCTGCTTAAATGAAGTTTTAAAGACAGATCGGTTTATTGACTATTTAACATTTGCAGTGGTATATAAGCCTTTCCTTCATAAAATATGAAGAATGTTTTGGGTCATTATCTGCTTGAAACAAGACTTTTCTTATCTAAGTCTAGCTTTTAAAAGAAAGTCAGGGTTTGCGAAGGGAAACTTTTTTATGAAAGCCAGATCTGTGCAGCGTGTTTCTTATTGTTTGTTGATTAAAGTTTTCATTAAAACTTTGCTTTATTTTAAGCCACTGCAGCAGCAATGATCCGCTCCTGGCATGGTGTACAAATTTTTTGGTGTCCATTTCTCTTTTCACACTCTAAATTGCTTGCTTTTTCATGGTGTGCCCAAGCTTTATTAATTGACTTTATGTTTGTTAGCAAATTAAAAGCGTGAAGGTTTCTGTTTTATTTTCCGCATTGGATTCCTATTCCTTCAACTGGGGTTAATAAAAGCCAACTATAGTATGCTCAAGCTAGCAACTTAAGACACTTCTAAAACATACGTGGCCAACTATAATGTACTTAAGAAAACTTTGAGTAGAGTTTCTTAAAATGTTATTTGCTTAAGCACAGTACAAAACTGATCGTAAATGCCGTACGGAAATACTTGGTAAATCTTTATATTGATGGAAAATGTAGAAAGAAGAATATTTTTTAATTTTATTAAACTTTAAGCAAACTCAAGTTGCAATAAGATATAATTATACCCTTCACCACAAAAAGTGGTAAAAGGGTATATGTTTTTACATTCCTTTTGTAATTCGTACAATATCCATTTCCGCCCCCATAAAGTATATACATATATCGTCGCCGCTATGCCAGAAGGTGCTATATCCACTTTTGCTCATTTTGAGGAAATTACAAAATACTCTTGAAATGGCCAGCTAAAATTTTAATTATATTGAAATGCAGTGATACTTTCAAATTATACGTAGTTGCCTAAAATTATACATACTTTGTCAGACGAAAACTTTACACCATCATTGGATTACTGCAAAAATTGGATATAGCACTTTTTGGCATATTGTTAGTTTATTAATGTTACACAAAAAAAATGGATATAGAACCCTAGTAATTCTCTAAAAACACACTTTTCAGATAACATTTATTTCGAAATAAGGAATGTTAACAAAAAACAAATCTAGTTATTATATACTAATGAAGAAAAGTTCGAAAAATTAATTATCCTCTGATTCGGAATTCGCTTCAACGGTTTCATTCCAATTGGCAATGAGCTAAAAGAAATCATTTTTTAACTTTGGTTTTTGCACTAAAGACTAAAAGACATTTTTCTCACTCAATCCAAGCATGGAATTCCTGTGGGTGGAATAAGCGTTTGAGCACATAAACTTTTCAAGTCCCGTTCCTTTCATTTGGCTGTCCTATGGCAGCTTCTTTTAACTCCATTTCTATTTATTTGTCGCCTGTCAGATACAGAACAGAGATCTAAGCCGTCCATAATTATCGGCTGATCGACCTAAAAATTAGTCGGCGGCGGCTTAAAACCTGCGTGTGCCGATTAAATTTTGTTTTTTAATTTTTCTACATCCACATAGCACCTTTTGGCATACCAAGGAAGACAAAATGGATACAGAACTTTGCTTGTTATGCAAGGATGTAGGGCTACAAAGGATGTTAGACTTTTTGGCAGAATACAGCATGGTTTGTGAAACATTAATATGCTAATAACTCTAATATTGTGAATTTTGGATGAAGTACCTTTTGGCATAGCGGCGACGATATACATATATATATAAATACATATATTCTGAGTTCTTATGCATAGCGAAGTCGATTGAGCGATGTTGATATCAACTTTGCCAAGACAATAGTTGAGCTGGAAAAAGTTAAAATACGCCAATCAATCAGGAATAGTTTCGAAAATTATGCTATTGAAAATCAGAAAGACTAGTCCATTTTCTTCGAAGCAGCGGGCAAGACACCGCACATGCCTCTAATTTTTCCATATCATTTGGAACAAAACTAGTTTATAAAAGTTACTCCAACCAAAAAAACTAATATATGGGCCGAAAGGGAATTGAAAAATAAGCATCAAGAAAATAAACTGATGCTCGCCCATATTTTTCGAGTTATCGGCCTCTGAACTTTTTATGAAAAGTAGGATTGTTCAAAATATTTTTTATGATATCAATATTGACATCTTTCAAAATATTTTAAAAAAGAGATCTTTAAGGAAGTACTAAAATTTTTTAAGAATGCTTAACCCATTAAGAGTCGATGACATTTTTACGTAAAATTATATATAGTACTTAATTTTTTCTTATTTTTTTTTTAATTTTCTATCACCCCAATATTTGTTGTTGTTTGATTGAAGTTACTTCACAAAACTAGATGAACGATTTGGCATAGCCTTGTTGTGGTTAAAATTTATTTATTTATAAAGATTTTTTTTCTTTCTGTTAAGTTCTTTATTATCAAGCTAATCTATTCTGCCATTTTACACGAAATGTTTTTTACGTCTGACTTTCTGAATTTTTCACTTCAAAATCTATGCGTGCAAATATTTTATATTGTCTGTAACTTTGACAGGCTTAGACAGTAACATATGTACATATGTAAAAAGATCGGACAATACAGATGTAAAACACATGCTGTCTGAAGCCAGCTTAACGTAATGAAACTTATGTTCATTTAAATTTAATTTTATTTATTTTCATTTTGTTTTTTTGTGTTTCATGATTTATATTTTTTATCAATGCACTCCAAAGAAAAATTAAGAAATAATCACTTGAGCGTGAATAATATTAATACTCATATGATCAATAGTAATTCAAGCGTGACACAAGGAAATAACCTCACGAGCACACCACTGTTAAAAATAAACATTTTGATGACAAATAATTTCTGAAACTGCATACATAAGTAAACGAACATGTGTATGTGTACTTTAAAGTCATAATTTGTATATACATATTTATTTTATACTTTGAACTTGCAAACGAGAGGCTGAAAGGAAACAAATTCAAAAAAGTTTAACCTTAATTGTTTTTCAATAAAAACAAAATAATAATTAGAATGTTAAAAGATTTTTTGCTCGGAAGTTTATTGCACTGCAACTGTTATATTAAATAACAGAAATACTCCTGAGCTGATTGTTAAGTGCCTTACTTTTATTTATATACTTTTAGAAAGAAAGCAGTTCTTTGGATTAATATTTATATTTTTGTTTATTGCGTTTTAAGTTGGAAAAAAAAATAAATAAAAAATTATTTTGAAATCTTAGACCACTTCGTTAAAAATTCAGTAATTCTGCTGAATGCATATAATACTGTATATCTAAAGCGTTTGGAGTAATTTGAACTAAATAAGTTATTATTTCTTTGAAAATTTAAAAATTGAGCCTCAACTTTTTTATTATTTGAATGTTTATAATAACATCAACTATTCATATTAGAAAAAATGAAATGTTTGTAATAAGAGAAATATTAAAAATACAAAAATTTCAAATTTGGTCAGCTTACTGTAAAATAACATTTAACATTAACATAGCTGGGGTGACAGAGAATTAAAAAAAAAAATTTGGTACTGCATATATATTATTTTGCATAAAAACTACATTGTCTCTTAATGGGTTAAGCATTTTTAAAAAATTTTAGTATTTCCTTAAAGATCTTTTTAAAAACTTTAGAATGATACCCACATTGAAAATTTGGAAAACATGGGCGATCGCCAATTTTTTCATTTGATGTTTTTCTCCTATTTTTAATTCTCTGTCGAACCAGCAAGATCGGTCCATGTCTTTGGAGACATCGGGCCTCTTATTCTTCCATATCATTTGGAACAAATCTAGTTTAGTAAATCAACTTCAATCAAAAAACAAATATATGGGGTGATAGATTATTACAAAATAAGAAAAAAACATCAAGTGAAAATTTTGGCGCTCGCTTTTTAAAATATCAATATGGGTAACATTTAAAAGCTTTTAAAGAGATCTTTAAAGAAATACTAAATTCTTTTTAAAAATGCTTAACTCATTAAAGGCCGCTGACACTTCTCTGCAACTCCTATATTTGTTTTTTTTTATTGGAGTTACTTTATTAAACTAAATTAACGCATATGGTGAAGGATATATAAGATACGGTATAGCCGAAGATAGCACTCTTAGTTGTTGTTGTTGTTCTATCTTTCTTGCTAAATATTCTATTTAAAGTATTGAGTGTCTTATATGCAATTTTATATTTTTCAGAATCAACTAATATTGATATTTTCTGTACGTATGAAGAGTAGCTAATTCAAGATATATTATAAACACAAAAAACAGATGAAAATCAAGAAATAGTTGATTTTTGAAATTTTAAAATACAATTTGAAAGTGTTTTTAGTATTAGATTATTAGAGATAATTGTATATACGCTTATGTTACAGCAATTTTCCAAAAACAAATTATTGTTTTTAATGTCCTTATTATTAATTTTATAATAATTATTGCTCGCCAGCATGAATTTTACAAGTAAATACAATAAAATGATTTGTTGCAGAAACTGAATGAAGTTAGGTAGTTTAAAAAGGGGAAAAAATTAGAAATTTAAAAAGAGTATCTTTAGTATCCAGTGTCCAGGTTAAACAGGACTTAGAGTTTTAACCTAAAAGCATTATAAGTATGTCCAAAAATACCTAATTCTAAGAGTAATCAATTCTAATAACGAAAAACTCTAACAAGTACTAGAAAGAATTGAAATGTGAGTTTCTAGCACGAGAAGAGAGAAAAAAGACATTACATTACATTAATTAGAAAAATAAAGTTTTTATTAAAACCGCAAAACCTAACGCCTCACACTTGAAACCTAAAATAATCACAAGACCGTTGGAAATTTGAGACATGGGCTGTTTTAATGTCTCAGAACAGAAAATATTAAAATACATCCGGAAGAACTTATATTTACATATTTGATAATTATTTGTTATATTTCTTATAGTATTCTTTCGTTTTGTTTTCTTTTATAGTTAAGGTTTTAATACTTTTGCTGTATATTTATGTTCAATTAATGAAATGGATTGTGATGTAGAGACTGTCTTCTTAATATCGCCCTTAATTAATACTATTTGGAGTATTAGAAAATTTCCTCAGGAATTTTACATACGAGGGCTGCCATATATATTTCTGGCCTGGCAACACTGAGTGCTGCCAGGTGCAATCTGACATTACCATTGGAAAGTTTGTCATTTTTAAGCATAATCGTACTCAAAACGTTTTAACGTACGACCATTATTTGTGTTGTTTACAGTGACTTGAAAAAATTAATATAGAAAAAAAATGGAATTAACTCGTGAACATTTTCGTGCCATCATTTTTCACAATTTTCGACGTGGATTATCACGACAAGAGTGCATTGATGAACTTAAATCTTTGTATGGCAATGAAGCACCATACTATAGCACTGTGAAAAATTGGTATAATGAATTTAATCGTGGCCGAAGCTCGCTCAAAGACGAATTCCGTGAAGGTCGTCCAAAAACGGCTGTTGTGCCAGAGAACATTGATGACGTGCGTGAACTCATAATGCAAGATCGACATGCGACATACCGAGAGATAGAGACATCCTTGGACATTTCTTCCACCAGCATACATTCGATACTGTATGAACACCTGGCCGTAAAAAAGGTTTGTTCTCGTTGGATCCCGCACAATTTGAAAGTCGCTCAAAAAAGGCTCGTGTCGATTGGTGCAAAGAAATGTTGCAAAAATACGATTGCGGTGCTTCAAAAGACGTTTATAAGATCGTCACAGGTGACGAATCACGGATCTATGCGTATGAGCCCGAAACGAAACAACAATGGACCGTGTGGGTCTTCAAAAACGAGCAAAATCCAACAAAAGTTGTTTGTGGAATAAGCACTTCGAAGCAAATGGTCGCCTGTTTCTTCGGCAAAGCTGGTCATGTGTCGACTGTTCCGCTTGATCAACGTAGGACAGTCACTTCTGAGTGGTACACTACAATTTGTTCGCCTGAAGTCATCGGAGAAATTCGAAAAACCAACAAGAGAAGACGAATCATTGTTCACCATGACAATGCGAGCTCTCACACATCGGCTTAAACCAAAGCGTTTTTGACCGGCCAAAACGTCGAATTAATGGGTCATCCGCCGTACAGCCCTGACTTGGCACCTAATGACTTCTTCTTGTTTCCGCACATCAAGAAAAAATGCGTGGGCAACGATTTTCGTCGCCAGAAGAAGCTGTTGAAGTGTTCAAAAACCATGTTTTAGAGGTGTCTCATTCGGAGTGGAAAAAGTGCTTCGACAACTAGTTTGAGCGCATGCAAAAGTGTATAAATCACGCTGGAGAATACTTTGAAAAACAATAAAACCATTTTTGATTATAAATATTCGCATTTTCACTATTAGGCCAGAAATATATAGAGCAGCCCTCGTATATAAGCCAACAAAGAAAAAGTTAACCTATTTAAAGCACAAAAAACTGATCATGTATCTATGATACAGTTTAACGGCTTTTTTAAACGATCGCTTCAACTTTTTAACGTTGTACCTATATTAAATAAAAAAAATATCAATTGAACTTACCAATAACAGAAATGCACTTTTCATTAACTACGCCGCTAGGTAAAAGATGAAAGTCAAATTCTGTACCATTAGCCACTACAGTGTGACCAGCATTGTTTCCACCCTAAGAAAATAAGAATAAAAAAATAATAAATTAAAAAGTAATTCATAAATTTTATATTATAAAAGTAAATTTTTTTTCTTTTGTTTTGTTAGATCATTGGCAAATATTCAAAATTTTGTTTATAATATACAAACAACTTTGTTTTCATATGAGCATATTTGTGTAGCTTTGTTTATAAACTCAGGCAGATATCTACATATGTACATATTTATATACATATATTTACCTATACTTTTATTTTTTATTTCACTACAATAAATATTACGAAATTTATTTGTTGGATAATAAAAGATCAAATCTAAGTTTTATCTAAATTTCAATTGCTAAAATGGCAGTACACTATATTGCGTATACCTATAGAAAGGAAACAAACGGAAAAATTGACAAAGGATAATGTTATAAATTAAATGTTGTTAGATTTCAATAACATACTAGTACGAGAAGAATATCGGTTCAGAAAACGAAATGATTTATTTATAAATAATTATACATTTTTAGTCTTCCTTTTTTCTGGCGTGCATTTTAAAGAAGAACATGGCATTGATTTAAAATTCATCAGTTCAATCAAAGCATAGATCATAAAAATAAAGGGTATTTTGAAAATTTGTAGGCAAATTAAAATTTGAAAATAAAAAAGTTTAATTATTTAATATGAGAGAGTTAATTTTCCTTAAATCTTATTGCACTACCATAATGTATACAGAAATTATTGAATGTAGGTACATCTATCTAGATAAGAAGTTGCAATAAAAATGCTCCGTAATTTGGTTTGTCATAAGCTAATCATTATTAAATTATACTTAAATATCATAAAAAAGTTGCAAAACATTTACAACTAAACAATATTAAAGTTTTTGCTTTTTTTTTACTCCAAAGAAAATTTTGTAAAGCATAAACAAATCTTAAAAGAATAGGTATTGTGTATTATGTAAAGAATACAGTACAAAAATATAAATGGAAAACAAAGTAGTGATGAACCTAGGAGTAAGAAAATAAAAAATAAGAATTGACTGGAATAAAAAATGTAAGAAACATATTAATCATCGAAAGTATAAAGCTGATGTAATCCAAATAAAACATAATTTTATTTAGCTTTAACATCGAATTCAAAATGTAACAAGAAATGATATGTACTATATTTCAAACTTTATGTAATAAAACCCTTATGTATAGCGAGCACTAAGAAGTGGAAATATGTACATATGTAATTCGTTTTTGGTTTTATACACAAAATTCTAATGAATACATAAATTAAAAAAAAAAAAAACTTGTGAAGTTATTTGATTCCAAAACGACCTTGACCATTAATAACAACAGGAGTGTCAAAATTACATGTTGCTGGACGTGAAATGTATATGTATGTATATTATTACTGATAGACTTAACGCCCATAATGTTGATGAATTTGATTTTTGTTATTAACTCACCTGGCACCTACAAACAATGTCCACTTCGGAAGCCAGCATATCGACTACTTTGCCTTTACCTTCATCACCCCACTGGGCACCCAAGACCACATTAACTTTTGATTTGTACATATTCAGACGTCCTTGATGTAACTTTTCATAGTGATTCCCATTTACTACACTGTTTACTTTTGCAGTCTCCATTTTATTTTTCGACGAAACTTTATTAATTTAATACTTTTTTTAGATGACACAATTTTTTTGATCAGTTAATTCGTTTGTATCGACTTAGTTTGTAATTGTAATGCCGTTAATATAAAAACAAATGCGCGTTATAAGCGGATCATGCAGTTTGATTGCGTTAACAGGCAAAAGATACGGTCCCAACTCGTCACGAGTAAAACTTGTAAAGAAATTTACTCGAGAAAATGAATGACAGGAAAGCACATTTTACATTTCTCATTGTATTTCTATCTGGACGAGTGGCATATAAATTTATTTTAAAAGAGATATGACGATAAATGTCAAAAAGTTAATAATAACTGCACGTGCGCGTTACAAAAAAGATATGTTGTCTTCTCATAGAAAAAAATAATAAAAATAATAGGGCGGTTCAAATATATTTGATTTAATGGTACTAAAATTATTCTAAATGCTTTTTAGCCCATTGAGAGCCAATACATTAAAAAAATCTGTACCTAGATTTAGGATTTTTTATTCTATGGTATAACGAATATCGTCTTCGCTTGCAAACCATTTCCAGCATAATCGGCCTTGAGGCGGGCACAAGGACTTTCTTTTCTATGGTATTAAGAATATTAATCGGCTTTACAACATTAGCAAAAACAACATGGCTTTTTATTGTTGTTCTGTGCGTTAGAAATGTCAAAAACAGAAAGAAAAATAAAAGATAATTGCTCTCAATACGAATACTTCTTTGTTTTGCAAATGCTTGTTGTTAGTGTTTTTTTTTAAATCGTAATTAAACAAAGTAAAATACACATAACTTTTGACATTTTCAACTACAAACCAGCTGGGCGGACGACAATACCTAGTAAAATAAATATGCCTTGGATTTAATAAATTTTAGAAAAATCGTAACACCTTTTAATATATATATTCGAAAGAAATATTGATGTGATCTCTTTCGAAATGTAGTGCACAATCACAGTTTTCCATAAAAATTCAGAAGAATATAACTCGAGCGCTATTTTTGTTATTTTTCAATTCTCTTGTGTATGATTGGAGTAGCTTTTCTAAACCCAAAACTCATAGTACAGTAGTTGTACCAGTTACCAGTTATGTGTTTACAACGCGTTTAAGCAACATGCAAGATTTAATCATCTAATTTTCAGAAAAGTCATATAAGCCTTATAGTGCGTTTCCATTGACGTGATTTTGTCTAAAACACTTGATTTGCTCAAATCAAGTGTTTTCTTACTTGATTTTCCATACATTTTACATGCTAGAAAAACCACTTAAATCACTTGATTTGTTTGAAATCATGTCGAAAATTTATTTTTTCGAACTAATTTTGCCTTTGCAACACTGTGATGTGTCTAAGATATTCAAGTTCAACTCCGAGTTATCTATTCATATTGGATGTTTTTTATCGAAAAAGTGACAAATACTTTGAAATGTTTGAAAGCAATAATATTTTTTGTTAAAAAAAAGTGTTTAAAAAATATAAGAAGAAAAATATATAAAAACAAAAATTAATTTAACAATAAAAACGAATTTTTACAAAAAATAACATAGTTTTTTTTTTCTTTTACGCAAAAATATGTCAGTGTTACGTCATAAATTCGAATTTACAAAACACTTCAGCTCAATGGAAACACTTCGAAGTGTTTTTCTCAAACCTAGTTGATTTCAAGGCAGTGGAAACGCAGTATTAGAGATTATGTAAATAATTAAGTGATAAATATTGAAGAGTTATTTAAATTAGAAAAAATATCAGTAATTGGAGACGTTTTGCCTTAAATAAAAATGTAATAGATAGGAGAATGGAGCAACAGCGAATTTTAATGATGTAGGCAGAGCATTATTATTGTCTAAATTGGTAATATCTAACCAAATCCTAAGTAAAAAAGGAATTAAAAACTAATTTTCGGGTAAATCGGCAAAGATTTCACGTCTTTCCAACTAATTGAAATGTTTGCAAAAATAACAAACTCAATTTAGGACGACAATATTACTAAAATAAATAAGAGTTGATATCCTCCTCCGCAGAGGATCCTAAAGACTACACGCAGTTTGTGCACGTTTGCTAAAATTTTGCAAAACAGTTTCGAAATTATTAGGCCCTCAATCAATTTCCACTGAACATAAATAAAATATAATAATTATTTTAATTTTTCTAATTGCAAATTAATGTCTCTAACCCTGAAGGCACACGATCAGGTTTTCCTTTCAAGTTTTTCACCCATACTGCTCATTAAAATTCATTGAAATTGACAGCTGTTACGTAGGTTGCACGCAACTTGAAAGCAATTTTTTTTCAAAATGGCAAAAACGTATGGCGGCAAAATATTTGTAAAAAAAAAAAACAAACGAAGAATCGGTAAAAAACTGTAATCAGCTGTTTTCTTTAACGTAAATGAAACACTCAAGTTGAAAAATTGAGAGAGAGAGAGCTAGTTTCAATTTTTAAAAGTATCAGTGGATTGGTATAAAAGTGTGAAGGTATTAAAACTTGAAAGGCAAAACCTGATCGTAACCCTCAAGTATTTACTTTGTTACCGTTTTTTGACACGACGCTTAATTTTTGGTTTGCCGCCATTAAAAATCCACTTCAGTGAAATACAAAAATCCAAAAAACAACTTAACACACTTCATGAGCATATCTTAACCCTGAATTTGAAGTGTTTTGCGACGTGTTTAAATCAAAAACATGTCAATCAAGTGTTTTGCAAGATACATATGTAAATGTATGGGAAAACATTTAAAAGTACATTTCGCTTTTAATTTAACATTCGTTACTGTAGTTGGTTGTGTTATTTCAAATCATACACAAACAACAAAACGTCTGCTATAAACGTTCAGAAAGCCAGCAATTGACATGAAAATATGGCATCGCATAAAGGCCCAACTATAATGTGCATATACTAGCTTATGCCAACTTATACAACTGTGCAAATACATTAAATTAAATGTGGTAAACTATAATGTACATAAGGTAACTTTTCGTCAAGTTTCGTTAAATTTCATTTCTTTATGCAAGCTACGAAACTGATCGCACTTTCCGTACGGAAACAGCTGATTGTGCTTTGTGTTATACATTTATAAAGAAAAATTTTAATTAAGACCTAAATTGTTAAATTTTTAATTTAATAGAAAATGTAGAAAAAAACAACTTTCTTCTTTTTGGCCTATTTTTTACAATTATAATATATTTAAATTTAATTTGTATTTATACACACATATGTATACCATATAAGCGATGAACATCGTTGCATTTTTTAGTAGGGTTGGCCACAAACACAAAACAGAAAACAATTTGTAATATTTTTTTTTTACATTTTCTTAGAACATAAACTAAAATATGTAAATGTGTTTGTGAATGTTATTAAATATATAAAATATTTTCTTTAAAGCCTTTTAGTTTTAAAATTTTGTTGATTTATATAGAAATTATTTTTGGCAAAAGTACGAATTAAACATAAATGTGCAACTGTGGCAAATAAGTTACTAAATTTATAGAAGTACATTGTAGCCACATAAATTTCTTTGATAAGCTACCTAAGCATTTGACAGGCTTTTCGTTGAATTTTTGACATAAGCTAAAGCTAGCTTATGCACATTATAGTTGGGCCTTAAGTGTGGTCTAATTTTATTAACGAAAACGCATAAAATGTATAAATAAGGAAATCAGCTGTTCGCTATTACATTATTAGCAAGGTTCACGTTTCATAAAAAGAAAATATGTAGTAAATTGCTGAAAGTGTTATGTGGTTTAATAGTATTATGCTTAGTGATATTATTGTGCAAAAGAGGAAACTGACATGTTTTATTATACATATAATATAATTGCAAAATAAAGTTCAAGGATTGTTTATTCCCGTTCAGACAAGCAATTTTTATTCTGCATTTATTTTAAATTCTCTTAAAAATTTGCATTTTGTCCACACATTCTAATTTTGTTTCTGCAATTTCGGCTTTACTGCTTAGACGAATGCGAAAACAAAAAGAGAATTGCAAGTAAGTGAAACAGTCTTTTTCGTTTGTAATCGTCTTTCCTCTCATGAATTGTGCAACAAAAGTTGCAAAGTGGTAACGAGGACTTATTAAACAAAACCATTTTTAATTGCAAAAAAATGTTAAATATTTAAAACAATTGTTCGCAATTAATTTGCAATAATATTAGTATTCTATTTCATTATTAATTAAAATTTAAAAATTTTCAGCTAAAGAACTAAAGTATTTGGGGTAATAAAACATGTTAATTATTACAGTGAGAAACTTATTTATTTAGTTTTTTTTAATTTTTTATTTTTAAATTTTGTTTTAATAAAACTATATTTTCTTGTGCAGCGTAATTTAATAGATAAAACGCGAATCCCCCTAATAAGCTTTATACTGCCAGCTAAAAAGGACCTGTTGTTTTATTAGTAATTAAATTATTAAACAAATAACATGAATCCGCCCGTAGAAAGTTGTCAATTGTAAGTACAATTTATAATATAATTAATATGTTGGCAAAATTAAGAATAACCTTTTTGTTTATTACAGATGCACTGCAGCGCCTTATAAATATACATGTCCTCGTTGTAACATAAACTACTGTTCATTATCATGTTACAAATCACAAAAACATTTGAAATGTTCGGAAAAATTTTACAAACAATGTATACAAGAGGAATTAAATTCGAAAGCAAAAGGTGGTGCCAATAATAAAGACGATATGCGTAAAATTTATGAAATATTAAAACGAATACGCGAAGCAGATGCTGGCTTAGAAACCGATGACTTTGACTTAGACGGACTAGACTCAGATGAAGAGCAAAATGACACAATTTTTGATGAGGAAGAAAGTGAAAATTTGGGAAATATAGAAGATGATTGTGAAGATCTAGCTGAGAGGTTAAAAGACATAGACATCAACAATGCCGATGACGTGTGGCAAATATTAACTACATCTGAAAAGGAAGAATTTAAAAAATTAGTATCTTCTGGTGAGATCATCAAATTAATGCCAGACTTTAAACCATGGTGGTTGAAAAAAGAAAACCCAAAAATAATTGTATTAACATCTCACCATAAAGAGCCAAAAACAGATGTTCCTGAAGTGGTTGATAATATACCCAAATTCTCTTGCATATGTAGTAAAACACCAGCAAAGTGCTTACATTATAATCTTTGGAATATTTTGGCTGCCTACTCTTGTACAGTGCGTTATTTTAATGGAGAACACTTAACAAATCCCAATGAAGCTACAGCATATTTCATCAATTTATGTTCAACCTTAAAATATGGTACAAATTTTGAAGATGTAGAGGATGCTATTATTTCCGCAGAAATGGAAGCTCTTACAACAGGAAATGGTATTAAGGTTATTCAAGAGACTGGTATAACAAATGCCTTATGGGTTGAAGATCGAACACAATTAAAGGCTGATTCAAGACAGTTGATGTCAACAGTTGGCAACAAACTTTCAGCCCTGAGCGATATCCTTAGGTTATTAAAGATGACAAAAAATATCCTTAAAAAATCGAAAAAAGGCGAGTCACATTTCCAAAAATTGTTTGCTTTAAGCAGTGGAATGGAAGAATTAACTTATTCGAAAGTAAAAATAATTATGAAAAAAATAGAATTTTATTTGTCTTACGTTAATAGAGAAAATGATTAAAAATGTTAAAGCATACGTTTTTAATATGAGTAAATAAAAGTAATTTTTTGTATTTAATCAGGCATATGAGGGAAATAGATCGATTGAAAAACAAAGTTTTTCTGCATATTCATAAAAAAAAATAACTTTGAAATGTGTTTTATGACAAATTTTTCATACAAATTTACTGTTTTCCAAACTACTAAAACAAACTTTTCAATCACTGGTGTTTACTCCCCTGTGCTGCATACTTTTAGGCTTAATGGTTTACTTATGATCTGAATAGTATAGGAAAAATAAGAAAGCAGTGATAAGTTTTATATTTACACCACAATTAAAGAAATTTTAACATGATAATTTTAGCTTACAATTCCAGGAATGTCAAGGTTTGGTATATTTGTACTTTATTAGTATACTTCGATCTGTAATCTGACATTTTACTTTATATAGAACATAATATTCTAATTTCAGTAAAAATTCTAAGTTAAGCATACATACTTAAAGCGTAAAAGTTTAAAGAAGAAAGTAACTGCCATCCCTAAATTAGCGCGTAAAGCGCAAGATATCTGTCAAAATTTCTCATGTACATACAAAATGTATGAAGCATCCCTAAACAGCTTGGCGTCAACGCTTAGCAATTGGAAAATCCAATTTTGACAGTGCGTTAGGAAGTGAAGTTTGCTGTTTGTTGGTTTGTTTTGTTTTGTTACGGTTGAAAAGTAGTGACAATTTAGTAATTTTCAAGGCAATCTAGCGGTTTTATCTCTTCTTTATTCTTATACAGCGGGTTTTATGAAATAAAATGAGTTAACATTACTTTTAACGACACGAAGTTATCGCTGTTATTTAGGGATGACATTTCAGCGCAAAAGCTATGAATTACATTGCTTTGCGTCTTACGCGCTAATTTAGGGATGGCAGTAAAAGTAATAAAGAAAATTGTATAGTAAATATATTTAAATAATTAAACTTAAGTGTGAAATTAGACAAAAGCGGCCTTTTCGCAAATGCAGCACTGCGCTGCATATTATGCGCAGTATGTTCAAAAATGCAAGCAAAGGCAACACTGTAAATGTAACAATGTCGAAAATGTAACACAGCAGTTTATTATGCGCCAACGACTGCAAATACTAATCACAAAAATGGCTGATGCAACGGAAAAGTGAGTACTTAAATGTAATTTTTTTCATATTTTTTTTACTTTTATAAAGGATGAAGGAAAATTAAGTAAGCTTTTAATTTTAATTAATTAATTAATAATTTTTCCATCCTTAACTTATGTCGTTCGTAAATGCAAACAAACAAATGTGCAAATAAAAATATCATGCACAGCTGATTAGCAAAATCATCGCATAATAATCATAGGTGTGTTCATTTACTAAAAATTTGTACAAATTTGTAACAAATTGTTACTAACAATTGTTACTAGAAAGCGTTCATTAACCCAAAAAATTTGCAACGAGAGAGCGTCGAAAGAGCGTAAAAAATTGAGAGACAAACAAATTCTTGCAAGTTTTTACAAGTAAAATTTTTTCTTGCAATAATTATTCAAACAGCTGTTTTGCGTTTGTGTTTACAAAAAATATTTCAAAATAAAGTTGAAAACAAAAATGTTTTGAAAATTAAAGAAATTGTAAGTAAATGTAAACTTTTAAAGCGATAAAAAGTATTAAAAAGATAAATTTATAATTGTGTAACTTAGAAACAACAGTAGCAAAATAAGATGTCTAATGAAATTGAACTAAAGGCTAGGATTCACTATTATACTCAGTCGTACGATCTGTCAAAAATTTAATGTGTGCTCAAAAATTATGATAGTGTGGATTAAATTGTATGTGTGTGACAGAGGGTTTGACAGATCTGTACGATTTTATAATCTTTTGAAATAATTCATAAAATATTTTTTTCTATGCGATCAGGGTTGATTTTTTAAGATGATAAGGAGAAAAAACAACAAAATATTAAAACCATATGTTTTTGCAACTTTTTTGTATAATAGTGTGGCACATACGACGCCATTTTGGAGCGATTTTTAAAGTAGGACAGAATTCTGTCAGATTTTTGTGTAATTAAATCGTACGATTGTGTATGATAGTGAATCCTGGCCTTAAGCAACACAGTATCTAGTACACCAGTGGCAAAGGATGTTCCGGCAAACAATCTTAGTGTTGTAAATATTATGAGTAGGTAGCTACTCGGTAATTTACACTAAGCAGGCAAATAATTCAATTAGTTCAAATATATATTGGGAAATAAATTTAAATTAACACATAATTTATAAAATTACTTTTCTACTGCTTTTTGATAATTTGTTTTGGATAAAGCATTTTATTACAATGAAAATGAAAATTGCTTAAATGTTTTCTTTAAAAAATATATTTAACCCGATTTTCGCCGGCTGTTTATTATTATTATTATAGTTTAGAAACGATTGCAAATGCAGAGCATTAACGTTAGACAATAGCGAACAAAAATTCTTAATAATAATATCTTTTAACGCATGCTTATTCTACCATGCATTAAAAACACCATTTTATGAAAATCGCTTGGAAAATAAATCACAAAGTTGGATATAAACATTTCTGCGACCTTATTCTGTCGTTATTTACGATATTTGAAATAAAAATTCTATGTGTAGGCAGGCTATTATAACATATGAACTAATTAAAAATAGATAAATTATTCATTCATTTTAGTCAAAAGTAGTTAATCAATCACCTTTATCGTATATAGCCTATTTAGACTACATCAAAATAAAAGTGCAAAACTTTTCATTATTCTATTACAAGCCGTACTCGAAAAACGCCAGTTTCGACAATGCTGAATATAAATGACCATAATCACATCATTTTTATAATAATATACATATATGTATAATTTTTCCAAAAATTATAGGGGCAGTTATTGAGTACTCATATGTACCTATACATTACAACACTATTTTAACTTGCAAATTTTAGCTAGTAAAGTGTTCATTTACTTTTTCACATTTTTGAGAGTAATTTTGGAAAATTTCTTGTTACTCTCTCGTTGCTAATTTTTACTAGTAAAGTAATTGAACACTCCTCATATTATGCAGCGCAATGCTGCATTTACGAACAGGCTCAAGGAAAAGGAAGTATGTACATGAGAACTTTTGACAGATAGATTGCGCGTTGCGCGCTAATTTAGGTTTGGCTGTTAATTTCAGTAGCTCTTTGAAAAAAATGTTTTTATTTTAATCCTATTCAACTATTTTTTGTGGTTATGAAATTTAAAAATTTGAATTTTTAAGTACTGTTGCATTACTTTAAGGATGTTGTTGTTTTTGTAATTCAAGGCAGCCATTCAAAGAGAAAAATTAATTTATTCAAGTTTTAGTCGAAAGTAACATGGTATAACGTAAAATATTGACTTCTGGCTAAAGTAACGAAATTTCAATTTGTTGTTTCCCGGCTATAAGTGGAATACAATAAAACCGGTCAATATCCGAATTCTGTAATAGTTTGTTCATTTTTATTACGCAGTTACAGGTATAAGTCTCGTGTATACACACTTATTCATTTGTTGTTACTGTCAAAAGTGTCGCCTTCCGGTAAACGGATGTCCGGCATTCCTTAAATATTAGTAAATAACTGCCAAAGATCTGATTGCGGCCGCATATAGGCAAAAATTTTAATAATTTTGCAAATTATGTAATTGTCGCGGCCGATCAAGGCTCTGATGCAGTGCCTCCGGGGTCTAAAGGAGAACCAGTATCCTGGTGTGTTGCCACCGAAATCTGGATAGACAGGTTTGTTATTGGCCTGTCGAAGACCTAAGCAATGTCCTTATGGCCTGGTAGCACGGGGATTAGTGGCTTCACAGAGACTCTCCCATCTCTGTGGTCGGTTATTGGTGAGGTCCCTACGGGGTATACGTGGTGGATATGGCTTAGCTAGGTATACGCGGGAATGGATCAAATGTGCTGTTACATTCTCAACAAGCAGAGTTGGATGGTGTCTAAATCCTTAAGCTAGGAGTAGTTTATGTTCTAGCATGCCATGTTCTTAGATTTGGTAGTTCGTTGTGATACGCCAGAGAAGGACAAGAGTCAACGCATTGTATTTCACGCAGTGGTAATGCCACAGTTAGATTAGGCCATCATGGCAGGTGCTAATGTTAATCATGATCACCTTAATAATTTTTCTTTAATTATACCACAGTTTATTTGCCTGTAGGATATTGTCATCAATGTCGTGCGTTTTTCGACACCACTGCCAACTTTAGTATTCCTTGAAGAACAATCCTTATTAATGTGTGTAGATACTCTGTTGGTGAATTCTTTTTCTATAATCCTTGACCCATCTAATAAAATCGGAAAATATGAAATATTCTCAGTAATCAATGCAGTGGGTGCATTTTATTTTGTATATATTTATTTTTCTATATTAATTAGCGGATGGTGATAACGAAGGCGTGTGTTCGGTAAAAATAAATTATATTTGTTTTATAATGTGCGTAGAATGTTGGCTAAGTCATTTTGATTGAATAAAAGTTAAGTGGAACGAAATAAAATTTTAATGAAATGTTTAAAGATTTTAAAGAATATTTTGGAAACAATTTTTGTAATTTATAGTTTTCTTGTTTAGTCCACAACACTCTACGACTTAAAGAACCAAACTTGTGAAATCGGACCCAGGAACACATGCTCTTGCACTTTTTTGCCCTTTCACAATGATCTGGCAAAAAGAAAAGTTACCCAATGATCCTTTACTGTACTTTACATATAATGCTGCTATCGCTCCATCTAAAATAAGTACTAAAAAAACCATTAAAAAAATAAAAATTTTTTCTTTTATACTGCGTTTCCACTGACTTGAAATCAACTAGTTTGGAGAAAAACACTACGAAGTGTTTTCATTGAGTTGAAGTGTTTTGTAAATTCGAATTTGTGGTGTAACACTGACATTTTTGAGTAAAAGAAAACAATTAACAATTAATTTTTGTCAAAAAATCGTTTTTATTGTTAAATTAATTTTTGTTTTTACATATTTTTGTTTTTATATTTTTTTTTAAACAAACATTAAAAAACATTTAAAAGTAATTGTCACTTTTTCGATAAAAACATCCAATATGAATAGATAACACGGAGTTGAACTTGAATATCCTAGACAGTGTTGCAAAAGCAAAATTAGTTCGAAAAAGTACATTTGCGACATTATTTGAAATAAATCATGTAAAATGTATGGAAAATCAAGTAGCAAAGCACTTGATTTAGACAAAATCACGTCAGTATTATGCGGGTGCTTTTTGGTGTCATTAAAAATAATTCAGTAACGCAAATTAAAAATTATTCTTTCTCCTGTAAAATAATGAAAATAAGAGTTACGCTGTTCTATATGTACGTATGTATGCTTACGATATGTACGTACATACAGTATGCTTATTCATAACAAGTAGGTAAAATAAGTTTCATTTTAGAAAAAAAAAAAATAGTTCTGCTATTTTATAATGTTGAGTACATAAAGTGTTGGCGAAAAATAATTTCTTATAGAGAATATTTTTCTGTATAAAGTAAAAACTTTTTTTATAAGCGGGTATTTTTTACAAAAGAGTTTCTTGTATAAAATAACTAATGTGCTACCATCTCATATCTAAAAAATAATAAAAAGATCGTTACGATGTAATCAAGCAGGTCTTTAGAAAAATAAATCATGTTTGGGCCACATTTAATCATTACGGAACATACAGACCCAAATGAACGAATGGCAAGAGAATTCACTTGCTTTTTTAATATAATTTACTACTGCTTTTGATAGTATTTAAAGAAAAACAGAGAGTCCCACTCTGTTCTCAAAAAGTACGGCCTTAAGAAACGGGTAAAAACCTCTATAAATTTTAATATGAAGAAGTAATATGCTACAACACATATAATGTCGCCTTACTCTCAACTTAAAAAATATGAGCACCAAAGTATTTATTGATCAAATCCGAAATCAGAATTTACTTCAAAACAAATAATTACATGGATGCAAATCTTAGACACTAACAGCATCTCTGACAAAAATGCTAAAAGCTTCTCTGACCGTTGTCAGCGAAATATTCTAGGAATATAGTGGCCTTTAGTTATTTCTATACAACTACTGTACGAAGCAACAAATGAAATCCCAAGCGAGCAAGAAATAACAAGTAAAAGTGTTATATTTGGCTATCTTAAATACCCTTCACCATATATGTAAATCCAGTTAAGTAAAATAACTTCAATCAAAAAAGCAAACATTAGGGTGACAGAGAATTAAAAAAAAAAAAAATTAGGACTAAATATAATTTTACATAAAAATGTCAACTGCTCTTAACAGGTTAAACATTTTGCAAAAAATTTAGTATTTTCTTAAAGATCTCTTCAAAAGCTTTAAAATGATACCCTTATTGATATTTTAAAAAATATGTCGCACAATCGTACTTTTCTATGAAAAGTTCAGAGGCCCATAACTGGGAATATATGGGCAAGCGCCAATTTTTTCACTTGATGCTTCTGTTTTTTTATTTTTGAAGTCTCTATCGGCCCTTTTTTTGATTGGAGTTACTTGTAAATGATATGGAAAAATTGGAGACAGGCGTGGTGTTTTTACCGCTGCGTTGAAAGACATGGATCGATCTTTTTATTTTCAATAGCAAAATTTTCAAAACTATGTCTGATCGATTGAAATATTTAAATTTTTCCTAGCTTATCTAGTGCCTTGGCAAAGTTGATTTCAACCCGAATACGGACGGACAGATGGACATTTTACTTTGTGGGGCATGAAATGGATATTGTAGAAATTACGGAATGACAAATTATCTAAGTTTGTACACTTTTTCAAATTTTTGTGGTGAAGGTTATACAAAGAAGAAAATGGAAAATAATCGTCTATACACTCGGAAAAATTCACTTGGAAACCTTCTCTTATGTTGGAACTAAAATACAAGACAACAAAATACAAACTACGAAGTCAGTCATCTTGGAACGAACTAAACGAAACAGAAATGAATATCGAAGTTTCGTTATAAGCCTTATGCTTCAATTGAACTTAAAGAATAATATACAGTGAAAACTCGACTTGCGGACACCTCCCGCAAGCGGACACCTTAACTGAGCGGATAATTTCTTCAGTCCCTTCGATTTCCGAGTATGCATTCAAATTTGTTTCACTTACATATCAATACATAATAGAATATTTAATAGCAGTGAATGCCGACCATTTCTAATCAACTATCCCGTAGACGGACACCTCTCCACAACGGACAAATCTGCTCTGACGGTCGGTGTCCGCCCACGGAAGATTGCACTGTATATGAGAAGAGGTCGCAATTGAACTCTAGAATGCAAACAGATCGACGAATGATCATAATCTTCCCAATCGTAGTAAAGGGTTTAAAAATAAACGCTAACAGCAGACGATTTAAGAAAATATTTGCGGTATGGTCAACTTAACACACATAAATCAACAATAATTATTACAAATCAAAATAATGAACAAACGATTTAAGAGAACAAAATGCTTGTCGAAAATATAAACTCTCAAACCTTTAAGTGATAAAAACTTAATGGATAAAATACAATAAAATAATACTATACAAAATAAACAAAACAACCAACAAAGCACATTTTGATTCATATTTCAGTTATTAATCTTAGACGCTTGAATGTAGACGCATTGATTGCTCACTCGAAAACCAAAAGTGATAATTAAAGAAATTAGCAAAAAGAACACTTTTATTCTTAGCGCATAAAAATAAGAAAAAAAAAGTTTAAAATAAATTATGAGCTTGTGGGTTTTAGTTATAAAAATACAACGAATAAAATGCAACAAATAAAATATCAGCCACTAAAAAATAATGACGATGATCTGGTGGTACCTGAATTTAATTCAGATCAGAATAAATTTGTTTATTATGTACAAGAATGCAAAAGGCATCATTGGTTGTTAAAAGTTTTATTTATTTGTTTTGTTATTGTAAAAGCAATTTATATAATAAATTATTTCAAAAGTCATAACGGTAGTGTTCTAAATTATAATCAATCGGATATATTTTTTTATGAAAATACCACGAGTCATAATAGTGAAATATTAGAGAAAAAAGAAATAAATATTTTAACAACAGCCTTGCCGTATGGCAATAGTAGTCATGCTGGTGACATACAATTTACTACAAATGCAATTAATTTTTCCAATACTTCAACAACAATTGTTGCTGCTTATACTAATTATAATTTGAAAAATATTACAAAGATGATTTATGGAGATGCAGCAACAAAACATAATAATATTAAAGATAATACTAAACATAATTATTATGGTAATGTTAATTTTGAAACGACAACAGCAACAACAATAAGAAACAAGTTTATAATTGACTCTAAAACAACAATTAATTTAAATAGCCAAAACATTACAAAAACGACAACAGTTGATAACTCAACCACTGTAATTTATTCAAACAAAAAATTATTGAACATAATGGAAACAATTAGCACTACACCAACAACAACGGCCTTAAAGCACATCAACGAATCACCAGTTAAAACACCTGCAGCAAAATCGATTGTCTCAGCCGATGTAAAAAAATATTTTATTAATACAAGTCACTGCCACATACCATTTGTGGAACCCTTCTCACCAGAAATACGCAAAATCTTTAAACCACAACATTATACTGGTTGCACCAAGGACCAACCCATTGTTACAGTTTCCTTTAATCAGCTCGACGCTCAATATATTCTGCATATAAATTATACAGTGGCTGAGGGCCTAAAGAAACGAACTAAAAAAAATTCGAAGCCCATAGAAGATGATGTATTGTGCTGCTATCGACAAATACTACGAAGCGGAAGTGGCTCAAATGTTGATGCTAGTTTCAAGTAAGTCGGTATTCTTATCTACAAATACAAACAAAGTGAAGAAACAATTCCATGGAGTAAGAATTGAAAACATAATTTTCAAATACTAAATGAAGGAAGACCTTGTAAGCAATTTGAAGATTTTTTTTTTAAATAAAGTTAAGCTTGTAAAAATATGTCAGAATTAATTTTTAAACACTGATTTATCTTAAGCACGCAATCAATCACCAAGCGACCGAACTGTTCATTTTAAATCCAGACGCATAAAGCTTCTGATACTATTCGATGATAAAAAGATATTTAATAATATTTGTTTACTTTAATTAAATACTAATATTTACAAGCTCATATTTTCAATACAATATGCTTCATCAAAACTCTATTGATGAATGACAACAATCTTGTTTTTATACCCTTCAGTATACAGGTGGAAAAGGATATATCTTTCATTGCGTTTGGAATTTCTACATCTACATATTCTCAGTTCTATTAAGCGAGACAAAACTTAAATACGCCAATCGACCAGACGCACATTGGGTTAAAATTGCTAAAAACAGGTTTTAATTCGGGCGTTAGAGATAGCAATTATTTTTTCATTTCGTAGTATTAAGTGGGTCATCACTATTTAAAAAAATAATTTTTGAAATATTTTTTTTTTAAATTAATTTTTGAGCTGTGAATATCATAAAATTTTTTTTAACGCCAGGGATGTTCGTTTGTCAGCTCGTATGAATATTTAAATTGCTCCATTTTAAAGATAAATGAATGAAATTTGGACAATTTGTTAGTAACTCAACATACAAAAATTCAACGAAATCGGTAAATGATTTCGTGTAGCCCCCATACAAAATTTTACAGGAAATAGGCCATACTTATTTTTATTTGTTAAAAAGTTTTTTTTTTAATATAAATTTACATTTTATGTTTAATAATATTCGCTGTCACTAAAATAAATATCATAAGAATTATTTTTCCTGGAAATTTTAGGTAATAACAGAAGGTACAAACAACACCTAATGTGGTAACACACTATTTTTCTTTTTGTAATGATTGCTCATAACTATTACTAATAATAGGATCAGAGCTTATTAAAAATCGATTGAAAATATCTTGAGTGGACTTTTTCACGACTTAATTTTCGTGAAAAATGTTCTCTGTATGATTTAAAATCTTTATTACCAGCTTCCTGTGCTTCCCCCGAAAACTGGCCAATAGGTAACAGTGCATGAGTAATAAACAGCGGGAAATGTATTAAAAATTTATGAAAAGTGGAAGACATGTTATACCATGGGTATTTTTCAACAAAGTATTTTGATGTCGATAAAGTAAATTTTCTAGATTTTTCAACATTAATCTCATGAATGATACTTGCTGTATCGTAAAATAGTATGTAACTTTTTGATAAGTTCAACGTCGATTTTTGTAATTTCCACAGAAACTACGGGATTTTGAAAAAAACGTCATTTCAATTCCGTCATTTGAGTTCCCAAATCCGGGTTTTGGTTGGTCAACTATAAATTCGGTATATTGTCTGAGCTCGATATGTATTTTTGATCTGGTTTCATTCACTACTTTACAATAACAAAACTACATTTCTATGTACACAATTACATACATACATGATTAATGAATTAAGTGCGTTGCTAAGCATACTGGAATTTTTCTTTGATGTTGAAATAGAAAACGATTTTTTTCCTTCTTATCACAAAAAACCCTCAAAATGTGTTTATATGATTTTTAAGTAGACATATCATAGAAAATTCCAAATGTTTCTTTACCCAAGATTGCTCAAACCGGATTTAAATTTCTTCTTGAAAGTGAGAAATTATTGTTTTTTACATCAATTTTCAAAAAAATATTTAAAATATTTCTACCAAAAAAAAATATTTAACTGAGATACACATTTGAGTTTCCATTGAAAAAATATTACTTTTATGCGAGGAAACTACAAAAATTTAATTAAATTTTTTTTTCAGTTTTTACCACTGTTTTCAATAATTTAAAAAAACTTTGACTTTGACAACGCACAACGCACAACTCGAGAAGTAGATATATAGAAAACATGAAAAAGATAGTTAGAGATGCACAATTTTGTTTACTATAACCTGAAATGTATTGCTTTTTAAAAATGAAAATTTTCAATTGAGAGCCATTATTGGGAATTTTAAGTCAACGTGAGAAGTTGTTTCGAAAAAAATTGCTGTTGAAAATCAGTAAGATCGGTAAGATCGCCTGCATCTAATTTTTTCATACATATCTTTTTTCAATTATGTTTTGCAGGTGGTTGTCTTTACTACTTATTCACCACAATTATGCTGTGGTTGTTTTTTCTACTTATTTACCTCTTGCTATTTATTCACTACAATTAGTTGGACATAATATCCATGGACTTTAATGCATAGCTAGCCTTCGGTCGGGTGCAAGGATTTTCACCTCTATTGTATAACCAACACCGGCTTCGCTTACCAAAGATTTTCTGCCAGCCAGTTTATAAAAACGTTACATCTTTCTTACATAGAATACCATACCTATAATATTCATGGATATTATGAATCTGCGTTGATGGACATAATCACCCCTATCATGAATATATTTTCACTCGAAATTTTTTCCCTTTTCCCCAAACTGCAATCGTAAATAATTTACGGGAACAATTTTTCACTTAAACAAAAATTCCCCTTATCGGGATTGATTTTTTTCCTCGAAATTTTTTCACTTTTCCCTTAGATTTTTTCACTTAAATTTTGCTGGGGAACTACATACATTATGCCAGTTTTTATGAGTTTTAATTAGAATATTTACATCAATAATACATTTTTTTAATTCAACATCAGTTACTGCAGTGCAGACTGACATTATGCTCGTCAAGATGCAAAACAAAGAGATCTATCAATTGGTTATAAATTTTATAAAGATTTTTTTATTAAAAATATTTTTTAAATGATCAGATACAAAAATATATTTTATTGAAATGGTAGTAGCAATGACTAGGGTAGGTTAGGCAGGCAGACGTGTTGCCACAGTCCACTTGGGTCCATTGATTGGTCCTTTTGTGTCTACGGTAACTGTAAGAGCTTTTAAGCGTCTTGCACGTCACCTTATTGAAATAAAATTGTTCTCTGTTGTAGTATCTCCTCCTCTTACAACAACACAATAGCACCAATTATTAACATTTAAAAAATTTGGAATATTTTTTCCCTATTTATACCTTCTTCTTTCTAATTTGTATTCAGTACGAATTGATAGCGGGAACAAACGTTCCCATGAAACTCCCGATAGCAATTTCCCTTCGTGGGAACAAAAAATTCACATTTTGTTCACGATAGGGGTGATTGTCCTCGGACGTTATAAGATGCCACCATTTGGTAAAATTTTCGTGATCATGTAGTGACTACCTTCATATCAACAAAACGGTTTTATTTTGAGTTAATAATTTAATATAGAAAGAAGGCGTATATTTTCAAAAAAAAATACTACTCGTATTTTCATTTTAGCCTTTTTTTATATTAAAAATAATCAAATAGTTTTGTTAATAAAATTTGTTTCACTTTATCGACAAATTTCAGAAAATTTTTATTGACTCAAGAAAGTTTTTTTTTTTTTTTTGCAATTATTGCACAGATTTAAAGGAAAGATAATCAGGTATGTGATCAAAAACGATTTTGTCATATAAATTATAAATTCCGTATATGCAGAGGACTCTTTAAACTACGTTTTTTAATTTGTAATTGTGGCATCTCTTGGTAATCAGTCTCTTATTAATTTGTAGTCAATGCTAAATTTATTTGAGCACGTTCTTGAAGATTTTCTTCGAGTTCAGAGATTGACGCTTTTTTTGCCCTTTCAAACTGTAATTGTCAATTTCAAGCGCTATGGGTTTGTCTGAACTGTGAAAAGAAGATGCGTTTGATTTGTCAGTGAAGCATTATAATTAAGAAATTTTCTTGTCCGTCAAACTCACTTTTTTATACACAGCAATTTTACGAAACAAAAAAATATTTATATTTTTTAAGTTTCCGTACACAAAGTGTAAAAAAGTCACTCTATTGTTTTCGTCACATAGTGTCTGTCCGCTCGTTTGTCTGTCTGTTTGTTTCTCTGAACCCGTTATAGGTACACTCTGGAAATTTTCACAGAAAATTTATTACTATAGCTGCTATAACACCAAATATTAAAAATTAAAGGGCGTTTCAAAAATGACGTGATATTCATAAAAATATTGTTATATTTTAAACTTTGAAATGCAGACATGCCAAATTTGCATAGTGTCAGTAAAACAAACAAAATTTTAATGGTTTCTAAATTTCCAGAAGAGTGGAGAATAGCCAAAGTAATGCCATTGCCGAAGGTTAGGTATCCTACCAATTATAATGATTTTATTCCAATTAGTATTTTGCCTATTTGTGCAGAAATTTTTGAAAATATTTTGTATAATAGAATTTCAAATAAATTAAATGTTGAGAGACTAATCTCGCCTTTTGAATCAGGCTATAGAGCGCATCATAGCACCTCTTCGTGGGTCATGATTATGGTTGAAAATATTAGAAGATATTTGGATGATGATTGCAAGGCATTTAATTCTATTTGTAATGAAATCCTTATTAAGAAAATGTACAATACATTTGGTTTCACATCTTCGACATGTTATCGTATTTATTAATTTTTTCATAAATGACAACAGTTTATACAAGTACACGCAAAGAAAAAACATGGTTGAGGTAACCATAATCTAAGAGCAATATACTATGGTTGTTGTATACAGTTGTTAGCAAAACATAGTATTGTTACATTTAATAATAATATAGTTGGTCACATAGTAAAGTAGAAACTTAATAATGTTTAAATATAAACATCTAATGGTTAAATTAAAATATCATAATATGGTTGAATTGCAAATTGAATGCAAAGATTTCCTGATATAATAGACTTATTATACCCTGTTCAGACATGTTTTCTTAATTGCGTTAATTTAATTTTAATTGGGCAATTTAATTTGGTGTTCATACATCTCAATTTAGCTTATTCAATTAGCATAAGGCATATATATTTTACTAGGTAGTGTCGTCCGCCCAGCTGATTTCTCTTTTTATTACAAAAACAATATGGCTTTTTTTTTGTTGCTTTAAAATTGAAAGTGCCAAACGCCATTTTCGTATGAGCTGTCATTTTATTTTGATTTGTTTGCTTTTATTTTTTACTTGAACATAGTTCCCAATAGACATACTTGTTGGCAAGGGTTATATTTCGCATCTTATTAATTTATTAATGCAATTAAGTAATAATTGCTCAACTTATTAATTGACTTCTTATATGGTAATTAAGCTCAATTAAGTCGTTAATTGCGTGAATTTCTTAATTGTCACTTAAAGCGTGTGACTGTACAGGTTATTACGAGGGCTGCTCTATATATTTCTGTCCTAATAGTGAAAATGCGATGTGCGGAAACAAGAAGAAGTCATTAGGTGCCAAGTCAGGGCTGTACGGCGGATGACCCATTAATTCGACGTTTTGGCCGGTCAAAAAACTCTGGTTTGAGCCGATGTGTGAGAGCTCGCATTGTAATGGTGAACAATGATTCGTCTTCTCTTGTTGGTTTTTCGAATTTCTCCGATGACTTCAGGCAAACAAATTGTAGTTTACCACTCAGAAGTGACCGTCCTACGTTGCTCAAGCGGAACAGTCGCCACATGACCAGTTTTGCCGAAGAAACAGGCGACCATTTGCTTCGAAGTACTTCTTCCACGAACAACTTTCGTTGGATTTTGCTCGTCTTTGAAGACCCACACGGTCGATTGTTGTTTCGTTTCGGGCTCATACGCATAGATCCATGATTCGTCACCTATGACGATCTTATAAACGTCTTTTAATGCACCGCAATCGTATTTTTGCAACATTTCTTTGCACTAATCGACACGAGCCTTTTTTTAAGCGACTTTCAAATTGTGCGGGATCCAACGAGAACAAACCTTTTTTACGGCCAGGTGTTCATGCAGTATCGAATGTATGCTGGTGGAAGAAATGTCCAAGGATGTCTCTATCTCTCGGTATGTCGCATGTCGATCTTGGATTATAAGTTCATGCGCAGCATCAATGTTCTCTGGCACAACAGCCGTTTTTGGACGACCTTCACGGAATTCGTCTTTGAGCGAGCTTCGGCCACGATTAAATTCATTATACCAATTTTTCACAGTGCTATAGGATGGTGCGTTATCGCCATACAAAGATTTAAGTTCATCAATGCACTCTTGTCGTGATAATCCACGTCGAAAGTTGTCAAAAACAATGGCACGAAAATGTTCACGAGTTAATTCTATTTTTTTCTATATTAATTTTTTTAAGTCACTGTAAACAACATAAATAATGGTCGGACGCAAGGCGAATTAATACAGGTGACCGCACGGCTACAACAATCCAACAACACAAAAAACAACAGGCAATTTGTTGCTACAAAATTATGTATGTTGTCAAAAAAATATTGTAAAAAAACAAACAAAATAAAAAAATATATTTGATGAAAAAAAGTGGTTATAATTATCAGAATAAGGAAATTATAAAAATTAAGTTAAATAAAAATAAAAAAACAGGAAAAGTGACCAAAATTCTTTTGTACCACTAGTTTGCCCAAATCATATGCATCGTTCCATTCTTGCACGTTGACCATTTGAAGACTAACATAATCTTCCACAAAAAAAACAAGAAATTATAAATGTGTTATCATGGAACTGCAAATACGGTTCCATGTTGTGGTAGTTTTCTCTAGGAATTTCAATTGTTTGTTTTCTATTAGCAATCAAAAAAAAAAATTAAATTAAAAAAAATTTAACAAATTATTTATTTTTGACAAATTTTTTTTGACAACTGTAATGTATACAGCTGATGGGCTTTTTCGCCCGTGCGTTCACCTGTATTATTTCGCCATGGTCGGACGTCAAAACGTTTTGAGTACGATTATGCTTAAAAATGACAAACTTTCCAATGGAAATGTCAGATTGCACTTGGCAGCACTCAGTGTTGCCAGGCCAGAAATATATATAGCAGCCCTCGTATTATTTATTGTTTCATTTATTAATGATTTGCAACAAAAATTATTTAAAAACATAAATTCACAAACAAATCATTTATTTGTTTGTTATATGTGATTAAAAAGGGCTTTGACGCATAGGCTATAAGAATCATTAATGCAAGGGGGGTTACTATGTAACTCGATTCGATAGTTAAAAATTACGGATACGGATTTTTCGTACCAACTAACTCGAATTCGTAAATACATTTGCTACTTTCGAGTTGCCGTATCCGATTATCGGATACTTGCACTCTACTTTCGGATGTGCATCACTATGTAATTCGAATATAGATGTCAAAGTCGCTCGAAAGTTGGCATTAGTACTCGTTTGATTTTGAGTTGACGGATGAAATATTAAAAAATTAAAAAAAAACAAACCATCGACACCAATCGCTGAAAATGTAAGTATTTGTTAAATTTATGTATATTAATAGATAAAAATTAATTCAAATCTTTTTGAATTGGGAAAATGCTACGAAAAATATTAATACGAAGCAAAGACAATTTGAAATTATGCTCAACTTTATGACAGAGCATCCGATGCAGCTGGTCCTGAATGCAACTGGTCCTCCGATGTGTTCATTTACCGCACTCGAAGAAGGTGTAAATGATTTACTTGAAATGAGGGAGGCGGTTGATGGTATGAGTGGGGTCCGGAAATTTGGTGTAAATAACAGTATCCCCCAACCGGCGACGACACTGGTACGGCCACAAGCAATAACGACGTCGAGCAAGATGTTGCACATATCCTCAACTGCGTAACTAATGATCTGAGGGAGACGGACGAATTGGTGTCTGATCCTTCCCCACCGCGTTGCTCGTCAGCTGCTCGCACGCCTATCACACGACTATCACCATTCAATCGCGCTGTGCCAAAAAAACAGACATTGCTGGAAAAGCAAGTGAATGGTCAAATGGAGTACCACAAGCACTCCACATCACTCTTGGAAGAGGTCAACAGTAATTTAAAATCTTTAGTTAGATATAAAAGAAGACAAGTGGATATAGAAGAAAAAAATTATGAGCTTGCAAAAAGAAAATTCGAACATGAAATGAGGTTTAACGTGCTAAGCTTAATTTAAAGAGATAGATGCTAGAAATTGAAAGAAATCGAAATTTATAAGTTATATCTACCCTTATTTTCTAGTATGTATGTTATATTACTATTTATATTACTATTTAAGCTTTTTTTCTTTCCTAAAACCACTATAAATGAATTAGTAAAAACTTCAGTGGAAATAAATGAATTTTGACATTTTGGGTAATAAATGCTGCCAATGTTGAATAAAACATTCGAAGGTAGTGCCAAAATTATTTCAATTAGTGGCAGCACTTCTCGCTCGATCCAAAATTGTTACATGGTAAGAGTTTAAATTCGGATCGAATACAACTTTCGAGCTGTTCATACTTTCGAATCGAGTTACACAGTAACCCCCAAGAAATGTAGTTTATAAACCCAAATAATGGCTTCTAATCTTTATACATTCCTATATGAGCATCCATTTATAGAGTAAACGTTATATTCTGGTATTGAAGATATCATACGATACATAATGGAAATTCGAAACTGACTCCACATTTATATAAAACTTTTTACACGTTAATCTGGCATCTGCGGTGTTATATTTTGTAACATATCCCTGCCGTTAAATGAGTAGCTAACTACAGTTATACTGCGTTTCCACTGCCTTGAAATCAACTAGGTATGAGAAAAACACTTCGAAGTGTTTTCATTGAGCTGAAGTGTTTTGTAAATTCGAATTTATGACGTAACACTGACATATTTTTGCGTAAAAGAAAAAAAAACTATGTTATTTTTTGTAAAAATTCGTTTTTATTCTTAAATTAATTTTTGTTTTTATATATTTTTCTTCTTATATTTTTTAAACACTTTTTTTAACAAAAAATATTATTGCTTTCAAACATTTAAAAGTATTTGTCACTTTTTCGATAAAAACATCCAATATAAATAGATAACTCGGAGTTGAACTTGAATATCTTAGACACATCACAGTGTTGCAAAGGCAAAATTAGTTCGAAAAAATAAATTTTCGACATGATTTCAAACAAATCAAGTGATTTAAGTGGTTTTTGTAGCATGTAAAATGTATGGAAAATCAAGTAGCAAAACACTTGATTTGAGCAAATCAAGTGTTTTAGACAAAATCACGTCAATGGAAACGCACTATTAGCTTGTATATACTAACTTAAAACCAACTACTACACGATGCAAAATTTACATTAAACAAAGTGTATACAAACAGTATTGAGAGAGTCAAGTCGATAGGCAAACAAACGGCTCCAGGATCCAAAAAGATTTAATTTATTTTCTGCTATTATTACAAATTATGGTAATCGGTCATGGCCAGGTTATAGTAAACTTGAAAATTTAATAAAATAAATTAAAAATATAATAAGATAAATTAAAAATATAATAAAATTGTTCGATTTTTTTGGACTTACTTATAGATTTGCAATAACTATAACAACTTTTTTTATTGTCATTATTATTATTTGTTTTTTATTTTTAAAAATATTAAGTTAGTAATTAATATACTATATAAAGACCACATTTTTCTTTATCAGTAACTTTTTTTTAATGTTATTATTTTTAATTATGTCACAAAACATCAGCTTTATTCAAAATGAATCAGCTAATAGCCACTGACGCCGTGCAATTTTGAACGCCGCGGAATTTACTTAAAGTCTTCACTTGCGTGTTAAATTTTTGCATAAAAATTTGTTAAATTTATATATACATGTATTGTTTTCTAAAATAATTAAAAAATATACGGTTTGTGTTAAACTTGAAATTAATTGATTGTTATTGTGTGTGGTTGTTTTAATATTTATTACAAAACAAACATGAAAGGTGTAAGTAAACGACATTTGAAGAGGCTTTTTAAAAAAGAAAGAATTTTGTATTCCACAAACCTTACTTACCATCTGTTGTTAGCTTACCAAGTACAAGTGAACCTATGTCGCAAGAGTAAACCTAATGATATAACTAGTTTTCTGAGTAATTTTGTTACGAAACTAAAGGAATTAATTAATGAAGGCTAATACGTGATACTCCAGCTAAAGCTTTCGTTTGTGGTATACTCGGCGATACTTCATCATAGGGTTGCACGAAATGTACTCAAATCGGCAAGAAGACCAGAAATGTGCTCATGTACTTTTCAGTTTCAGGTGAACTTATATCTGAAAGCGATTTTACATCAACACCAACAATAAAATTTCGTTCTAATCAATCACCGTTTGAAGAGCTTGGTATGATAACTAGAGTTCCCCTTGACCCGATGCATCTTTTAGACCTCGGAGTTGTAAAGAAAATGTTGGTGCGATTGTATGTAGATAAAAGTAATTCTGTAAACAAGTTAAATAGGAAATTTCTTCACACTTAAAGGCCTTAAAAAATACACTCCTCAAGAATTTGCAAGACATCCGATTAAATTTATTTTATATTTTATCTGACTTAGATTTTTAATAATATGAAAACATTTTATTTCTCGAAAACATCATAATTTTTAGAAATTTTTTAATAATTTTTTGTGTTCTATTAAAACATAAAATTTTAAAAACTGTTTTATTGCGAATAATTAATATGATAGCTAAGTTTGTAGCAAGTTACAAATAGTGAGTTTTAAGCGTGTAACGAGTAAATAACCAACTTCTCGTGTAATGAAATTTAACTCACTTATAGTTGAAAAAACCAACTTAAAGCTAATTTAAAGTAGTCAATTTATAGCTAGCTGTCAATAGTTAACTTTAAGTTAACGACTAGGCAACTAACCTTAAAGTTCGTTGAAAGTAATGCAGACACAGACAATTGACTACTTCCTAGGATATGGCAATGTTAAAATAGTTAGTTAATTACATATAAAAGTAATGCAAGTGTCAACCACTACTACTTGAGAAATAGTCAGCTTGAAGTTAATTTAAAGTTAACTGAATGTTCGACAGGGATAATAGTAATTATTGTTTATGTATAATATGACAGCTTTAATTGAAAAATTTGCAAATGAAATGAAATCGTGCCTAAAACACAAATATAAAGAATTACGTATGTATTTGTATTTATTTCAGCTATTTTGAAATGTTTTACTTATCTTTTTATTTGTTTTCATAATTTGTATATTATATTTAATATGTATTTTTAACATAAATTTTTATTTTTTGTTATTTTTCTTTACATTAAAAAACATTTTAAACTTTTACACAAAAAAAAAAAAAAGTGACTAAACTGATAGAAAAGCATTCTGTCAAGACCTAGAATGAAATATTTTAAATTTTGATATAAAATCGAGTAGAATAAGGTAAAAGGTGTGATGTGGTTATTTTTTCGTTTTTGTGTTCTCGATTTCAAATTCCATTTCGTTCTATGAAAAAAGTAATCGTTTTGCCATGTGATAAAAATCGTTATTATTACTTTAAACTAGTTTTTAATTCACATTAGCATTGCATTGTGAATTTTTAAGGGGAAAACACAAGAATTTATGGCAAGAGGGTGCCTTCATAAATTTTATGGAATGTCATTTTTAATTTTTTTTTAATAAAAACAAATATGAATTAAATTTTTAATTTGAAATTTTAATAAAAAATTTTAAATTAAGTTTTTTCGTTCATTTCGAAATGTACATATTTAAAAAAATTGAATTTAAATTTCCAGCTATGTCATTTCTTACAGCTACAGCATCTTTTAAAGGATCCGAAGGAGACTTCTTCGTTATCTATTTTATAGCTTTGATTGCTGATGCCTTCAATAACAATTTCAGGTGTGTGTTTTATTTAAGAGAGTTGCATAGATTATGCAAAGCACAACAAATATTTATAACTTGAACTGCTTTCCACGCTTTATACCACAAGGTTCTAAACAAACACCTAAACCGACTTTTCAGAACCCCAATTGTCCTCTCTACAATATTTCTATAACGCAAAGTAAACCATATTTTTCAAAAAGAAATTGTTTAGATTTTCATAAATTTTCTTCGCTGGATTCTAATTTAATGAATACTGGGCAAATTTTTCTTTCCAGGCAGTTTAACATTTTTTTCAACGATTTTGATACTGAACAACGATGCATTGATATATTTATATCGTTTCCAACAGATCGTTAAAAACCTCCTTCATCTAAGAATTGTAGTGTAGCTGCCAATTGCAATACAATTCGAATTGACGTACATATCTTTCCCGACATTTTCGATCTTATTAAGGACATTCATAAGTCCTTCTTTACTTAGCCGAAAACATTTTATAAATCTAAAAATAAATAAAATCGAAATGTCATCTTATGATAAAAATTATCTCACATGTTTTCCGGCAAATCCAATAAAAGCCATTCCATACGCTTTATTTAATTTTTTACTGCTACACAATGTTCACCTGTTCACTTCGTAGTATCTCATTTAAGTCAAAGTTGCGTTTGATAGCATGGTTGCAATTTTGGTTAAAACAACATGGAATTAAAGTAAAAATGGAAAATGAAATCGATCGAAATTCATCACACTCTTATCGATTTGGAAACTCGATTTACTTTTGAAATCGATCGAAATTCATCACATACTTGATTATGTTGTTTGCTTTTAATCATACTTAATTAATATTAATATGTTATATTTAAACATATTATCTTGTTTTTATTAAGTAATAAAACTTTGGTTGTGGTTCGAATTTTTTAAAGTTTAAACCAACCATGTTAAATTATTGTGCACAGTAAATACATAATGGTTAAAAGTTAACAAAAAATGTTTTTCGTGACTGCGCAATAAAGGAATTTGCGCAATTAAGGCTCTAAATGAATTTAATTTACCATATAAGAAATGAATTAATAAATTGATCAATTAGTACTTAATTGAGTCATTTATTGCTTAAGTTTCCTCATACAACCCTTGTGAAGTGTGTTCAGTGAGAGAAAATTTTATACAATGACAAACTAAATGCCATAAAAATGAAAAATAAAAAATCTTCAAATTAAATGAAATGAAAAATTTCGGAAAATTTATTGGAGATTCAAAGCTATCGAGCAGTCAGAACTTGATCGTACTGACTGGAAGAGTTCCATATTTCAAATTAAAATAAGCAAACTTTCTTTTAAAGCCGAACTTTTCTTCATTATTCCAAATTTACAAACACAAAGTTCTAATGTAAAAATTAGGTCTGTTCAATAAATTTCCGGCAGAAACTAGCAACGATAGAGTAAAATAAAAATTTACAACATTACTATTCCAATTAAAAAAAAAGGAATAAACACATTTTTGGAAAAAAATAGCAAAGTAAAGGCGAACTGACGATAATAAAAAACAACGATAAAAATAAATATCTAAAACAGTAAAAAAAGCGGTGTTTGATGCTTAAAGCATTTTGGTAGCATTTGCAAGAGCTTTGTCATCGATTGTGAGCACTTTTTTCAGATACTTTGCAAAATTTTTTCGTCTTTTTTGTAATACTTTTAGTTAATTCTATTCCATTTTTTTGTTTATTGTTTTATTACGAGAGCTGCTATTTATATTTCTGGCCTGGCAACACTGAGTGCTGCCAAGTGCAATCTGACATTTCCATTGGAAAGTTTGTCATTTTTAAGCATAATCTTACTCAAAACGTCTTGACGTACGATCATTATTTGTGTTGTTAACAGTGACTTGAAAGAATTAATATAGAAAAAATGGAATTAACTCGTGAACATTTTCGTGCCATCATTTTTCACAACTTTCGACGTGGATTATCACGACAAGAGTGCATTGATGAACTTAAATCTTTGTATGGCGATGAAGCACCATCCTATAGCACTGTGAAAAATTGGTATAATGAATTTAATCGTGGCCGAACCTCGCTCAAAGACGAATTCCGTGAAGGTCGTCCAAAAACGGCTGTTGTGCCAGAGAACATTGATGCCGTGCGTGAACTCATTATGCAAGATCGACATGCGACATACCGAGAGATAGAGACATTCTTGGACATTTCTTCCACCAGCATACATTCGATACTGCATGAACACCTGGCCGTAAAAAAGGTTTGTTCTCGTTGGATCCCACACAATTTGAAAGTCGCTCAAAAAAAAGACTCGTGTCGATTGGTGCAAAGAAATGTTGCAAAAATACGATTGCGGTGCTTCAAAAGACGTTTATAAGATCGTCACAGGTGGATCTATGCGTATGAGCCTGAAACGAAACAACAATCGACCGTGTGGGTCTTCAAAGACGAGCAAAATCCAACGAAAGTTGTTCGTGGAAGAAGCACTTCGAAGCAAATGGTCGCCTGTTTCTTCGGCAAAACTGGTCATGTCGCGACTGTTCCGCTTGAGCAACGTAGGACGGTCACTTCTGAGTGGTACACTACAATTTGTTTGCCTGAAGTCATCGGAGAAATTCGAAAAACCAACAATAGAAGGCGAATCATTGTTCAACATGACAATGCGAGCTCTCACACATCGGCTCAAACCAGAGCGTTTTTGACCGGCCAAAACGTCGAATTAATAAGCTTAAAAATATTACGAGGCCGTTTTCTGACAAAATTAGTTTACAAAACTATTAATACAGGCATGTTCTGAAATACACACGAAATTTATGCTAGGAACACAACTGGGACGAACGACGAATTTCGTCCAACACGACGAATACGTCGTCAAAAATTCGTTGTACAAATTCGTCGTATGAAACACAAAAACGACGAAAAACACAGCTGTTATAATTTTTGAAGTTGTTTACTTTTTGTAAGCTGCTAAGGTGACCATAAAAAAATTATATTTAAAAAGTTAAACATTAGCAAAAACACAACTAAAAACTATTTAACATTTAACTTACAATCTTGACGCTTATTGTAAATGCATCAAAATAAAAATACATAAATTTTTTAAGTAAAATAACTTTATTAACTAAAATACTTCGAATCTAAGGTCAAACATGGTCACTCTGTACTGATTTGCTCCTCGTTCGCCGGCGTAAGAAATAGAAATAATTCTATTGCATAGTTCGCCGCGTATAACGAGATTCGTCCTACGTCATGATGGTGTGCATTTTCATATACACAAATGTGTTTTATTTTTGAAGACGTTTATTCGCGACCAAAAATTCGTCGTTCGTCCCAGTTGTGTTCGTAGCATTACGCTTTTGTATTTTTCAAGGCATTGTTTTTGTAAAAAATAATCTTGTAGCAACAATACTTTGAAAAATTTAAAGTTTTTTAATGTTTTAACACTCTTCTTCTATACTCAAATTCAATTAATAATCAAACCATTCGTATTTTTTTTGTCGGTCGACTTTTATGCTTTTTATCAAAAATTAAAGTTTAAAATGCCACCTACCAAACAGGAAAAAACGCAATCCAAAATTCCGATCCAATCAAAAGTTACGGATTTTTGACCGCCATCTCGCCAAATGTGCCGGACGAATTACCCAATAGTATTTCAAAATTTGTCTACAAAAATAAATGAATTTTTAAATTAATGATTAAGGCAACCGTGCAGTTTTAATTATAAATCACTTTCAGTTGCTTATTACTTTTGTTAACTTGTTTGATCTATTAACGATTGCAGAAAATTTGCAGAAGTTGCAAGGTTGCAAGGTTGCAACGTTTGACGTTTTTTTAATTATTGAATAAGCTGGAGCTAAAATTTGAGCTTTTAATTTCAAATTTTATTTTGGACTCATATTTAAGGCCTCGTTATGCGAACGTTGATGTTAGAAAAACTTAACGTATTTTAACGTACGGTCGTTTATGTACTTATAGAAACTTTACAAATGTGACGCATGTCAATAAAATAAACAAAAATAAAACATTGTGCAGCACAATTTGTTCGCGTGTGATTATAATTTTGTTTGTAATTTTAATTTAAAAAACCCGAAAAGAAATGAGTACAATTGTTTTGCAAAAAAAAAAAATACTATAAAAGCTAAAATAATAAATTACAAAACCTAACACAATTTTCAATTTGCTGCAGCTGTTCAGAACAGTGGTGAGATTTGTGGCATAGTTGCGGGCACTGTTTCGTACATGTAAATTTGGAAAAAGTACTAAATTAGCTTCGAATGATATTTTACATTGCAATATGTGCAATGTATTAACTAACTTAGTTATCTATTTAAAAAAATATTATTATGTATTTAGTATAACTATTTATTTATTATACTTTTATTAAGCAAAATGATAAAAACTGATGAATGATACAATTATTATCAATTACTTCAAAAGTACCTAAAACGGGCAAATGTGCCGCAATGGTACTTAACACATATAATTCCAACACTGTCTTACAAATGTCACGTAACAATGCCGTCAAAACCTATTTTATACAGGTTGAAGCGTTACGGAAACGTGACAGTTAATTTTGGTAAGCGTTTGCATTGTTTTAGTATATTTAAAAACAAACGGCCGTTACGTTAGCTTAAGTGGACGTTCGCATAATTGTACCTTTAATTTAAAAACAATACTGATATACTTAAGATTATGTAAAAAAGATTAATTTAAATTATTAAATACTCAAATTTTTTAAGCTCTAGCGATAAAGTTATTAAAGCTGATTTTAAATTTTATTCTTTTTTTCAGTAACTTTATTTTGGCTGTAGGTCAGTTGTTAATTAAAGACAAATAAAAATATGTTTTGATTTTTAGTTTATTTTTCCGATATTTCGATCAACTTCGTTGATCCTCTTCAGGGATCTAAAAATATTTATATAATTTAAAACACAATTAACACTCAAATTCAAATCCATGGTATACGTTCCTGGCTTCTCAGAGAGATTAAAGCAGTCGGACATTTACAATAAGGAAAAAAACCAATTAGCCTTTAAAACTATCAATACTACAAATAAATTATTCAGTAAGACTAAGGCAAAATTAGAAAAAGAAGAAAAATCCAATATAGTCTATGAGATTAACTGCAATGGAGACGGGTCTAATATATGCCAGAAGGTTGGCACCACAAAAACCAAACTAAAGACAAGGATGGCTTCACATAAGTCTGATATTAATTCAAAAAAACCCTTATATCAAAAAACAGCACTTGCAGCCCACTGTGCTTCAACGGGACACAAGCCGGACTTAAAAAACATTAAAGTATTGACAAGAGAAGACAATTACAAAAAGAGATACACACTGGAGATGTTACACATAATTGATGTACCGATAGAAAAAAGACTAAATTATAAGAGTGACACAGAGAGATGTGCACAAATATATAGACATATAATAAATAAGCATAGAGCAAAAGTAAAAATAAAATAAAAAGCTTTTATTAATATAAGCCTTTCAGTCGATAATCTACAGTGAGAAAGAATAAGTGTGATGTGAAAACTACTTTTTATTATATTTGTAAGGAAACTACATTTATTATTATTTTGTTAAAATCCTTTGTTGTTATTGTTAATTTCTTTATTTGAGTGTTAATTGTGTTTTAAATTATATAAATATTTTTAGATCCCTGAAGATGATCAACGAAGTTGATCGAAATATCGGAAAAATAAAATAAAAATCAAAACATATTTTTATTTGTCTTTAATTAACAACCGACCTACAGCCAAAATAAAGTTACTGAAGAACATTAAAAAAGGTCGACTAAACTACTCAAAAATATTTTAATCTTTTTCTTATTTTTTTCAATTGTATTCGCTCACTTCCAGGTATTGAATTTCCAAGTATGTCTCTAGTAATTCAATTCTAACCAAAAGGCAAAAAAAAAAAAAATAAAAATGTTCGATTAAAACATTTGGTTGCTTTAATCATTTACAACCATACCTAAATAAAAACGGAAAGCGAAACGTTTTCTTCCGCATAGCTTTGACGCTGAAATGCCATACCTAAACAAAAGCGGTAACGGTTTGTCAAAATGATAAAAAACAGGATTACTAAAAACATTAAGGCTTAAGTCTAGTTAACGGACGCACCTCAAAAATAATATAAAGCTATCTACGGGGTGTAAATGAAGATCTAAGCAAAAAATTAGCTTTCCCATGAATCCCATATTGTCCCATTCCCCCATTAAATACTCGATATGTACTATATTATACATACAAACGTTGGAGGTCCGTAACTCCGAAGCTAAAGGTCGACTCGAAAATTTTCACTTAAAATTTTACATCCCGGACACAATTTTTTTCATTTCAGCAGTAGATTTTTCCAAAATTATATATAAATTCCCTAAATATTTTAAAAAGAATAACAATTCTGCTGTTTATGTTGTGTAAATTGAAAATCTTATAAAAAAAACCCAAATTTGTTTTGTTTTTGTTTATTTTGTCAAAATCGGATTTTCCAATTGCAAAGCGTTGCCGCCGCGTTATTTCGGTATGCTCCATACAAAATGTACTAGCATGAGAACTTTTGACAGCAAAAAAACGCTTTCCGCTCTTGTTTAGGTATGGCTGTTAGATTCAAAAAGCTTATTATTATTTCTGTCATTCTCTTCATTTACCTTAAAAAAATGTTATTTTAACTACAAATTAATAATTCTTAAATTACGTTACATGAATTTCTTGTTTTATCTCTTACATAATAATTTATTTTCTTTTCAGATTACTACCATGTACAAATTTCCATCAAAATTTTGTGGTTCCAATACACATTAACGGTATTATTGTTAACTGTAAATCGAAATCTCAAAGCTCAACACTACAAGAAGATGCATTTTCTTTTGTTCAAATTAATAAAACTGTAATTGAACGGAATTTTAAAAATAACACTATTGACCGTCATAAGCCAAGTATATTAATGATTGGAATTGATTCGTTGTCACGTATTAATTTTCGCCGCAATATGCCAGAAATGTTTAAATATCTTCTTGATAATAAATGGTATGAACTAATGGGTTACAACAAGGTAATTTTTAAAACTTATTGCTAAAAGTAAGAAAAAAAATTGTTAAAAATAAAATTTGTTGTGACAAATAATTTTTCATTTTAACGTGAAATTAATGATTTAAAGATTGAACAGCCGAGTTTAGAGAACTAACATTTTAAATACAAGAGTGGTATTCACACCGAATTTGTTAATTTTTTACTCGGTAGTTTGTTAATTTGTTAAAGTTACCGAGTGTGAACGACCCACTTTTTATAACATTGTTAAGGTACATTTAGCCGACCGTAAATTTAGAAATGTAAATGTAGATGTGTCAGCTGATCATTTTTGTTATACGAAAAGTTTTGCAAATGCTTAGCCGATTGAAATGTCACTTAGCCGTAATGTTTCAACCTGCTGAAAATAGAATTTCAATACGTGGTTACGTGACACATGTAGCCAGTGATAAATAAATATAAATATTAACCCCTATCGTGAACAAAATGTGAAATTTTTGTTTCCATGAAATTTTCATCCCCCATGAAGGGAAAAATGCTATCGTGAATTATATGGGAAAATTTATTCCCGCTATCAATTCGTACTGAATACAAATTAGAAAGAAGAAAATATAAATTGGGAAAAACATATTCCAAATTTTTTAAAGTTATAAAAAATTTAGAAATGATAATGATTGGTGCTATTGTGTTGTTGCAAGAGAAGGAGATACTACAACAGAGAACAATTTTATTTCAAGAACATGACGTACAAGACGCTTAAAAGCCCTTGAAGTTACCCTAGACGCAAAAGGACCAATCAATGGACCCAAGTGGTCTGTGGCAACATGTCTTCCTGCTAACCTACCCTAGACATAAGTACTGACCCATTTCAATAAAATAAATTTTTATATCCGATTTTGTCTATCTCCATTTTTTATTTAAAAATATTTTTAATAAAAAATCTTCATAAATTTATAACCAATAGATCTCTTTGTTATGCATCTTGATGAGCATAGTGTCAGTCTGCACTGTAGTAACTGATATCGAATTAAAAAAATGTGTTATTGATGTAAATATTCTAATGAAAACATATAAAAAGTGGCATAAAGTATGCAGTTCCCCAGCAAAATAAAAGTGAACAAATCTATGGGAAAAGTTAAAAAATTTCGAGGGAAAATATGTTCAAAAGAAGCAGCGAAAGAGTAAAAAAGAGTAGAAGATGTGAATGTTAATAAATTTGTTACTACTTTTGTTACTGGAAAGAACAGAACAGCTGATTCTTGTTTTGTTTAACAAAATAAATCAATAAATATTAAATACTTTGAATTGAAAGTGTTTATTAGCACTTCCCACGAAAATATTTACATCACATCGTTGCTAGACTAAAATGGTGTGGCTTTTTTGCCATAATTTGTATGGCGATTTCAAAACCGAATATCTACAGCTGAAATTTTTATAACCACACAGCAGAAAATATACATAATATTTATAATTTTCGGTTTTAAATACAAAATATTTTAAATTGAAGCTAATGTTTGTATAATAGTTAGAAGAAATCTGAGAAAACTATATACAAGTAAACACCAGGATAATAAAACAATAAACAAATAATAGAATAGAATTAACTAAAAGTTTTACAAAAAAAAACGGAAAAATTTTGGAAATTTTGCAAAGTATTCGAAAAAAGGTGCTCACAATCGATGACAAAGCTCTTGCAAATGCTAACCGTTGCAATACATAATGATTTAAGCAACGAACGCCGCTTTTTTGCTGTTTTAGATACAAATTGTTTTTTATGGTTTTTTTTTTATTATGGTAAGTTCGGCTTTACTTTGTTATTTTTTTTTTCCAAAAATGCGTTTATTCCGTTTTTTATTTGGAATAGTAATGTTTTAAATTTTTATTTTACTTTATCGTTGCTAGTTTCTGCCGGAAATTTATTGATCAGACCTAATTTTTACATTAGAAATTTGTGTTTGTAAATTTGGAAGAATAAAGAAAAGTTCGGCTTTAAAAGAAAGTTTGCTTGTTTTTATTTGAAATATGGAACAGAGAACTGCAAGAGTGTCTGTTTTTAATACTCTAAGTATACTCATCTTAAATGCGGTTGCGGTGTGATCGCCACCGCATTTCTTAAGAGCGAGTATTTACTATACCCATTCCATTTGAGTATAAGTGTCTACCATACTCAAGTAAAATGTTTGCGATGCTGGCTTTACTTTATTCGTATTCATACTCACAACAAACACCAAGAGAGAGATTTTAACGTGTGTAGTGAGAGGTAAACAGAGTTATCAGATCAGAATTATTAAATCAAACACAATATCAAAAGTCGCCAATGTCTAAATTAGCTAACATACATACTTCTTTGAAATTATGAAAGTTTATTTAATATATAACAGAAAATAAATTTAATAGAACCCGTAAAATTCGCCATATTTTCATTCATTAAAAACACAACAAAAGTTTACTAATAGCTTAAGAATAGTTCATTGTTTATTATATTACTTTTTTGTTAGGGTTTTTTTTTAAGTCACACAGGAGAGAAATTTAAAAATTCTATTCGTTAAGCAAATAGATTTTTAAAATTAATAAATAGGTATAAAAGCAATAATTATATTTAGCAAAATAAAATATATAAACTAAAAACTTTATTTTATTTAATATTATTTATGAGGAATTAATATATTACATCAGCGTATATACAGTTTTGTTAAAACTAAAAAATTAAGTAATTTTCCTTTTATTCACGGATTCATTTTATCATTTTGTTTTCCTAAATACTGTTAGTACGAGTAGCAAGTTTATGACAACAAGGCGCATAAACTGAAAATAATTATTCATAAAAAACAGCAACAAAATAAGTATACCTGCTTTAAATAGTGCACAAAAGCTGTGCCTTTAAGCGGTTTTTATTGCATTTTATTCATTAAATATGTGTTGTATTTCATACCTATGAAAACGGTTGTTGTCTGTTTTTCTGTTTATAATGTTTAAGCAATAGATTTGATCAAATTTTGTTTTTTTTATTGTTTATAAATAGATCTGCATACAATGCAGTATTTCACAAAACGGCAGTAAAAAAAACTTTAATAGGGTAAAAATGTGGCAACGTTGCTTACAAATAAAGAGAATTAAAAAATTCTCGCGTACGAGTATAAAAAATACTTAAAATTCTGATTGCGATATTTTTGTTACTCGTTTTTACAAGAATGGGTAAAATAAACACCGCAACTTTTTATTGCGGTGTTTAAAATACTCGAGTATGAAAAGTATAGAGTATGTATAGAGTAAGTATGCGGTGTACTCATGAGTTGCGGTGTAGTCGTGCAGTTCTCTGATATAGAACTCTTTCAGTCAGTACGACCAACTTCTGACTGCAAGCTAGCTTTGAATCTCCATTAAATTTACAAAAATTTTTCATTTCATTTAATTTGAAAATATTTTATTTTTAATTTTTATGGCATTTAGTTTGTCATTGTATAAAATTTTCTCTCACTGAACACACTTCACAAGGGTTGTATGAGGAAACTTTATCAATTAATGACTCAATTAAGTAATAATTGAAAAATTTATTAATTAATTTCTTATATGGTAAGTTAAATTCAATTAGGGCCTTAATTGCGTAAATTCCTTTATTGCGCAATTAAAACGTATGTCTGAACAGGGAATAACGTAGATATATATAAAAAAGATTCCAAATAAACAATGTTCATAAAAATAATAACTTTAAAATATGAACAGTGAATTAATAAAGTTTAGGCACATCATGATTTTTAAGAGTAATCCCTCAATATTTTTGGATCTGCTTAACTTGATAAAATAATAATGATGCTGTTTAAAAGATAGATGGTTTAACATAAACAATAAATCACACCTTTTTATTTCTACTATACAACGCTCTAAAACAAATAAACAAAAATGTTCTGTTTATTCGTTGTTTTTGCATGTCTAGTATTTGGTTGAACCTCCTTTAGCTTGGATATTTGCTTATAATCGTCTACAGATACTTCTTACTAGGTTAGAAGTTTCATCAGGAGTAATATTTTTCCACTCTAAGTGAAGTGCTGCTTTAAGTAATTCTTTTTTTTTTTTTTTTATAAAGAGAAGTAGCACTTCAGCCATCAATAAATACCTACTTAGTTCGCAACCGTACTACATTCTTTAGGAAAGGGATAGATGAGAGAGAAGAAAGGTGGTGAAAGGAGATAGATATAGCCATTTTATTAATTATTTTACTTCGCCGGCGAATATGCTATAGAGAAGTACCGACGAAGGAGGCTGCATGTTTTTAATTTTAGATCTGAATATGTATATATACCATTAAACAGAAAAAAACATTTTTATTTTTTGACTTACCGCAAGGATTGAACCCAGGGCAGCTGGTTTGTAGTCAACGTGTTTACCACTTAGACTACGGCAGCCTCTTCTTTGGATGTAATGTGATGTGTCCTTATCCTTTTCGCCAGTAGGTGGCAAATAAGCTCTATAGGATTCGTGTCTGGCGATTGCGAAGCGGTTTTCAACTGTTTGCAGTGGTATATAAGATATGAAGAATGTTTTGGGTCATTATCTTGTTGAAACAAGAATTTCCCATCTAAGTCCAGCTTCGGAACACTTGCAAAAAATAAATTTTCTTTTAATTTATTTTTAAAAAAAATTGCTTGTCCATTTTTTCATCTATAAAGACAAGAGTTCCCACTGCAGATGCCTCCATGCAATCCCAAGTCATAATATTGGGTCTACCATGCTTCACAGACTTAATAAAATTATTTTCTTGAAGCTGTTTGTTTTTCCCCAAATTTTTTGTGGACCATCTGAACCAAAAATGTTAAATAGTCATTCATATCTTCTGTGTAAGACTTATTTGATTAAATGACAATTATTTTTAAACAAAACTAAAGAATCTATTGAAAATTTATTTCTTACGTTAATTTACTTTAATTGTGCTTGACTCCTTCAAATATAAATAGTTTATGAAATATTTATTATTTAAATGTATTACTACGAGGAAAGCATATCATAATGGCTATTTTGCATTGATTTATGTCTTACTTTAATTCTTCATTTATGTAGATCTAGTTTAGTGAAGTAACTCCAATCAAATATTGGGGTGACAGAGAATTAAAAAGTTAGAAAAAAACTAAGTGCTACAAAAATATAATTTTACATAAAAATGTCATCGGCTCTTAATGGGTTAATTATTAAAAAAATAGTATTTCCTTAAAGATCTCTTCAAAAGCTTTAAAATGATACCCATATTTATATTTTAAAAAGTTTGAAAAATCATGAAATACTGATAAAGTTACCGTCATCATCGAAATCATAAAATGAGTTATCATATTCAATTCGGCACGTCCGTTGCATTATATACTATTTTCGTTACAGAAGATGACGTTCCCAAAACCCCGGTAACACCAACCGAGTCCAACAGTTTCAAAAATACCATAAGCAATCAGTTTTACTCTTACTTAAATGACCCGGATCCCGGCCCTGAAATTTGGACCAAATATAATGTTTTGAAGGAAGCATTTCTATTGTGTAACATCTTACTGACGTCGTCAGCACCCGTTGATCGACTATTCTCATTTGCGGGCATCATCAGTAGTCCAAGACGAAATTCATTCTCAGAGTTTTCTTTTAAAAAGTTGGTATTAATGAAGTCTGATGTCAATTTTTTGTGAATTATATATAAACAGAATCAGCATACATATATATATGTATGTTGCAATATATAATGCATTTTTATGCAATATTCAAAAACTGTTACATTATGTAAATATGGCAACAAATGTGATAAATAAATATTTTCTTTTCACAAAAATAGTTAAAAATATTAAACATTTTAAACAACGAGATTTTTTAAATAATTATATTAATTAATTTTTAAAAATTCTTTTTTTCATGCTATTCTCCCGATTTATTATTTAAATCACCGATATTGATTATTGGGGATCAAAGCACGTCTCGATGGCCATTTCGTTATCGCTTACTTAACACTTCAGGAAACTTCTGACAAATATTTTAAATAAACTACAGATTTTTGTCCAAACAATAAAGCAAAGACAAAAATCAAAGTTTAAGCAAAAACAACAATAACCAATTGTAATTCTATTTTTCTTTCTCTGCTGTATAAGGCAGAGTTTTTTTCTGTTCTTTTATACAGTTGAAAGAGGATGAAAAATAAAATATCACAAAACACTACGATAATTTATTTTATGCACAGGCACTTTGCAAATATTAAACATTTTAAACAACGGGATTTTTTAAATAATTATTTTAATTAATTTTTAAATTTTAAAAAATTCTTTTTTTAATGCTATTCTCCCGATTTATTATTTAAATCACCGATATTGATTATTGAGGGTCGTATCGTCGTTATCGTAGTGTTTTGTGATATTTTATTTTTCATCCTCTTTCAACTGTATAAAACAGCAGAATAAAACTCTGCCTTATAAAGCAGAGAAAGAATAATTGCCCTATTCACAAGCCCCCTAGTACGTGCTAAGTGCTAACAAAATACAACGGTGCTAGCTGTGTTGTTGGTAATTTTCATACAAACATGCGATACAACACTTAGTACTTTTTTTCATATGTTTTTCAAACGTTGTATTTGTTTAAATCTTTTATGTTTAAATGAATTATTATTTTTGTGTTCTTGTGTGAATTATATTAAATTAAATTGAATTGAAAGATATTTTTATTAGTTTTATTTATTTAATTTATTGATTTGACTGATTTATTAGAAATTTGAAAGTTGCCAATATAAAAACTGTTTTTTAAGATTTAATATTGCTTTAATGACTCGATTTCTAATATTTTGTATGGTACCGCCATCACCTATACCAAAAAGAGATGCTACCTTACGAACACAAGCACCATCTCCTGAAGATCCCAAGCAGTAAAGTACAATTTTAAGCTGTAAGTCAATGCGTAGTTGGAGCCTTTCGCCAATTGTGTGAAAAACATCGTAATTTTTTATAAGGTTGAATATATAGGCAAATTCCTCTGGCCGTAGTCGTATCATATGAAGAAATCTGTTTTCATCAAAATATCTTAAAACCCGATTATGCCATAATGATGATTTTGGTAGCCCTAAATTTATAATTCTGCGACTGGAGAGCAAGAACATTAGGTTCATCCTAAAAATGTCTTGAATTTCATCCTCACACCAAAAATTTATTAATTTACTTTTTTCTGCTTTCTTCTACTTATTTACTTTTTGACATATGAAGTACAATGTACAATGGCACACTGATACAATAGTTGTTCACAAAGAAGTAAACAAAAGGTAGTATGCAATACTATCTACACCTTAGCAGAGCTTGTGAATACGGCAAATAGAATTACAATTGGTTATTGTTGTTTTTGCTTAAACTTTGATTTTTGTCTTTGCTTTATTGTTTGGACAAAAATCTTTAGTTTATTTAAAATATTTGTCAGAAGTTTCCTGAAGAGTTAAGTAAGCGATAACGAAATGGCCATCGAGACGTGCTTTGATCCTCAATAATCAATATCGGTGATTTAAATAATAAATCGGGAAAATAGCATGAAAAAAAGAATATTTTAAAATGTAAAAATAGTTGATCTAATCAAATCTAGTCAAAAATAATCAAGAAATCAAATAGATTATTTTTTGGATTGGTTTTGATTAGATTTGATTATAAATGCCAATCGTCACTAATTGTGATTAGATTTTTGATTATTTTTAATCAAATCAATTAGTAATCTGAAATTTTTATCAAAATTCAATTCTAATGATTAGATTATTTTATTTCTCTAGTCGTAATGATTTCTAATTCTAATTAAAATCCCCAGCTATGTTCCCAAGCTATGGTTTTGTTGGAGTTTCTTCACTAAACTAGATTTTTTTTCCAAATTATATGGAAAAATTAGGGCAGGAGTTATGCTTTGCCTGCCGCCTCGTAGAATATGGACCGATCTTACTGATTTTCAATAGCAAAATTTTCAATATCAAAATTTTCAAAAGTAAAATTGTCTAATCGATTTTCGTATTTCGAAATCGGTAGGCATAAGAACTTAGGATATATGTAAATACTTAATGGGGTAGGAAGTAGATAATGACAAACTTAGATATAGATATGGTGATGTGGCAATATGGATAATTGCGAATAACGAAACTAAACACTTATTTCTTTATTTTCAAATCATTGTAACGATATAAGATCATTTGTTTAGTTTTATTTAATAAAAAAAATTATTTTACTTTTAGGTCGGTGACAATACACTGCCCAATTTAATGCCTCTGTTAACGGGTTATACCAGAAAAACCGTGTACGATAAATGCCATCCGAAGAACGTTGGTGGTTTTGATGAATGCAATTTTATATGGAGCACATTTAAAAACAATGGTTTTTATACGGCGTACGCTGAAGATTCAAGTTCTATAACAACATTTAATTATAATTTGAAAGGTTTTAAGAAACCGCCCACTGACTATTACTTTCGTCCCATAGCACTGGCAATTGAAAAATCTATGAAAAGGAAAACAAAAGCTGGTCTTAATTATTGTGTTGGCAGGAAACAGTTTGGAGAATACATCTATGACTACGGAACGGAGTTCGTGACACGCTACAAAAACCTATCGAGTTTTGGATTTTTTTGGACTAATTCATTCAGTCACAATTCTTTTGATGTTTCTGCCACAATGGACAGGACAATGGTGAAGTATTTTAAAGAATGGCAAAGGCGGGGTATATTTGACAACTCCGTAGTGATATTTTTCAGTGATCATGGTGTACGATGGGGTCCATTGCTAAAATTGTCTCAAGGTTTTTTAGAAGAACGTTTACCAATGTTTTTCATATCTTTGCCAAAATGGTTTTCCCAAGCTTATCCGCAGTTAGTGAAAAATTTGGAAACCAATCAAAAGCGTTTAACTAATCCATTTGACATACATATGACGTTGCAACATCTTTTGCAGTTATCCGAGCCCACATATAAAATACAGCAAGCTTTTGATTGTCCGAAATGTCAAAGCATATTTAAGGAGATGCCAGAGAATCGTACCTGTGATGATGCCAGCATACCGGAAGTTTGGTGTACCTGTTTACAATTTAAGAAAGAATCAACGAAAAGTAAAACGGTAGAAACTATTGTCAAACTTGTCATCCAGGAAATGAATCATTATTTCGAACTCAAGAATTTAACATCGTTATGTAGTCCACTTCAACTTAAAGAAATAACAAATGCCAAATCACACCACTCAGAAGAATCGGAATCTTCTAAAAATTTAACAACTTATACAATTGATTTTATAACGGATCCTTTAACCGAACCCAAGGCATCATTTAGTGCCACCATTGATTATGATGAACAAAACAAAAGTCTAATGCACTTCAATGTTGAGGACATTAGTAGACAAAGTCTTTATGAAAATACGGCAAAATGTACAGATGATAAGCAGGCTAAAAAGTATTGCATCTGCAAAAACTCTTTAAAATTGGAAACTAATTAAACTAGATTTAACAAAACAAAAGGAAGGATAAATGATTGTTTAGATTAACAAACAACAATAAAATAAAGTTGCTGAGGTTAATATTTTTGTCAAATAATCTTCGTTTGATTTAATGAATACCTCCTTTCCATAAATAATGCAGACCAATAAGCAGTGAGTTAAACGTTTCAGCTTTCTTCTTTTGTCGTCGAGTCTTGTCTTATAAACAGGCACCCAATAAATATCAAGTGTCATATCAAAATTGACAATTTGTTAGAAAATGTCGTTGTAAATAAATTTGTAAGTAATTCTTTGTACAGAAATATTTGTTTTAATTAACTATTTTGTCAACAATTTACGGATTAGTATCATTATATAATCCTTAACAAGAATGCAATAGTTCTGTACCAAAAACAATTAACTCGATTTATCTAAATTTGCTTTACCGCAAAGACATTTTCTAAGCAATTTAACTTGTAAATAATCCTTGCGGTAACAAATACACTGAAAACAAGCACGATTTATTTAAAGTTTTTTAGTAATTTCATAACGTATTTATACCAAAAAAAAAATTTTATGTACAGATTACATAAATTTGTATATTATTTAATTTTTATTGAATTACACAGTGCAGCACTAAAATCTTGAAGCAATTGAGACCCCCAAAATCTGATAGCCTATGATGGTAGAAGAAAAACCCTAGCTGGGTTTTCAATTATTAGCTAAGGTTTTTTTTAAATTCATTTTTGAAATTTTCGGCTGGGAGGTGGATTTCAGTACAATTTTCAAAAAACATGTACTGATTCTTAAGTCTATATCTCGCGAACTATTCGAAATATTGCATTTCTCTCTTCAGCAAATTTTTTCCTCTCGATTAGGTCTAAAAATTTTGCCTTGAGATAAAATCAAAAAAACATCAACAACAACATTATGCGTGTCATTCCAAATGAAGTTATTTTGACTTGAACCTTTTTAGGTTGAAGTCATAGGACAAATTTTTGATATGATCAAAATTTTGGATTTACTGATTTTGATTTAAATTTTGGACTTGCTTTTTCGGGTTCAGATAAAATTAATCCGAAAAATTCTGAAATCAATCCTAGTTTGGATAAATTTTTTACAAAATTTTTATATAAGATCAATACCAAAAATACTCAAATCAAGCACAGTTTGCGATTGATTTTGATTCTCAGAAGGCTTAATGCTATTAATTTAGCGCTTAACTAATTCATTCTAATATCCATTATTTTGTACTTTCTATAAGAAAAATTGAGATTACCCCACTATCGGTACTGAACCGAATTGATTATTTTTTTTGAGTGTAAACACCGTCCGCTTGAATTATTTTTTGGCGCAAAATAACGGCATTTTTCAAATGTCAAATAATTTACATTGTTTTGATTGCACGTTGGAAATAAACAAATCTGGGGAATTTAGATATTACGGAATACATTGCGAAAAGAAAATGTTGATATGGAAAAGTGTTGGAAGCTGAACCTGTTTTGCTACCTTTGTGGTATTTATGTACCCAAACGTTCAATGAAAACGCAAAAAACTAATTTTACTGATGAATTTAGAAAAGCGTACCTGTTATATTATTCTGACCAGTTGGACTTATTCCATTTTTCGTGGACACCAGATGTAGGATGCAGACGTTGTTTTTGTTACATATTCAACTGGATAAATAGAAAACCAGGCCCACTGCCTTATGGAACACCAGTAATATGGACGAACCCAAAGGGCCACGATGAAAATACGTGCTACGGATGCATAAATTTCAAAAGCGGAATGAATCGAAAAAAAATGTCAAATGTAGTGTACATTCCTGGTCCTTATGCTTCTCTCCCGAAAGAACATTTCGAATCCAACCCACCACCAATACCACCGAGACAATGCAGTCCAGATAGAGCAACTGTATGGACTGCGGAAACGTTTGACAATGTGGAGGCTGATCCACTCTTCGAGCCTGAAGAAACAATCAGCAAGCCTGAGCTGGTAAGACAAAGCGAAATGAACTATGTTGTCGCCAAGTTAGGTTTATCAAAGCGTAAATCAGAATTTTTATCCGCATTTCTTAAACGAAAAAAGGTAACGGACACTGATGTTAAGACCTCGATACACCGCAGCCGTCAGGCACAATTTCAAAAGTTTTACAGCGTTAACGACGAAAACTCTTATGCCTACTGCTACAACATAAAAGGATTAGTCTATGAAATGGGAATAGAATATATCGCTGAAGACTGGCGACTGTTCATCGACAGCTTAGTCACTAGCTTAAAAGCAGTGTTACTGCATAAAACGAATCTGAAGCCCTCAATACCTTTAGCCTTTAGCACAGACTTAGAGGAATGCTATGCAACAATGGAAATTTTGCTAAGAGACCTTAATTTATGGAAAATCTGTTGCGACCTTAAAGTTGTTAATATTTTGCAAGGCATAAAGGGTGGTTGGCCAAAGTATTATTGCTTTCTGTGCCGTTGGGACACACGAGCAAAAGTAGATCACTACTCGCATACTTGGGAAAAACGAAAGTCGGGAGTGAAAGATGCCACTTTAGAGATGACAGCGGAGCCACTAATAAAAAATATAAGTGACATATTGTTGCCACCACTGCATATTAAGTTGGGCATAACGAAGAAGTTTATAGAGACGGTAACGAAAAATAAGGACAACGTATTTCAGTGCCTTAAATACACAATTAAGGTAGATAGATGCGAAGAATGCTGATGAAGGTCGTAGCGGTCCAGAAAATGCAGCATTTCATTCTGCTAGCGTCTAATTTTTCGTGTTTTCTTTGGAAAACGTCCGCATACATTTGTAAAATAAATTTTCTTTCTAAAAAAAGATTTTTAGAAATTAAAAAATAAATGAACTTCAGCCAAAAATAATTTCTATTCATTTATAAATTTGTATATATTTACACACATCGTGACGAAAAATAATTTATTGGGTTCAAAACAAGGAAGAAATACAACAAAAACAAATCTTTACTTCATTTTACACTGTCAATAAACTCTTTGCATAAAAATGTTTTGTTTCACTTTTCGTTAATTGTTGAAGCTAAACTGTGATTTACCGTTATTATATGCGCACATTGTTCTTAACAGTGAATTTTTAAATTAGTTTGTGAAGGACTTTGACTTTTTACACGTCAAAAACTTACAACATTTGAAGTATTTAACATGGCTGGGAAGAGATTGTCGTATAATATCTTTCAATTGATTTATTATAATCGCCAACTGGAAAGGAGTGCGGACGAGTTTTCGGAAATGTTTTCAGAATTACGGAGAACAGTTTAAAATGTCATAAATCGAGCCAAAAAAGAGAATAGTCTGGAATTAAAGCAAGGTGTTGGGCGAAAGAATAAGATAAGCCGACGTGCTTAGCAGTTCATTTTAAGAAAACTGGTTCAAACCCAAAATTTCCACGCAACAACTAGCAACAGAGCTGGAGAATGAGCTTAGTGTTATTGTTTGCCACTAGATAGTGCGTCAGACCATAATAAAAATTAAATACTCGTCAAGAGCAACAAGAAAAGAATCCTGCTGTTAGAAGCAAATATAGAGAAGCGATTTTCCTTCACTGTTCGGAGCGTTTCGCAGCCGAATTTATATTGTGATGAAACGAAGACGATGTTATACTTTAACGATAGTATATGAAGGGTGTAGCGTAATCCCTTAATATCTCTGAAGCAGCAAAATAATATTCTAACAGTTAAATTTGGAAAAATGTCTATAATAATTTGGGGCTTCGTCTCAAGCCAATGAGTAAGTGACATAGCTTTTTTAGACGCAACGATGGACCCGCGTCAATATTTGGACATTTTGCGAATCCATTTAATTAATAGTACGCAGAAATTTGGTTTGATTAGGGACAACGAACCAAGTTTTAAAGTCTATCAGGACAATGACCGTAAGCATAAGTCGCACATGGTAAGAATGTGGCTGCTAAATAATTGAGGTCACAAAAAATTTTTTGGTATAAAAATGTTATGAAATTACTAAAAACTTTAAATAAATCGTGTTTGTTTTCAGTGTGCAAAATCAATATTGACAGACTGTAAATATAAAAACATGTTATAACCAGTATTCACGGTTCATATTAAACTTAAAATATTTAAGGAGACTTAAGTGTTGGCGAACTTTTATTCTATATTGTAAATAGGGCTGTCATATTTGCCGATTTATCAGTATTTTGCCGATTTTTTGCCTCAAAATTATAAAAGTGCCGATTTTCCGATTTTAGCTGCAAAAATTCCGATTCTTTCGATAAACTCTTAAAACACGATAATTTCGTTTGTTTCAGTAAATAAGTTATTTCTTCAGTGTCTTTAATTAAATAATTTGCAAAGTGTCTGTGCATATAAATAAATATAAATATAAATAAGTGTTTTCGATATTTTATTTTTTCATCCTCTTTCAACTGTATAAAAGAGCCGAAAAAAAGTCGACCGTATACAGTAGAGAAAGAAAAACAGAATTACTGTTGGTTATTGTTGTTTTTGCTTAAACTTTGATTTTTGTCTTTGCTTTATTGTTTGGAAAAGAATCTTTAGTTTATTTAAAATGTTTGTCAGAAGTTTCCTGAAGACTTATGTAAGCAGTAACGAAATGGCCATCGAGACGTGCTTTGGCCCTCAATAAGCAATATCGGTAATTAATTTAATCGGGATAATTAAATAAAAAGTAGCACAAAGTTTTTTGTGAAAATTAAAAAAAAAAATAGTTGATCAATTCTAACTTTAGTGCTTAGTCTGGAATATTAGTATTTTTGGGGAAATTAACCGCTATGTATTCTTAAGTGCATTCTTTTATTTAACATATCTAAATAAAATTAATGTTAAGAATTATAATGGGAAAATGTAAAAGCTGCACTTCTGAAGAACGGAGCTTCATTCTTGAACTGCGTAAAGCTGGAAAATCATAGAGGAAAATATCAGAGCAGCTCTAGTGTTCGATAAAGATGGGTTTTAACGCCCTACAGCATATAAAAAAATATAACACCGTAGCCAACGTTCCAAGACATAAAAGACCACGCAAAACATCAGAGTATACCGACCGCATGATAAGGCGAATCTCCAAAGCAGATCCCAAAAATTCGTCCGCTGATATCCAGCGTGATATTTATGACAAATTCAATATCACGATCTCTAAGAGAACTTTTTCACGGCGTTTGGCTGAAGTAGGGCTACATGGCGGAGCAGCCCGTAAGAAGCCATTTTCAGTACAATGCAAAAAAAAATTTGCCAAGTCTCATTGTAATTGGACAGCAAATCAGTGGAAATATGTGCTTTGAAGCGATGAAACTAAGATAAATTACCTTGGTCCTAATGGTCGGAGATTTTTTAGACGACCCATTAACCAAGAATTTAATCCTCGCTGCGTTTTACGCATAGTAAAGCATGAATGATAAAAGTAAATATTAAAATATTATACTGCTTTATTCTATCAATAATAATATTTTATAGTCATCCAAGAATCATTTTTTAAATTAGTTATGACTGCCATATTCATTTCCTTATTGCAACCGTATTCAAGATAATACACGCAGCCGACAAAATTCGATTGGCAACAAATTCGGTTCTTTAACGAATTGTTTTTTTCTCTGTGTGTATTTAAAATAGGTATTTTTAATTTGTCGATTTTATCAAAATCATCTGGTGCCCTTGATTGTAAATAAATCAAAAGAGAAAAATAGCATGGTGCCACATATGAGAGAGTTTTAACTTTGTAAATAAATGTATTTACACCATCTACAGTTTTTAGTATTGTAGATGGTACTATGAGTAAATTAAATATGTACGCTTTTTGGTGTTGCCGTGTTTTAAATTTATGACGATTTACAAAAGCTACAAGATGTAAAAGGTTGCAATAGCAAACCGTAAATTCCGCTATTATTTTTAGTAATAAACGACACAGCCTGTGTTAACACTGTGTTAAAAATTATTAAATAATTTTTGTTATTAAATTAAGGCACCATAATGCTAATAAGACAGACATAAGCTTTGAGACGAAACGCGTTATTGGAAATCAAAGTTTTAAATGGTGAGAGACGAGATACCTGGCGGATTTTCAAAATACTTGGCGAAATTTTTGGCTATTTTTCATGATTTTTTCTACGATAACATTGCATTTAAAAAGAGATAAAAACCTGTCAGCTTTATTTTATACGTTAAAGGTTCGTTATATTTGTACGTAGCGTCAAATGGTAAAAGCGCTTAAAGCAAAAGGCTGTGAGATACAAAAATCAAGGAAAATAGGGATACATTACAGGGTTGTCAGATTAGGGGATTTACCCCCAAATCGGCGATTTTATTTTCTAAATGGGGATGAAAATTTCGGTTTGTGGATTGAGGATTTCTTTGAGAATATATTTTGCGTTTTGACGATTTAAAGAGTTTTTAGTATTATTAAATAAATTTTACTTTTTTGCTACGTACAATTTCCATTGTTAAAATTAATGATTTGTAGGTGTCCCTGTAAATTAAAAAAAAAAAAGAATTCGTCTTTTCAAACAATGAAGTCAATGAAAACCAAAATAAGAAATAAAATGCAATACGATATGCTTGAATTTTTATTGAGAACTAGCTGTACTCGGGGCGCTTCGCTACTCCAAAGAGAATAATCATACCACAACCACTATTCTAAGCAAGCTTTTCATTTTATTAATATGGAAGTTATAACAGATTTTCTTCTGCCTTTTGGATGTTATGAATCAGGACTAATTTATCTTTCATATATTCTTAAAACTGTTTTTTGTTAAAAACGATTTTGCACATTTTTTTCTTCCCCACCTGCCCCTCCTATTTCCCGAAACTTCTAAATATATAACTATCTCTGTTTTCATTGTTTTTTTAATCGGTTCAGCCGTAAATGCCCGTTATTTATTAAACACAGTCGGGAAAACTTTCTTTCATATACTGGACTAAATATTTCGATAATAAAGTGCAAGAAAGCCTATACGAGTTCTGGCCTAAAGTTTACGATTACCAGGATGCTGCTGGTACTTTAAGGAGTTGTCGATGGCCGCTCGTAATATGTTAATTGCTCCCACAAGATATGCAAATTGGGATCATAAAATCGATAGTTTTTTACATGCAATAGCTCATTATCGATTTGAATAAAAACTTTAATATCCGCTGGGGATTTTCCACTTATTGTAATAAATTAATCAATTCGTTATTAATGCATTAATGTGAGTACCACAAACTCAGATTTATTTACTACTACAAAAATAGTAAAAACAATGACAGTTTAAAATATATGTACATATGTATATGAATAAACAATTAAAGAGTAAGTATTACCCAATTTTTCACCCTGGCGATGACTTTTGAAATACTACAGTAGTCTTGTAAAACCTTAAACAGCAGCTGCAAAAACATAAAAAAAAAAAATCAAATAATTTTTTGCTGTTCAAAATTAATAAAAAAAAACAAAAAACTTAAGATAGAAGTGCATAAAAACAATTGAATAAAAAATAATTATAATGCGTCATGATGTTACGTAATATGACAGGATGGCCAAAGTTTTTAACGTTTTGTGTGACAGCAAAAATTTAATTTTAAATCGACTTTTTGGAGGTTGAATGCGCTGTTGGGCAGATCATTTTTTTTTTAAACCCACAAAATATTCACAACTAAGTTATTTCTGATTGTTAAAATTCAAACGGGTTTGTAAAGAGGTCAAATATTTTTTGAAAATAATTTTTTTTCAAATAATTTTTTTTTCGATTTCTTTAATTTGCCGTTTTTTTGCAATATTTTTTTTTAAACATGATGTTTTTAAAACATGATTTTTTTGTAGTACCGTAGAAGATTACACTGCGTCGTCAAGCAACATCGTTAAATTAGATACCCAGTTAGCATTTGGAAGATTGTTTTTACTAAAATCACCAAAGTGAGTCTTTTAAGACTACCCAAGATGACTTAAAACTGATTAATCAGTTGTGCGTTTAAAAAGAGACTCGAATATCATTCCGACAAACACAAAGAAAGCGACTTGTTTAAAAACAAAAAGTATAAAAAGCAAATGCTTGAAATTCGACTGTTTTTAGAATTTTTTTAAAGACATATAAAACGCAGCCTAACGATGAAAAAATGATTCCAATACATATTTTATTTTTGTCACTTCGTAAAGAAAATAGAGGCACAAATGTAAAATAAATTTTTTTAAAATTCATTTTTTTAAATTTTAATTTTAAGAAAATTACGAATAACATGCAACCGAATGTAACACTACGTCTTGACGAGCAATTGATTGGTTCGCACATGAACAAAACGTCAGCAGAATAGGTTTTAAACATTTGTTCATGTTTGTCTGCGTGGAGGAAACTTGGCGAGGTTAATGCTTCGATTTCTCGTTGTTTGAAAACGACATAACATCGACAACGATGGTCTACACAAGCCATTTAAATGTGCGCACATGAAATTGTTCAATGTTTGAACAAATCAATGGTTCGTCAAGACAGCGTGTAATAAACAATAAGCAAAACTTAGTTTGCAATGTTTAATTTTGGGAAAATATACATAATAAGAAATATTCGTATAATATGTTTCGAAGAAGACTCGCATACGGCTAGTAATATGATCAAAAATTGACTAGAAAAAGTATCGTATTTGATTATAAGTACGGTTGAAAACAGTATCGAAAATGAGTGGAAAACGCGAGTCATAAGGGACTCGTTCAGAAGAGTCGCGGCTAGGGTACCATTTTCTACCGACAAAACAATCATTTTCGACTCTAAAACGAGCGCATAAACGATTATTTTAATCGTGTCGAGGAGTCAAAAGAGACTCGAATATGATCAATAATTCAAAAAAATGCTAGCTGGGATATGAGCATGTACAGTAAGTGCAACGGTATTAATTTGTTTATGTTCTTATACATACATATGTATGAATGTAGGGCGAATACATGTTGGAAAGTATTTGCGAAGCTGATCACCAGATGGCATTACTTCTAAAAGATATATTACATTTAAAGTGACATTTGCTGAGCAGTCCACAAAGCGAAATTTGTGTGCGCCATACAAATTTTAGTTTTTTTTAACGTGTTAATGGATAATGAAAACCGCTTAAAAAATGTAAAATAAAATAAAATTTGAATAATATGAGAAATTTTCCCGTACCAAGATTTTCTATGTTTTCCAATTAAAGAACATCGAGGGATTTGCGAGTTTGGAAATCTTACTAAAAAGACTGGAACATCTGTCTGGCAAACGACTTTTCGTTATATCGCACCATTTCCAGTTTATTAAAAATTGAATCGCATGATTTTCTCAAAGTAATCGAAACTCCAAACATTGGGGAAGTTGCAGCACGTTATCTCTCGTAAACTGCACGTATTTACCTTTAATTGTCTATTTTAATGTCTTGTTTTTTTTCTTTTGTTTTACTGAGCACATAATTTTCTCTGCCCACTTTTTTTTATAGGCAAAATGACACCGACATTCAAAAGCAAATGAACTTGCCCTTTTCTTGATTTTGAAATGAATAAAAATACTAAAATTTTCGCATTTACAAAAACAAACAAAAATTGTTTTCGAAGCGTAAATATCACTTGTTTTTAATTTTTTCTTTAATCATTACACCCCTATGCTTCTTCGATTATTATCAAAAGATTTTTGTTTTTGTTATAATACGTATCACAGGGATGTTGGTGGTTTTCTATGCACTAATATCTCTCTATCCAAACCTTTATAATTATCAGCGCAACGCTCTAACCAACCATATGTTTGATTTGTTGTTATGGGTGCATAATAGTGAACACGGCTATCGTATTTTATACGTCTTTCTATTTCTTTCGAAAAATAAAGATAATGTTGAAGAATTTGAGGTGCGACTTCGTTATTCTCATGACGTGCATAAAACTTTGCAGTTAAAGGCTTCAACTTGAAATTTGCTTGAAATTTATGCTCGCTGTTAAATTTCTTGATACAGCAATTCATTTCAAAAAAAATATTTATGTATGTATGAATATAATAAGTATGCTTAATATTTGTATATAAATATATTACTAAAAAATATATATGAATGTTTTCAAAAACTTCAGCATGTGTCAAGGCCTTGTTATGTGTTTTTTAAATTTATGAACTATGGAGTCGACACAATCACGACGAACGGCGAATTTCGCACAGCGCGACGAAATAGTCATTAAGAAATCGTTGCACAAATTCGTTAACTAAAAACCAATAAGCTCGACAAAATTTATTCTACTTTAAAACTCACGATTGGTCAAACCGACTTTGATTAAATTTTTAGGGTTTGTTTGTGTGGTCGTGCATATCATCAGAATTGTCATAAAAATGAGAAATTATCTTTAAAAATTCATCACCGACTAAAATTAAAAAATGTATTTAATTTTTATAAAAAAAAAACTTTTTGCTATTTTATACAGTTGAAAGAGGATAAAAAATAAAATATCACAAAACACTACAATAATTTATTTATATGCACGGGTACTTTGCAAATATTAAATTAAATTAAACAACGGGATTTTTTTTTATTATATCTGTGGCAATAAGGAAAAAGTGCTTAAGTCTATTTTTTTGGTTTTGCAGGAGAGCAATTTTAAACTTTAAAGTTAATTTTTAAAAATTTAGTCCAAACAATAAAGCAAAGACAAAAATCAAAGTTTAAGCAAAAACAACAATAACCAACAGTAATTCTATTTTTCTTTCTCCATTGTATACGGCTGACTTATTTTTTTTTTTTTTTTGTTTGTCAGAAGTTTCCTGAAGAGTTAAGTTAGCAGTAGCAAAATGGCCATTGAGACGTGCTTTGACCCTCAATCAGTGATGCCATGTGGACGGATTTTTCCCTTTTTGTAGGAATTATTTTTTTTTTTATTTCACATGTATGGAAAAAGGGAAAGATTTCTTACTTTTATCGAATTGTAGGGATTTTTCTAAATTGCAGAATTTTTTAACACCTTGAAATTATACATTTTCCAGTTGTAAACTTAAAATTAAAAAAAAAATATGCACTTTTCTTTAAGCGTATCGTATTTTAGTTGAATGAATATATTTATCACCTGTAGGCTTTATTAATGAAGATTCTCCAAATTTTAATTTAAATGGTTTCCTATGTCCTTCTTTTTACATCAAAAGCACGCTTGGTTTTCATAGAGGTTAGTGTCTTTTTTGTTTGGTTGTTTAATTTTTTGTTTTAGTTTTAGAATTAGTCATAAGTTTAGTTAAGAGATTAACTCTCGTTTTCCCAAATTTTGCAAAAAAAAAAAAAAAATAAAAATTTTACAAAATCTGCCACATGCTAATGCTGACGCCGAAAGGATTTTTTCTGTAGTTACGGACATCGTACAAAAAAGAAACAAACTAAGCCATGATATGTTAAATTCTATTTGCATTATAAGAGCGTGTGTGAAACGGTTGCAAAGTACCATGGTTAAATAAATTTTTTCCATGGGGAGAAAATTTTATATTACGAGGGCTGCTCTATATATTTCTGGCCTAATAGTGAAAATGCGAATATTTATAATCAAAAATGGTTTTATTGTTTTTCAAAGTATTCTCCAGCATGATTTATACACTTTTGCATGCGCTCAAACCAGTTGTCGAAGCACTTTTTCCACTCCGATTAAGACACCTCTAAAACATGGTTTTTGAACACTTCAACAGCTTCTTCTGGTGACGAAAATCGTTGACCACGCATTTTTTTCTTGATGTGCGGAAACAAGAAGAAGTCAGTAGGTGCCAAGTCAGAGCTGTACGGCGGATGACCCATTAATTCGACGTTTTGGCCGGTCAAGAACGCTCTGGTTTGAGCCGATGTGTGAGAGCTCGCATTGTCGTGGTGAACAATGATTCGTCTTCTCTTGTTGGTTTTTCGAATTTCTCCGATGACTTCAGGCAAACAAATTGTAGTGTACCACTCAGAAGTGACCGTCCTACGTTGCTCAAGCGGAACAGTCGCCACATGACCAGTTTTGCCGAAGAAACAGGCTACCATTTGCTTCGAAGTGCTTCTTCCACGAACAACTTTCGTTGGATTTTGCTCGTCTTTGAAGACCCACACGGTCGATTGTTGTTTCGTTTCGGGCTCATACGCATAGATTCATGATTCGTCACCTGTGACGATCTTATAAACGTCTTTTGAAGCACCGCAATCGTATTTTTGCAACATTTCTTTGCACCAATAGACACGAGCTTTTTTTTTAACGACTTTCAAATTGTGCGGGATCCAACGAGAACAAACCTTTTTTACGGCCAGGTGTTCATACAGTATCGAATGTATGCTGGTGGAAGAAATGTCCAAGGATGTCTCTATCTCTCGGTATGTCGCATGTCGATCATGCATTATGAGTTCACGCACGGCATCAATGTTCTCTGGCACAACAGCCGTTTTTTGACGACCTTCACGAAATTCGTCTTTGAGCGAGCTTCGGCCACGATTAAATTCATTATACCAATTTTTCACAGTGCTATAGGATGGTGCTTCATCGCCATATAAAGATTTAAGTTCATCAATGCACTCTTGTCGTGATAATCCACGTTGAAAGTTGTGAAAAATGATGGCTCGAAAATGTTCACGAGTTAATTCCATTTTTTTCTATATTAATTTTTTCAAGTCACTGTAAACAACACAAATAATGGTCGTACGTCAAAACGTTTTGAGTACGATTTTGCTTAAAAATGACAAACTTTCCAATGGAAATGTCAGATTGCACTTTGCAGCACTCAGTGTTGCCAGGCCAGAAATATATATAGCAGCCCTCGTACTGCTGTGTGAAATGATATTTTTGTTGGTAATATAAAATTTTGACGTTTTTATAGAAAAAAAGAAAAGTTTATATTTTTTAAAAATGAATTGAATAAAAAATATTTTCCGTTGCTTATTTCAATTCTTTTGGGAATGACATCATCGCAGTTATTTAATATTTTTTTTCATTATTCATTAATTTTTAGCAGTTACAATTTAAATTTAAGTAAATTATTTTTTTTTTTACATTTTTACAAAAGTATTAAAATTTTTTGTTTCATAAATTTCTACGCTTTCGTCAAAAATTCTACTAGCACTCAGGCCTAGTGAAATTTTATTTACCTCAGAACTGTTAAAATTTCACTTGCAAGAGTACTTTGCTACCATTTCACACACGCCCTTAGATCTAATTTACAAGCAAGTGTAATTAATTGTGTAAATTTTAAATGCACATCTAGTCATTTAAAAAAAAATGAATTATACGGAATTATATACAAAATTTTTGCATTATATTTAATGTTGTTCTTAAGTTATTCTTATGTTATTGTTATGTCACGTTTTGTGTTACTTTATTCGTTTTTATGTTATTTTTAAATGAACCTGAATTTATGTACCTGAATTGAATTAATTATTTATATTATATTATTTATATTATTTTTTGAAAAATTGAAAAAAATAGTGTAGGAAAAAATTAAGGGAAAAAAATTTGGAATAGGGAAAAAAGGATTTTTTTTTATATAGGCTATGGGATTTCTACAAAAATCTCCTGGCATCACTACCCTCAATAATGAATATCGGTAATTAATTTAATCGGGATAATTTAAAAAATAACAGAAAATTTTTGTGTGCGAGCAGATCTTCCTTTTTCAAAAAAGTGATGTTTTTTTTCAACTGGTTTTTACTAAAATGCCATCATGTTTTCAAATAAATTAAATTAAAAAATTAATATAATAATTGATAATATAATATCCTGTTCAGAATTTATCACTTCCTATACGAAGGTATAGGTCGATGTGCCGTTCCTGGAGAGACTAATTACCTATTTCTGAAAATTTGTGGGATACCCTGCACTGTGGTTATGTAAATTTAAATTTAAAAAAAAAAACAGAAAGTTTTTATGAGAATTAAATAATAAGTACATAACATTTGAATGGGTGAGTGAATGTCTTTATAATTGGAGTGTGTTGCTGATTGCATACAAGTCACTTTCGAGCGTTTCTTAATACAAAGTGTTAACAAGTGCAGCTAATATACATATATTTTAGTTTTTATTATTTAAAAAAACTTCATTCCTAAGCAGATTTTAAAAATAACTTTTTTATTGACCGTTTGTCCGTGAATTATTTTAGTTAATATTTTGTATCATTGGTAAACGACATCGCTCATGAATTATCAGCGATTAATTGTAAAAGGGGGAATATATGTATTGTTTTAAGAGTTTCTTCTTCCCGCTGACACTGCATCCTGTGCAAATGGAAGATTTTAAATTGGTAATGATTTGTTCAAATATTAAAAGATGGATTGTGTAGAAACAGTGTAAAAAGCGCCATGAGTTGAGACAGGCCGTAATGTCGTTTTTCTATAACATATGTGCTTGTCTGCATAAAAATTTAGCTGAATCCTTGCTTAAAAATAAAAAACTCTAGACTAATGCTTTAAAGCCATATCTCGTTAAGCATCAAAATAGCAGAGGTCGGGCGCAAGACTTGACAAAACCTTACACAAGTTTACTGGGGTGCATTTCGTGCGTACTATAATTTTCAAGAATAGCACTGCCAGCTTCACATTCTAACTCTAATCGAATTAAGTTGACTTTTAGAAGAACTACGCCGCAACACACAGACTTGACAATTAAACAGCCAAATCAAATGGGGTAATAGTAAAACTGCTGCTGTCTGACTTCGCGAAATATATAAGTATCTTTCAAAACTGCAAGATATTCGAATCGTAGATATGGTTTTCTGTATTGGAATTATAAGCCCACCAGTAATTAAGAAACATCAAAGTTGGGCCGCGAATGCGATGGTGAGTGATTTAACATTGTGCTCTATAGTACAATTACGAACAAATAAATTGTGGATATCTTTGCGTAAACGGGAGAGATAAACTAAATAAAATGTTGTAAAATAAGGATTCAATAGGAATTCTTTGAGGTTTTGCAGACACGTTTCTTGATTTTGTAAAAGTTTTTTTTTTTTTTTTTTTTTTTTTTTTTTTTTGTAATAAACCTCATGTTTTGGATTTTGTCACAGATCCTCTTCAAATGCTCCTCAAAACAAAGCTATAAACTAGAATATTAGAGAATAAATATGTGGCTAATTGTATAAGTGACAAACAGCCTGCAAAAACTCTATAAAAGAAGAAAAAAAAAAAAAAAAACAAAAGAAATAGGGATGATTAAATACAATTAAATAAACATGATGTGGTCGATATCTGTGCCACATAATCTATGTTTCTACATTGTATTAATAGTCCCTTACCAACACTGAGATACATACATATGCCTGCCATTATTGAGTTAAACGTTACAATCTTTTTTCTATTTATTCTCCATCAAGTATCAAGTGTCTTATCAAAATTGACGATCTGTTAACAATGTTATTGTAAACAAAACATTAACAAATTACTTGTTTGTACAAAACATAATTGTAACACAAAACATCTTATTTATTCCATAAACATTTTAAGTACACTTTTATTACCCAGTTGGCCAAATTTTGGTAAACTTATGTATGAAAAACTTTTTTGTTAAATTTAACACTAGTTTTTTAAACTCAACCTCAACAACAAGATATATTGTGACAAATTCTTAAGGCACTTTTAGGGCCTTACTGTAGGTGCATTCGACTTTCGATGTTCTTCGCTGTCCATCGAATTTTTCGTTTTACATAGAACTTTTTGTCAAACAATATTTTTTTTTAACTTTATATTTTTGAAACAATATAATCATTCCAAGCTATTGTTATTAATTTGATGTCGGTTTGAGGTCAGTTGTACTGAAATCAACTAAAAAAAATCATTTCCCTAAAGAAGAAAAGTTCTTAAATAATTATTTTCTATTTCAAGCCAACTAAAATATTGTGTATATTTTTAATACAATTTTATAATCTTAAATGTATAGCTGAGCTGAAAAAGAGTAATTCTTGAACACTTGTATATAAAATTATAAAAGAATGAAAAAAAAGTTAATGTAAATAAATAAATAAAAATTTGTTTTGATAAAAAAAAAAAAATATAAAATTATGTGGATTTCTTATGTCAGTCGTTAATAGTCGTTTTAAGTCATGGCCATGTGGGTGTATACTTCATAAGTATGTAAAGAATGTAATTGGTTTGGGTAGCTTTGTTACTCTAATTATACCGAAGTCTTTTAAACAGGGAGGAAATTATAAACATAATTGATGTAAAACTAAACATTTAGTTAAATAAGTCGCCATTTCTGCGAAGAAATTTTTAACCTTAATGAATATTTAATGTGTAAAATTTTATTTATACTACTTATTCTAGTAAAAGTTTGTTTACTTAATACTGGAAACAATTTTATTACTTGATTATTAATTAATTTAAATACGAATGCCATTCAAGAATATGTATGTTAACAAATAATTAAATAATATTTAAAACATATATCTATCTATCAACTATTGGGACACTCTTATATCTCCAAACTTTATACTTTTTCAACTGTTCGTTTGGCAACATACATCAAATTGCAGCAACTATAGGGTCACTCTTTAATTTCCAAATTCAAATTATATATTTGCTGTTGTAGTAGATTTAGCAATCAGGTTCTGTGTACATTTCTGCCATCTGTCAGTAACGGTTCAACAGTTTGCCCATATACATCAGATTATATCAACTATTTATTTTTAATATAACATTTTTATACTTCTTATTATACCTGTCTAAAATTGAGGTGTTTGTATACAATGGTTCAAAAAATACGGCCATATAAGACAAATTAGTTTGGGAACACCCTTTAATTTCTAAATTCAAATTATAAGCTTTTTGTTATAGCGGACTTAGGAAAACATGTCCCTTGTAAATTTCAGCTGTCTGTCTATAACGGTTCAAGAGTCCGGCCATATACACCATATTACATCAGCTATTGGGACACCCGTTTATTTCCAAATCCAAATTTTATACTTGTTTGTTATAGCGGACTGACCACTGCAGGTTCGTTGTAAATTCCAAGCGTCTGTCTATAACTGTTAAAAAGTATAGCAATATACATCAAATTAAATGAACTAATAGCGCACTCTTTACTTTAAAATTCTTAATATTAATATTTGTTACTATAACGGCCATAGCAATCGATATTCTGTCCAATTTGAAAGCGGTTGTCTATAAATAGGCCCATATAAGTATATTTCCATCAATTATGGGGGCACCCTTTAATTTTTAGATTTATTTTTGTATAATTTTTTGTTTTTGAGAACTATAGTAATACGCAGTCATTTAAAATTTTACAGAAGTGCCCTTTACAATTCATAATACACCCGAAAAATATGTATGTTGTATGGGGACACCTTTTAATTTTTAAGATTATGAACTGTTTTTAAAACGGGACCATAAGCATAATCTATTATATTACCAAAAATTTTCAAAATCGGATCAGAAATGACTAAGTTCTGGAGGCACAAATACAAAAAAACTACATTCAGCCGAATTGTATAACCTCCTTCTTTTTTTGAAGTCGGTTAAAAAATAGAAAAATGTGGATAAAAATTATAAGAAAAATATAAAAGCGTCACTGTAGTTCTATAAGATAAAGAAGACAACCACAAAACAATTTAAGTAATTCTGCCAAGTGTGAGCTTGACTTACGCAAAAAGGATTCTGTAACATGTATGGCTCAACCTTTAACTTTCAATATACTTTGTGGGTAAATTTAAAATAAGCCCTTGTGAAAATATGTTACTATTAGGACACCTTAAGATTTTAATATTTAATACTTATTTTGGAGAAACTTGGCAAAACATCCTTATGGTTGAAAAAATTGGGCCATATATGTGAAATCACGTTACTATCGTGATACCCTTCATTTTACTTTAACTTTTTGCAGATTATAGCAGACATTACAGTAAATCCTTTCCACAAATTCAAGCGTCTACTTGTAACGGTTTAAGGGTTTAAAAATTTATTGTTAACAATTTAGTTTTATAGCGGATATGTTTGTAATCCTCTGTGTGAATTGCTTACTCGATGGAAAAACTAAAGCCGTTCAGGTAAGAACTACATCAATATTGGGACACCCTTTAACTTAATGTGTTATTTTTTGCTACGCTTTGCTATAGCGCATATAATCTTACTGACATTGTGCAAATTTGTGCCAAATTGTTATTGTCTTTGTTATTGTCATATTTTTATTAATATGACGTCACTTTCATAACACTTAAATTTAAATATTTATTTTTAAAGCCGCTAATATATCTTCTGTGAAAATCTCAAGAGTCTGCCTATTACGGTTCCTGAGTCCTCTATGGACTGTGACAGACAGACGGGTGAACAGATATTCTAACGCAAAAACAATAGGGAACGTTTTTTACTTTCGTTACAAAAGTATATAACGAAAATATGGAAAAGGCTGGGTACAGGTTTAGGCAAATATGATGGCCAAACTAAACAAATTTATATTAAGTTTGAAGACGCATAAATGAACTTAACTTTAAACTTGAAAGAGAGAAGATATCTCTTCGGAAATAAATATGATTTTTTCTTACAAATTTTAAAAATGCTTATAATAGTTTTTGGGATCATTGTCGAATGAATTTTTTTGTTTGATATTTTTTTATAAATATCTATAATATAATAAATAATGTAATTTTTTGTAATGAATTTAAATGTTTGGACCTTTATTTGGTACTTAAAAGTCTTTTTTTATACCCTTTACCACAAAAAGCAGAAAAAGAGTATATATAAGGCCATTCCGTATGTAATTTCTACAATATCCATTTTAGACCCCATAAAGTAGATATATTCTGAGTTCTTATGTATAGCGAAGTCGATTGAGTGATGTCCGTCTGTCCGTCCGTGTTAGTGTTGAAATCAACTTTGCCAAGGCACTAAATCAGCTAGAGAAAATTTAATTACGCAAATTATTCAGAGGTAATATCGACAGAGGTACTGTTGGAAATCAGCGAAATCGGTCCATGTCCTTCGAGGAAGCGGGCAAAACAACAAGCTGACCTATAATTTTTTCATATCATTTGAAACCATGAAGTAACTCCAATCAAATAAATTAATATATGGGGCGATAGAGAATTAAAAATAAGAAAAAACGTCAAATGAAAAAATTAGTGCTCACCCATAATTTCCGGGATTCGAGGCCTTTAAGATTTTCAATTTTTTTAAATATCAATATGGGTATCATTTTAAAGCATTTGAAGAGATCTTTAAAGAAATGCTAAAATTTTTTAAAAATACTTGACCCATTAAGAGTCGATGTCATTTTTGTGTAAAATTCTATTTATTTACTACTTAATATTTGCTTATTTTTTAATTCTCTGTCACCCTAATATTTGCTTAACAAGATTTACATAGATGATGAGGGGTATATAAGATTCGGCATAACCGATTATAGCACCCATACACTTGCAATATAATTGTGCAATTATTGATATTGTACAATAATATTGCCAATGTCACTCGACATTATTTAAATTATTTAATGCCGCATCGTTAAAATTTTTATTTAAAAATAATTTTATAATTTGAAAAAATATAACTTTGTGTGAATGGTTTTCTTTACTTTTAACACATGTATGTACATATATGAAACTGCAAAAAAAAGTTGCGCCATTTTTGCTTCAAAACATTGATACACTTATTAAATAGTGCAAATCAAAACGACAATAATTACAGCAATAAAGTACTCAATATCATAGAGTAGTGTATGGGCACCTTTACTTGTTTTAAATAAAACTGTTGACTTTTTCGTAGTGACAGAAACATAACCTCTTTGATGTAATTCGAATAGTTTTTTTGGCCACTGCACAGAGGAGTATTTGACCCAAAAAGCTGGCCAAAATTATTAAGCGTGGTTTTTGTTTTAAAAGTTTAACTTTTTTGATAGTTTTAGCTTTAGTTTGATAAAAAAAAAAGGTAGTGGCAGATTATTATTGGGTTAGTGTTATTTTTGACACCCCCACCCACCAACCACCCACCCAACCACTATTTAGAACTTTGTTTTTTTTTCATTTTGAAGAGAATTTATTTTTATATATTTGTTGTGTATTTTTAGAAAATTATTTATTATTACGTATGCCGTTCTCCCCCGCGCATTCCGTTAAAATTTGATTTGCAACTGTACTTTATTCTAAGAGCAAGTCAAATTAAATTTAGATAGTCGAACTATTGTAGTTATGTAGATACAGAGAAATAAAACAAAGCTTTTTATGGATGTTACAATGTCTCCTTTCTCAAAATTATAATATATCCAATATTAAATATTTATAAAAATTGGTCTCGTAGCTTGGCTTCCTATAAGGAATAAACAACCAAATAAGCAAAAACATGTTCCCTTCTAATATTTATTTTATATTATTAAATACAATGGATATACAATTTTGTTGGCATTGTTTAAAATTTCATATTGGTTTTTCGTGAGTTCAGCATTTATAAACAATGCTAAAGCACCCTCCGTTGAAAACTTATTGACTGTGTTGACTTCGGAAGTTGTTAACGATCACTTGTAAATTTTTGCTTTTCTTGGAGATCGTGTTATATCCATTATTAATTTAGCCGCATCTGGCTCATTGATGCAGTAAATGTGATCTCCTCTGTTGTTAATTGCTGACGAATTTCTTTTCTTTCACTTGCTTCATTAAATAATTTTTTTGGTCGCCCTGAAGATGAACTGCCAAATACTGGTATTGTCACAGTTCCTTCCAGCCATTTAGCATACGTGCTTAAAAATCGGTCCTCTTTTCGTTGTGCTAAACCCCAATATCTTTTGAAACAATTTTTGAAATTTATAACACACTGCATTGTATATCCCCATCTCCCTGGCATTCTGAAATCGCACACAATTTACTAGCTAAAAACTGCAACTTCTCGTCAATGATTCTAGCATTAGATTCCTGTACTATTTGAAATAACTCAAATCTTGTGTAAATTTTTTCCAGTTATCTCTCAAAGTTGCAAAACTCTTATAATAAGAATTTTGCGCTATAAGCCATATACGTATATTTTTCAAAGTGCATTTTTCCGTTAATTAGTTAATAACCTGATACTTGGGTGCATTTTTTATATACCTGCACCGTTTTTAAATGTAATTTTGATTTGTAACCCTTTTAAATTAAAGAAGAAATAAAGTGTCCTGAAGACGATGAAGTATTACATAGACCGCTGGTATACAAAAACAGTTTAATAGGTGTGTATGCGTGGGTTGACTTACAGTTAGTAAATTTGAATTTATAAAGTAAGAACTGAATTCTAAGAAATTGCTCTTTAAAGGCAGGTAATCCATCATGTTGGTAGTTGTTAAAAGTGATTAAATAATATTTCACATCAATAATTCGAAAAACACAAAGTTTATAACGACAATAAAGTATAAGAAAAAGTGCCTTATGAGCAAAAATAGAAAAAAGGTAAAATTTTCAAAAAATCACCAAAAATAATGGCGCAAACTTGCGCAAACTTTTTTTCTTTTTTCTTAAATTAGAGATTTCATATTTTATTGTGGTATATAACATTATTTGTACAACAGCTACCTTCACTTTCAAAAAGCTTTTCCTTTTTTGTTTTTGGTAAGAATTAATATATTTAAATACATAGTTTTTTTTATAATTAAAATTTTAAAAATAAATATTTAAGATAAATTTTTCTTTTTAAATATTAAAAATAGCTGCTGATGAAATCTTTCAGGCAAAAAAAAAATCAATGTAATACCTCTATTCGTTTAGCTATAAAAAATATCATATAAATATCTTGAAATCGAAAAAATTCAATAAGAACGCATGCAATTTTCTTCACTTTTCTGACTTTAACAGCGTCCCACAACTACAAATCTAAACTTACACCCTTTAAATTGCACGATATGATGTAGAATTTTGTTCTCTATCGATCTGCGTAATTTTTTCTTAGGATTTCATCAAATTAATTTTTGCCTTTTTGGCCAGCTTTTTGGGTCAAATACTCCTCTGTGCACTGTATTAAAATAAACTTTTTACCAAGGCACATTAATTTTACAGGTAATAGCAGTTCTAAAACAACTACAACAATAAGTAAACAACATGTATTTTGCTTTTGCAAAATATATTTTCAGACATTAAATTAACTGACGCACAGTAGTTTGAAAACGATTTTTTTGACTAAATTCGGTATCTTATGAACCACTCAATATATCTCAACGAAATTTTACAGAGGCAGGGCAGAGATGTCTGTCAGTGAATCTACGGACGGTCAGGCTCTTAGGTGAAGGAGGGCTTCTGGGTAGGGCCCCAAATGTAGGTATCTCGGACATATATTTTTTTAAAAATGTTATAAAAAGTTAATTTTCACTCGAATGTAAAAATTTTTTAAATTTACTCAGATCTTGAAAATAAATGTGCAGGGAGAAAATTGGCTTACAATTTTTTTTGTTTGTTTTGTTAATTTTGGCCAATCTTAACTTAGAGTTTTTGGCGTAGATCGCTTATTAATTATCTGATTATTACTTTCAGACATATGCTATATTCTTAATAAAATTAAAAAAAAAAACAAGTTTAATTTTTTTTAATAGCGATTTTCGTTAAAAAGTTACAAGCGTCTGAATTGAGAAAATGTAAAAAATATCGTTTTTTTATTAGTTTTTTCTGGAAAAAGGTGGTATTCTCCAAATTTGGTAAGTCTCCAAATTTGGGTACATACTCCAAAAAGAATTTGACAGCTTCGTGATTAATTAAGGCCTCATTCAAAAAAAAAACAATTTTTTTATGACATTTTCCCCTTTATTTTACCAGTTGATTAAAATCTCTTTTAGCTTTATTACTTCAAAATTTCAAAATTTTGTAGGAATAGCCCGATGCGTTATGATATTTAATTTCTCAAAGAACCACCTTAACATTAATTTTTCAGTTTTTTAGTTTTCTAGATGTCATACGCTTTCCTTTGATGCTACTTACTTACGTATATTTAAGCTAGAGGAGATTTCTTTACCTCGCATCCTCGTGATTATGTAAGCTTATTTTTTTATATGTATGTTAAAACCAAAAATGTGTATAAACACATTTTGTACCAAACTTCTTGGTTTTAACATATAAAATGAGCAAACAAAATCATGAGGAGGCCAGGCCTACAATTTTTAAATAAAATGAAGTTTCAATAAGTGTGTAAACTTTTTTGTTTTATGAAAACTTTAAATATATTTCCACAACACCACTGTACGAAAAGAATTTTTGTAGGAAAAAATAATAAGTGTAAACAAAATTTGACATCTGAAAACATAAACAAGAAAGTCAACTGATCTACTGCCACTACCTATTATATTAATCTGCCTTGCTTCTTACTTTATAAAATATTGAAATAGAGTTGAAATGTGTTTTATGCCAAATTTTTATGGAAATTTTGTCTGTTTTTGCAAGGGATAATTTTTCGTGATCACTACTATCACCTCATTTCCATAAAAGAATCGTCAAATAATTTTATTTCATTTGTATTAAAGTAATACTAAAATAATAACGTTTGTTCCGTTATACATGCGTAAAAAATTTATAAAAATTACCAAGGGAAAGTGTTCTCCAACATTTTTTTTAATTTATAATTGTTTCTGAATCTTTTATAATCGTTTTTCAATCAAAACATATCGAAATATGCCTTTCAACTTATTTTCTCATCAAGTACCGCAATCATTTCAAATTAGAAAGAAAAATAAATCAGACATAAAATGAATACAAACAAAATTCAAACAAATGTATTTTAAATAAGATGTGTAAAAAAGATGATGGAGATGATACAATTTCATTAAATATGTTTTTTTTTTGTTTTGATAAGGGGTCGGTCGGCTGTCTTTCTTTTCTGTATGAATGAATGGCGTTAACAGGATAACAGATTAGTTTTTTTTTTACTACCTGATAAACTACTGAAAGTTATATTTGTGTGTGTTTGTGCAAATATTTTAAACTGTTGCAACTATGTGTGGTCTGGGTTACGCCCCTTAAATCATCTCTGTGCACACAGAATAACAACAAATAAATAACTCATTGAGTTTTTGAATGAAATGGTTTATTTGTGTGTTTTTAAAATGAGACAGCATTACAGAAAGAAAATAAACAAAAAAGAAATAGCAAATACAAAATGGAGACTTAGCAGAGATCCTTTAAAATCACTAACGAGTTTCAAAATTAGGACAGTATTAAATTAACAACCACTTGAAAAGGATCTTCTTAATTAAAAAAAAAAAATCTTTCATTCACCTTCAATATGAGTGATTTTAGTATAGAATATATATTAAATCGAGCCGGCGAAAAATATGAGGGAACTAATCGTTCAATTAGTCTAGTGAAATATAATAATAATTTGTTTCCTATTCATCAATTTATGATGGTGATGAATAATCATGAAAATAAATCAGAATTTTTTAAAAAATTACAACAGCATCACCAGCGACAGGAACAGGAACAACAACGTCAATGCTTGGAAGAAATGCCTGTATTAGATTGGTTACAATACTCCCGATATCATCCACCAAAATTGCCTAGATCATTACGTCAATGTCCTGCTAAGCGCACTCCTGGTCGCCTGCCACGTATTCCCTTTACACCTGCTCAATTACAAACATTAGAAAATGCCTACAAAAAGTCCAACTATTTAAGTGCCGAAGATGCAAATAAATTAGCGGCGGTATTGGATCTGACAAATACACGCGTTAAGATATGGTTTCAAAATCGTCGTGCTCGTGAACGGCGTGAAAAACGTGAAAAAGAAGAATGTTACGATTCAACATTATCATCCAACGATTCTGGTCCCGAACAAGAGGATGTAATAGAAATTGAATAAATGTTTTTAAAATCGTTTGTTAGATTTTTCTTTTTTGATGTAAATATATGTAAAGTAAATTATAGTTTTTAATTTAATTTAGTTGCGAATATGTTTATTTAAAAGATTAAAAAGATGTTACTTTATTTAAATAAAATTGCTTTATAAAATTTTGAAATTTCATTACTTTTGTTGTTAATGTTTTTAATAAATTAATTAAAAAATGATTTCTGGTATCCGATTGATAATTAATAACTGTCCTGCTGTCAACAGCCTTAACTATCGACTCTAGTCATTTAGATCTATCGTAATTGCTAACATTTTGTTCCCCATACATTATTTAATATGTGCCTGTCTGTGCTTTTAAGCTAAGTCAGTGCTGGAAGTTCGCATACAATCTCTGCTATCGTTTCAACATTTCATACAGACACAGCGTGCAAGTATCATCACTTAAAGTTTCATCTGTCCTTCTTGACTTTCTGCCGAGGGGTTGGTGACTGTCTTAGGAGTGACTTTAGAGAATAAACCCACGAGGCATTCCTGTTTATCTCTTTTGATTCCCTCATAAGCCTTGCATTTCTTCAGAGAGGCTTCCTTGTCTACCCCCACCAGATTTAGATGGCAACAAAATTGGAATTAAAAAAAATAAATTATTTTAATCTGGCTTAAGTAATCATTCGTACATTTTGATTTCTAAATTTATTTATTTTTAAACAAAACAGGGAAATCAGACGCTCGCAGAAAGCTAGAACTTGCTGCTAAACGGAAATTTAGCTAAAACAAAAAGAAAAAATAAATGTGACGACTAATAAAGAAAATAACGAAAAAAGCTTTGGGTTCTGTGCAGACTTCTTTTTACCAACTCCATAGTGATTGATTATAAGTTTTTTTTCTCGTATTCTATTTTTTTAAATTGGTTCTTTCAATGTACACAAGCTTAGATATACGAGTATAAGATGTAAGATTTAGCCAGTCTTCTAGCACAGACAAGGCCCTACTAAGAGTCTGTTATCAGTCTCAAACGCTAAGAAGTACTTCTAACACTACACTTAATCACGGCGAGCCATATTCTTGTGCCTGCCAGCCGACGGATGATTTTTGATTAAATTGTCTATTACTTTTTTTTTGTACCCTTCACCACGAAAAGTGTAAAAAGTGTATATCCAAGTTTGTCATTCCGTTTGTAATTTCTACAATATCCATTTCCGATCCCATAAACTAAATATTCTGAGTTCTTATGCATAGCAAAGTCGATTGAGCGAAGTCCCTCTGTCCGTGAAGTACCTTCAATCAAAAAAACAAATATATGGGGCGGTAGAGAACTAAAAAAAAGAAACAACAATATCAAAAGAAAAAAATTGGCGCTCGCCCATAAATTTCCCAAGTTACGGGGCTCTGAGATTTAAAAATTTTTTAAAATATCAATATGGGTATCATTTTTTTTTTATAAAGAGAAGTAGAACTTCAGGCATTTATACCAACTTAGTTTAGGAAAGGGATCGATGAGAGAAAAGACATGTGGTGAAAGAAGATAGATATAGCCATTTTATTAAGTATTTTACTTCGCGGGCAAATATGCTATGAAGAAGTACCGAGATGCGTTTTTTAATGTTAGATCTGACTATGTATTTATACCTTAAAAAAGAAAAAAAACATTTTTATTTTTTGACTCTCGTAAGGGTTGAACCCAGGGCAACCAGATTTGAAGTCAACGTGCTAACCATCTTAACTATAGCAGCCTCAAAAGAGATCTATAAGGAGATACTAAAATTTCTTAAGAATTCTTAACCCATTAAGAGCCGATGGCATTTTTATGTAAAATAATATATATGCAGTACAAAATATTTTTCCGAGTTATGGACCTCTGAACTTTTCATAGAAAAGTATGATTGTGCACCATATTTTCTAAGATATTAATATGCGTATCATTTAAAATCTTTTGAAGAGTTATTTAGGGAAATACAAAATTTTTTAAAAAATGTTTAACCCATTAACAGCCAATGACTTTTTTATGTAAAATTATATATGAGCTGGTTTTTTAAAAGTGGTAAAGAACCATTTTATCATGTTGCTTATTTACTTCAACAACGTCATAACTCAAAAAAATTCATTTCGAGATAATTACAGTTTAAGTTTTTGACTCGTTCTCACCATCGATAAAAATATCAGACTGCTTAAGTTCGTTCCCACTACAATTAGTAACATGATTCATAATTAAAGAAACCATTTAAGAAAACTTTTATTGATTATATATTAAAGGGGAGGTCTTGGACAAACAAAGTGGGATGTTTGAATTATGACATTATTGCTGTAAAAATATATCGGATACTATCCGATACTATGTCGTTAACTAAAATATGTCGTTATTTGTAAAAAGAAAACGGACTTTTACTTAATATTTTTCATTAACACAGCCATAATTGAAAATAATACATTATATGCGAAAAGTCGATACATTTTAAAAATATCTTTTATTAATACGTACAGTCACAAAACGTATGTGACAATGTTTTGGAAAGCGATATGATCTTAATGTTATGAAGTTTACTCCACAACTCAAAATGTGTCTTCTTATTGACAAACAAAGTTTCCAAACATGAAACGAAATAACGACTTATTCTCCTAAAACGTAAAAAGTGAAAAAGATATAAAGATGAAACTTTTACACAATACAAAGATTAAAAGGAGAACAATTCTGTATGATTAACTCCAAAATTTGAAATTTTGAGTTATGACATTCTTGAAGTAAATGAGCGATATATTGACATATTAAGGGGTTTGTGTTTGAATAATTTTAAAAATATTGGCCATCTTGAATGAACTCAAGTGATGTTTTTTACACTATACACCTTTTAAATTTTATTATGAAATAATATTTACTAAAATTATTAAAAAATTAACAATTTTTTTGGCTCCACATGGACTTACACCAATTTCAAAAATAACATTTTAGGAGAAATAAAAACAGGAGCAAATACAAGTCCATATTTTTTTTGACATAGGCTTTTCTAAAATAAATTTTTATGTAAAATGTAACAATTAAAATTAAGACATTTATTTATTTTTATTTTTTATTATAACTATCATCAAGGCAGATTTATTTTACTAGGTAGTAGCGGTAATACAACAAATACAACATTTACAAAAACAACATTCCTTTTTATTGTAGTTTTGTGTTTTGGAAACGTCAAAAACACAAAGAGAAATAAAAGATAATTGCTCTCAATACACATGCTTGCTTTGTCTCACAAACGCACGTTGTTAGTGTTATTTGAAATTCGCAAACAAACAAAGGAAAATACAAAAACTTTTGACATTTCCAACTACAAACCAGCTGGGCGGACGACACTACCTAGTAAAATAAATCTGCCATGACTATCATTAATACATTTAAAATATTTACAATAATTACGTTTTTTGAGATCTTACTTAATTAAGTATTGCAACAAATATGCATTTATTGTGTAAAAATATCTTAAATTTAGTATTTACATTAACGCAGTGTTAGGAAGAAAAGATAGGGTAAAACCTAGTAAAGATTTAAAGAAATTCTGAATTAATCCTTCTATCAGCTTCATTGCTGAAGTTGAAGAAAAAATTCGAACTTCAAATCTTTAAGTTAAATTAGATATTACTGATTTAAGCAAATCTTTTTGAAAATTTTGATTCATTCTACTTGTTGAGTATCTTCTGGCTAAATTAAAAATGATTTTTAAATTTTTATTCAAGATTATTTGCAACTACTTTAGATAGTACTTGGCACATCTATTTCACCTAATTTGACACCCATGTGTCATAATAGGCCGTATGCACATTTTATACAGTAAGATTTTGTTTTTATAATTCAAAGTTGATTTTCGATTGAATAATGGGAAAAGGGCTCTTCCACATTTAATTGCCTTTTTACAGGTTCTTAGAACATGATGTCTGAAAGTCAGTTTTTTATCTAATTCAATTCCAAGATATTTAATGGTATCAAGGAGAGAAATTTCAACTCCTTTCACAGATAGTGGTATTGAGGATTTTGATTCATTCTACTTGTTGAGTATCTTCTGGGTAAATTAAAAATAATTTTTAAATTTTTATTCAAGATTATTTGCAACTACTTTAGATAGGTCTTGGCACATCTATTTCACCTAATTTGACACCCATATGTCATAATAGGCCGTATGCACATTTTATACAGTAAGATTTTGTTTTTATAATTCAAAGTTGATTTTCGATTGAATAGTGGGAAAAGGGCTCTTCCACATTTAATTGCCTTTTCACAGGTTCTTAGAACATGATGTCTGAAAGTCAGTTTTTTATCTAATTCAATTCCAAGATATTTAATGGTATCAAGGAGAGGAATTTCAACTCCTTTCACAGATAGTGGTATTGAGGATATTCATTTCGGTGATTTATTGAAGGGATATATTATTGTTTGAGTTTTAGTCCCCTTTCACATACATCAAGTTTGACTCGTCAAGTCTTGAGTTTTTGGGAGAAAGAGGAGAAGAAAATAGAAAGAGGCACAAACCTGACCGTACCATCAAGTTTAAGAAAATTTCATAGGCTGCAGAATAGAAGTTGCAGAAGTTGAAAGCAAAGAAAACGAAACTTGATGAAAAAACTTGACGGTGTGTGTGAACACGAATGCAGGCTCAAAAAAAAATTAAATAAAAACTGATCAAGTAAACTTGACGTAAAAGAGGACTTATTTTTATTTATTTTAATATTCCATTTTTTTAAATATTTTTGAGCATGTAAAAGACCTTTTTTCATTCTTTTGACTATAGCGTTTGAAACTTTACCTGTTGTTATGATGGCAGTGTCGTCTGCGTATAGTGCAACTGATTGATCTTTGAGTATTTCAAAATCCGATGTATATATTGAGTACAAAACAGGTGATAACACCGAGCCCTGGGGATCTCCCGCGCGGGATATTGCGCTGGGTGGAGTATTCAGTATCAATATTGACTACAAAGGATCTCTCATTCAGAAAACTTTGTACCATCTTTTGTATGTAAATTAGATAACCAAACTTATGGAGTTTAAAAATTAAGCCATTGTGCCATATAGAATCAAAGGCTTTTTCTACGTCTAACAGCACTATTCCAGTACTTTTTCGGTTACTTTTGTTATTTGAGATAAAGTTTACAATTCTCTTTACTTGGTGCACAGTTGAATGTTCTTTTCGAAAACCAAATTGCTCTTTTTTGTATTATACTATTAGTCTCGGTGTATTCTTTTATTCTCTGTAACACGATTTTTTCGAAAACTTTATCTAAGCAATTCAGCATCCTTATTGGACGATAACTTTTAGATGATTAAGACATTTATATACACTTCTTCCTTAAAGAGAAAATATATAATTTGTTTTCTTTAGCATTAGCATATTGAAGTATTTAAGAATAAAAGGCGGTATGTATATAAGGTTACATATTAATTTTCCTAAAGTTTTTTCGTCTTCCCTTTTTTCAAACAAAAAATGCTTTAAATGCAACATTTTTTTCCGCACTAATTTTACAAAAAAATTTTGTAACGTTCATTCTTTTTAAATCTCAGTCAACATATTGTACTCGTAAGGCAGTTTAAAATTTCTCTGTACTTATTTTTTTCTGTTTAATATTGCCTCTTCTAAAGATTTAGTTCTGACAAACTCTTTTCTTTCCCTACAAAATAAAAATGAAGCTATTTTTTCGGCAAGCCTTTATTGCATTATAATAGTCGTTGGAAGTGTATAATTGGTCCTTTCTTTAATGCTGTTTCCACAACAGCAAAATATTTGTAGTTTGGAAGAAATTGATGAAAGTTGATTTAATTAAACTTATTAAGAATAGACTTATTCCACTTTCATTTTTGAGCGATAGAGTTGTACAGCAGTTGTTTTTGTTTTTATAATGTTTATTGAAATTTTGATTGTAACTATAGAGAGAAGAAGTCTATAATTCATTAAAATTACTGATAACTTAGTTTTTTGCAAAAATGGACTTATACCACTTTTAAAAAAACAGTTCATTTAGTACTTTTTTTTTCTTAGTTGTTAATTCTCTGTCACTCCAATATCTGTTTTTTTTATTGGAGTTGCTTCACTAAACTAGATTTACATAAGATTCGGCATAGCCGAATATAGCACTCTTACTTACTTTTTTTTTGTAAAATTTTTCTTTACTCGTATTTAAATTCGTTCAAATATTTTTATTTGTATTTATTTTGTTACAATTTTTTATGTTGTCCAAAAAATTGCTTTAAATAATTTCCTAAAGATGATTTACTTATAAAAACTTATTTAAATTAGTAGCAGAGTTTTTTGTCGAACTTTACATATTGGTTTAAAAGCTCCAATAAGCATCAATTTGGCTTTTTCATATACATTAACAGCCATATGCATAACAAAAACTTAGCATGAAGTTAGCATAAGTGACGAAACTAAGCAGGGTCTCTGTAAGGCTCTTCACCGCAAAACACACTGGGAGCCCTTTCTTCGCTCATGCCAAACTCATTCTAAGTTTTTGTCATGCATATGGCTGTAGGCCTTTCAGTTTAAGGCTACGTGATACTTATTTACGAGATCACATCTTCGGGTTCTGTAATTATGCTAGATTTCGACACTACCGATATTTTTCACCTTTTTATCAAATCTCCCACCATGCGAGGTCATATTTTGTATAATGCTAGAGGTCGGCCTTGGAGAAATATTTACTTACTCCTATTGGAAAAAACCTTGACTCTAATTCCAGAACACAGCCCTCGCTGTAATACATTGTTACGAAAGTAAGATCTGGCAACCCCTGTTGTTGTTAACAGTATAAAAGTGGTGAATAAAGTTACTTCAACTAAAGGTGTGTGTATAGAATAATAACACAATTAGCTAACAAATGCTGAGCAACCAAAACCGCTGCGTTGGCACTAAGCGTGGCGTTGGTAGAGGTGCTTGCTGTAAAACACAAGATCGTGAGTTCAAGCCCAACTACGGATATTCGTACAACGGAAAATAATAATTGTTATAATGCAATTAAAAATTAAGAAGCAGCAGTACAAACCTCCCGAGAGGCAAAACAGACAATTATTGTGTGAAGCCATGACAGATAATTTAGTGGAGACAGACGTTTAATTTAATATAAGAATAAGAGATAATTGACGCCCTTACAATAAAATGTAAGAACGGTAGTGGTTAGCGCAGGGAAGTGTAACAGCATAACAACAGTGTATGGCAGAAGTGTGTTGTGGCTATTAAGGATATGACTGGCTTGGATAAAAGGAGTAGTGGAGATGCTTGTGGATGGTTAAAGTCACTAAACAAGGCATCATGTCTCGCCGGAGTAACACAGTAGTGTAGCGTGGATGTAGCTGCGAGACCATAGAATTTACAAGGCCATAGGATCAAGGAGTATAGCCAGAAGCCACAAAGTAAAGAATACAGAATTTATTATGAGCCATAGTGGTTTTGCAATCAAAAGAATTCGTACGTTTGTGTCTAAAAGGGAAAAACGTAACAATATTGATTGTTCATTTTAATATTTAAAAAAAAAATTGATAACTAATATTAAATGCGCTTAAGATCAAAAGAACCACTTTTTCACATATAATTCAGTGTAATTAAAAAATGATTTAATAACTGAAAAAAGACCAACCACAAAAAGTATCACAAACAATGTGAAAATAAAAGTAACAAAATGCCATACAGTAAATTATAAATGTAAGCGGATTTATAATTGTTGTTTTTGGTTTAAATAAAGATGTTCTTAATGTCAGTGGTGTCTTAAATACACTCATGTGAGTGTGTGAGCATTCTGCTTCGCAAATTGTTTTTAAACAAAAACTATCAAATTACGCACATATTTTCATTTCAGAAGACACACATTCAAATGCAACAAAGAAAATATAACAACTTCCGTTGGTTTTAAAACAACATTTCCCCATTCACATCAAGATGGCTAAATGTATTGACCATCATTGTTTTGACCTATTAACATATATTGAGTAATTTATTTAAATAGAGCGCCTACAGATTACGTGGTTTATTCTTTTGTAAGAAATTTAAAGTATTTTTACATGCATCTATTTTAAATAAGTTTAATCCAAATCCTATTTTAAATCCTTATCTAAACATATGGGTTTTTCTTTTCTTGTCTGTGTTTTGAAAGTTTGTGCAAATTTCTAAAAATTAAAGAGTATTTTTTTTAAGAACAAAAATTTGGTTTTTCACTATTCCAAACTTAGGGGTGCATTTGATTGTGTTTCTTACTCATAGTATCTGGCTATATTTGTACTTTATCGCGATCGTTTGTTTACTTAACATGCGCTTTAACAAATTTACGCAGCCATTCAAATACCATAGTCTGTGACTTCGTTGAGAATCGAATTACTCGATGCACCTGTAACAAGCGCAGCGAATTAGACCTGTGGCTTCTGCGAGATTTGAACTCTTGATCTCTTGTTTTACCAACCCGGTATTTCAACTAACTGTGTATTTTTGCGAATCTAGCCGGATATTACTTTTTCTAGCTTATATTGGCTCTAAAAAAAATCTGTTATCGTCATAGGATGTTAAGGCTAAAAAGAAAAATTCGGACCAAGAAGAAGAAAGTTCCCCTTAGAAGAACTAATCCTAACTCTAAAATAAGCAAGTTTTAAATTTTCCTTCATTTTGTTTAGTAATTACATCTTTTAGAGTCAAAGAATGTTCAAAACCTTGAAGTTGTACTCAAGAGATTCTCAAATGCCATTTTTAGCCCTGCCCCATTTTTTTGTGTGGTGAAATAAATTATTATTTGAAAAAAAAAATAGAATTGAGCTGGTTTTTTTTTTAAAATGGTATAAGTCCACTTTAAAAAGAAACTAACACCCATACCTAAACAAGGGCGAAAAGCGTTTTTTTGCTGTCAAAAGTTCTCATGCCATTTTGTATGGAGCATACCGAAATAACGCGGCGGCAACGCTTTGCAATTGGAAAATCCAATTGTGACAATGCGTTTAATAAAAAAAAACTAAAAATAAACAAAAACAAAACAAATTTTTATTTTTCAATAAAATTTTCAATTTACACAACATAAACACCAGAATTGTTATTCTTTTTAAAATATTTAGGGAAATTATATATATTTTTGGAAAAATCTAGTTCAGAAATAAAAAAAATTGTGTCCGGGGTGTAAAAATTTGAGTGAAAATTTTGGAGTTGACCTTTAATTTCGGAGTTACGAACCTCCAACGTTTGTATGTGTAATATGGCACATATCAAGTATTTTACGGCGGAATGAGACAATATGGGAATCATAGGAAAGTAAATTTTTTGCTTAGATTTTTATTTACACCTCGTAGACAACTTTATTTCATTTTTGAGGTGGGTCCGTTAACCTGTTTTTTATCATTTTGACAAACCGTTGCCGCTTTTGTTTAGGTATGGCATTTCAGCGTAGAAGCTATGCGGAAGACAACGTTCCGCTTTCCGTTTTTGTTTAGGTATGGCTGTAAGTTAATGGTAATTTTAATGAGCTATAGACTCCTTCTCTCCATAGTTACAATCAGAATTTCAATAGAGTTCTATCTTCACATAAAATAAACAAAAACACATTTACTGTACAATTCTATCGCACAAATATTTTTTTTTTGAAAGAGGAATAAGTTCATTCCTAATAAGTTTAATTAAAACAAATTCAAATTAAGACTTTCATTAAATTCTTCCAAACTGCAAATATTTTGCAGTTGTGAAAACAGCATTAAAGAAATAGATCAATTATACACTGCCCAAAAGTATTATAATGCAATACAGTCTTGCCGAAAAAACAGCTTCATTTTTCATTTTGTAGGAAATAAAAAGAAAAGACTTTGTCTCAACTAAATCTCTACAAGAGGCAATATTAAACAGAAAAAATATGGACAGAGAAATTTTTAACTGCCTTAAAATATGTTGGATGAGGCTTAAAAAGAATGAACGTTAAAAAATTGTATATAAATAAGTGCGAAAGAAAATACTCCATTCAAAACAATTTTTTTTTTTGTTTAGAAAAAAGGGAAGACAACAAAACCCCAGGAAAATTAATAATTTACCGTTTTATAAAACTTCACGGAGCATAAAGAGAGGGAGTATAACAATATGATAAGTTTACCTTATATACCGCCTGTTCACCATAAATACTTCAATATGCTAATGTTAAAAAAAAAAACAAATCATAAAATATATATGTACATACATATGGGCATTTCTCCAATGTCGCATGCGAAATTCGTACGCATTGAAAGTAAAAAAAAAACCATGTGTCAAAATATTATTTTATTTTGAGAAAAGGCGAAACTTATAGCTTTAGATTAGCACTATAATTGGTGGTAAGGTTAATTTTCGGTAACTGCTCCTTTTCAATATAATTACAAGAAACAAAGGCATTCGCATGCGACAAAAACAGAAGGCGCTTTAAAGGCGAACAGCTTAAGCACTGATATCAGCGAAACTTGATGGAATATTTCAATGCGGCTTATTTAAAAAGTTAATGCATTTATAAATCTGAATACTAGTTTTTATTTGATTCAAAAATATTAAGTTGTTTATTTTTTATTTAATTTTAATTGCTGTCGCACGTTACATGTCGTATGCGATATTTCCTTCCACCAAACTTTTTCTTGTTATTTTTTTACTTCTTATTTAATTAGACATGCGTAAGATGATTATAAATGATTTTTAATATGTTCACCATGTGTACCGGTTTCTTAATTTATAGTTTTGTAATTTCGTTTCATCATCCGACAAAATTATTTACTTCATATGGATTCAATAAATTTAAATAAAGTTTGGTACCACAAGGTTTTTACGGTCTCTGCTTACGAATCTGGTTACGAATCCTGTTTCAATGTCACACGCGACATTAAAATATACGGTGAAGGTAAGAAATAATTTACCGTAATTGGCAATCATAACGTTCCTTTTTCTTTTTCATTTATATACAAAAAAAAAAAGAAATTTGAAAGAGCAAATGTCAATGTATAATGTCACTTAGTGGAACATTAATCAAAACAAAACGAGAAATAGATATGTTGTAAACGGAATTCTTGCGCTTGTTCGACTCTGCGTGTGAATATTCCAAAATATGTTATGAATAAATATATTTTTTTCCCATTAGGTAAATTTGACAGTAATTTTACTGACTTTGAGTTTTTTGATGTTTATATGTTTTTATTTCTTGTAAATGTTATTTTGATAATAGTATAAGTCCATGTGGAGCCGAAAAAAAGGTGTATAATGTAAAAAACATCACCCAAAATCATTAAAGTTGGCCAATATTTTTAAATTGATTCAAACGCAAAAACTTAAATATCTGAATATATGAAAAAAAGCACTTATACCACTTCCAAAAAACCAGCTCATAAAGAGCCACCTTCACCAGCTCATATACCGCAGCTACTCAACTATTTTTTTTTTTTTTTTATATTTCAGACTCCACACAGTGTGATACACCACAAATATAACTGGACAAAATAACAATATGAATTAAATAAAAAAATGAGTTCAAATATATAAATGATATATTCCCATGTATCGATTCCTCTATGTATAATGATCAAGAAGAGATCAAGATCGGAAATGAATATTGCAGAAATTAAAAACGGAATTTCACTCGTGGTAAAGAGTATAAAAAAACGAATAAAGAATAGTGAACTGCTTTAGCGTTTTTCTCGTACAACATTTTCAGTAATTTCTACAATAGAATAGATAATCCTGTCATTTAATCCCCTCCTCACTTTTCGTCATTACCGAGATAATTCATGTAAATTTGCTCAATCGGCTTATGATTTAAACAATAAATAAAGTAATGTTTATGTTACTAATCTAGTCCTGTTTAACAAACAATGATACAATATTTATATCTAATGGCAAAGAATAGCAAACAAATGTAGTGTGTGCGCCTTAGTTGCCTCATACTCGTACTTAACATTATTAGTTTACATCGTCTTAGTTTCTATGTTCTATTCTAGTCTATTATTTCTTGACAAAACAACAACGCTGAACAAAAGGACAAATTATATGCTATACAATGGGTGGATATGTGTATTTGTGTGTGTGTTTTTTTTAAATAAATCTGGGTATTTAAATGAAAGTAATTACCAATTTTGGTAGTACGACGACAGACAGGTTTTATGAATATTTTATAAATATATAAATGTGTGTGTGTGTGTGTTTGTTTTACAAAAATTTACATATCAAAAACTAATTAAAGCATATAGACGAATTTCAAAGTAGAAAACTTTGAAAAGTCATCTGCAAGTATTCACACATACGTTTTTTATTTAGTTATTAAAGTTTAACAGCAGCATGTAAGTGATTGTGAATTTAAAGTAAGCGGACCACCTGATATATTCCCTAAAAAACAGTTTTATACCCATTAAATATTTACTGAAAACTATATAAACTTTGCACTAAATCGGACGACGCGTTCGTGAGTTATGACTTTTCAAGACAACATGTGATTTTGTCCATATACAAAAAAAAAAAAAAAAAAACAAATACGTAGGCGCCTTTAAGAGTATACAGTATGTTAATATGCATGCATAGCGAAGCACTCCGAGATCCGTTAGTTTTGTATAAAACTTGCAGTGCCCGCGACTTTACCTGCATGTCATTTATAATTTTCTTAAAATTCAAATTTTGAAAAATGTGTTTTTAAATATTTATTTCAGAGTTCTGTAGACAGTGTTAACAATTTTCCGTTTACAAAAGTAAAATTTGCTGACAACGGTTTTAGTACCAATATACCGTTAATCGGCATTTGTATCTCTATTTTCTATTATTTTATATTTTAACCAAGGTTCTAAGGTTCCACACACAATTTTATTCAAATTCGTCCAGCAGTTTTTTTTTGTGATACGAACACAGACAGACAGACAGACAGACAGACAGAAAGACAATTTGGAGAATATACTTAATGTACAGAAATGTCCCCGTTACAGTTTTATTATAAGTACAGATAAAACAAGAAAAACAAAATTAAATTTTCAACTAATAATTCTTGCGAAAAGAAACCGACAACAAAACAGATTTCATATGTATGCCTCTAACAAATCAAGTGTATAGCCAGATAAATTAGGTTACATTAGCTATTCGGACACACTTATATCTCCGATCTTTATACTTTTTCAACTGTTTAATTTCCAAATTCAAATCATATACTTGCTGTTGTAGTAGATTTAGCAATCAGGTTCTATGTAGATTTCAACTGTCTGTCTGTACCGGTTCAACAGTTTGCCCATATAGATCAGATTATATCAACTATTTAATTTAAAATATAACATTTTTATACTTCTAATTATACCAAATAAAGTAGTGGAATTTCTGTCTAAAATTACGGTGTTTGTATACAACGGTTCAAAAAATACAGCCATATAGAACAAATTACATTAATTTTGGGAACACCCTTTACTTTCTAAATTCAAATTATAAGCTTTTTGTTATAGCGGCAAAACATGTCCCATGTAAATTTCAGCTGTCTGTCCATACCGGTTCAAAAGTCCGGCCACATACACCATATTATATCAACTATTGGGACACCCATTTATTTCCAATCCAAATTTTATACTTGTTGTTATAGAAAAGTTAGTAATACAGGTTCTTTGTAAATTTCAATCGTCAATCATATACCAAATTAAATGAACTAATGGTGCACCCTTTAATTTATAATTTTAAATATTATCAGCTGTTACTATAACGGCTATAGCAATCGACATTGCGTCAAATTTAGAAGTGTTTAACTATAACGGTTCAAGAGATAGGCTCATATAAGTAAATCTTCATCAATTATGGGACACCCTTTAATTTCTAAATTCCAATTATAAACTCGTTGATATAGCGGATTTAGCAATACAGGCTTTTTTAAATATCAGCGTTCTGTCTATAACGGTTCGAAAGTTTGGTCACATACACAAAATTACATTAACTATTGGAACACCCTTTAACTTTCAAATCTAAATTTTATACTTGTTGTTATAGCGGACTTAGCTATACAGGTTCGGTTGAACATTTCAAGCATCTATCTACAACTGTTCAAAAGTATGGCCATATACATCAAATTTAATGAACTATTGGCGCACCCTTTAATTTATAATTTGTAATATTATGCTTGTTACTATAATGTTCATAGCAATCGACATTCTGTCCAATTTGCAAGCGTTTGCCTATAACGGTTCAAAAGATAGGCCCATATAAGTAAATTTACATCAATTATGGGTGCACCCTTTAATTTTTGGATTTATTTTTGTATAATTTTTTGTTTTTGGGAACTGTAGTAATACGCAGTAATTTTAAATTTTACAGAATCGCCCTTTAGAGTTCACAATACACGTAAAAAATGTGTATGTTGTATGGGAACACCCTTTAATTTTTAAGATTATGAGCGATTACAAAGACGTAATAGACAGCACTTTTTAACCGACTTCAAAAAAAAAAGAAAGAGGTTATCAATTCGACTGAATGTTGCTTGTTTTATGTTTGTCCCTCCAGAACTCAGTCATTTCTGATCCGATTTAGAAAATTTTTGGTAATACGATAGATTATGGATACAGATTGGTCCCGTTTTAAAAACAGTTCATAATCTTAAAAATTAAAGGGTTTCCCCATACAACATACATATTTTTTAAGTGTATTATGAACTGTAAAGGGCACTTTTGTAAAATTTAAAGTGACTGCGTATTACTATAGCTCCCAGTAACAAAAAGTTATAGTAAAAAAATCTAAAAATTGAAGGGTGCCCCCATAATTGATGTAAATTAACTTATATGGGCCTATCTTTTGAACCGTTATAGACAAACGCTTGCAAATTGGACAGAATGTCGATCGCTATGGCCGTTATAGGAACAAGTATTAATATCAAAAATTATAAATTAAAGGGTGCGCCAATAGTTCATTTAATTTCATGTATATGGCCATACTCTTTAAAAGTTGTAGACAGACGCTAGAAATTTACAACGAACCTGTATTGCTAAGTCCGCTATAACAACAAGTGTGAAATTTTGAAAGTTAAAGTGTGTCCCAATAGTTGATGTAATTTCAAGTATGTAAAATACCTCTACGGCCTTAATAGCAAGTTATTTCTTTTTTGTAAAAATTTTTATAAATTAATTACTATTTTTAAGTAAGGCTTAAGTTTGTTATTAAATAAGATTAATTCCAAAGAGGGCAGTAAAAGTCAATAATTGTGAAATTTTGGTGAAATTTGCAGAAATTAATTAGCAATTTTACTTTTTTCATAAAAACAAAATTAAAAAGTACACACAGAAAAAGGATTGGTAAAAATTCGATTGATATGTTCAAAATTTAATTACTAATATAATTATTTGATTTTTAATATAAATAAATTATAATTTTGACTTATTTTTAATATTAAAAGCTAACAAAAGATATTTGCGTCCAAATGTTGGTTGTAAAACCTCTTAAAAAAGTTATGCTTACCGATTTGTATCTTTACTAAAATCAATTCTATTAAATGGAAGATACAACTAAACTTATTCAGCACATTAATACCAACTAATTTGTACACATTACAAAAAAAAAAAAAAAACAAGAACACCAATACTTGAGTTTAAAAATACAAAGATATATTGTTAGTGGTGTAAAGTTTCTCGATCTGAGAAAGACGTTTGTAAATAAAAAAAAAATCTAAGATGTTTAATACACTTTGCAGCAGCAAAACCTACGGTATAAGATGGTAAGTTAAAGAAACTATGTGGAAAAGAAGAATCATGATGTAAAGAAAGGAGTAGGCTGAATACGATGGGTCGAAACATAAAATTTATGATGTATAATCTCATTTCTATAATTACTTTTAAAATAAAAGTGAATATTAAAATATTTTACTGTTTTATTTCATTCACAATAATACTTTATAGTCATTCAAAAATCATTTTTTTAAATAGTTGTGAGTGCATCTTCATTCAGTTATTACAACCGAATTCAAAGTAATCAGGCATGTCACAGAACTCAATTCCGATCGAAAGTGGTTTCGATTCCGCAAATTGGTTCTTAAGAAAACGAAAAATTTCTTCGGAATGAAATTACTTTTGAATTTCAAAATTGAATTTAGTTTGTTTAAAATTAACTTATTTGTGGCTTTCAAATTTACTTTTATTATGGGTCCTTATTTAGATTAGCCTTGTTGTTTACTTTGGTGGACGCAATATCGCCACATTTAAATATAAAGGTCTCCACCTTAAGCAATTTTTAGAAATAAGCAAAATCGATCGGATTCTGAAGAAGGTAAAACAAAATCAATCGGAATTGGTAATACGGAATTAAAGCCATTCCGATCAGAATTTGTGACATGCCTGAATATACACAACCGACAAAATTCGATTGGCAACAAATTCGGTTCTTATAACGAATTTCTTTTCTCTGTGTAAGAGTGATATATTCGGCTTTGCATAAACGGTATAAGAAGTTCTTTCCCATCATTAAGTTTTTCTCTATAAAAAAATCGTTGTTTCGAAAATTGCTAGTTTTGAAAATGATTAGGTTACTGTATCAGATCCTAGTGTAATTCAGTGGTGAATAAACTCACCAATTTTTCATGATTTTATCCCATAATCACAACCACCTGCAAGAATACAAGTTAAAGGGGGTTTCCTGCTGCCTGGAAGGAAATATATTGATTTAGCAGATTTTTAATAGCAAAATATTCCAAAACTATGTCTGATCGATTGGCGTATTTAAATTTTCTCTAGATAATGAGAGTGATAAATAGATTGTTTAACAGTTAAGGTTTAGAAGAGCAAATAACACAAGAAATGTTACAGAAACTAAAGTTTACAAGTCTTTAATTTATGTACCAGAAATAGCACAAAGGATTGAAAAATCAAAAATTTTTAATGCAGAGAAATATAAAATGGCATACAAAACTTACAATACTTTAAATAGATTATTTAGTAAAACAAAAGATTAAATATAAAGATTTGATCATTATCCTAACTTTGAAGTTACATCAGTTTTAAATACAGTAGACTCGCGGTAACGTGAACTATTAAAACCTGAGCGTGTTCACGTTTGCGAAGTTGTTCATGTTTAGGATGGTGTAATTTTTTACATCTTAAAAATAAAACAGACATATATTTAACTCAAATTCATATATTGTTTTATTAATTCATTTTTTCATATTTATATTTGCTTTGTTAAGAAAAATAATTTATATTAAAATTATTAAAAAAAATTGGTAATCTTTTTTTGGGTTTTCTTTTTTGCATTGTTTTCTTGAGATGATACGTATGTTCGGTCAGGTAGCAGCTTCCAAAATAATCCCGATTCGTCTGCATTATAAATTTGATCGCGAGACAGACCTAGCTCCTTAATTTTGGCTTCTCAAAAGGGTCCAAAAGTTCAGATCTAGAAGACAACTTTTCTTTAGCTATTTTAATAAAACGCACACCATACCGCTTCTTTAATCGTTGAAACCATCCATCACTCGCATTAAAATCACTTCGATTTTCTTTAACTTGTGAATGAAAAAAATTAGTTTTTATTTAATTATTAGTCCATTGACAGGATACTTTTTTTGTTTCTGTTTTAAGAACCAACGGTAAAGTGCTTTTTACGTTTTATAAACCTCAGGATACTTCAAAGTCTTTCGCATTCCAGGACCACAATAAGTATTGTTAACACATTTAAAAATTTTATCTCGTTTTTTGTTTATAGCGCAAATTGTGGACTTTGCAACATTGTATTGCTTTGCTAAGCTAGTCACGCTTGATCCTCTTTTTATTTTTTCTATTACATCCGATTTTTTCTTTAAAGTTAAAAATGTTTGCTAGTTTTTGCGAAATTTTCACGACATTAAACTAAAAATAAAAAAGCAAATTACAGCGCGCGTTACACTAAATGCCAGAATATATTCATAAGCATTCATTTACGGGGATTTCCAATTTTGAAAAAAGTGGTGATTGCTTAAAAATGTTCAAAAGATAACAACATTTTATATGTTTCATGAATTTTGCATTTGTTCACGTTATAGGGCTTTCTTATTGTGTTCACGCTACAGATTAGTCAGTGTAAAAAAAAATATGTTCATGCTAGCCGGTGTTCACGTAAGGCGGTGTTTTTGTTACCGCGAGTCTACTGTATAGAAAATAATTATAAACGTCGGTATATGTTAGAGATGTTACAAATAATTAAAGTACCAGCAACAAAAAGAATAAACTTTAAGGCTGATACTGAAAATGTTGCGCAATGTTATTGACATTTAGTGCATAAAAAATAAATAACGTTTGAGAGTATATGATTGCTTGTAACATTTCTATCGTGAAAGTTTATGTTAATGTATTTGTATTATGTTTTTTAAAATGTTTAAATAATTTGAATGTTTTTTGTTTTTTAAATTTTTATGAGAATTTAATGTGCTGTTTCTGTATTACAAGCGAGCGAGTCGTCTAGAAAATTTGTATAGGAATCACTCAAAAAATTGAGTGCTTTTCATACAAATTTTTTAGACGAGTCGCTCGCTTGTTATACAGAAACAGCACATAAATGTTTAATATGCTGTTTCTGTATTACAGGCGAGCAACTCGTCTGAAAAATTTATATGAAAAGCACTCAGTTTTTTGAGTTATTTCCATATAAATTTTTCAGACGAGTTGATCGCCTGTAATATAGAAACAGCACTTAAAACTTTGAGTTATTTGACTTGAATGTTTTTTGAGTTTTATATTTATGAGAATGTAAATGTTTAATGTGCTGTTTCCATATTACGGGCGATCAACACGTCTAGAAAATTTATATGAAAATAACTCAAAAAACTGAGTGCTTTTCATACAAATTTTTTAGACGTGTTGATCGCCCGTAATATGGAAACAGCACATAAATATTTGAATTTTTTATCGTTTGGTTTTTGAGTTTTCTGTTTTTGTTTGAAAAAATAATTTCATTTTAATTTTGTTTTTCAAAAAAATCTAATTATTAATATTTTTTGTTTCCTGTTTCCTGATGACGCCACCCAACGGTGTGGCGAAGTATTGAAAATATAAATAAAAATTTTTATTAATTATAAAACTGACCTAGTGCTTAAAAAATTAGAAAAGAAAAATTATTTAAAAAGGTCAAAAAACATTTATATTTAATATTTAAGATTAATATTTAAGATCTACATAGTCGGCTAGTACAACTACTTTCAAAAAATTCAAAACAATTTTCAAGTCTCTACTGATTCCACTGAAAGTTACTTGTTTGTTACCTTCTGTTAGTAAAGATTTGGAAGAGTTATTTATCAGCTTTTTGCTCTACTCCCTCTTTACTAATGTCTGCATAGAAAGTTATCCTAATCATTTGGTGCTTTAAGTTAAGTTGTAACAGTTAGTTTCTTTCTCTTACATGTGCAGCGATACCTCATATCTCATTTTTTGGTTTTGAAATTTAATTTTATTAAATTTAAAATTTTTTTACTTTTATAAAATTCTTTTAGAATCAAAATGAAAATTTATTATTCGGAATCTTTTAAAATTTACTTTATTCATGCTTGATTCCTTCAAATATAAATATTTAACAATATTCTCATGAAATATTTATTATTTTAAACTAAACTACAAAATGAAATGTATTACTGCGGGGAAAGCATATCCATATGGCCATTTCACTATTGCTCAAATAGCTCATCAGTGGATCTTACCCAAATTTTGTACAGAAAACTAGAAAGTTTAAATGAGAACTCCATTGAATCGATAAGACAATAACAACTCAAAAAAGTTCTATACAAAATCACAGCAAACATTCAGTAACTATTTTTATTTTTTCTTTCATTTTTCTACATAAGAGATCCCATTGGGAACCATTCATATGTATTTGAAAGATTCAATGAAAAAATAAAAATAAAAATTGAAAAACAATTTTTATTAATAAGCAATGGGCACATGCAAATATATCATAATGAAAATTTATTATTCGGAATCTTTTAAAATTTAATTAATTTACTTTATTCATGAGAATATCGTGAAATATTTATATTTGACGGAATCAAGCATGAATAAAGTAAATTAATTAAATTCTTTTAGAATTTTAACAACAAAGTCGAACATAAACAAAGATCAGCTAAGCTATCAAGACCATCTGTAAATTAATGCGCCTTGGTCCGAATACTTTGAATGCCAGAAAGCTATTTTATGATAGCGAAATAACGTACTAGGTGGTGGTAGTGGCGGATTCATATATTTTTGCCATTGCTTGAAATGTCAAAAAAATCTGCGTTAAAATTTTTTATACGTAGTTTGACATTTCCTGCAACGGCGAAAATGTATAAATTCGCCACTGGCACCAACTGGTACATGATTTCGCTATTAATTCTATATAATTTTTAATTATTTTTCATTTTGATGACATTTAACTTTGTGTCTCACTGAACATACTTCACAAGGGTTTCACGAGGAAATTAATAAAAAAAAATATTCAGTACCTCGCTTCACACACTAAAGTAAAAATTTCTCACATGTAAATATTGTAGTCATGTTATTTTACACAGGGTAAGCTAACAGTTAATCATGAATGAATACTAGGAACATAACCGGGTCGAATATTCGTCGTAAAAATAAAACATATTTGTGTATAAACATAATCATGACGTCGGCAAACTTTGCAATTGAATTATTTCTATTCTTTACACCGGCGAACGACGAACAAATCAGTACAATGTGAACAAGTTTGATTTCAGTTTCGAAGTGCTTTTACTTAAAAAATTTATGTATTTTTATTTTGCAGCATTTATAATTAGTGTACATATTGTTAGTTAAATATAAAAACGTTTTTAATTTGTGTTTTTGTTAATGTTTAACTTTTTAAATACTAAATTTTTTGATTGTCACCTTAGCATCTCACAAAAAGTAAACAACTTTAATAATTATAAAAGCTGTGTGTTTGTGGTCGTTATTATGTTTCATATGACCAATTACACAACGAATTTTTGACGTCGTGTTGGCCAAAATTCGCCCTTCTTTCCACTTGGGTTCAATGCATTGTATAAAATTAATTTTTAGTAACGCTTATTTACCCTGTGTAAAACACTTAAGTTGTAGAAACGAGGCACAGGTTAAACTGAAGATGATTTAATTAAATATTTTAACACTTATGATTTCCAATAAATTTTGTAGCATACTTTTTGGAGCGTCTAAAAACTCAGGCCTTTGCGTTTGTGTCACTTGATTTTAGTTGAATATCTCATTTAAATTTCAATAGTTCCATGTATATTGATAAGCAAGTTGCATACTCAAAATAATTTTATGCTATTAAAATAATACAATATAGTTTTAAGTTTTCCTCTTACACTTAATGTTAGTATTAATAATTTTATGAAAAAAAGAAGACTCAATAAAATATATTTCAATTCAATTCAATAGTTCCAATGTATTTTTCAAATATTATTTAATTATCTTAAAATTCTGTACAAAATTACTTTTAGAACAAATAAACAAAAAGATAAATATAAAAATTCAGCAATTTTTATAGGGCATTGCCACATTCAAAAGTGTGGAAATGTACCCTTCTTTAGTATCGCGTCCAATAACCTTAAGCATTTTAACCCTCTTACGCTATTTGGCATCTATTAACACAAATTCAAGAAGAAAACTTTAAGGAATTGGTTTCACCCCGACACAATTCTGCTCCAAAGTGCATTTATGCTGTTTGAAGGATTTGCAGAGCGTGCTAGCTGAGATTTTAAATGAGCCTATACACTCTTAATTGGATTGAGATACGGGCTTTGGGCTGTCCATTTCATCACCTTAAAACTTTGATCACTTAACATTCTTTTACTATTTTTGCCGAGTGCTTTGGCACTTGGTTTATTTTCAAACCATAATTAAGTCACCTCCATGTAGCACGGTTTGCTGTATAAGCATGGGTTGGGAGTTGTGGTAACTTTCCAATCTGCACACTTTGCCATAAAGACTTTATAGCTTTAATATTTTTTATGGATAATTACAGTTTCTTTTTCTTGGTTTCGCCTCTATATCGGATTCTTTTAAGCACTCTTTGAACTGTCCATCTACTAAACTTATTTTTAAAAAGAGAAGAAGTAGCCTCTTTTTCTCTCAATGCTGCTTAAGCTGAAGCCACGTCCAAGTGATTTTTTTTCTTTATTCGATATTTCCCTTTAACTTTTGTTATTAATAATATTTTTGCTTTTATTTTAACTATAGTTATACTTCCAGCATTGAGATATAATAACGGTAGTTTTTTTAGAGCATAAAATAAAGAAAATTATTAAAACATTGCCTCATTTTTGCACTACAGTGTATAGATAGAATAGACTTTAATATAAATTTATACTCACACTACGCTACCAAATTTTATTGATAAAAATTTACTTTTCTAAATTGTGGCCATAACAAAAGCATAGTGTCTTATGAATATCAGTTCAGTTCGATTTGATTTTGTCTATGCAACAGACATCTTAAAATAAAGTACGCGCTTAATATTTTTACCTAAAAATGGTTTGTGATAAGTTTATAACTTTCAACAATGGTATAATAATGCCTGCCTTCGGAATTGGTACATGGCAAGTAAGTTTCCCAAAGGGTAACAAAAAACAAAAAGGTTTTAAAATTTTTAAAATACACATCATTTTTCCTACTTAAAAATATGTAATCATTTTTTTAAATAAAGTATTTAAATTCTTTTATGCTTTAAAGTTTATCAAAATTTGAATTCAAGTGTTTAGTTTTAAAAAAAATCCGTTTATTGGTTAAAATCGAATTTTAACAATTCGTAATATCTGTAAGGATTACAAATATTAACAATACATTAAATTAAATAAAAACACGGAAAACTTTTATTAAATTAATTAATTTTCAAAAAAAATATTGTGCTATTTTTATTAAATTATCCCGATTTCATTAAATTGCTTGTGAGAAGTTTCCTGAAGAGCTAAGTAAGCGGTAGTGAAATAGGTAATTTTTTAATTAAATCGGGATAATTTAATAAAAAAAATATCAATTAAAATTTTTTGAAAGCTTTGAATAATTTTTAAGAACTTTAAATCCAATAAGATATTTAAATATTTTTTTTTTGTGGACGAAACAGTCGTCTTTGCGTCAAAATTTAAGAAGCTTTTAAAAATAAAAAAAGATTTTATTAAAAGGAATTAAATATGTTATTATTATTATGCAATAAATATACATTTGCATTTAAAAATAGAAGGCAATAACGATTAGATAAATCGGAATTAAATGGTAAGATATTTTGAAGTTTTCTTATCAAAATGAGTTTTTAATTAAAAATTATTTTTCAAATAATCTGTGTTAAGACTCCTTCAATGCTTTTGTGCGACTTAAAATATCAAAGTGAGGTCTTCAGTGTTTATTATTTTTATTAAATTCAATTCGTTTACACAAGCTTTTAAACTAAGGAATAATTGGAAAAGTGCTTGATTTAAGCGTTTTTTAGTTTAGAGCTAAAAAATGACTTTCGCATTTAGGGTAACTGCAATTAGGCTGTATTTAGCCTGAAAAAGGCAACACTGAGAACAGCAGCGAACAAATTAAGTTTAAAACTGAAACCGGTTGAAAATAATTACAAAAATATATGAATATTTCAACTATTATACAATCGGCTTTTAAAAAATTTTAAATAATCGATCATCCTTGTAAACGATGATGATCCTAATCAAATAAGAAAAATATTTATGACTGACAAACAGAATATGAAGTCGAAACAGAAGGTAATACCGGCCGTTTTAAAAGTGTTTTAATATGCTGACACCGGTACATTTTTGAACAACTTTAAACATATCAAATAAAGCTGCCAGAGTTTTTTATCCTTTGTTTTTTAAATCATATATAGCGAAAAATATCTCCAACTATTTCAAATATTGCTTAAAAAAGCTTTTTTCTTGTCACGTTTGGCAACAAATTACTATAAATGACAACACTGGTTTTAGCTATTATTTAGAAAACACCTTTCTTGTGTTCCACTCAGTGTTGTCAATTATGGCGATCTCTGGCCAAACATAGCGATAAAAAATCCTTTTTAACCAGTGGCCAATTTTTATATTTTCGCCGTTGCAGGAAATGCCAAACTTTATATAAAAAAGATTTGATGCTAGTTTTTTAAAACATGGGGTTTAACTACCACCACCTAGTACATGATTTCACCATGCCTTGGTTGAAGGCAATGAGACACAAAAATTAAAATTGTAAAAGTTGAATAAGAAGTGGCATCGACAACAAAAAGATAATAATAAAAAATAGTGGCAAGTTCATAAAAAGCGGAAATACATTTACAAAATTCGTTTTTGAATATAGACAACATTGATTTGGCACAGAATTTCAAACTGACTTGAACTAGATTAATACGTTGATTTTTTTTTTTTTTTGTATATTTAAAAGAGTTGCTAGAGGGGGGTTTAGACGGTACGACTTAACGTACGTAAAATCCAAGAGAAAATAATATAAAATTCTATCCGTATTTTAAAACTGAGAGTAAAAATCTTACGACAGTTTATTTTTGCGTTTACACAATTGGAATAAGTAAAACACACCAAAACTAAAATAGCGGTTTGCAGAAAAATGCATCCCTGATATAATGATTCGTAATTGTCATTTGAAAATTTCCAAAAAACGAAGAGAGCAATACGACTGTCAAATTTTCATCCGTATTTGCTCTTAATTTGTGCAGATTCATTACGTATTTTGTTTAGACGATCCCACTGGTACTATTCTGCACAAAAATTTGACATTTTGTGATAATGTAAATCGTCCTTAAAAGAAATGCTTGATCGGCTTCCAGAGAACATGTCTGTTTTTAAAGTTTTTGCCAATTTTCAATTTCAAAGTGCTATAACTCTGTATCTCAAATTAAATTTTCAGCATTTAGTATTTATGAAACAGAGTAAAGCGAATAATTTCTTTCATAAACTGAATTCAATATTTCAATAATAAAGTACCAAGAAGCCTAAAGTTTATGATTACCAGGTTGCTGCTGGTACTTTTAGGAATTGTTGGTGGCCGTTCTTAATATGTTGATTGTTTCCACAAGTAATGCTTATGTCGAATGAACTTTTTTTTTAATGAATTCTATGAAAACTAATTTGAGAAATAAAATGCAATATGAACTCAATTCTTTAGTGGAACATATGTTGTAACATATTAATTCTTACGGAAGATATGTTAAGTAGATTTAATACAAATGGGCAGAAAAATCTGTTATGGTCATAGGCTGTTAAGGCTAGAAAACAAGAAAAAACGGACAAAGGAGAAAAAAGTTGCCCTTTAAAGTACTAATCCTACCTCGGAAAAATGCAAGTTTTTTTTTGTAATTTTCAAGTCATTTTGTGTAGCAATAATTTTTGGTCTAATGTACGGCTAGATTGGCAAAATACCCCTCTGTGTGCAGTAAGGATAAAAAAACAAAAATAAAAAAGTTTTATTTCAATAACTGATATGTGTTCTTCAATCAATTGTTTCATTTTCAAAATTTATTAAAAGATTTTAATATACCACTATAATCACGAGGTTTAAGCTTAAACTAAAAAAATTACTAAAATTCTACACTTTTATTGACCTTATTTTTTTAAACTAAGTTATTTATTGAATGAATTGAATTTGTTTTGGCTTAAGTTCATTTTATTTTTTTTTTCTAAAAATATTTCTTAGAAAGAAAGTGCAGCATTTCATTCTGCTAGCATCTAATTTTTCTTGTTTTCTTCGGAAAACGTCCGCATACATTTGTAAAATAAAATTTTCTTTCTAAAAAAGATTTTTAAAAATTAAAAATAAAATGAAATTAAGCCAAAATAAATTCAATTTATTTATAATATTCACAGTTCAAATAATAATTTAATAAAAATTAAGTTATAAGTTATTTATTTTTATGCTTATTAAGTTTTGTTAATTAATTTTTGTGTGTATTAAATGTTTTATAAAGCCAATGTGCCTTTTACAAATGAATTCCCTTTTTAAATGAAAACTTTTTTATAAAATTTTAACCTTTAAAATATATCGTGCTATTTATCCCGAACAAATTATTAAAATAACCAATAATGATAAATATTCCCGCGATTTAATGTTAATTATTAATTTGCAAGTGAACGTGTATAAAACAAAAATAAATTATCGCAGTGTGTTTGTGTAATATTTTATTTGTTGTTTTAATTTTATTTTTCATTATCTTTTAACTGTATAAAAGACCCGAAAAAAGTCAGCCGTATACAGTTTGACTTTTGTCTTTACTTTATTGTTTGGCAAGAATCTTTGGTTTATTTAAAATGTTTGTGAGAAGCTTTCTGAAGCTAACTAGGTGGTAGCGAAATGGCCATTAAGACGTGCTTTCACCCTCAATAATCAATATCGGTAATTTAAATAATTTGTTCGGGATAATTGCACTTTAATTTTGTTAATATTAATTAATTTAATATTTTCATGTGTTAATGTTAATTATTTATGAAATTTTTATGTTCTATGATAAATGAAGTAAACTAAATTAAAATGTTTTTATAACTAATATTGCATATTTTCATATATTGACAATATTTGATAAGACATTTGGCGAGAAAGCTCGAAAAAAAAAACAGACAACACTGCCAAACTGGTAGCACCTCTTCATCGTAGTCAAATGTTACTTTGATCGTTTTTAGACTTTAAATGTGATGCCATATGTTTCGTGATAAAGGCTTAAATCAATGAAACGTTGACATTTTGTGACTGTTTGAATTTTTTATATATGTGCTAGGGCCAAAATAAAATTCGTGACTTCATAACTAAATACCATAATACCACTTCTGCACTAAAATTTCTTTTTTAATTTTCACATTTTTCGCCAATAAAAAATCGCCGACCAAATAAAAAATTATCAAAATTGTATATATGAAAAATAAGCTGCATTATATGTTCATATGATTTTTATAGCAAATAAAAATCTTAAGAGAAATGTAAAAACTTACATAATTAAATTTCTTGGTAAAAATCTAAATGAAAATATTTCAATAAATAATAAGCACATATCTAGCGCTATATGGGATTTTCAAATTATACAAATAGTTCAAGAATACATAGTATACCTTGAGAAATATATGACCTGAGTATTATGGTGTTAACTTAATAAAAAAAATCATAAATTAATATGAAGAACATATAAATAAAAGAATTAAAAATTTAACGTTTGCCTTCGTAAATCTCTTTCATAAAATGAAAAAAAAAAAAAAGATTAGATAAATCTGAATTATGGGGCATTTTCTTTTTAACCTTCAACTTTAATTTAATTAAAATAATAATTTAGATAAATGAGCATTAAAAAAAAAAAAAAAAAAAACCACTAAGTTATACTTTTCCGAAATATTTAATTATAAATAAGTAAATTTTTATTGAAGCCTAATTGTCTAAAAACTGTTCTTCTTTATTTAAAAATCGAATTTAGTATCAACTGAAAATCAAAATTTCTTGTATTTACGATATATAAAAGGAAAAATATTTTAAAAGTGGTGAGCGATATTCGACATTAGTAAAAAACATTGTATTACAAGGAGAGAGTTATCTAGTCACAGTGTGTTATTAAATAATTTTGTGTTTATTATTTCCTTTTAAAATTTAATTGCAGTTGTATATTTGCTTAATCTTAGTTACAAGAAACATTTAATTATTAAATGCAGTTCTTAATTTAAAACTTTACTCTTGTTCACATACCTATGATACCATACCTTATGTGTATAAAAATGTTTGTGTGATATTTTATATCTAATAACCGTTTTTATTATTTTTATACAAATTAATTACATGCAAATTCCAATAATTTGTATCCGCAAGTGACTGGTAATTGTTTTCAAAATAACCAGATTTTGCTTTAATGGTGTCAACAAAATAAAAAGCATAAAAAGCTGGAAATAAAATATAAACGAAACAAAAGAAAACCAAAAATAAAATAAAATTTTATTAAATTATAAATATTTCGCTGTGATTTATCACTTATTACTAACAACAAATAATGATTTGTAAGAGGTTACAGGAATCTTGCAGGGGATAAAAAACAAAATGAACGGAAGTTTCACGATGTAACGTGATTTTTTTTTTAAAGACTTCTAGTTTCTTACAAACTGTTGCGCTTTTCGATTTTTAGAGCTACGAAATACTGCGATTCTACATTATTTACAATATCTAAAGCATATTTAGACTTCAAGCTAATTCACAATATAACATAAAAGAGGGCTAGATTCGGCTATCCCGAATATTATACACCCTTTACAATATATGTAAATCTCTTGTGAAGTAACTCCAATCAAAAAGAGATACTGAATTGACAGAGAATTAAAAAATAAAAAAAAAGATCTCTTTTAAATGAAACCCATATTAATATCTTAAAAAATATGGTGCACAATCGTAATATTCTATCAAAAGTTCAGAGGCCTATAACTCGGAAAATATGGGCAAGCTCAAATTTCTGTACCTGATGTTTGTTTCTTTCTCATTTTTTAAATCTATATATGTATATGGTTTTTTGATTGGAGTTACTTCCTTCTAAATGATATGGAAAAATTAGAGGCAGGCGTGGTGTTTTGCCTGCTGCCTTAAAAGACATGGACTGATCATGCTGATTTTTAATAGCAATATTTTTGAAACTATGTCTGATCGATTGGCATATTAAAATTTTCTCTAGCTCATCTAGTGCCTTGACAAAGGCATAAGAAAAACTTTGATATACCCTTTTTTCCACTTTTGTGGTAAAAGCTATTAATATGTTAATAAATAACGTAGCATATTTTGAGGATGATGTAAATAACTTGCGCCTTACTGCTACTTTGCTTTATTTTGTTTATTTCTCATTTAAATTCTCTTTTAAATACAGGGGTGTTAGATGTGACGATTTTACTTCATTTTGACGATATTTTTTTCCATAAATATTACATATTGACGTTTAACGGGTTTTGTTAAAAATGTTCAGGCATGTCACAAATTCCGATCGGAATTGTTGATACGAAATTGAAACCATTCCGATCGGAATTTGTGACATGCCTGAACATTTTAAACAAAACCCGTTAAACTTCAATATGTAATATTTATAGAAAAAAATATCTTCAAAATGAAGTAAAATCGTCACATCTAACACCCCTGTATTTAAAAGAGAATTTAAATGAGAAATAAACATTCATCTTCAGATTTCGATCGAATATATTTATTTCTAGAAAATGATTAATATCCACCTTTTTATTTAAATTCGACAATATTGCGCACACCAAAGTAAAAACAAGGATAATCTAAATAAGGTCACATAATAAAATTAAATTTGAAAACCACAAATAACAAAAATTTAAAGAAACTAAATTCCACTTTGAAATTTAAATAAAAACGGTTTCATTTCGAAGAAATTTTTCATTTTTCGTTTTCTGAAGAACCAATTTGCGGAATTAAAACCACTTCGATCGGAATTGAGTTCTGTGACATGCCTGTATATCTTGACGATTATCTGCTATTCTTATTATTATATAAATATTAGTATTAATATAATTTAAGTGATATTTTTACTCTGCAGAAAGAGTCAAGTAATTATCAAGCTTCGAAAATTTTCTTCAGGAAAAACAGATTTACTTAGAAAAATATAGTAGTTGTTGAAATTTAAAAATTACCCAAGGCCCTAAAAATGTAAATATATACTTATGCTACTAGTATCAATGGTATTAATACGGCAAAAGAAAATTAAAAAATATAAATGATACCAATGAACTTTATTTTCAGGTTAAAAATGTAAACATAAGTTTTATCAAGGTAAGGATTTTCATACAGATTCATAATTTGTATAATAATATTTATTAAAAGTAATTGTATAGAAAATAGCCCAATATATGTAATTAATTTTCAATAACAACTAAATTAATGAGTTTGACTTAAGTTCAGGTTTTTGTTTTAATTTCTGAATATTACTCATATTAAAATAGAAACATGAACTTAAGCCAAACTACTTACTTACTTTACTTATTTGTTATTGAATTTAAAAATAATTTAACTAATAATTTTGATATACTAAAAATAAATTTTTATTATCGGATTAAATTTTTGGCAATTAAAAATTAAGTCTGAGTTATGCTTTGAAGTAAAAAAGATTACATTTTGAAAAGGCACTTATAAATAATTTAAGATTAATAATTTTTTCTGATACTTTAAACAAAAGAATTTCCGTACTGACTGAGACAGTTAATTGAATTTGCAGTGAGAAAACAGATATTTATTAAATTTTACAAATATCTAATTAAATTTAAAAATTTTACACTGTTAGTCTTACGTAGAAAGGTCCTAAATCGAATTTTTACGAATAATGATATGTGCAAATATTGACCGAGACTTACAAAATAAAAAATAATTGGTATAGATATATATATTATATTAAATTCATACGCTCACAGGCGCCTACGTATTTGTTAATAAAAGTTCATACAAAAATCAATTTTCGATTTTTCCAATTTTCTGCTTTTTCCGCAATTTTCCATAATTTACACTAAGAACTTTCTATTTTCTGATTTGGAAAGCCATTAAGGAATAATTTCACGCAAAATTTCATACAAAATCTCGATTTTCGATTTTTCCAATTTTCCGACTTTTCCGGAGGAATTTTCCAAAATTTTCTTCCGTAAAGACCTTCTCCTCGAAAATACGAATAACCGAAAAAAAATTTACAGAATTCGGCCGAGCCGTTTGCCGAGGCAAACTTTATTTCAACACTAACACGAACGGATAGACGGACATCGCTCAATCGACTTCGCTATGCATAAGAATTCAGAACATATATATTCTTTTTTGAGTCGAAAATGTATATTGTAGAAATTACAGACGGAATGACAAACTTAGATATACCCTTTTTCCACTTTTTGTGGTAAAGTGTATAAAAACAAAAGGAATCAAGATTTTTGGACGATAATTTCTTATTCTTATGACTATTTTGACGATTTATTTTCGAATTTCTGACGATTTTTCTAGAAAAAAGTCTAACACCCCTGTTTAAAAATCAAAACTTTAAATGCAGTTGAATAAAATATAAATTGTGCTCACTCGCTCACAAATTATATCCAAAAGAAAAATCTTTTAGTTTTGTTCTAACTTGAGAGTAAGTAACTTTTCCTTCTATTTTGTCAGAATAAAACAAAAGCATCATATGAATGCCAGTTCAGTATAACTTGTTTTTTCTTGTGCATCACACGTCTTAATACAAAATACGCGGTTAAATTTTAGTTTTGTAACAATGGCTTGTGATAAGTTTTTAAAATTCAACAATGGAATTAAAATGCCGAATTTAGGAATTGGTACCTGGCGAGTAAGTTTATCAAAAGACAAGATATGTTTTTTCATCAAGAACTTTTTTTTAGTCAATTCAGAGTCTTTCAAAGATTCATATACTTGTAAGAACATTGTTTTTTTCTTTAAATGAAACTGTGCTAAATGTTTTTTTATGAATTCCTTTTTCCTTCGTTTTTATATTAAAGTTTGGGAATTAATTTTAAATTTTTAATTGAACATAATTATAATTATTATTTATTATTGTGTTTTTTAAAGCCCTCCAGTTCAACTTAATTTTATAGATCTTCTGATATTTTTTTGTAGAACTTTAGACTTTAGAACAAACTTATCGCTTTTCCTAGACAGACAAGTTGTTGTTGTGTTGCAAGAAGACTTAAAAAATCTGAAGACATACGATTTGGGTCATAGAATGCAAAGAATACTTTCTTTTTTGTTATTAACTGATTAATCATGAGGAAGATTTAAATAAATATATAATTTTATATTTGCATTCGCTTTGATTAAATAAATCCGTATTTAGTGCTAGGATTTTTACATCTTAAAAAAGATTTTTCGAACTAAATTTTTAATTCAATTAAAATAAAAGATTAAAAAATCCAAGAACTTTGTAATGAAAATAAATCAAGTTAAAGTTGTGAGTCTTTACTTTTTGCTTATTGAAATTATATCAACAGAAAAAATGGTAGATAAAACAATTTTATATTTTTCATTATATGTATGTATGTATGTAGAAACGAAACGATTTTAATTTTTATATATTTATATTATTTTTCTTTTCTAATTTTTTAAGCACTAGGTCAGTTTTTAAATAAAAATATTATTTATTATTTTATATTTATTTTTTCTCAATATTTTGCCACACCGTTGGGTGGCATCATCAGGCAACAGGAAATAAAAATATCAATTAATAGCTTTTTTAAACACAAATAATTAATTAATTATTAATTAAGTTAAGTGATAAGGAATTTCACAAAAGAAATAAAGATAAAAGTTATAAAGATATAAATTAATAATAATTTTCCAATGCAAGTAATAAATAGTTTATTTAAACAATTAAGGTACAGAAGAGCAAGTAACACAAGAAATGTTACAGAAACAAATGTTAACAAGTCTTTATGTACCAGATATAGTAGAAAGGATAGAAAAATTAAAAATTTTTAATGCAGAGAAATATAAAATGGCATACAAAACTTACAATATTTTAAATAGATTATTTAGTAAAACAAAAGATAAAATATAAAAATGGGACATATCAACTGTAGTATACAAAATACCTTGTAATGGTAATGATATTGAGAATTGTAATAAGTAATTTGTAGGTACAACAAAAAATAAACTAAAAACTAGAATTGCTGGACATAAGTCTGATCAAAGATACAAGGACGTAAATAATCCACAAAAAACTGCAATATCTTTCCATTGTGCGAGATAATCATTATTCCAACTTTGAAGTTACATCAGTTTTAAATATAGAAAATAATTATAAACGTCGGTATATGTTAGAGATGTTACAAATATGTAATTAAAGTTCCATCAACAAATAGAATAAACTGTAAGGCTGATACTGAAAATGTTGCGCAATGTTATAGACATTTAGTAAATAAATAATTCTTGCAAAAAAAAACCGACTTCAAAACAGATCTGTCTGCCTATAACTGTTCACACATTAGATTACATTAACATTGGAACATCCTTATATATACTGCTGTTGGAGTAGATTTAGCAATCAGGTTGGCCATATATATCCGATTATATCAACTATTGTAAAACCCATTAATTAATAATTAAAAATTTTTATACTTCTTATTATACCAAATAAAGTAGTGGATATTCTGTCTAATTTTCAGGTGTTTTTATATAACGGTTCAAAAAATACGGCCATATAGATTAAGTTACATTAACTTTGGAAACACCCTTTAATTTCTAAATTCCAATAGGCTTAGCAATACAGGTCCCTTGTAAGTTTCAGCCGGCTGTCTATAACGGTTTAAAAGTTCGGTAACATACATCAAATATTGGGACATCCATTTATTTCCAAATCCAAATTTTACACTTGTTGTTATAGCGAAGTTAGTAATACAGGTTCTTTGTAAACTGTTAAAAAGATTAACCATATACATCAAATTAAAAGAACTATTAGTGCACCCTTTAATCTATAATTTTTATTATTAATACTGGTTTTCAAAATCAGTTCAAAAATGAATGCAAGTTCAAACATAAAAAAGCAACATTCAGTCGAATTGATAACCTCCTTTTTTTTTTGAAGTCGGTTAGTTTTAACGTGAAAATTTATGTTAACGTATTTGTATTATGTTTTTTGTTTATTATGTTTTTTAAATTTAACTTAAATGTTTTCTGCGTTTTAAATTTATGAAAATGTTTAAATATTTATACATATAACACTGTACAACAAAATCAAATTTTTTCAAAAATTACAAGGTCCGGGCTATAAATTCTGATAGAGGAGACAAAAAAAAGATATACGTGTATCGGCGTTTTGAAAGTTTACATCTGGATTTCATTTGAGAGGGGGTTAAAGTTTCCCAGCTCTGCCACATTCTTATTGTTAAACGGCATAAGAAACCATGTGACCCTTATAAATAAATAAAGATATAAATTATGTGAAGAATACTTAATTCTATGAAGTAGTGGTCCTAGGAATTTATTATATGAGTATTCCCCTTGAATCTGTATTTTGTATAATCGTAAAATAATTGTTTTCAGCCAGAATAATGATAAAACAACACCTTATTGAGGCCATAAATACATTTTCAATTACTTCGCAAAATTATTTCACCCCTTAAAGATTGTAAATAACAAGTAAGAGCGCTATATTCGGCTATGCCGAATCTTATGTACCCTTCACTATATAGTAAATGTAAATCTAGTTCAGAGAAGTAATTCCAATAAAAAAGCAAGAATTGGGGTGACAGAGATTTAAAAAAAAATTGGTACTGCATATATATTATTTTACATAAAAATTTCATCAGCTCTTAATGCTATTTCCTTAAAGATATTTTCAAAAGCTTTAAAATGATATCCATATTGTGTACAACACACCAAAAAATTACAAGGTCCGGGCTATAAATTCTGATAGAGGAGACAAAAAAAAGAGATACGTGTATCGGCGTTTTGAAAGTTTACATCTGAATTTCATTTGAGAGGGGGTTAAAGTTTTCCAGCTCTGGCACATTCTTATTGTTAAACGGCTTAAAAAACCATGTGACCCTTACATTTTAGGTATAAAATGTGTTCAGCAAATTTATGTAAAATGTTACGAAGAACATTTTTGTAGAAATTTTAACCCTCTAACTCCTCAAAATATGGGTCTTTTTTGTCCTTCTTTTCAAAAAGAGCAAAAAACACCATTAAAACAGGGTTTTAGAGGGTTAAAATGTTCCACAAAAATGTTACCCGTTAAATTTTACTATAAGTCCCTGAATACACCAAAAAGGAAAATTCAACCATAAAGTCAGAAATAAGACGCAACAAAAGAGAGCTTAGGGTTAATTTCGCATTTATTAAGAATTTTGTTTTAAATCAAATTTGGATAGCATTAATTACATTTTTTTTAGCTCTAGGCAATTCCACTTCATTATCATACAATGTCCAGCATATTTCAGCGACAAGCGAATGAATGCTTTTACCTTTATCTGACGAAAATTGTTATTACTTACTGCCCTTTTATAAACCAGATTTTATTACGTGTGAAAAGGGATAATAATTGTGGTTTTAAAAAATCTGTTTTAGAAAAAACCAATTCGAGAATGTCCATAGACCAAAAAAAACAGGTAAATATAAAAAAATTTCAATTGAACATTAAAAAGAAAATGTTTTATTTAGAATAACAAATTTGAAAAAGCAATTATGATAAATCAGGCCAATTTGGATGTACAAAATAATGTAATTAGTAATTGTTGTTGTTAAAATTCCACAAATTTGGGAATGTCCCTAAATAAAACCAGGTACTAGAATATTTAACAGTGGTATTGCAATAGGTAAATAATTTCAGTTGAAACTGAAAATGTTTTCAAATGTGATGTGAAAAGGGTAATAATTGCGGTTGTAAAAAATCTGTTAAAATTGCATGTTAAAAAAGGTTAAATAATACTTATGTATGAATGAATTACTGCAATAATAAATATCGATGTTTTCCATATTATAAATAAAACTAGGTAGTTATTAAACACTAAAAATTAAAATGTTTTAGTTAAAAACTCCTCTTCTACGCAAATTGAGTCCTTTTCTGTGTGTTTTCTTGCCCGTTTAAATATTCAAGTAACTTTGTTAAGAGCATCAGTTGCATTCAAGTTTCAAAAGATTGACCATCTCATAGTAATACTAAATTAATTAAGAAAGAAACTCAGTTTACGTGTAAGATTTGTTTTGGCAAAAATGTCCAATTGTTTGAAAAAATTAGATTTGTTTTGCTATATCTGCGGTAAACATACTATACCGGAATATAAAGTTACGTTTTTCAATAGTAAAGTTGAAGACATCTATAAAAGGTATTTTGAGCTAGAAGTTTTTCCGGATGAACTGTGGACGCCGAAGCATTGCTGTCGCATTTGTTATAATGGCTTAATTTTGTGGTCCAAAGGTAATTAATTTTTTTTTTGTTCTAAAACTATAGTTTTATTTTTGAACTCTCGCTGAAGGTCAACGAAATTCAATGCAGTTTGGTATTCCTATGCGGTGGTTAGATCCAGGTGAACATAATAACGCTACGTGCTACGTCTGCCAAAATATTTCCATATTAAAGTTGAATAGATATAGGCGAAAGATTTTTGTATACAAAACTGTACCATCAGCCATGCCTCCAATTCCGCATTCTGACGAACTCCCAGTACCTGTGCTACAACTTCGAAGTCCTAGTCATTATGTTGACGGAACCATCGCTGAAACAGGAACCTTTTATTGCGCAGATAGTGATTACACAGGAATTGACGTTATCCCAAGACCAATATTAATGTCTCAAGAGCATTTAAATGCATTGGTTCGGAGACTGAATCCGTCTAAAAACAAATCAGAAATTTTAGATGCAGACTTAAGAGGTCTTTATCTACTTGAACCTGGTGTCAATGTTACCAGCTTTCGTAAACATCAAGACAGCTTTCTGCCATTCTTTTCAGTAAACGATGATAGCACGTTTGCTTATTGCAACGATATTAAAGGAATAATGAATGCAATGAATTTTGAGTATAACCACGAGGACTGGCGTATATTTATTGATTCATCTAAGAAGAGTCTAAAAGCTCAACTTCTGTATTACGATAATACTAAAAATCCAATTCCAATTGCCTACGGAATGAACATTAAAGAAAGCTATGATTCTATAAAACTAATACTGGACTCCGTAAAATATGAAGACCATAAGTAGCGGATCTGCTGTGACTTAAAAGTCGCTAGTTTCCTTTCAGGTATGAAGGCCGGATACGTTAAGTACGGATGCTTGTTATGCACTTGGGATAGCAAGTGGAAGGGTGATCAATCTTCCAAAAAACAATGGAAGTTGAGAGCTGAGGGAACATTAGGAGAGCACAATATCGCACGTCAAGCATTGGTACCAACTGAAAAAATTCTCTTACCCCCATTGCATATCAAACTTGGTGTGGTAAAAAACTTTGTTAAATGTCTGGATATAAATGGATCAGCATTTAATTTTCTGAAAACAATGTCTCCACAATTAAGTGAAGCAAAGATTCGACGAATGTTCTTCAAGTCGTTGTTATTGTTAAAAGTCTTAAAATTGGTTTTATACCAACAGGCGTTTTTGTTGGTCCAGATATAAGAAAGCTAATACTTACTTCGACGAAACGTTCTCACCAATTGAGCTTGATGCGTGGAAAAGCATTAAGGAAGTGATATACAATGTCTTAGGCAAAAATCGTTTTCCTACTGCTCGAATATACGTAGACACCATGCTTAGAGCTTTTGAAAAACTAGGCGTTCATATGAACAAAAATTAATTTTTTTAATTCCCATATGGATTACTTTGGGAACCAGTTGTCAACAGAATCTGATGAGCATGGTGAAAAATTTCATCAGACATGCGCACCCATTGAAGAAAGCTATAAAGGTAAAAGCATTCATTCGCTTATCGCTGAAATATGCTGGACGTTGTACGATAATGAAGTGGAATTGCCTAGAGCTAAAAAAAATGTAATTAATGCTATTCAAATTTGCTTTAAAACAAAATTCTTAATAAATGCGAAATTAACCCTAAGCTCTCTTTTGTTGCGTCTTATTTCTGACTTTATGGTTGAATTTTCCTTTTTGGTGTATTCAGGGACTTATAGTAAAATTTAACGGGTAACATTTTTGTGGAACATTTTAACCCTCTAAAACCCTGTTTTAATGGTGCTTTTTGCTCTTTTTGAAAAGAAGGACAAAAAAGACCCATATTTTGAGGAGTTAGAGGGTTAAAATTTCTACAAAAATGTTCTTCGTAACATTTTACATAAATTTGCTGAACACATTTTATACCTAAAATGTAAGGGTCACATGGTTTTTAAAGCCGTTTAACAATAAGAATGTGCCAGAGCTGGAAAACTTTAACCCCCTCTCAAATGAAATTCAGATGTAAACTTTCAAAACGCCGATACACGTATCTCTTTTTTTTGTCTCCTCTATCAGAATTTATAGCCCGGACCTTGTAATTTTGGAAAAAATTTGATTTTGTTGTACAGTGTTATTTAATACAAATTGTCATATTTTATTGGCAATATTTTGTGAAACAAACAAATAAAAAACAAGTAAAAGTGCTATATTTCAGATCTTATATAACCTTCACCATTAATTTAAATCTACTTTAGTGAAGTAACTCAATCAAAAAGATAAATATTGGGGTGTCACCCTAATTAAAAAAAAATAAGAAAAAAAATTAAGAAGTATATATATATATATATATATATATATATATATATACAAACAGACGGACATTGCTTAAATGACTTCGTATGCAAATGAAATCAGAATATGTATGTATACTTTTGGGGTCCGAAATGGATATTGCAGAAATTACAAATGGAGTGACGAACTTAGATATATCATTTTCCAGCTGTGGTGAAGGGTATACAAATAGTCACAATACATCAAAAGAAAAGTTATTTTGGAGTTGGTAAAACGAAAGTCTTATTACAATCGCCCAATTCATCAGACATTGTTATAGATGGTTTGTTTCTTTAATGTTGATTACCATTCCTGGTCATATGAGAAAACGTCCACACTTGGCCGACTAAAAAATTATTTGTTGACCTTTTGAAAATTAAAGAGAATAGAAAATTTGTTTTTTTTTTATATATATATATATAATAAATAAACAAATAAAATAATAAGCGTTTCCTCTTACACTATAAAGTGTTAAATGCTTGACCTAAATAATTCTTAAGCAAATTACTAATAAAAAAACCTTTAAAAAAAACATTTCTGTTACACCTTAGGACGCGTTAGTACGAGTATAAGTTTTATTTTGTGTTTAAACCAGTTAAACGAATTTAAGATTTTTCGTGATCAGTTTCTTTACTAAATACACAGATGCGAACATACATACATACATATATAAATCAGTGTTGCCAGAGAAAGACAGAAAAAAAAATTTACATTTTTTCATTAATAGTTATATTTTGAAATGTTCCTTAAATAAATAGTAATTTAATCTAATTTATATAAAACATATTACAGAGAAAATAACAAACAAAAAAAAAACTAAAATAGAAAAGTAAAACAAATAATAATAAAGAAATTTTCAGCCCGATGATTCTTATGAGTATATTAATCAGAGGCCTTATTCTGTAATTCTCCTAAACTAAATTGCTTAAATGTTGAACTTATTCATGTTTATTTTCTCTAATTAATCGGTATCTGTAAGTCTATTTCAATAAATAAGTGGGTGTTAAGTAAAGGTTATATGTTCCAATGTCGTATTTGTAGCAAAACACTGCTTTGTTAAAATTAAATAATTTTAGAGATGGCGATTTAGCTTAAGCAACTTACAGAATAAGGCTGCAGGACTTAATACTAATATTTCGTGATTGAAAAGTGTATGAGATCGCCAGTCAATAAAATAAGTTAAAATAGTTTTTCTTGTTTAATCTTTTTCTTTGAAAGGTTGAGCTTTCATAAAATTTACTAATTTAATAACTTTAAAAATACCGTTATTAAATACAAATTCGATTCTTATTTGATTCAAACTCCAACATAAACTTAGTGATAATTTTTAGTAATATAATCCGGGACTTCTTCAAGGCAATTGAAAGACAAATTTCATCTAAATCGAGGTATTAGTAGGGTACCACTAGCTAGTTCTCAAATTTTTCAAACTGAGTAATAAGAGTTGCTAACAATTTTCGCAACTTTAAACAGAGTAATAAGAAATAAGTGCAGCTCATATTATTTCACAGTGGGAAGAATTGTTACCAGAACATTTTGCTGTTTCTTAGCTGAAGCATCGAACGTGCTTTGGCCCTCAATAATCAATATCGGTAATTAATTTAATCGGGATAATTAAATAAAAAATAGCACGAAGTTTTTTGTGTCTTTAATTGGGTAATTTGCAAAGTGCCTGTGCATATAAATAAATTATCGTAGTGTTTTTGATATTTTATTTTCAGCCTCTTTCAACTGTATAAAAGAACCGAAAAAAAGTCGACCATATACATTAGAGAAATAAAAATAGAATTACTGTTGGTTATTGTTGTTTTTGCTAAAACTTTGATTTTTGTCTTTGCTTTATTGTTTGGACAAAATCTTTAGTTTATTTCAAATATTTGTCAGAAGTTTCCTGAAGAGTTATGTAAGCGGTAACGAAATGGCCATCGAGACATGCTTTGACCCTCAATAATTAATATCGGTAATTAATTTAATCGGGATAATTACATAAATAAAAAATAGCACGAAGTTTTTTGTGAAAAAGAAACTTTTTGTACAGAGTACCGTTATTATACCCTTAATAATAAAAAGTGGAAAAACTATATATATATTGTGACTTCTTATGTATAGCGAAGTCGATTGAGCTATGTCCTATACATAAAGATAGCTATGCTTTCTTTATGTATGTCACCCCAATACTTTTTTTTTATTGGAGTTACTTTACTAAACTAGATTTACATAGATGATTACATTAAGATCGGCGTAGCCGAATTTAGCACTCTTTCTTGTTTTTTTTTTTTTTTTGTTTTTCAAACTAATTTTTTATTTGGGTTTTTAATAACATTTACAAGTGTATAACCTTTGTTATTAAAACAGATATCAGAGAGGTTCTTACCTTAAATAATAAAACAAGTAGTTTTTCAGTAATATTACTTTTTTTGTATCTGTACCAAAAGTGACTAAAATTTTGCCGAACATAACAGAAATATACATGTTACGCAGAGCATTTAAAAGTTACAAAAAATTTTAAAAATGTAAACAATGTAACCAAACGGCAACACTGATATACATACTTTTAATTTTAGAGAATAAATAATGACTTTCTCTGAGAACGCAAACAATGTAAATCTTTGTCTATATTCAAACTAAGTTTTAAATAAAAAAAGTTCTTGTGATTCTGTAGATATTTGTTTTGAAACCGGTTAAATTTAAAAATGTGTTACAAACATGCATGCATTGATTTCGAATTTGTAAAGTGATATTGGAAGAACTTACTGTTAGAATACATAAAAATGCATGCAATAGAAAATATATAAAAAACATTTTCAATATCGAATAGAGAAAAAATTTCTATTGCGACTCAAATTAAAACCTAACAAACGAATTAAAACAAATTTATATTAATACAACAGAATTATCTATTATTCAGAAATAACAACTAACGTATGTATAGTTGTATATTAGTATGTATGTCTGCCTCAATATAAAAGTTTTAAAAATTAAATTTCTAATAAATATCTATTTTTTGACGAATAATCTTTTTGATATCGTAACGAATTATTGGCGTGCTACGTTTTTTTTTATTGACCGCCTTGGGGGTCACTACTAAGCACATTGCCACAATGCACTTCAATGGCAGTCTATGTTCGTTCCTGAGGTTTATTCGACTCTCTGCGTTTTTTTTACTGTAGTTAGACCACTTTGGGGGTAGTCCTTCATTAGTAGACTGGTTGCTCTTAAAAGTCCATTGTCTCGCTACAATTTTTCGACAAAAGTCGAAGCAAACGAAAACATAACAGCACGAAAAACGCAAACGCAACATTAGTCCCTGGAAGTTCGTTGCCCCCTTTAAGGCTCTGTTGCCTTTCTTATTTCCATTTTCCGTCCCCTGAGGTTGGTTGCGCTCATCTGGGGTTCAATTGCCACCCTGTTGTGTCGCCCTTTGTCTGAATGACAGGGAAGTTCGGATTAATCTGCTGTTTCTGTATTACAGGCGATCAATTCGTCTGAAAAATTTGCATTAAAATAACTCAAAAAACTGAGTGCTTTTCATACAAATTTTTCACACGTGTTGATCGCCTGTAATACAGAAACACCACATAAATCTTAATTTCGAATGTTTCTCGTTTAGAAATTTCGAATTTAATGCTAAAATATTCAGTTTCTGCCCACTGTGTAATAACAAGAAAATACTCAACATCTTATACACTTTGTTTGAATAAATTGTATGCTTATAATTTTCTTATAACATTCTGAATTTTTTAAACTATTCAAGATTTATTTTTTTTTTATACTTTTATTTAAGGCACCAGATGACGAAGTTGAAATTGCTATTAATTTAGCTTTGGAAGCTGGATATCGCCATATTGATACTGCTCCGGTTTATATGAATGAGAAAGCAATAGGAAAAGTATTAAAAGAATGGTTAGATTCTGGACGTATCAAGCGAGAAGAACTCTTTATCACTACAAAATTGCCACCACCAGGTAAAAAAAGTAATTTTATAAATTTATTTAAATTAAGAGCAGTAAGTCCTTGTTTATGGCAAATTAAAAGTTTCAACGAAAAAAAAAACAAATTAAACTACATAAGTGCAACAAGTTTGCGTAAGAGGGTAAGTATGTTTGTAATAAGAAATTAAACAAAGTTTCTAAAATATTTCGATTTTCAATTTTTTACAATTGATCGCGTTCTCTCATAATAGAGAATAATGACTGATTCTGTAGATTCTTTAAAGGTTTCTATCGCGATCTTATTAAATATTTCGCCAATTCATAACAAATGCTTTAATACGAGCCAGAAACTAAACAATAGTTAAAACCAGTTTTTAAATTGCTTGCTTAAAAATAGCAACAGCAATCAAATCTTTGCTTTGCTTACATGTTTTTCAGCAAATAAAAAAAAAAACTTAATGTCTCAGCATTTACAAAACATTTCATTATAAACGAAGCAACAACAAAAAGCAAATGCATAAAAAGAGAAAGAAACGCAGTTGCTTCACCTGACTATGTGTTTCTTTCCGTAGCAAAGCAATCAGCAAAGGATTTATTTTGAAAACCTTTGCTGTTGCTTAAGCAACAAGTTGATGTTTGTTTCTTCTTCTGCTGTTGCTTTTTAAGAAAAAAAAAAACACCATTTAATGGTGTAATAAAAACAACGTTTGTATTGTATGTATTTTCTTACGTATTGTAAGTAATAAATACATAAATACGTTTCAAATGTTAAAAGGAATGAAAAGCAGCGAGTTACAGCAAGAAACAGCAATCGCAGTCAGCCATAACTTCATAGTAAAGAGTTAATTAAAAGCAAAAACGAAAATAAGGAAAAACTGATTGCTCAAGCAACAGTAAAGGTTTTCAAATTAATTGCTTTGCTGATTGCTGTGCAGCTAAAGAAAATGTGTTTCTTTCTTTTTTTGCATTTGATTTTGCTGCACATTTTTCCACAGTAACAGTTAAGCAACTGCATATGCTTTGAAAATAGTCAAGCATTTTTAATCACTGGTTAAAACAAAGCAGGGTGACCCAATCCCAGTGGAAATACTGGCTACTTGGCAAGAAAATAAAAAATAACATTCCCAATACGAGTAGCAAAATATAAGAAAATGCACGAATTATGTTGAACATTTGACCATCATTGTTGATTGAAATACCGGTAACTTCGTAGAACAATGCTTCTATCACATTGTTAAGAGCAAAATGAAAAAAAACATGGCCGAAGAATTTTTATAAATGCAATGTCGTTGCAACTCACAAACACTTTCTTTTGTTTAAAGTTCTAAAATCCCTTAAAACCTTTTAAATGTTTACAATTGTAAACCATTTCATAACCTGATTATGGAATTTTCTTAACAAACGCCTAAAAACACAGGGCCCAAATTAGATTAACCCCACTAAAAAGTATCCCAAATAAAAACTTAATGTGATATAAGGACAACGCCGCTTAATATAGAATTGTGTGTTAGGAATTTCAAAAAACACTGACAACAAGCATTTGCTAAACAAAGCAAGCATTTGTATATAGAGCAATTATCTTTTATTTCATTTTCTGTTTTTTACATTTCCAAAGGACAAAACAACAATAAAAAGCCATGTTGTTTTTGCAATGTTGTAGAGCCCCTACTACCTAGTAAAATAAATGTGCCTCATTTTCAAATTTCTTATTAATAGGCCAAAAACGTAGAGCTAATAATATCGCTACGTCTATCACCTGTCTGTCCATTAGAGGCTTCTGTCTTTGGAACCATAGGCAAGAACTACTTGATCTTGTTTAGTTAACTAAACCACCCACAGACCAGTTGTCGTTCCCTTTTATTCAATACCCACAATACATCTGCTATACACCTGTTGTTACTCCTTCCCTACGCTGGCAGCAGAGCTATTTCTGTTTATTATAATGGGTGTCATGTCTGGTACACTAATATTAACTAGACATCTTCAGTAAATTATTTGCCATGGCTTTACACAATAACTGTGTTTTCATTCCGGGAGGTTCGCACTGCTATTTCTTATTTTATATCAAGTACACACCTTTACCAACGCAGCTGTTGAGGCTCCCGAATTTTCCTAATGGAAGTAACTTTTTTAGCTCTGTGTTTTATTACCACAGGGGCAAGAACATCACTATTGTTTTTTAGATTTGTAGGGGTTGCCAGCTATTATTTTCATAACTATATGCATTTCATATTATAATAGCTCTAGTTGTACTCAGATTCCGTGTAGAATTCTTCTCTGCCATTCTCTTCTAGCATAAATGCTCTGCCAGCCCATCTGTCAACAATTTGCAGGAACAGTTTTTGATAAAAATTAGGGCTTTTTCTACCGTGAGCAGCTCTTTTTCTTTAAAACAAACAGCTCGGCTGACTAACAAAACGTCAGTTGCTTTGTATTCGAGCAATGTATTGTGTTTCATAATGCCGAGGTACTTAATGTTTACAATGCATGCTCTTCTAAAACGTCGCAGGCAAGTATTAGAAACGTTGCAACCGAGCAATTAGTGCATGAGTTTGTCCCCTTTCACACACATCAGGTTTGACTCGTGAAATCTTGAGTTTTTGGGAGAAAGGGGAGAACAGAATAGAAAGAGGTACAAATCTGACCGTATACGGTCAAGTTAAAGAAAGTTTTATGCTTGAAGAATAGAAATTGCAAAAGTTGAAAGCAAAGAAAACGAAAAAAGTTGACGGTTGTTATAATTTTCGGTAATAACCGTCGTCTCTGGCTGTGTACTTTGTGCTTTTGGCGAGCGCTTTCGATGTGATAACATCATTTTCAAGCCACGTATTTGTTAAAACTGAAGAGATAGTGTTAAGAATAGATAGCGTTAAGACTAAAAGGTGGTGGGTTTAGGTAATTTTTGTCCGTTTAAATGTTATTATGCAGGTATATTGCCTGTCCTGTTTATTGGGGTAAATAGTTTAATATTTGGGTCTTTTATTATTGGATAGGTAAGTTTGACCGTCTGTGGGTGGTTTTCGTTTGTAAGAGTGTTTAAGTAATTTTAGTGGTGCCAAAATCGTGTCAGAGGTTGTGTTTACCTGTTCGTTAATAATGTCTCGTTAAATGTTCCATGTTTTCAAGAATATCTAGTCTTCGTCCTTTTCTACTTGGGTGTAATACTGTCATACATTCATCTATTTCTCTTGGTTCGTGTCCATGTGTGTTAAGGTGTATTGCGAAATTGGAGTCTTCCCTTTTCCTTTTGTACGATCGTATGTGTTCTGTAAACCTTGTTTTTAATGTTTGTCCAGTTTGTCCGATGTATGTATGGTTGCAGGTGCAAGTAAGTCTGTATACTCCGCTGGTGCTAAATTTATCGGTTGTTTCTGTTAATGACTTGAGATTATTGCGTAGAGTATTGTTCGTTTTTAGTGTTGTGTGTAAACCTTCTCTCCGGAAAAGGTTAGGTAATCTATATATTTCTGGTTCTGTGTAAGTAAAGATGTGTTGTATCGTTTGTTTCCTTGTCTTCTTTCTTCTTATTTTTGTTGTTGTATTGTCTGAATAGTTTGTCGATGGTTGTAACCGTTATTTTTAGCTATAGTGTAAATTGTATCGAGTTCTTTGTTGTATTTATCTGGAGCGAGTGTGTGTGAACACAAATTCAGGTTAAAAAAAATTAATCAAAAACTGATCAAGTAAACCTGACGTGTGTGAAAGAAGACTTTCTAAATTAAATACCGCAGCAAAACTGTATGCAAACTTTGTATTAATACATTTTGGAAGTCAGCCTTATTTTAAGAGACTATAAATTAAATTTATAGATCATATACAATACGTAATTTAGGCAGAAATCAAATAACGGGACATCATGCTCAACAACACTTACAAAACTCGAAAAATAATTCTCCTTATTATCTCCTTAAATATTCAAAAACAGGGCATGCCCCTATCTGAGTCTTAATTAAACATTCAATTTAAAATTTCATTTAATTATATTTTTATCGCTTTTTATAGCTAACGTCCCGGAATATGTAGAACCTAGTCTACGCAATTCATTGGCTGACTTGCAATTAGATTACGTTGATTTGTATTTGGTTCATGTTCCTTTTGGCGTACTTTTGGAAAATGGCGAATTTAAGCGTGATAAAAATGGCATGATAATGATAAATCCTAACACTGATCATGTTGCAATATGGAAGGTATAATATTTAACTGCCAGCTGCAATAAAGGTTAAAATAATAAAAATGTCTTTTCTTAGAAAATGGAACATATTTATGAGTTGGGCCTAACCAAAGCTATTGGTTTATCTAATTTCAACGTCAAACAACTTAAAAGAGTGTTAGATAATTGTACAGTAAAACCAGCCAACTTGCAGGTACTTATTTTTATAAAATAAATCGTTTTCTATCTATTAGAAATAATAAATTAAACAATTTTTAATTTAAAGATCGAACATCATATTTATTTGCAACAACCCGAATTGGTTAATTTTTGCAAAAATGAAGGCATTACGGTCACCGCCTATTCACCATTGGGTTCGAAGGGTATTGCCAAATTAAATCAAATGGCTGGTGTTGAGCGAGAATTGCCTGATTTAATGGATGTTCCAACCGTTAAGGAAATAGCCGAAGCTCATGGCAAGACACCAGCTCAAGTTCTATTACGTTGGATTGTCGACTGCGGACTGTGTGCTATACCCAAAAGCACTAACCCCAAGAGATTGAAAGAAAACTTAGATATCTTTGATTTTAAATTAACCGATGAGGAAATTGAAAAAATGAAATCATTGGATGCAAATATTCGCATTTGTGATTTTAAATTTTTCCCTGGGTAATTTAAATTTTTCTATATTTAATTTTAATTTTATTAACTTATTTAATCTCTCTCCAGAGTTGAAAAGCATCCAGAATTTCCTTTCTAAACCGAATGATGATGTATGTGTGTTAAATTTGACTTTTATTAAATGTTACTTTCAGTTAAGAAGCGCTTGTTAAAAAATATACATATACTTACTATTACACGCTATTTACACGCTTGTATTAATCATTGCAGAAATCTTACAAATAAATTTAAACTTTAAACAAAGCCAATAGTAGTAAATTTTAATTATCATTTAAAGAAAAGTCTAATTAATTTTCGGCTTAAGTTCATATTAATTGTGAAAACAAAAAGACAGTTTATCCTGAAGGAGGAACATCTGCGTGCGAAAAGATTTTCCTTTTTTAAAAATGTGAGGTTATAATCAAATACGTAACGTGCACGTTTTTTTTCAACTGGCTTTTATTGAAATGCCATCGTATTAACAAAATAATTATTTATGCATTCTTCAATATCCTTTTCGGTATTTATCACTTCCTTTACGAAGGTATAGGTCGATGTGCACTTTCTGGAGAGACTATTTATATCTGAAAACTTGTGGGATACCCTGGAGCTGTTGTTATGTACCCCTGTCATTTTTAAAATTCAGAATTAAAAAAAGTGAAAACAAAAATTTAAAAAAAGCAATAAATCAAATAAAAGACAAAAGGTCTGTTCAGAAACTTGAGTAACAAAAACTAGCAACGAGAAGTAAAACAGAAATTTTCAAAATTATTTTCCCAAATGTAAAAAAGTCTATATATGATTGCTTTGCTACCAAAAATTAGCAAGTAAATTGTTGTGAGTTTCGAAATGATGGGATGTGTAAATGTTTTACAGTGAAAAATTACATAAAACAATAGACCACTATAAGCCTGCAAACTGATGTCAATCATAGGAAGAAATTCTAAAATAATTCTCTTAGTGACCAAATAGCAAAAACATGTACATAAAATATTTTACATTTTTTAATTGCTGGGTAATTTTCAAAAGCGTTTATGATGTAAAAGCGTCCTAAAAGCTACAAAAATATACTTGTTAATTTTTGGTCGTAAAGCGTTTATTTCTGTTTTACTTTCTCGTTGCTACTTTTTGCTAGTAAAGTTACTAAACAGACCTAAAAACTCAGTGATGCCAACTTAGCTCTTTTCACGCTATTGTTAGCTCTTTTTGAATACCGCAAATGAAAAAATTTTCCTTTAGCTCCCCTTAAAAAAAAAGAGCTACCAAAGCACTTTTCTTTGGCACTTTTTGTATTTTTAAATAAGTTTTCCCCTTTTTAACCGACTTCAAAAAAAAGATGGAGGTGATACAATTCGGCTGAATGTTGCTTTTTTTATATTTGTCCCTCCAGAACTCAGTCATTTTTGATCCGAATTTGAAAATTTTTGGTAATATGAGATTATGCTTACAGATTGGTCCCGTTTTAAAAACAGTTCATAATCTTAAAAATTAAAGGGTGTCCCCATACAACATACATATTTTTTACGTGTATTATGAACATTAAAGGTTGATTCTGTAAAATTTAAAATGACTGAGTATTACTATGGCTCCCAAAAACAAAAAATTATACATAAATAAATCTAAAAATTAAAGGGTGCCCCCATAATTGATGTAAATTTACTTATATGGGCCTTTCTTTTGAACCGTTATAGACAAACGCTTGCAAATTGGACAGAATGTCGGTTGTTGTGGCCGTTATAGTAACAAGTTTTAATATTACAAATTATAAATTAAGGGGTGCGCCAATAGTTCATTAAATTTGATGTATATGGCCATACTCTTGAACACTTGTAGACAGACGCTTGAAATTTAAAATGAACCTGTATTGCTAAGTCCGCTATAACAACAAGTATAAAATATGGATTTATAAGTTAAAGGGTGTTCCAATAGTTGATGTAATTTCAAGTGTGTAGCCGTACTTTTGAACCGTTATAGACAGAACGCTGAAACTTAAAAGGGACCTGTATTTCTAAGTCCGCTATATTAACAAGTTTATAATTTGAATTTAGAAAGTAGATTACTGTAGATGTAGGCCTATCTTTTGAACCGTTATAGACAAGCGCTTGTAAATTTGTCGCAATGTCGATTGCTATGGCCGTTATAGTAACAGCTGATAATATTTAAAATTATAAATTAAAGGGTGCACCAATAGTTCATTTAATTTGGTATATGGCCATACTTTTAAACAGTTGTAGACAGACAACTGTATTACTAACTCCTCTATAACAACAAATATAAAATTAGGATTTGGAAATAAACGGGTGTCCTAATAGTTGATATAATATAATGTATGTGGCCAGACTTTTGAACCATTATAGACAGACAGTTGAAATTTAAAAGGGACATGTTTTGCTAAGTCCGCTATAACAAGAAGCTTATAATTTTAATTTTAAAGGTAAAGGATGTTCCCAAAATAATGTAATTTGTTCTAAATGGCCGTATTTTTTGAACCGTTAGATACAAACACCTGAATTTTAGACAGAATGTCCACTACTTTATTTCGTATAATAAGAAGTATAAAAATGTTATATTATAAATTAAATAGTTGATATAATCGGATGTATATGGACGAACTGTTGAACCATTACAGACAGATGGTATAAATTTACACAGAACCTGATTGCTAAATCTACTATAAAAGCAAAATATATAATTTGAATTTGGAAATTAAAGAGTGACCCTATAGTTGCTCCAATTTGATGTATATTGCCAAACTATTGAACAGTTGATATAAGTGTGTCCCAATAGTTAATGTAACCTAATTTATGTGGCCATACACTTGAGCTGTTATAGGCAGACAGATGAAATCTGTTTTGAAGTCGGTTTTTTTTCGCAAGAATTATTATACTTTATTAATTCATATTTTTTTACGTTTCACGTTAAATTTCTACATATTAGCATTTTTTGCAACTACGTGTTTGGATTGTGTATTCTTTGTCACTAAGTACGAGGGCTGCTATATATATTTCTGGCCTGGCAACACTGAGTGCTGCCAAGTGCAATCTGACATTTCCATTGGAAAGTTTGTCATTTTTAAGCATAATCGTACTAAAAACGTTTTGACGTATGACCATTATTTGTGTTGTTTACAGTGACTTGAAAAAATTAATATAGAAAAAAATGGAATTAACTCGTGAACATTTTCGTGCCATCACTTTTCACAACTTTCGACGTGGATTATCACGAAAAGAGTGCATTGATGAACTTCAATCTTTGTATGGCGATGAAGCACCATCCTTAGCACTGTGAAAAATTGGTATAATGAATTTAATCGTGGCCGAAGCTCGCTCAAAGACGAATTCCGTGAAGGTCGTCCAAAACCGGCTGTTGTGCCAGAGAACATTGATGCCATGCGTGAACTCATAATGCAACATCGACATGCGACATTCTGAGAGATAGAGACATCCTTGGCATTTCTTCCACCAGCATACATTCGATACTGCATGAACACCTGGCCGTAAAAAAGGTTTGTTCTCGTTGGATCCCACACAATTTGAAAGTCGCTCAAAAAAAGGCTCGTGTCGATTGGTGCATTTATGTATTAAGTCGAAATATTTTATAAAACACAAATATTGCTGTCTATATTTGCTTATATAAGAAGAAAAATAATAATTTTACTCCTTTTTATTAGGACCAGCACTCAGGAAATGACCCCTTCTTATGCAACTCATTGTGACAGAATTAGGAAATTTGATTATTGCAAGGGGGATAGAGGGAGTAGTGTTTTTTTTTGACATTTAATTTGAATCTTTGCGCACTGAAAGTGACAGAAAACACCTCCGCAAGGTGTTATTCCAAATACAAAATGAATTTTCTCTGTAATGCGTAGTGCGATTCACTGGCTAATCGACCACAAAGGGATGTGCGTACGAAATTACGGTTTTCAGAAACAAGTGACCCTATAGTTGCTCCAATTTGATGTATATTGCCAAACTATTGAACAGTTGATATAAGTGTGTCCCAATAGTTAATGTAACCTAATTTATGTGGCCATACACTTGAGCTGTTATAGGCAGACAGATGAAATCTGTTTTGAAGTCGGTTTTTTTCGCAAGAATTATTATACTTTATTAATTCATATTTTTTTACGTTTCACGTTAAATTTCTACATATTAACATTTTTTGCAACTACGTGTTTGGATTGTGTATTCTTTGTCACTAAGTACGAGGGCTGCTATATATATTTCTGGCCTGGCAACACTGAGTGCTGCCAAGTGCAAATTGACATTTCCATTGGAAAGTTTGTCATTTTTAAGCATAATCGTACTCAAAACGTTTTGCCGTACGACCATTATTTGTGTTGTTTACAGTGACTTGAAAAAATTAATATAGAAAAAAATGGAATTAACTCGTGAACATTTTCGTGCCATCACTTTTCACAACTTTCGACTTGGATTATCACGACAAGAGTGCATTGATGAACTTCAATCTTTGTATGGCGATGAAGCACCATCCTTAGCACTGTGAAAAATTGGTATAATGAATTTAATCGTGGCCGAAGCTCGCTCAAAGACGAATTCCGTGAAGGTCGTCCAAAACCGGCTGTTGTGCCAGAGAACATTGATGCCATGCGTGAACTCATAATGCAAGATCGACATGCGACATTCTGAGAGATAGAGACATCCTTGGCATTTCTTCCACCAGCATACATTCGATACTGCATGAACACCTGGCCGTAAAAAAGGTTTGTTCTCGTTGGATCCCACACAATTTGAAAGTCGCTCAAAAAAAGGCTCGTGTCGATTGGTGCATTTATGTATTAAGTCGAAATATTTTATAAAACACAAATATTGCTGTCTATATTTGCTTATATAAGAAGAAAAATAATAATTTTACTCCTTTTTATTAGGACCAGCACTCAGGAAATGACCCCTTCTTATGCAACTCATTGTGACAGAATTAGGAAATTTGATTATTGCAAGGGGGATAGAGGGAGTAGTGTTTTTTTTTGACATTTAATTTGAATCTTTGCGCACTGAAAGTGACAGAAAACACCTCCGCAAGGTGTTATTCCACATACAAAATGAATTTTCTCTGTAATGCGTAGTGCGATTCACTGGCTAATCGACCACAAAGGGATGTGCGTACGAAATTACGGTTTTCAGAAACAAGTGACCCTATAGTTGCTCCAATTTGATGTATATTGCCAAACTATTGAACAGTTGATATAAGTGTGTCCCAATAGTTAATGTAACCTAATTTATGTGGCCATACACTTGAGCTGTTATAGGCAGACAGATGAAATCTGTTTTGAAGTCGGTTTTTTTCGCAAGAATTATTATACTTTATTAATTCATATTTTTTTACGTTTCACGTTAAATTTCTACATATTAACATTTTTGCAACTACGTGTTTGGATTGTGTATTCTTTGTCACTAAGTACGAGGGCTGCTATATATATTTCTGGCCTGGCAACACTGAGTGCTGCCAAGTGCAATCTGACATTTCCATTGGAAAGTTTGTCATTTTTAAGCATAATCGTACTCAAAACGTTTTGCCGTACGACCATTATTTGTGTTGTTTACAGTGACTTGAAAAAATTAATATAGAAAAAAATGGAATTAACTCGTGAACATTTTCGTGCCATCACTTTTCACAACTTTCGACGTGGATTATCACGAAAAGAGTGCATTGATGAACTTCAATCTTTGTATGGCGATGAAGCACCATCCTTAGCACTGTGAAAAATTGGTATAATGAATTTAATCGTGGCCGAAGCTCGCTCAAAGACGAATTCCGTGAAGGTCGTCCAAAACCGGCTGTTGTGCCAGAGAACATTGATGCCATGCGTGAACTCATAATGCAACATCGACATGCGACATTCTGAGAGATAGAGACATCCTTGGCATTTCTTCCACCAGCATACATTCGATACTGCATGAACACCTGGCCGTAAAAAAGGTTTGTTCTCGTTGGATCCCACACAATTTGAAAGTCGCTCAAAAAAAGGCTCGTGTCGATTGGTGCATTTATGTATTAAGTCGAAATATTTTATAAAACACAAATATTGCTGTCTATATTTGCTTATATAAGAAGAAAAATAATAATTTTACTCCTTTTTATTAGGACCAGCACTCAGGAAATGACCCCTTCTTATGCAACTCATTGTGACAGAATTAGGAAATTTGATTATTGCAAGGGGGATAGAGGGAGTAGTGTTTTTTTTTGACATTTAATTTGAATCTTTGCGCACTGAAAGTGACAGAAAACACCTCCGCAAGGTGTTATTCCACATACAAAATGAATTTTCTCTGTAATGCGTAGTGCGATTCACTGGCTAATCGACCACAAAGGGATGTGCGTACGAAATTACGGTTTTCAGAAACAAGTGACCCTATAGTTGCTCCAATTTGATGTATATTGCCAAACTATTGAACAGTTGATATAAGTGTGTCCCAATAGTTAATGTAACCTAATTTATGTGGCCATACACTTGAGCTGTTATAGGCAGACAGATGAAATCTGTTTTGAAGTCGGTTTTTTTCGCAAGAATTATTATACTTTATTAATTCATATTTTTTTACGTTTCACGTTAAATTTCTACATATTAACATTTTTTGCAACTACGTGTTTGGATTGTGTATTCTTTGTCACTAAGTACGAGGGCTGCTATATATATTTCTGGCCTGGCAACACTGAGTGCTGCCAAGTGCAATCTGACATTTCCATTGGAAAGTTTGTCATTTTTAAGCATAATCGTACTCAAAACGTTTTGCCGTACGACCATTATTTGTGTTGTTTACAGTGACTTGAAAAAATTAATATAGAAAAAAATGGAATTAACTCGTGAACATTTTCGTGCCATCACTTTTCACAACTTTCGACGTGGATTATCACGAAAAGAGTGCATTGATGAACTTCAATCTTTGTATGGCGATGAAGCACCATCCTTAGCACTGTGAAAAATTGGTATAATGAATTTAATCGTGGCCGAAGCTCGCTCAAAGACGAATTCCGTGAAGGTCGTCCAAAACTGGCTGTTGTGCCAGAGAACATTGATGCCATGCGTGAACTCATAATGCAACATCGACATGCGACATTCTGAGAGATAGAGACATCCTTGGCATTTCTTCCACCAGAATACATTCGATACTGCATGAACACCTGGCCGTAAAAAAGGTTTGTTCTCGTTGGATCCCACACAATTTGAAAGTCGCTCAAAAAAAGGCTCGTGTCGATTGGTGCATTTATGTATTAAGTCGAAATATTTTATAAAACACAAATATTGCTGTCTATATTTGCTTATATAAGAAGAAAAATAATAATTTTACTCCTTTTTATTAGGACCAGCACTCAGGAAATGACCCCTTCTTATGCAACTCATTGTGACAGAATTAGGAAATTTGATTATTGCAAGGGGGATAGAGGGAGTAGTGTTTTTTTTTTTTGACATTTAATTTGAATCTTTGCGCACTGAAAGTGACAGAAAACACCTCCGCAAGGTGTTATTCCACATACAAAATGAATTTTCTCTGTAATGCGTAGTGCGATTCACTGGCTAATCGACCACAAAGGGATGTGCGTACGAAATTACGGTTTTCAGAAACAAGTTTACTGATTTCATAAGAGTATATTCCGTTGTAGTAACAGTTAAACAGCGAAACACACCCCACATTGCGTCGATGCTCCAGTGAATTAATTGAGCTGGATAGTCTACTCTTACCGATGAGCTTCTTCGTGTTCACCTGCATACGGTCGAATAATTCCAAAGTAGTCTTTAAAGCACCGGCCCATATATGACAGTTTTATTTCATTTTGGATCTGATAAAGGTGACATACTTAGCGAGGAGATTAGATGGAGTGAAGTGTTTTTTACACCGTTTCAAAAAATATAGGCACTTGAATGCTTCTTTTGCGACCTGAAAAATATGCTTGTACCAACGAACATCACATTGAATCTTCATGCCAAGAACATCGAGAGCTTCTGTTTCCTTAATATCTTTATCAACCATAATTACAGTTGAGGTACCATATTCAGCCGTACGCCTGTGCAAAAGCACACAGCACTAGGTTTTACGAGTGTTAAACTGAACCCTGGTCTTAAGGCCCCGCTCGGAGATTGCCAACAGATCGCAATTCAGGGTATCTTCTATGTGCTTTCGCATAGCACCAATTTCCGGAAGGCTTGGCCTTTTGCGAAATGAATATGAGTGGCATATGCTACTGTCATCTGCGAAAGAATAGATAGGGTTGGAAATCCGACCTATAATAATATCGTTAAGAAAAATAAGAAATAGGAAAGGTAAAGGGACGGAATCCTTCTGTACCCCTGAATTAATCATGAAACCGTTTGATGAGATCCAATCTATAAAACAACTCGTATAGTGCAATTCCTAAAAAAGCTCGATATAAATCGAAAGAAGCTATCACTGGCACCAAAAGCAATAAGTTTTCATATGTGTGCACCATGCAACACTTTATTAAATGCCTCGGAAATATCTAAGGCCACCACCTTACTTTCGCCGAAATGATGAATGGATTGAGACCATTTTTTCGAAACGAAGGCCAGTAAGTCACCTGTAAAGCGTCCCCTACGGAAGCAGTATTGCCGGTCACTAAGTAAACTGCTGAACTTCAGATATCTCACAATATTGATATTAAGTACATATACTTTCTATTACTTTGGAAAGTGCAGAGCAAATTGCGATTTATCGGTAATTTACAGGGTTGCTAGCCTCTCCCTTTTTGGGGATTGGTGGTACATTAATGTTTAATTTTGAACATACGAATAGTTGTTTCAGCGCAAATGAGTAGGTATTCTTTGTGTCTCATTTATGGAAATTTATTTAATTTGTTGTTGAAAACTTCAGTGTAACTACTCTGGTGTAGAAGAAATTTCCAGTTAAAAGGTCTGTTCCAGATGTATAACAAAATAGTCCGAACTTGTACAAATTTGTCCAAAAGCGTTCCAGACAACAATTTTTGTACAATTTTAAGAGAAAATGAGAAATTAAAATTTTTCATTTCCTGTACAAAGTTGTACGAACTTTTTCCTTGTGTAAGTTCGGACTATAATTAAATTATCAGCTCTTTTTGTTTACTTTAAAAATCAAATAATTTTTAAATAAATATGTCCAAAATTTTTACTTAAAATTATCTAAAAGGCAAAATATTTGTGAATATTTATCACTTTCTTTAATAAAAGATGCTTTTATAGATCATTTAAGAAGTCATGGATACATCAAGTGAGTCTGATCAAGACTACATTTTGGACTTAATTGCTGAAGATTCTGATGGGGAGAAATTTTTGTTGAAGTTTTTGCTGCTTTCGAAGTGGAAAAAAGAAACAGATTTTAAAAATATTTAGAAGATGTGCTGTCTCAATACACAGAAAACGAATTTTGGAAACATTTTAGATTTTTAAAACAGTTGTATTTGAATTTAAGTAAAATATTTGAAGAAAGGAGAACTTAAAATAATTGGCTTTTCATTTTGCAAAAAATTATAAATAAATTTTTAAATTATAACCTTTTACATTCAATTACTTTTTACAGTTGTTGGCAATGATGCAGATGCTTTGTTTTTAAAATATTTTTCATTTTAAGCTTCTAAATTTCGGACAACTTTGCCACATTCAAAGAATAATTTCCGTTTTACTTTCAAAAATCCGTACTATTTTGTTATGCATCTGGAACAGACCTAATATAACTGAAGTATGTTTCTAGTAGATATCTGGAAAACAAAATGGCGTAACAAAAAGTATACCATAAATAAAAAATATCTTTTTTCAGATGGCGTATTAGGAATATAAGTCCTTGTTATATGAATACTTCAATAAGAGTATGTAACTTTAATTTTAATATTAACTTTTTTAATTCTTTGTCACCTTAATATTTGCTTTTTTGATTTGACTTAGTTCACTAAACTAGATTTACATATATGGTGAAGGGTATATAAGATTCGGCATAGCCGAATATAGCACTCTTACTTGATAAAATTATTTTCAACTAATTTTTAATAGAGTTTGATTTGGTATTGAAAGCAATCATATACGATTTAAAAAGGATAATGTTATAATAAACTTATTTATTTATTTAACAAAAAAATAATTGAATTAGTAGCTTAAAAAAACAGTAATGGTACTCAAATCCTTAGGCAGGAAAAATAGTACTTCTATTCGACACACTGAAATAAAAAAATATTGAGATACATATTTTCGGAGAAAAAGATACTCGTAATACATAATTTAAAACAAATAAATACAATAACTTTTGTATGCAAAATAACAAATAACATAAACATAAAAAACATAAGTATGTATGTACACACTATGTATGTATGTATTAATACATATATCCATATAAAAATTAACATGACTTGTCGTTTTAAGACGTTGGTAGAAATGTAGTTGTTACTATTTTTAGCTCCACTGACTTTGGTGAATTATTTTCCGCAGTTGGTACAAACAGTTGGGAATTTTCAGCGATATTCTTGTATGTTGTGGCAGAAGATTCCGATATTTTTAAATATTTCTTTTGTCCGTTAGTATTAACATTTACATTCATCTCAGGCATTTCATTGTTTGCAAAACTAAAATGTTCAAATTTGTTATCTGGTTTATTATTTTCTAAGTTCTCTGCTATTGCTTGCTGTTCATCAATTTTATTTAATTTTGTGGTTAAAGGCGTTAGTTTAAGTTCTTCCAATTTTGGTAATTTTGGATTATACATCGGTTTTATGCTTTTCTTATTATTTTCATTGCGGACATTCTTTATGCTTGTAATTGCATCGACCACGGCTAGATTACTAAATAGTTTTGAAAAGAAAAAATGTTTAGAAATAGAATGTTGAAAAAAAGCAAAGTTTTTAAATAATAAAATCCTCGACGTCATTAAATACTGCTTGATTAAAAACGTCATTAAATACTGCTTGATTAATAAGAAAGTCTTTAAACGCAATTTTTTTAATATAAGCGATTTTTCAGCTTGTTAGTACATTTACAACGACTGACAACGACGAATTTGACGGACGAATAAAGAATTTCATCCAACACGATGATTGACCAAAAAGGCGTAACCACTAAATTGTGGAAAAAAAATTGTCCTTCTCAAATACTTATTATTATTTATTTATTATATTGTAAATCGTCATTCGTAATCATACGTGTCAGGAAATATTGAATAAGCATTTGTAAAGATAGTGGTTACGTTTTTCGGTCAAATATTTGACTAATCTGACCGTAGCTTTATTATAATTTTAAAAGTTGTTTACTTTTTGTGAGCTGTTTAAAAAATGAAACATTAACAAAAACGCAACGAAAATCTATTTTCATATTTAACTAATAATATGCACACTTATTTTAAATGCAGCAAAATAAAAATAATTTTAAGAAAAATAACTTTTTATACTAAAATACTTCAAAACTAAAAAAAACATGGACACTTTGTACTGATTTGTTCGTCGTTTGCCGGCGTAAGAAATAGAAATAAAGCCATTGCAAAATCTAACGAATTTCGTCCAACGTTATGATTATATCATTCTCATATACACAAATATGTTTTATTTTTGCCGCCGAATAATCGCCATTTTTGTGAGTCAAAGATCATTTAATGGAGTAGCTCAACAACAAACAACAACGAGAATAAAACGGAAAATTCTTTTAAATCGCGGGATAGACACCATATTTTAAGCCTGGTACTCTGTTCAATTTTTCATGCGGAATGCTGTCAAATCACATATATAAAAAATTTGTATGAAAAAGTCATGAAAAGATGTTGCAGAAGCAGTACTCTGTTTTTACTGTGGAAAAACATATGAAATGTTTCTGGCAACATTTTATCCAAGCTGTGAAATAAAGCAAGTAGGCATTATTTCATGCGGAATTTTTCATACAACAGATGATCGTATGTCTTTTACTTACGTTTTTAAAACAATGATACCACACTTTAAATGTCAAATATTCCACATGAAATAATCAATGTTGCTCAACAATTTTCACAAATTTAACAATGGCAGAGGTAAGTAGTTAGAATTGTTTTGATTTATAGTGTTTATAATAAATTATAATAAATAAAACAATTTTAAGTATACTACAAAATAGATGCATAGGCAATGATATATTTTCCATTCTAAAGCCTTTTCTTATGAAGCCAAAAGAAAGAAATTGTGTAAAGCTGTATATGAAGGAAATAGTGCCCAATTACTGCGAAATGGAATTTCGAAGACATTTCCGGATATCGAGGCAACTGTTTGAATTCCTATGCGAACGGTTTTCATTTCAATTTTGCGTAATTCTTTTACTTTGTTATTTCAATTGTTTACACACCGATCAGCTGTTTTCTTGCAAGATTTTATTAGATACTGTCTGCGTACTTTTTGATATATTTTTAGCCGACAGAGTAAAATTGGTCTTACTCTTCAAAAAAAAAATTACTGAGTATTAGCTACTGGAAAAGTACCCAGACAGACCTATAGTTTGTCACATATGATTTATGTATACATATGTATTTGCACAGTTGCTTAAGTTGGTTTAAGCAAAAATAAGCACAGTATAGTTGGGTCTCAAAATTTAAAATATTTTTATTATTTATTTAATTTTTAAATTAAAATTAAGTATAAAATAAATAGTTTGTTATTTTCACAGTATTCCAAAAGCTTTGTTATCATTAAAATAATACAAATATTAACATAAACTTAATAAAATTGAATAAAATCATTTTATTTATACAGACTATCTCAAAAATAATATTCGAGCAAGTATTAACAAGAAAATAAAATAATAAAGGACAACCGTTTAATTATTTTATATAATTTTAACACAAACATTTTAAATTAATTTTGAAAAACAACGATTGTCAAGCTTAAAATTATTAAAAGCAACAGTAGTTAAAAAATTTAACATGTTAGAAAGTGTTACAAATAAAAATAACATTCAATCATAAAATTCAAAAGAGGAATGTCGACGTGCACTGTAAAGGAAAATATAGAAAGTATAGGACATTTCAGACAATTACAAAAAAATAAAAAATCTAAAGCAAAAATTGTAAAATGAAAAATGGATAATTTAAATTTTAAACGGACAAGGAATTTCAATATTTTTTTCAAAATTATAAATTAAAATTAATATGAATTATTTGGTGGGAGTGAAAAGCAAATGATACGCAAGATAATTAATAGTCCATGTGTTAGCATGAATGTTAGAAGAAATTTTGCAATTAGTTTTGCCGATAACTTTATTCACTTATCTTATCTATTTAAATGTTAATTGAAATTAACGGTTGAATTGTTACTTTTAATGATGCCAACATCTTGAATAAAAGCAAACTCACGTTGTTCGAGTATCTTCATCCGAGCTTCGTCTGCAAAATTGTAATGATATTTAAGGTTTAAAAAAAAAACATGGAAAGTATTAGCTTCTAAATATATGGAAATGTTGGAAAATATATGTATAAAAGAAAATATTTGCATATCGTTAGCTAAAATAAAAAAACTCATGAAACTAAAAAAATTTAAATCGATTTCTTTATTGCTGGGAAAAAACATATTTCTTTAGAACTTTTGATCTATTAAAATTTCATTGGCATTGTTTCAAATGCTTTTATTCTAATTATAATCGTAAGTGTTTTTACGTATAGTTATGTAACTGTTTAGCTACTAATTTTAATTGGAAAAATATAATTGTTTTTTATGAAAAATGGAAGATGAAAGAACTTCGCAGAAAGCAATTAAATCTTAAACCTTTTGTAGATAAATCTATAGTGGAATATGTTAATAAATTATCAATTCTAAGTAAAATAGGTGTTAAACTTATTGTCTAAGATCTTAAGTCTTCTAAAACCCCAGCTACACGAGTGCAAAACTATGTTTTTATATATTGTCTCAGTTTTCCTGAGAATGTCATTTTAAAATTCTTTACTATACTTCAAGAAATAGCAAAAATGGTAATGCTTTGAAACCATTCAATCATAAGGCAATGATAATGATTTTGTTTTTTAACTACTTATCAATAAAACCTTTTCATTGAAAAGCATTACCGTAAGTGATAATAATTAATAACGATAATGCTAAAAAAATCATTAGCAATATTTATCATTCAATGCTAATGAAATCGACAATAAATTACCTAAATAATTTCTCTCATTTTTGTTTTATACGAAAATAAGATTTGCATTGTAAACAGAATAGAATAATTTGTTTTTTACACCACCGACAAAGTGTAGTTTGTGGGTATAAAATAAATATAAAAGTTAACTAAAAATGTTGATGAGACTCATTAGCTGTCTTGGTAGAGGTTCATTTGAGCTTGTTAAAAATAGAATATCATAGGTTCACATCCCGTTGAAAGTTTTTAAGTGTAATGAAAAATAATGCAGCGAAGGGTTATTAAAAAAGGCGAGTTAATAAAATCAGCGGAAACTCGAGGAAAAAGAAAAGCAAAAAGTTATGGAATAGACACATAATAGAAGAGCAGACGAATACATATTTCTGCTCCCTCTGCCAATATGTTGTTACGAAAATAAGATCTGGCAACCCCTGTTGTTGCTGTCTGTATGAGCATGGTGAATAAGTTACTTCCACTAATGGTCTGTGTATAGAATAATACCACAATTAGCTAACAAAAGCTGAGCACCTTAATCTCAATGGCTGCTTTGGTAGAGGTGCTTGCCAGCGTTGCCAAAATGATGATTTTATCATATTTTTGATGATTTTTGAACCAAAATATGATTTGATGATTTTTTTTCTTAAATTATGATTTCTAATAATTAAAAATTATGATTTTTGTATTTCAAGTGTGTAGTGCTTTAATTGTAATTTTACTACATAGTGAAGATAAGTTTTGTATCAGCTTGTAAACAAAACAAAATTTTTCAAAGCTCATCCTGTCAAATACATATGTATTAGAAACTGCAACGCCTTTACTTAAAATTTTTAGACAATTTTATACAAACAGAATATGTGAAAATGAGTCACAATAACGACCTTGACTTTGAAAACAAAAGTCTATTTCTACACAACGATAAAGTCTATCTGGGTGTTTTTGTTAAACAAAAAATTTCTATTTAGCTCAAAGCTCACTGCAAATGAAAAAAATGAATTTATTGAAAATTGTCTGGCATTTTACATTGAGTTATGTAAACAAGTATTAAAATTATTTGATTTTAACGATACGCTTTTAAAAGAGCTCTCATGTCTTGATCCTTTGAAAATTATAAAGTGAAAAATTAAGTCTCTGACAGGCTTAATACACAATTTTCCAAATTTAATTAGTGAAAAGGATTTTCAAAATTTAGATGACGAATTTAGAGAACTCCGCTTTACAAAATTCAGTGATCATTTTACAACTCTAGATAATCTTAGCTGTAAGAAATTTTGGTCAAAAGTTTCAAAAATAACTCGTACTGACAACATTCCAGGTTTTCCGGTGTTGTCAAAATTTGTTCAAAACTTGATAAGTCTTCCTATTTCTTCAGCAAATGTCGAACAAATATACTCAACGGCCAATTTAAACAAAACTTAATATAGAAAAGATTAGACAACAGCACTCTCGAATAAGCAACTGTTTCTGCTATAGTTTAAGAATTAACCAAGATATCATTAAAAATATGAAACCCTATATATATTAGAGTAATAGTTCTTCATAAAACTTCGTACACTCTTAACAATAATAATTTAAATATATACAATGTATGTTAATATATGTATTTTAATTATAATTTTTAAAAAAATTTTGTATTGAAAAAATGATGATTTTTTTCCGTAAAATATGATTTTTTTTTCTGCATATGATGATTTTCTTTTCAAAGCTTCTGGCAACGCTGGTGCTTGCTGTAAAACAGAAGATCGTGAGTTTGAGCCCACCTTCGGACATGCGTATAACGGAAAATATAAAATATATAAAATTGTTATAATGCAATTAAAAATTAAGAAGCAGCAGTATAAATCTCCCGAAAAGCAAAAGACAATTATTTTGTGAAGCCATGGTGCAGATAATTAAGTGGAGACGTCGAATTTAATATAAAAATGTCAAAACGCACTTAATAGTAAAAAGTAAGAACGGTAGCGGTTAGGAAGTGTAACAGCATAGCAACAGTGTATGGCAGACGTGTGTTGTGGCTATTAGATAAAGGCGATGACTGGCTTGGATAAAAGGCGTAGAATAGTTGTCTGTGCATGATTAAGGTTACTAAATAAGGCATCGAGTTGTTCATGTAGCGTGGATAGCTGCGTTTGTAATAATAACGCAAGTTTAGTAAATACGAGACCAGAGGATTCACAAGATCGTAGGATCAAGAAATATAGCCAGATAGAGCCACAAAGTAAAAATTTAAGTGGTATTTGCAATCAAAAGAATCTGTACGTTTGTCTAAAAAAGGTAAAAACGTAACAAGATGTTATCCAAACCTTTGGGCTTTTGTGCTGAACAGTACAACAACTCATGTTCTTAAGCGGTCTATAAATCAACAGGAGTTTTCTTATTTTCAAAGATCAGCCAATATTTAAATCAGTCGCAATGGGATAAAGCCATCTCTTTCGTTTTCCAACTAACTGTGCATTAGCAATACACTCTGGGTTTTGACTTATACGAATTTTAATTTCATTATTTTTTATATCTATAAGGTGTTTTGAAATTTCTTGTTGAGTCTAAACAAAGTATTGTTTTGTTATTTATTTGACAAAAAATTTTCTCGCAAAAAACGGTCTCATCTGTATTTTAACAGAAGCGGAAAGTTGTTTGTAGTAACATATGAAAATTTTGTTTGTAAACTGACATTTTCAATCGAAAGTAACTGTTTTATACAGATTTAAATAATCTTGCTTCCTTGATAAATTACCAATGACAAATTTATTGAATTTTTGCATCACTGGTACTTCTACCTAGGCAGAATTAACAAAAGCAAGGTTGTACACCAATTTTTTTCAACAAAAGGCACACTATAATTCACAGTTTTTTGTTTTCATAAAAAATAGTAAAAATTAATTTCTATGGAACTGTTGGAGTTACTGTTTTCTACCTAAATGAAAACGTACGAAAATAATCCAATGATTGTGTGGAATACAAAACGACCAAAAACTAAATAAACAGCTTTAATAATATCGAAAGTAAAAACTGAAAAAAATGAAAAACAATTTGAATTATTCACATACCTTGCATCTTCGTTTGCACGCATTGCAACAGCAGCTACTTCAAAAATACCGATAAAGAAACACAACATTAATGGACCAAAAATGGCACCCTGCCAACCAATCCAATACATGCCACCAGCAATTGCCAAACCTGTTAAATAAGGATGGCCACCACTGTTTCAAACAAAATGTACAATTAGTAAAAATTACAAATTTTATTGAAATAATTTATGAATGCCAATGTGTACGTACCCCTTCATTTCCGCATAAATAGCTGCTTCAAAGTAGGGTGGCACAAAGAATTGCAATAAAAATAGCACAATACCGGCATATAATCGATCTTGAGCCAGCCATATTTCCAATAAAGCGGGTAAAGCACACCAGTAACTACCCAAAAATGGAGCAGCTGACAGAATGGCAGCCAAGGCAGAGGGAAGAAAAACAATGCGTGCCCCAAAAATCGTATGAACCAACCAAGTAAATAGACCGGTAAATATTGAACTCTTAAACATGGAAATTAAAACGCCGGATATAGAATTTTCCAAGGCTTCAGCTATTTTCGAACCCGAAGATGAAACACCCAAATATTTTGTTACTTGCAGTGGAGCATATTTAGTTTGGCTGCTCGAAAGTAAATAAAAAAGCGCCGTAAAGAAAACGATCTAAAGAAATTAAAACAAACAAATATTAATATACGATATAACAAGTTTTATTTCTTTAAAATATAAACAACAAGAAAAAAACTTACCATATCCAATATGAATTCTACACAAGCTTGTCCTCCGGATAACACCAAAGATAGAATTTCTCCTGTAAATGTCATTATCATTGAAAGATTCGTTCGTATTATATGCCACAAGGACTCGGCTACCTCCATTATGGTTTGAGTGTTGCTTTTGGCCCAGCCAATGATGCCCTGTTTCGCCACTAAAACTAGCTCTTTAAAATGTCCTTTATTAAAAACACATTGCTTTTTGTTAGCCATGAAACATGCATGTTAAACAGACACATCAAATTGATTTTCTTATAGACGGGGGACTTGGTTTTCATAAATAATGTTGTGATTATTTGTGTCAAATATTTACATAGTTCACGTACATACAATAACAATACTACACAGTGAGGCCAATCTCAAAATTACTGGTTATAAGTACATAACTCCTGTCTAGATGTGCTCTTAACATGATAAATATAAGATTTTGACTTTCAAAATATTATTTGCAAATCTGTACGAGCACTGACGGAACAATAGAATGCTTGTCTTGTAACTTTCGTTTAAAACAATTTTAATTTTTATCGATTTTTTATACCCTTCACCACAAAAAGTGGAAAAAGTGACCCCATTAAGTATATATTCTGACTTCTTACGTAGTGTTAGTGTATGTATGTATGTCATTCGGTCAGATGTAGTGTCAAAAGTGGTGCTATTGAAAATTAGCATTATCGGTCCATGTCCTTCGAGGCAGCAGGCAAAACACCACGCCTAACTCTAATTTTGTCTTGTCTTTTGAAACAATAAAGTAATTCCAATCAAAAAAGATAAATATATGGGGCGACAGAGAATAAAAAAAAACGTCAAGTAAAAAAATTGACGCTCGCACATATTTTTCGAGTTACGGGGCTCTGAAATGTTCAAATTTATTAAAATATCAATATGGGTATCATTTAAAAGCTTTTAAAGAGATCTTTAAGGAAATATTAAAATTTTTCCAAAAAGGCTTAAGAGCCGATGTCATTTTTATGTAAAATTACATTTATGCAGTACTAAATTTTTTGTATTTTTAATTCTCTGTCACCTCTGGATTTACTTCACTAAAGTAGATTTACATAGATGGTGAAGGGTATATAAGATTCGGCATAGGCGAATATAGCACTCTTACTTGTTTTATTTAAGAAACTCTATTTGAACTCTATTTTTAAATTAATTTATTTAATTTTTAATTTTCACCCTGACCAGGATTCGAACCATCGATTTTACAAATTAATGAAATTTTCGGCTTTTGGTTCTTTTTAATTAATTTTCTAAACATTTTTAGAAAGAAAAATTATTTACAAATGTATGCAGACGTTTTCCAAAGAAAACAAGAAAAATTAGACACTAGCAGAATGAAATGCAGCATTTTCTGGACCGCCACATCCTTCATCAGCATTCTTTGCATCTATGTACCTTATGTTATGTACATCGTAAACATCATCTATTTAACCAACTAATCTTAATGTTAATTTGGTGAGACGAAGTTCACACACAACTTAAAGCTTTTTCTTTGTCATTCTCTTTGTAACTCGTCTTGTACATTTGTTGTTGCTTTTTTTGTACTAGCAATTTGATAGTCACAAATGCAACTTTTTTATTTTTAATTATTCATACTTGTTTGCTCACAACATTATAGACACTGTTTCAGTATCATATTGACTTTTATGAGTTAAGTATGAATGTAAATACGCGGTGCCTAGCGTTTTGTTTTTTTAATTTTTAATTTTCACCCTGACCAGGATTCGAACCATCGATTTTACAAATTAATGAAATTTTCGGCTTTTGGTTCTTTTTAATTAATTTTCTAAACATTTTTAGAAAGAAAAATTATTTACAAATGTATGCGGACGTTTTCCAAAGAAAACAAGAAAAATTAGACGCTAGCAGAATGAAATGCAGCATTTTCTGGACCGCCACATCCTTCATCAGCATTCTTTGCATCTATCTACCTTATGTTATGTACATCGTAAACATCATCTATTTAACCAACTAATCTTAATGTTAATTTGGTGAGACGAAGTTCACACACAACTTAAAGCTTTTTCTTTGTCATTCTCTTTGTAACTCGTCTTGTACATTTGTTGTTGCTTTTTTTTTGTACTAGCAATTTGATAGTCACAAATGCAACTTTTTTTTTTTTAATTAAAAAATGTTTAGAAAATTAATTAAAAAGAACCAAAAGCCGAAAATTTCATTAATTTGATTAATTTATTTATTTATCAGTAATATATTTTATAAAATAAATTTACAAAATATAGAAAAACAAATGCGCCGGGTTACAGGACCAAATGCGCATGTATCGAAAATCAAATTTAAAGTAATAATACTACATTTAATTAATATTTATAATTTTATGTTATAACCCGCACCGCAAATATATTACATGAAATAAGTTATAAATTACATATGAATGTTTTTTTGACCCTTTTTTAGTTAATTTTTGTTTTCTAATTTTTTAAGCACTAGGTCAGTTTATAAATAATAACAAATGTTTATTTATATTTTCAATATTTCGCCACACAAAAATTAAATTTTCTTTTTTTTTTTTAAATAACAAATTTAAAATGAAATTATTTTTTCAAACAAAAACAGAAAAATCAAAAACCAAACGACAAAAAACTCAAATATTTAAAATTTACATTCTTATAAATTTAAAACTCAAAAAACATTCAAGTAAAATAACTCAAAAATTTTAAACATTTACATTCTTATAAAAATTTAAAAAACAGAAAACATTTAAATTATTTAAAAATGTTAAAAAACTTAATTCAAATACATTAACATAAACTTTCACGATAGAAATGTTACAAGCAATCATATACTCTCAAACGTTTATTATTTTTTATGCACTAAATGTCTATAACATTGCGCAACATTATCAGTATCAGCCTTAAAGTTTATTCTTTTTGTTGCTGGTATTTTAATTATTTGTAACATCTCTAACATATACCGACGCTTATAATTATTTTCTATATTTAAAACAGATGCATCTTCAAAGTTAGGATTATGATTAAATCTGGCACAATGGGAAGATAATGCAGCTTTTTGTGAATTATTAACGTCCCTGTATCTTTGATCAGACTTATGTCCAGCCTGTTTCCTGATGATGCCACCCAAAGGTGTGGCGAAATATTGAAAATATAAATAAACATTTGTTATTATTTATAAACTGACCTAGTGCTTAAAAAATTAGAAAACAAAAAGTTATAAATTACAATTAAACTTAAAACTACAAATTTAAAACGAAACATTTGTAATTATTTAAATCGTAAAAAATTGTGTACACCCTTCACCGCAAAATGTGAAAAAGGATATATGTATATAAGTTTGTCATTCCGTTTGTAATTTCTACAATATCTATTTCTGACCACATCAAGTATATATGTATATTTTGGGTTCTTATTCATAGCAAAGTCGATTGAGCGATGTCCCTCTGTCCGTCTGTTCGTCCGTTAGTGTTGAAATCAGGTTTTCCAAAGCATTAAGTCAGCTAAAGAAAATTTAAGTACGCCAATAAATCAGATATAGTTTCGAAGGAGTTACTTTTGAAAATCAGCAAGATCGGTCCATGTCCTTCGAGGCAGCAGACAAATCACCACGTCTGCCTCTAATTTTTACATATCATTTGGAACAATAAAGTAATTCCAATAAAAAAAATATGGGGCGATGTATAATTAAAAAATATGAAAAAAGCATCAAGTGAAAAAATTGGCGCTCGCCCAAATTTTCTGTGTTATGGGCCTCTGAACTTTTCATAGAAAAGAACGATTGTTCACCATATTTTTTAAAATATCAATATGGGTTTCATTTAAAAGCTTTTGAAAAGATCTTTAAGGAAATACTAAAATTTTAAACTACTTAACCCATTAAGAGCCGATGTCATTTTTATGTAAAATTATAAATAGTACTTAAATTTTTTTTTAATTATTAATTTTTTGTCTCCCCAATATTAGTCTTTTTGATTGGAGTTACTTCACTAAACTAGATTTACCTATAAGGTGAAGGGCATATAAGATTCGGCATATCCAAATATGGCATTCCTACTTGTTGAAGTTTATATTTTGAAATTGGCTTAAAATATCACAAATTAAAAAAATAATACCACCACCTTTTATGCATTTTTCTTTCAAAGATTTGTGTTTGAGAAAGTATTTCTAACAATTTTCGGAAACGCTCCCTACTTCAGACTTGTTAGGCCATAATAATACCGCAGCAAGAAGTGGAAGACCTTAACTAATACCTACACAATCTAAAACATTTGCAACAATTTTATATCAAAAGGCGTAACACTTTTGTTACCACACTGTCAACATTTTGATCTTTGTATAAACACTATTTCATCTCTACCAAAAACTAATTGGGCAACAAGAAACCTTAATTACGTTATGGCTAACTTTTTATCAACTATCAGATATTTATTAGTTGATAGTTCGAAATATATTAAAACGAAACTGCGTTAAGTGTCGATTATTGATCTTTTGTAGGTCACTCTACTATTAGGAAATTATATATTATAGCAGATTAACAAAAACATTAATGTCTTTCATTAATTTATAGAAAATGTTAAAAAATATATAAAACAACAAATTGATCAAAATAAAATGTAAACCTATATTTTGAAGGGATGTATTGTGGGCCTGAATATTATTAATTGCCATTTGGCAGATTGAGTCTAGTGTTAAGGTACCCATACACTACACAATGATATTGAGTACTTTATTGCTATAATTATTGTAGTTTTGATCCACACTACTTAATAAGTGTATCAATATTTTTAAGCAAAAATGGCGCAATTTTTTATCAGTTTCATGTGTGAAATATGTAAACAAAACCATTCACACAAAGCTATATTTTTTTAAATTATAAAATTATTTTTAAATAAAAATACTAAACAATTCGGCATTAAATAACTAAAATAATGTTTAGTGACATTAGTGCTGAAAAAGAGGCTGGTCTAGCAACGACAACAAAAAAAAAGTTATTGTACAATATTGTCAACACATTACAAAATATTGTTTTTTGTGCAATTTAAAACAAAAAACGTTTGATTTTGTTCAATATATTATGCAAAGTACAAATATAATATACACATTGGCAATATCATAGTACAATATCAATTATTGCGCAATTATATTGCAAGTGTATGGGTACCTTTACAATTTCTTAAAATTAAAACTTTCTATCATTATGGTTCATTTAGACGTGCCATAACCATAACCATATAAAACAGATCTTCAAACCAACCTGATGGGAAATACTGAATTTGATTGTTGGTGATTATTAAAATTTTGATTTTTTTACATAACCATTTACACTTTTATTACACTCGACACTACCGGATTATCACTGCACTTGCACATTTTTTTTCGACTAGGGGTACTAATTAGATCAGAGTTCGATATCATTTGCGATACATTGCAACGTCATAGATTAAGTACATAGCGACTTTTCGATAAAAAAAATGCTTGCAGGTGAAATTGGAATAAAAGCTTTTTTTTGATAGACTAAATCTAATTTTTGGCGTGTGTTTAAGATATGTGTAAAGCCAAATTAAAAATCCAGCTTATAGGGCGCCCTTGGTTACAAAAACAAGTACAAAGACTTTATTTTCATAATCATGGCCTTATCATTACACAAAGTCTTTGCCTTCTATAACAACAAGTATAAAAATAAAAATTAAAAACGAAAGGGTGTTTCTACATAAGACCTGATTTTGATGTATGGATATATTTTTAACCATAATACGCAGATACCTCAATTATTTAGCAGCAAATAATAAAAAAAAATTCAAAGTAAATGGTGGCCTTTAAATTGTAGGGACTTCCCTTCGGGTGTGAGTCCAACTAGCACTTGGTTTCTTAATACTTTTTTGCCTTAAACGCTTATTTTGTACAAAAATTGAACATATAATTCGATATTTTTATGGAATATTTATAAATTGAAAACTATATCTAAAAATAAAAGTTAAGTAAATTAAAAAAGACTACCAAAATTATATATTCACCCCTATCGTGAACAAAATGTGAAATTTTTGTTCCCATGAAATTTTCATTCCCCATGAAGGGAAAATTGCTATCGTAAGTTTCATAGGAACGTTTGTTCCCGCTATCAATTCGTACTGAATACAAATTAGAAAGAAGAAAATATAAAAAGAGAAAAAATACTTCAAATTTTTTAAAGTTTTAAAACATTTAGAAATGTAATGATTGTGTTGTTGCAAGAGGAGGAGACACTACAACAGAGAACAATTTTATTTCAAGAACGTGACGTGCAAGACGCTTAAAAGCCCTTGAAGTTACACTAGACACAAAAGGTCCAATCAATGGACCCAAATGGGCTGTGGCAACACGGCTGCCTGCCTTACCTACCCTAGACATTGGTACTGACCCACTTCAGTAAAAAAAAAAATTTGTATCTTATCATTTAAAAATATTTTTAATAAAAAATCTTCATAAATTTAAAAAAAATAGATAGATCTCTTTGTTTTGCATCTTTACGAGCATAATGTCAGTCTGCACTGCAGTAACTGATATTGTATTAAAAAAATGTGTTATTGATGTAAATATTCTAATTAAAACATACAAAAACATATAAAATGTATGCAGTTCCACAACAAAATTTAAGTGAACAAATATAAGGGAAAAGGGAAAAAATTTCGAGGGAAAAAATCAGTCCCGATAAGGGGAATTTTTGTTTAAGTGAAAAATTGTTCACGTGAATTATTTACGATTAGAATTTGGGGAAAAGGGAAAAAATTTCGAGTGAAAAAATATTCATGATAGGGGTGATTATAAAACAAAGAAGATTTTGGTGGACGTAATTCTCATTCAGTCAATTAAGTTTAAAAGATAACAATTTCGAGTTTGTGTTAAAAACTAAGGCTCAAACACCTAGGGGCAAATTACGGCATTCGATATCGATCAAAATTTCAATAGAATTTAAATGTAAATTTCGATTGATATCCAATGCCGTAATTTGCCCCCTGATTAACAATATAAAGAATGCCCTCTCCACAGTAATCTTTTTTACTTTTTGTTTATTTTTTGATAGTAAGTATTTACTCTTTATCTTTTAAATTTATTTTAAAGAATTAAGTAGAAATTATTCAAATAGAGTTAAAAGACATATAAGTTTTACAATAAGACATTACCACCATTCTGCAATTTTTTTTAACTAGCAAAATGTAAATGATTTTATATTTAGCTGGACAAGTACACAAATGGTTGTGAGTGTGATTTGTTTGCACTCGACGCCATTAGACACGTTAAGAAATTAAAAATTTTCAAATGTGCAGCTTATGTGTAAATATTTTACAAAGTTTTCATTTGACAGTATTACGAAGCGTCGAAGTATGTGTGCCGCAAAAAGATTACCCAAGCAGTTTTTAATACAATTCATTAAATTTTCAAAATAAGATAAGAAGAAAAATAACAAATTTTTAATAGATTTTTAGTTTATTTTTGATTTTAGTGTCTGGTCAACTTTAGCTCTAATTTTAATATGTGTGTATGCGTTAATATATTATTAATAGCAATGTGTAGCATTTTTATGATAATTTTCATTAGTCAATCAATTTTAGTATAAAACCAAATGAACAATCTTAAACCAGGCTCAAGTTTGTATATTTGTTTCGTTTTTTTTTTTTTCAAGGAGCACAAGAAACAACTTTAAACATTATTCGTATGTCCACCTTGTATGGTGTACCCCGTAAACACCATGTACATGTGGCAATCGTCACAATTCTCATGACCTGTATTATAGTGTGAAACGGGCTTAGTATCATACTATCATTATTGTGCATCAAACATCTGTACGATTTATTCAATATTTAACTCGGTAATTGTTTTAAAAAAAAGTAAGAAATTAAAATACGAACTTGAGCCTGAATAAAAATTAGTTATTTGCATATTATTGAAATATTTAATTAATGCAAAAAAACAAAGTCCAAGACCCAAATAAATATTCATAGACAACTTACCAGGATTATCGACAATTTCCCCAAATGTAGTCTTTAGGGCATCTGTTGGCACTCGAGGACCATACGAGTCAGATTTATTGAAGTCTATCCAATATTGTATTAGACGATCCCAAACGTCCAATATTTGTTCTTTTAGCTTGGTTGCGTGTATTGGATCGGCATCGGCAAGCCAATCATCAATATACGTTTCAATTTTCCGACGACCATAATGGTGAGCATTATCAAGAGCATCATCAATAGATGATTGGATATTGGCTGGCAATATATCAATTAACTCTGGACGATCTGTTATCGTTTTATTAATGAGATCCTTGCCCAAGTAGGCAACTTCAATCGTTTCGGAATATATATTAACACAAAAGAAAACACTCAGAAAAACAATAAAGAGTATCATTAAAATGATCATTAAAATTGAGGTAACTAAGTCCACAGATGATTTAAGCGAATCACGTACAATAGTATTGATTTTATAATTCAATTCTAGAATTCCAGGAAGACAAAGAGGCAAAACAGCTGAATGATGTTCTAAAGCCCAAAGCTATTTACACAAAAAAAAAGTGTATTAATAAACGAAAGTAATTTTTAATTAAATAGCACGCAAACCTTTAACGTTTCATAAATATCATTCACTTTGGCACTTATAAAATCCGTAAAACCCGTATATTTACCCAGAGTAAAGAGTAGATGCATAAAGATGGGTATAGCGGCCAATATAAACATCCAAACGTTGCGATATAAAAACGTTATTATGCAAGCGTAAAATAAGAACTTAAAGTAGGCATCACTTAGATTTGTATGTTCCTCGGTAGCATCTAGTTTAACTTCATAGGCATCAAGAGTTTCAACGGAATCCATCGTTTCACTAAGCGAAACATCATCGATGTCCGAATGTTGATTGTTTTGCTTAAAATGCAAAGAACTAATAGATTTTTCAAAATCTGTTTTATTCAAAAGCTTTTTTAATTTATCTACAAAAGAGCTAGATTCTTCGGTAGTGCGAAGATGATAAATTATTGATGCTCCCACATATAACATTATTCCTATAAATGAAGGTACTTGTAGGGCTCCCAAAAAACTACAAACGTAACTTATATTAGCAATCCATAATGATTGACCAGCAATAACAAAACGATTACTATTGGAGGGTTTCCAAAAGAAATAGACGGATGTTAAGTAAATGGCAACAATAGCTGCTAACTAGAAAGGCAAAGACAAACAAAAAAAAAACAATTCGTTATTTAATCACTTGAAATCAAATTACAAAACAACTTACCATGTAAATATTCAAAAATCCAATCATATTCACAAACAATGTATGAGAAAATACTATCAATCGCCACACAGCACATAAGAAACCTTTAGGAGCATACAAAACCAACAACTTCATACAAGTGGCAATGCCAACTCCTGTTGAAATCACTTGCCAATGCTCCTTTAGCCAATCAACCAAAAACCTACCACAGTTTTCAGTTGCTTCTAATGGTGCTAAACTTAAGCCTATAAAAACATTTGAATCACGCTCTTCAAGTCTCTCGAACCAACCGTTCAATAATTGCGCCAGTCTTCTCTTGAATGGAAACAACACTGCACCCATTAGAAAGGCCCATAATAATGGCCGTACAAATGGACCAAGAATAAAGCATACGGCCACAAAAGCTGCTATTCCAGCAGCTATTAGAAAATTGTACATGGCAGCCTTAAAACTTTCATGGTTCTGTGAACGCATACGCATTAACTTATTAAGAACGCTATCGAACGAACGATCTCGTCGTAGAGAGTCGGAGCGATTCATCTTGAATGAATCTCAGGGAGTGCCAATTTTTAATGAGATTAAAGTTGAGTATTTTTATATTTTTTGTTTTTTAGTTTAGCAGGGAAGAAATGAAGTTTTTAAACTGAAAATTATAACAATAAACATACATACATATGTATTTTTTTTTTTTTTTTTGTAAATAAATACAAGATTAAATTTTAAAGAAGAGTAAATTATTAAGGCCTAAAAACGAAAAAGCGTTAGAAATGATATGCATTAAAATTGCTTAAAGTATGGAAATATGGAATTTAATACCTACAAAAGTAGATCATTCATTAAAATCTTTAATTTAAAGTATTGCAAAATGTGTTTATGTTTTGTTTATACAACACTTTCGATTAATATTATAAAAAAATATTTTCTTTATTTTAAAGCCAACGCCTTTTTTTAAATTAATTAAAAGAAAATCAATTGACTCTTATTCCATTTTTTCAAGCAAGAAAACATGATTTAATTTTAAATAATATATGCATATTATTACTCACATTTAGAGGTTTGCTGTCATATGCCTGTAGTTAGTTATACATATATTTATATGTAAGTTTATATTCATCGTAGGCATTTAAAGATTCTCTATCGGATTTCCTATTTTAAGCCACTACAATTGTATTGCATACTGCAATATATGAAATATTAATATTAAAAACTTATGTATATGTTTAGGAATATGTTTTATATACTTTATATAAATTCTATTTTTATTTATATTGAATTTTCAAAGTAATTTATTTATTTACAAAAATGTTCCTTATAAGCACTAACTATTAATAACACTGACGTCACTTTTTCACGTTTATTTGAAATATTACGGTAAACTTTGGTTTAGACATTTTTACTCTATTTTTTAGAAAGTTAGTTGTTTTTTTTATTTTAACTGTTTAACACTTTGCAATAGTTTTGTTTTAAATTTCTAATTAAAAAAACAACGCAAATGCTGTGCTCCTAGATTAAAAAGTATATAGGTATGGTTCTTGTTTAGAAAGAACTATAAAAATAAATAAAGAAAATAAGGATTAAAAGAAATTTCAAAAAATTAACAGTGTGGTACAATTATTAAAATATAATAAAATTAATTGGCGTTTTTTATTACTAAATTTTTATTTAATTTATATCATTCATTAAATTATTTTTTTAAACAAAAATTCTCATAAATTATCCCACATCAAAAAATAAACATTAATTTGAAAAATCAAAATTAACTACATAAAATTATTATAATTTTATTTTTTCTTGCTTTCCTTGCAATGTATGGGGCAGACAATTTTATTTTTTTCATGGTAATTAAAACACCAGTATTTAATGGTAATTAAAATACCCATATAAATGTAACTAACAAAAAAAATTACAATATATCAGTTTGTAATACAAGTTAGCAAAAAATTAATTAGTATTAGAATTATTAATACTAATAAATAACTTAAAAAGAATACACAATAATTTTCTTTTAATTCTATAAAAACTATATTTTGGTTATCAGTTTTTTTTTTTAATTAATGAAGAAACAAAAAAATCCTTACTCTTCTAAATAATGTGGAAGTTCAAAGTAAAACTATCGAAAAACGTTCCAATTAAGTCTACTAGCTAATATTTAAAATAAATTTTACATGAAGTTCGACATCTTGTTAAAAAAATTTCATACATATGCTTTGATTACTGTGACGGGACTCTAAAAAAAATAGACAAGTAAATTCAAATTTTTTTCTTGCACAAATATATATTTTACCTATTTTAGTTGAATAGAACTACTACTTTACTAGGGTGTCAGACGATCAAGTTTTCATTCAATTTTTAAAATTTCTCTCATTTTTTTACCAATACACTCTCACTTTAAAAACTTGCTGAGAATTTGCTTTCAAATTTTCGTTCAATTGAGTCTTTCAAATTTTCATTCAAGAGAACAGCTGATTGAAGTTTTTTCCTTCAAATTAATTTTTTTTGTTTTCTTTACGACATCTTGCTTAAAAACTTGCTTTAAAATTGCGTGCAGCCTACGTCACAGCTTACAATTTTTGTAAATTTTGACAAGCAGTATGTGTAAATTTCTTGAAAGAGAATTGAACAAAAACTTGGCCGTGTGACTGCACTGTTAGCTGGTATAGTTTAAAAGTGTTTCCCTTTGAAAAAATTACGAAAAGGCGATTTTCACTTCAATGATCTTCAAGGAATCTGGCAACATTATTGTAAAAACATATATTTTTTTATGTTGGCGTTCCTTTGATTTGGTAATCAAAGCAAATGGGTAAATTTTTAAAACAATAAACTCATTTTTAATCTTTTAATATCGTTTAACATTTTCAGATGAAAAATTACAGCAAATTCTAAAAATAAGGCCCTTGCAAGCCAGTTGCATTGCATACCGTTGCTCGACAAACGAATACCGGAAAATGGTTAAACGAGCTTGTGAATCTGAATTAAAAAACTTGGTAAAAGTTGAAATAAGAATCGAGCAAATCAAATTGAAAATACCTGACGAGAATACAATACCAAATGTAACAGAGCAAATATTGTCATTCAAAGTAAGTACATGACGTTCCTTTTTTTAAATAAAACTACTGATTGTTTTAAACTTTTCAGGCAAATTGTTTATTAAACGAAATCAGTGCCGTGGAAGAAGGCTTAAAATATTTATAAGCTGATTGATGTTCCAATTAATTTTTCTTTTTAATTATCACTGAATTGAGATGTTTATAAATTAAACTTAGACATTCATAAGTTGGTTTAAATATCTGTAAATAATATTATTTTGACATGTAATTACAAGTAGCTATACTTGGAAGATTACCTTAAATATACAAATTATTGGCTTCTTGTTAAATAGTTCTCCTTTGGTTCTCAAAATAAGCAAATAACGAAAATCCAACTGCAAGAACAAACAATTAATAGTTCATTTAACTAGATTCGTGTACAGAATTAATGGATGGATATATGTAGATTGTTAAGAGTCTGATTAATCTTACATCTTCTAAAACTTCGTTTATGACTAAATCATATATGTTAGAAGCAGCTATAAATCTATTATGATTTCCCCATGGTTTTTGTATTTGTAAGTGCATACCAAAGTCACTGCAAAAAATTAGACTTTCTGTAACAGCATAATAAAGCCTATTAATAGGTTAGTGGTTATTACTCTTGCGATGCGATAACTTACCAGATTCAACCAATTGACTTAGGCGCCATATGAGAAGCACGAACCATAGTGTTAAAACAATTAAAATGATGAAAAAATTAAAAGTTTTAAATAAAAATAAAGAGCCGTATACAATAATACACAAATAAAACCATATAAATTGAATTTTTAGTGCAGTGTAATGTTTCTTGTAGTTGGTATTTGTCAGCTTTACTTCCACTGCATCAGTTCCGTATTTACAAATTTCTAAATTTAAGTCCGCATCAGACAAACCTTTATATAAGTTTTTTATACTTTTAAATTTATAACTTAAGGGTAAAATATCTTCATTTTTGAGCATTTTATTTTGAAGCCCTTTCGTTTCAAATATTCAAGAATAAATAAATGTAAAAGTCATATGTTTTCAAACAAAACTGTCATCAAGGTTTTGTTTTTTTTTCATTTCTTTTTGTTTTTTGTACTTATTCAAATTCATCTCTTTTTATTTTGACTTCATTTAGTCGTGTGCGCGCTGTGTTGTTGGATTAAAGCGTCATTTTCGTGTTTTATGTTTTGATTAATAATTCGAGTTGCATAATCACAAATATAAACAAATTTTTCCGTATTATTCATATTAATAAATTTGTATTTAATGGTGCAATTATTGTTGATAGTTAATAAAAGAGTGATTAAGAGTTCGCTTTCACATTTTGAAAAATTGGTTTTTAATGAGTACTATTTGGTGAATTTTTTCTATGTATGTACATCTTTGTTTTCGTTTGTTTCTTTTCCTTTTAATTTTAACGCTTTCTTTTGTTTTGCGAGTAGCTGTTGTACATTTTTTATACCTTCCCAACGTAACAGATTACACAGTTGTGTTTAGAGCTAATAGTGGCCAGAATGTCTTTACTATCATAAGTCATATATAAAAATTATTCATTTTTGTATTCATAGTTGAAATTAAAAAACTCGCCTCGCAAATTTTAAAATAACTTGAAAAAGGTTTACTGTGAATTTTTTCATGCAACTACTTTTCTTACAATTTCTTTATACAAAATAAAGTTACTGTTAAAAATTAAATTTTTCAACAACAATATATATATATATATATATATATATATATATATATATATATATATATATATATATATATATATATATTTATATTTATATTTATATATATATATATATATATATATATATATATATATATATATATAAATTTTATCAGTCGCTATAATGTAAAAAATTTTACAATGAATGGAAATTGAAATAAAATCTTTATATAAATATGTTTTTCTGATGTAAAATAATTTAGTAAACTGTTTATGAGATAGGTTATCCATAACTGTTAAATATATCGCACTTGATCAACAAGAGGGTGTTAACTCAAAATTTAAATTTTTTTAGTATAGGTGAAAAACTGTTTGTGTTTACATTTTAAGAGCATTTGAAAATCCGAATGCTGCATAGTAAGCAAATTCCATTAAAAAATATATTTACAAGTTTTTTATTTGGAAATCTGGTGCCATTTTTCGGAAATTTGTCGATCATAAATGAAAGAAATTTTATGAACAAACCAGTATCAATATCAAATTTAAATAAAATACTTCAATTATTTTTGTTTTGAAAAAAGGTTCAACTCAAATAATACCTTATTATGAAAATATATGATGCATTTATCTTAAAACTTTTGTATTAACTCAAAATAATACCTTTTTGGTGATATGAATGTAGTCACTACATACTTGTGAAAATGGTCTCAAATGTTGTTTAAGAGATGAAATTTTTACAGTATTTTTGTATTTTATTGTACAGTAGTATTTTGCAGTAACGTTGCTAGTAGATTTCTTGCAAAAAGTGAAAATTTAAAAATTTTGCGTTAATACCCTTTTGTGGATCAAGTGCGATATGTATATTTTTTATTATAATAATTATAATGGTATCTTGTTTTATTTATTTTTCATAATATTAGAATTGTACGAATGAACTTGTAAAAGTAAGAGTTTTAGAGTGGTTCACTAATAAAAAGGCATGATAAACTAAATGGCAATTCAACTCGAAACTTATTTTGATTGCATCAACAGCTAAGGCCATGAGGTACTATGATAGTACTTAAAAAATGATAAGTACAAATAATCCGAGTGGCATGTAATAAAGGAGTATAGAAGCAGAGTCGTACTCACTTGAGGATAAAATATGCATTTTAACTTTTTGCTCTGATGTGATATAACTTCTTAAAAAAGCAATATTTCCCATTTTTGTTTTAATAAAGATATAAAAAATAACATTCTTCCGAATCTAGCTTTATGCATGCAGTATTTCGTATGACCAAAGTTATTATTTTTTTTAATTTTGTAGAAGTTTTTGTTTTCAATAACAAATTAATTGACTTAAAAAACGATTTTGAAACTATATATCATTTTCTAGTGTATTATTCATTGGCCAATGCAAAACTAAGTTAAAAATTTTATATGTTGGCAACTTTATAATTCGTTATTAAAAAAAATCGCTTTTTCCTTAACAAAAATTACATGATATAAATTATTTTGAGAAAACCCAATTGCTTTTTCCCTTTTAAATGCTTCTGTTTTCTTTGATTATTTATATTATGCACATTTACTTAATATTAATGTAACATCTCTGTTTCCTTTTATATATTTTCCAATATGGCGGCATCGTCGAATGACGAATGTTTTGTAGCCATTCGTCGCAAAGGGCTGTCGGAATCGGTGTGTTTGAATTAACTTGAAATTATATTTGCAAATTTTTCATTTAAATAGCTATTAAAAGTTACAAAACATATAATTAATTAAACCTTGAAATATGGATAAACGGAAATCGAAGAAATATTGTTTAAAATTCCACAAATAAATAGAGTAGTTTGCCGTAAAAATAAGGTGCAGACTTGAAGAAAAAACTAAAAAAAAACAGTGTAAAGAGTAATTGACAAAAATACAGATTGCAAAGTAGTGTGGACGATTAAGTGATTGAGTGAGTGGTTAAGTGTGTAGTGTAAAAATTATGAAAGTGGTGCGACCATACGTGTTTATTATAATACTTGAATAATTCAATTAAAAAACCTACTTAACCAGGAGATTACAACATGTAAATATTATCTTTAGTTAAAAAATAAGATTTTTTCTAAGTATAGTAATAGTAAGTGAATTGGATACGAAAAAATCTGGCCTTCGCATTATGTCTCTTTTCGGCTTCTTTGTGTTATTCGAAAAATGATGAAAAGTGTTAGTGTTGTTCTTTCGTGGAATGACTGTCCACATTATTGTGTGTGTATCAGACGGAATGTTTAAGCGTTTGTGAGTGGTGTTTACAGAAAACGACGTCAACGTACGTAAAACGACAAACAACTCTGTTTTATGTACTGACGTCTACGTCATTAGTAAACTTTATATAAAGTCCAAAACATTAAATAGCATTTAAATATTTGTGTAATTATCTATCGTTAAAAAAAAACTACCCAGTTATTATTGAACAATAGAATCAAAATACCCAAGTTAAAGTTTATAAATATTTTTTTTAATATAGTGAGTTTGTATCTATCTCATAATCAGTATAATTATCCATATAGTATGTGGGTTTGTGTTTCTATAAGAGTACACACAAACTACAATGGTGCCAAAATATGCAAAATGCAACGAAGAATAATTCGATCACTTTTAGGAATAGATTTTTCTATTTCCTGCTTTTGCTACTAGTAAACATAGAATTTGCATTAGCTTAATACCGTAAAACAAATAATTCCAAATTTATTTTTTACATTCATCTTTGGCACGCCGCTAGATGTGGTGAATTTTCATCTTTTGTTTTTCTCTTATGGATATGTTTTATTTACAACTTTTTCGTATCTTATTGCTATGATTATTCGTATTTTGTGTGTGTATCCATTTTTTTTTTTTTAAACTTTGCGTTTTGTTTGGTTATTTTTATTTGTTAAATTAAATTGTAAAAAATGTATATGCTTTGCATAATTTAATTAAAAACTAGAATTTTCTTTTCTATAAGTAACATGACATTTTAATAATTTAAATGCAAAGAATTGGAAATAAACAATTTTTTTACATTCATTAATTAGAATATTGAAGAAGAACATAATAATGTAGAAAAAGAATCGTAAATTCTCTTTTTCTGCCAACTTGGTGATGTCTGAAGAAAAGAAACAATTTTTTATTTAACTTGCTATTGCCGATATTTGTGTTGGCCAAATAATTCTTTACTAGTGGCTCTTTTTACTGTTAGTGGAGTAACTTATAAAATAATAAAATTTGAATAATTTCTAGGACTGAATACCCTACACTAAATGATTTAAACGTGTTAGCCAAGCGTAGCGACTTAAATTAAAAGTTATCGAGTAAAGAAAAACTTCTAAATGAAACATATAAATAAAAACTTAATACAGTCATAGGTACGAAAACAACTATAAACTTAAATCCAGTTTTTTTGAACCATGCCGCTCCATAAGTTCCATTATAGGTATTTACTTTCACAACATTTTAAGGTTCTAAAAAGTTATAAAAAGAAAATTTTATTCAATTATTAACTATACATATTTTATATTAATGTACATTGGTACATACCTATTTAATGCTTCTTATTTTGGGAAGTAAAAAAATACATCATTATAAGTAGGTACTACGTGCTGTAGGCGAAAAAACTTATTAGTTGAGGGCGGGTTGGAGGGGAGTTGTGGAAACAAGAAAAAAAATGTAGTGGCAAAAGATAAAGTAGGTAGGTCGGTGTGATTGTAAAAAAAGAGCGCGCACATATAAAATGAATGAATCTACGAACCATCTACCGAATAAGTAAAAAAAAAAACAATTGCATTTAAATGCTTAAAGCTAAACACACATCGTGTTGTGAATTTCGTTTTGTTGTATTATGGAGTCAATGGTGTTAAAAAACAAAAATTCTTATTATTACCCCGCATGCATCAAAGTCATTGTATTTTTTGCAAAACCATTTATATACATATCTACATGCATAAGTATACAGAGTGTATGTATGTCTAACATACACCTTCAAATCTGTGTCTGTATTTAAAATTCCGATGCAGTCAATTTGATAGTCAGACAAACAATATGAATGACTAAATGGACATATCGCTGCTCCTGTTATAATTGTGTAAAAAAATTTTTATTTTTTTCCTTATTCTCAGTTTTTGTATTTCCGAAGTTTTTTACATGAGAGATTTTTTTTACATTGCTTGTTGATATACAGTGGTGGACATTAGGTTAGCACACTTCATATATGTTGCATTTAAAAGCGTATATTTTTTTCTAGTTATCGAATTTAAGTAAAGTATTTACCCACAAGTGTTGTCTATGGTGTGATCAATATGTTCCGTTATTTTTTTTTTCATTTCTCTTTTGTGGTTTTTATTTTTATATCGATTAATTGAAAGTAATAAGTAAATTGAGCTGGACGCTAATTTAGCACATTTTAAAAATTTTTGTTATTTTTCATAATATTTCGTATTTAAAATCTTAAATTGGTAAGTTTTATAAACTCTTTATTTTAAATGTTTAAATAAAAAACACAAAACAATAATTAGACATGGCTAAAAGTAAAAAGTTATTCATCAAATGAGCTCGAGAGGAAGCACCGTCAGTCAAATTGCTTCAATATTGAACTGCTCCAGGAAGATGGTGTATAACGCACTAGGTCATATTCAAACCTATGGGACGTTCAAAAATGCTGCACAGGGTACTAGACCTAGAAAAACAACTCGTAAAGAGGACTCCTTTATTTATAGAGCCTCAGTTGCAGACCCATTTAAAACCTCAACTGAAATTCAAAGAGAGTTTTCAACAAAATTTGGCATTGATATCTCCTCACGAACAATTAGAAGAAGACTAAATGAGAAAAATTTGCGTGGGTGTATTGTACAACATAAGCCACACGTATCAAAGAAGAACTTGAATTTCATTTGCCCGTGAGCATTTAGAAAAGCCAATGATTTTTTGGAAAAATGTCCTTTGGAGTGACGAATCAAAGTTCTGCCGGTTTGGATCAGACGGAAAATGTTATGTATGGCGTCCTCCTAACACGCAGCACAACCCGCGGTACACATCAAAGACGGTAAAGCATGGTGGCGGAAATGTGATGGTTTAGGCCGCATTTTCTGGGCACGGTGTTGGTCCCATACATAAAATTGATACGCGAATGGATCAGTATATTTACAAAAATATACTTGTGAGCACAATGATTCCATATGCAGAGGAAAATATGCCACTTAGATGGCGTTTTATGCACGACAACGACCCAAAACACACTTCGCGCATAGTGAAGTGTTGCTTGGAAGAAAATAATATCGACGTGTTAAATTGGCCAGCTCAATCATCGGATCTCAATCCTATAGAGAACCTATGGAATGATGTAGAGCAACACATTAGTGCTGTAAAACCCAAAAATTTAACAGATTTGTGGATGGAAATCCAAAAGGCATGGTACGCAATACCAAAGGAACGTTGCATGGCCCTGGTGAACAGTATCTCCAGGAGATGTGCAGCTGTAATTAAAAGTAAGGGTTTTCCTACTAAATATTAAGTTTCGCGTTAAATGAATTTTTAGTTTTCTTTTTTTCTTGATGAAAATAATTTTTTTTGATTTGTGCTAAATTACTGTCCAGTTATTTTTTGAGATTTTTTCTATTTTAATAGCAATAAAAATTATTGCAACTAATAAAACTGAAGCAAAATAATTTCAGTTGTTTTTTGGACAGCACGTGACACATTAGGACATAGGAATGATTAAAGTAATAAATATATAAGAAAACTTTTAGTATAGAAAAGCGCACATAGGTAATGTGCTAACCTAATGTCCACCACTGTATGTTGATTTTTGTTTTTATTTCTTTTTACAACATACAGCACACAATGAAATAAAAGATAAATAAAATTGTATTTAAATAAGTAAAATAATAAGATATACAATTTATAAATGCATTTCAAAATTATTTCTGGAGAATTTTATACTCATCACGAATAAAGATTTTTTGATTTTTAAAATCACAAATATCAGGGTGTTTAGGCCACCCAGATAAAGGAAAACCTTTTAGTATCAGTATTTAGAATGAACAACCGCCGCTGTCAGTTATTCTATAGGTTATCGGAAATGTGTCTCATTGAGCTTTAACTAATATCGTCTGAGGTTTCACAACTTTCCCAATTTCAAATAATAATAAAGTTTTGTATTTTATATACTTATAGGCAATAACAACTAATATGAAATTAATCCGATGAGGGCTTACGATATGATCGTATCAAGGACTCAATATAGACAGAAATCGGAATAAAGACGTTAAAATGATTTTAAATTTAAAAGTTATTACCCTAATAATAAAATACATTCCCAAAAAAATTTTTAATGGTGGAAGGTTTTCTAACTTGGCAACTCCGATTGTGAACTAAATCTGCGTGGTTGTCTTAATAAACTAATATTTCAAAATATTGTATGGTTTTAAGGTTGTCTACGTTTATTGTAGCTACTTTGAGGAATAGTTTAAGAGATAAAATATTTGTTCAGATCTGAAGAACAAATTTTCAAAATTGAATTAATTTTTTTTTATTAAATGCCGGTTTTCCCTCTTTTTGAAAATGTATGTTAAAACTTTTAGGAAAGGAAATATATCTCTTTGATTTCGCTCAGCCGTATAAAATGTTCGTTTTAAAAATTACAGTCTATTGAAAATTGGTTATGACACTTTTCTTCCCCTGGCTTAGCTTTATACGCATTTTAGATAAAAATTACTGATGTTTCAAATTTATCTCTTAATTGCAGAATACGCATGCTTTTTTTTTTATCGCTAAGCAAAATCATTTTTCTTTAGATATACGTACATACATATGTACATACATATTTTGAATTCCATTTCATATAAAAATTAAAATTTAATTTAAATTTTTTTATATATTTGTTATTTAAAAAATTTTTTATCGATATAAAAATTCATATCTGGAATAAAATTGTCAGTATGTCGTGATTTCTTGCTATTATTGGTATTTTAAATCAAGCTTCACTTTAAAAAAAGGAAGAGAAAAAGCAATAAAAACACGTTTCTCATCTAAAATTTACATTAATTCTTGGTTTTTCTTTTTCTAGATACAGACGCCAACTTAAATATGCAAAGTCATGTTCAAGTGTTTACTCTCAATTTAATTAAAAAAAGCCGCATGTAACATTTACAAAAAAAAAAAAAAAAGAATAACGAAAAAGCAACTGAATAAAAGCAGTAACAAATAAAAACTCTTCATATGTGAAATGTCGAAATTATCAACAAAAAAAGTAAAAAATTGAGGTTTATTTATAAAAGGTTTATAATTTATTTACTTTATGCATAGTTTTTGTATTTCGCAAACAATAATTTCTTGTTCTAATTATAAAAATTAGTATTTTTTTCGGCTAGGCCGAATCTAATATATCCTTCAGCATCTATGTAAATATAGTTTAGTTAAGTAACTCCAATCAAAAAAGCAAATATTGGGGTAACAGGAATTACAATAAATATACAATTTTAAATAAAAATGTCAACAAAAGCTTTTTAATGATATCCATATTGATATTAAAAAAAAAATTAAAAGTTCAGAGACCAGTAACTGGGAAAATATGGGCGAGTGCCAATTTTTTCACTTGATATTTCTTCCAAGAACATGGACCGGTCCTACTGATTACCAGTAGCACCATTTTCAACACTATGTCTGATCGATTGGCGTATTTAATTTTTCTCCAGCTGTTCGTCTTATTATAACACTAACACGGACGGACATTGCTCAATCGACTTTGATATGCATAACAACTCAGAATATATATTTTCTTATGGCGTCGGAAATGGATATTGTAGAATTTACAAATGGAATTACAAAACTTTGTTTTACTCTTTTTCCACTTTTTGCGGATAAGGGTATAGCAAGTAAGAGTTATGTATTCGGTTATGCCGAATCTTTTATACCCTCCACCACATATGTTTATCCACTTGTACCATATCGCTGATTTCTGATTGAATAGTTTAAATACAAATAGGCATAAGAAATTCTTTCCTACCATAAATTATTATGTTCAGAAAAAGTTTTTTTTTCCGAAAATTGTAAGTTTAGCTTAGGGTTGTTGCCCAGCTTTTTTGTAATAATTTTTTTTTCTTCATAAATAGTAACCACCTATAGGAATACAAACGAATGTTGTAACCAGCTTAAGCTGCCCATACACTTCATGTTTTTTACAGCTGACATGTCAAATTTCCATACATACATGTCGTGCTGTTGAAACACTACGTCTGTAAAATACATGCGGAAAGTCATCTGACAAAATTTCTTTTAGAACGAGTTCTATTTTGATCAGACAAACCATCTGACATCAGCTGTTTTCATAATTCTAAAAATATTGCCAAAAACCTATGCCGTGTGAAAACAATCAACGGTGGTAGCTTTAGCTGGCTAATGGTAATATTTTATGTGACCCACAGTTAAAAAGTCAGAGGTAAAAAACATATCGTGTGTAGGCAGCTTTAGTAAATGCTACCAAGTTTTCTTACCTTTTATCAAAAATAGCCACCTGCAGGAATTTAAGAGAAAGTTAAAAGAAAAAAATGTAAAAATTTGTTTATCAAAATTCAGCCTAGAAAAAGTTTTGTAATTAAATCTGTTCCAACGATCAGGCAAAAAAGACACTGGCAACGCTTTTTGCTTCAGACATTTCATGTTTCCTTGTTTTTTTTTTTTCATTATGAATGTGATAGAAACTTTGTTATACGCAATGATGGGTATTTCTATTATCAGTGATTATCTAATAAGGGTTCAAATTACTGTCATTGTTCTTGTCGGGTATCATTTAAGAAAAATATTTTTATTGTTGCGAAAGGCAAGCAATATGATATTCCGATATTTTTGTTTCTTCCTACTTGCTTTTGCACAAACCATTTAATTATGAGGTGTTTAAAAAAATAATGAAATCTAAAAAATGGTGAGTTACGACCTTTTTGAATTATTTAATTAAAATGTATGTTTTATTTATTTTTGCTTTTGGTACGCTATTATTACTACGAGCTCTACTACTACGGTAGCTGTTGTACTTACTTCTATTTTGTTGTTGCATGTAATTTTTGTTGTCCAAAATACATGACTGTCTACAATGACATTGTTGTTTGTTTACTTATGGACTCCCAGTAGTCGTTTCATATGTACAAGAAAAAAAATTCTTCTTGTATTTGCCCCTCATTTATGTATGAGGTGTTTAGACGTTTAACATTATTTAAAGGTAAATGTGAGTGTTTAAACTGAGAAGTGTTTTTGTTGCAATAACTTCTTTGGAAAATTGTGAAAAAACGAAAATTCGGTTTGAATTGAATCGTTTATTTCTTTAGTTTTGTTTTTAATTATTATATTATTTTCGTTTAATCAATCGTATCATCTTATTTTGTAGGGTATTTAAAAGCTGTTTTAAAGGCCATGTGATCCAAGTTAGTTTTTAAAATTTATCCATTTTTAGGGGAAAAAAAATAATTTTGCGACATCAAGTTCTAGACGTTTTTGGCTTCCGGAAAGCAGAAGAAATACTTAGTAAACTTAGAGTGGAAGCACTACATTATTACCAGATTGTTAATGGAAGATGTTTTGATTTCAAACTTGTTTTGCCGAAGTGGTAAAAGCCACGAATCTTTCAAGCTTCCCTTGAGAATGTCTCACAGGTTTATGCGCAATAACTTTCTACCCTTTTATCTGGGTGCCAGGCTGCCCGAAAGTCAGTCATACTACTACGCTTCCCCAATCGTAATTATACCGGAATACTCTTCAATACTTTCCTGACATTAAAATATTTTTTCAACATTTTTGATATCTAAATAGACAAAATAGTTTTCTTTACATTACATTAATCATACATACAAGTCTGATTGCTATTTTGTAGTGTAAAGCGGTCTATACACGATCAATATGCTGTATTTTAAACTAGTGTACGAATGCTAGATGCTTGGATTGCCACGTGCTGTATGACCAGTCAAGAATTAATTTTTAGTTTGACTTTGTGCTGTCAACATCCCGCTTTCAGTATTGCGAGAATAACACTAGCAAAAAATCATTTTACATCCATTCAAACAAAGCAGAGAGAAATTTTAAAACTTGAATGAAAACTTAATCGTCTGACACCAAAGTAAGTCGAAAAAGGCTCAAGGTTATTAATTTTAAAGCGCCATACTCATAAATAATAAAAATAACTTTGAAATGTGTTTTATGACAAATTCTCCATACAAATTTGTCTTAAAATATATTTTAAACCTACTTAAATACCCTGTTCAGACATACGCTTTAATTTAGACAATTAAAATTTAAATTGAGTAATTAATTTTAGTGTTTACACATATCTAATTTAATTTACTCAATTGAAATTTGACAGTAGAATATAGTTCTGTTCAACAACAAGAAGTTGTTACTAATTGTTATGGGCAAGTGTTTACTTCAGTACTTATAAAGAAGCAGCGAAAGAGTAAAAAAGAGTATAAGATGTGAATGTTAATAAATTTGTTACTACTTTTGTTACTGGCAAGCTACAGCCAGCTGTTCTGATTCTTGTTCTGTTTTACAAAATAAGTTAATAAATATTAAATACTTTGAACTGAAGTGTTTATTAGCACTTCCCACGAAAATATTTACATCACATCGTCGCTAGACTAAAATGGTGTTGCTTTTTTGCCATAATTTGTATGGCGATTTCAAAACCGAATATCTACAGCTGAATTTTTTTACAACCACACAGCAGAAAATAAATATAATCAGTACCTCGTTTCTGTATTTCTCGCACCGTAAAAGTTTTCACATCAAGAGTGAAACAAAAAATTTCATCGTTTCTCGATATGCGAGTAAAAAGTGTTTCTGGTTCTTAATGCGAAAACAGACAGCACTGATTCTGTTTTTACTGGAATAATTCCAGTACTAGTGTCAAATAAAAACAAAACGTCAAAATAAAGAAATAAATTATCAACCAATATAGAAAGAAAAATAGTGAAAGTGTAGAAAAGAGTAAATAAATAAAATAAGTTTTAAATAATATAGCGAAAAAAATGTATACTACAGTGTGGAGCTTTTGCTGTTTGGAAAATCTTTCTATTTTCTAAGTAAAAAGATATAAAACATAAATATATGCATAAATACTTATTGATAATACTTTGTTATTATTATTTTAAATTGCTTTTTGCCTTTCGGCTGATTTAGACTCCATGTTTACACAAATTTAAAAATATATTTTAAATCTTACTTGTTCTCGCGCTGTTTTGAAATGTGAGTTATTTTGACAGTTCTTGCGTAAAACTTTTCACAAAATATTGGTACAGAAACACTTTTTCTCGCATACTTCCAATAACTGTTGGAAAATAACTTAAATGACATATAGTTCTCGCGTTTTAAAGATACAGAAACACTTGTGTGAGAAAACCCATTTTTTGTTTCAATTTACATCGTTTTTCTCAAAATTCAATTGTTTCAAAATTCATTGTTTGTTTTTCGAAAAATTTTTTTCGCGGGAAAGAAATTCCGTGAGAATATTCATAATTGGGCTGAATATTTATAGTTTTCGGTTTTAAATACAAAATATTTTGAATTGAAGCTAATGTTTGTACAATAGTTAAAAGAAAGCAGAAAAAACTATGTACAAGTAAACGCTAGGATAATAAAACAATAAACAAAATAAATAGAACAAAATAAACTAAAAAAAAAAAAAATTGTTTATGCATGTTGCTTTTTTTCATCGTTATATTAATTAAAACATTTGCCGTATTCACAAGTTCTGCTAAGGTGTAGGTAGTATTGCATACTACCTTTTGTGTACTTCTTTGTGAACAACCATTGTATCAATGTGCCATTGTACATTGTACTTCATACGTCAAAAACTAAATAAGAAGAAAGAAAGTGCTATTCATCATTTGTTATTTATAAGCCAAATGGGGATATGATTGTACGTTTTGTCTACAACTTACACAGACCTGTTCATATTTCGAATCATAGTCTAAGATTTTTTGGTTGTTCTCTTATTAATTTTGTTCAGATTCGATGCCTGCTCTCTTTCTATAAAATTATGAGAACTCGTCGACCTTTTCCTCTTTATGAATCATTTTATTTCACCCGATCAACTAGAAACCCACAGCTAGTTATACCGAGAATTACTTATTCTTTATTTGCAAAATCGTTTCTGGTAAGAATAGCACGGTGTTGGAATATTTTGCCCTATGAATTGCGCATCTTTTCATATTCCAACAATGTTTTTCGTCTTAAACTACTTTATCATTTCGTTGCAAATGCTAATACGTAAAATATATACTTTCGATAATTATCTGTCACCTCTGCTTCATAACATTGTGTCTTCGATTATACGGCACTGACCACTAACTACGACCTTCCATCATCATTATTTTAGTAACTTTCACACAAAGAACAATTTTTCCGACACCCAATTAATAATCTTATATATACTTTTTTTTAATTTCTCTTTACTGTGTGAATTATATACCTTTCTATATATTTAACGTTCTAGGCTGGGGAGCCAATAGATTTACAAAAAAAAAAAAAAAAAAAAATATATATATATATATATATATATATATATATATATATATATATATATATACATATATTATATCTTCAAAGTATTGTGAGTTAGTTGAACTAAGATTATTATTCTCTTTTTGTAAATATAAGTATGATCTCAGACTTAAATCTATTGTAATATTATTATTTTGGCCCATTTGGGCTTTATATTACGAAATAAATGAACTAAAGAATAAAGAACAAAGAAACAGAAAAAAGTAAATTAATAAATTTTTTGTGTGAAAAATATAGTTTCGATATATTAATGGTTAACTCAAGTAAGTTATATTACTGAAGGAAAAATTTGGAAGCTTAAAAGAACTTAAGTTTAGAATACTATCAGCACAAAATAAGAAAAGATGCAATGATTGGATAATGGCTTGCTGCATTCTTCATAACATTATTATTAAATATAATTTAGAACAAGGTGGCAGAGAACAAACCTTAAGATATGTTTCCAATATACTTACTCCTACTATATAAAACAGAAATGACTTATTCCACTTTCTAATAAATCAGTCAAATCAATAAATTAAATAAATAAAACTAATAAAAATATCTTTTAATTCAATTTAATTTAATATAATTCACACATGACCACAAAAATAATAATTCATTTAAACATAAAACATTTTAACATAAAAAAACATAAAACAAAAATCACATTAAAAAATAAGGCACTATACAACGTTTGAAAAACATATGAAAAAAAGTACTAAGTGTTGTATCGCATGTTTGCATTACCAACAACACAGCTAGCACCGTTGTATTTTGTTAGCACTTAGCACGTACTAGGGCAATAACTTTATAATTTTAAGTTTTCAAAATTATGTGTTATTCAAATCTTTGTATTAATTTTTTTTAAGTCTCAATAAATAATAATAATAATAAAACAAAATAAATAGAATAAAATAAACTAAAACTTACAAAAAAGACAGAAAATGTTTGGCAATTTTGCAAAGTATTCGAAAAAAAGGTGCTCACAATCGATGACAAAGCTCTTGCAAATGCTAACTGTTGCAATGCTTTAAGCATCGAACACCCCTTTTTTCTGTTTTAGATAAATATTTACAGCCAGTTTACAGAACACAATTTGCCGTATAGACGCACAAAAACGTTACCGTTTCCCATGTTTGGGTTTTTAAAACGCGAATGTCATTTTGTTTTTGTAAAAAACGAAACAAATGGCGATTGTTTCTGGGTTATGTATCGCGCATTGTAGTGTCAGACACATTAAAACTGAGTGAAGAAAAAAAAAACCATTCGTCAGGAGTTAATATTGTTGGACAACTTAAATTTATTAGTATTATACATACATTTAAAAATTATTGTTTATTTTTATAATTATTTTTAAACTTTTTAATTTTCACAAATTGTTGTTTTTTACTTCATTGCTTGATAATTTTGTTTTGTTTATTTAACTCAGCTGTTTCTTTTTAAGCGCCAAAGCAGGGTTACCACTATTGCTATTTTTTTTTTTTTTTAAATTCGTTTATTTTTATTTTACTCTGTCGTTGCAAGTTTCTGCCAGAAATTTATTGAACAGACCTAATTTTTACATTAGAAATTTGTGAATGTAAATTTGGAATAATGAAGAGAAGTTCGGTTTTAAAAGAAAGTTTGCTTGTTTTTATTTGAAATATGGAACTCTTCCAGTCAGTACAATCAAGTTCTGACCGCACGCTAACTTTGAAACTCCATTACATTTTCAAAAATTTTTCATTTCATTTAATTTGAAAATATTTTATTTTTCATTTTTATGGCATTTAGTTTTGTCATTGTATTAAAATTTCTCTCACTGAACACACTTCACAAGGGTTGTATGAGCAAACTTAGTCCAGATTTCTATTTCTATTTAAGTAACAGCATTATCTAAAATTAAACATTAGCAATAGTAACATCCCCACAAAACTCAAGCAATACCATATTGCTTACTCCTCCTGCTTCACAAACAATTAAAATTTTCAAGCTAGTTTCGTTAAAAATTGCATAGTGTAAATGCCGTATTAATTAGTTAATGACCCAACTAAGTGCTAATTGATTTTTTATATGGTAAATTAACTTTAATTAGGACCTTAATTGCGTAAATACCTTTGCAATTAAAACGTATGTCTGAATAGGGTAAAATACTTTACGAATACGGCAGAAATTATTTTAAAAATTTTTAAATAGTTTTTCTTTTAATATATTTAGAAATTAAAATATACGTGAAATTTAGCAGAATTAAATTTTTTTCATTTTGTTATAATACTAAAATAGTTTACCTAACAATTGCAAAAACTAAAAAAAAACATTTTTTAATGGGTGTGTATAAAAGCCGCTTTGAAAAAACAACGAAAACGTTGTCTATCTTATCTACGTTTAAACTCTCCTTAAAAAAATTCCGGACTTCTATTTGGAATATCTTACTCCCAAAAAATAGAATTTCTTCGTTTTCCAGCATAAGTTTGGCTAATTCTTCAACAGCTATATTTAAACCAAATACTGTAGACTTTGTTAGCTCCATTTTTTTAAATAGCTAATATTTCGGTACACGCATAACAAAGAGTTTGTCAAAGATGAAAGATGTTGCAAATGTAAACGATTTTTTTTCATTTTCAACATCTACCACGTGTTCCTCATAGATGTACGCAAGTGTAAAACCCCTATAAGATTTATATAATACTAAGTGATCCCGGCGTGTTTCGCTACGCATGAGTATTAACAGTGAATTAAATTCATGCGCTGACAGGCTCCTACGTATTTGTTGATAAAAGTTCATACAAAAAATCTATTTTTGATTTTACCAATTTTTCGCATTTTCCGCAATTTTTCCATGATTTACATTAAAAACTTTCTATTTTCTGATTTGGAAAGCCATTAAGGAATAATTTCACGCAAAATTTCATACAAAAACTCGATTTTCGATTTTTCCAATTTTCCGACTTTTCCGGAGGGATTTTTGAAAATTTTCTTCCGTAAAGACCTTCTCCTCGAAAATACGAATAACTGACAAAACATTTTACAGAAATCGGCCTAGCCGTTCTCATTTTATGAATTACTATAAAGTTTTTACACCATTTGTTATGTATATAAAGATTGGACGTTTTAAAGAAAATCCGATCTGGCAATATTGCAATTTGTTTACATATTGTTAGTTAAGCGATATTGTTAGTTAAGCCAAGTTGACGAGTGAAAATTAAATTTATTATTTTTATAATTGGCAGTTTGCTAATAAGTTTAATTTATTTGTATAAATCCGCAAATTAAGCAAAATTAAGCAATTAACATTCCATAATAACTTTTAGATAAGTTCATTTTTGGAGGTTGCTTGCGCACAGAGACCTGCGCCGAGGGGTTTTGATCGGCGGCGGCGGCTTACTGAAAAATGGGCGGCGGCGGCTGTAAGCCGGATATTAGCCAATGTTTTATCAGCTAGCCTTTTTATGTACGGCTCATACAAATAATCGGCTAGAATGAACCCCCAAAATTTATTTAAATAAGTAAAAAAGGCAAAAAATATCGATCACAAATTAGGTTTTATTTATCATGAAAAAAGAACTCTGTTACCAGTTAGAGAATTTAAATTAAACCTCTTTGCACTGGAAAAAGCTCTTCAGCAGCTGCACTCGTGGAGGATGTACTTAATATGTAGGGAGCAACCTTTGCAATATTCATCAAATTAAAAAAAAAATTTTACTAGTGTTTGTGAACTAGTAGTAGTAGTAGTGTCTAAATATACTTAATTTTAGTTTTAGTAAAAATAAATTTTTATACCCTTCACCACAAAAGGTAGAAAAGAAGGTACATATATCTAAGTTTTTCATTCCGTTTGTAGTTTCTACTATATCCATTTCCGACCCCATAAAGTATATATACGCATAGCGTAGTCGATTAAGCGATGTCCGTCTGTCCTTCCGTGATAGTTTTGAAATCGAATTTGTCGAGACACTAGATCAGACATAGTTTTGAAAGAGTTTCTATTGGAAATCAGCAATTTCATTCCATGCAGTGAGCAAAACACCACGCCTACCTTTAATTTTTTTATATTATATAGAACAATGAAGAAACTCCAATCAAAAAAAAAAAAAAAAACAAAAACAAATATATGAGGCAATAGAGAATTAAAAAATTAGAAAAACCATGAAGTGAAATAATTTGAGATCGTCCATATTTTCCGAGTTATTGGACGAATGTACACCATATTTTTTCAGATATCAATTTAAGTATCATTTAAACGCTTTTAAAGAGACTAAAATTTTTTAAAAATGGTTGACTAAAAATCTCGTTTTTCAAAATAAACTACTTGTAACAAGTTAAGACTCGGAAATGATTTGGATATTGAATTTTAACTATAATCATTTCATGTATTCGTTCTATTATAAAAACCTAGCCAAGGAGCTAATCTCGGTCACAATATACTACTCAATAAATCAGATGCAACATAAATAGAAAAGAAATATTATTATTATTGGGCATATTTAAGATTCTTATTGTATGTGTTTACTTTAAATTATAGCGGTCATAAAAGTATACACTTCCGTTTGTTATCTGGCTTATAGTTTTCCCATATAAATTATAAATCAGTATAAACCTGTTTATAAAATTAATCAGCTTATGAAAAAAATATTGCAGAGATTGTTATGTGCAAATCTGTTTTATTACATTATTCTGGCAATCCTTGTAAACTAATAAACGAATTTGATTGTTGTACGAGGGCTGCTCTATATATTTCTGGCCTAATAGTGAAAATGCGAATATTTATAATCAAAAATGGTTTTATTGTTTTTCAAAGTATTCTCCAGCATGATTTATACACTTTTGCATGCGCTCAAACCAGTTGTCGAAGCACTTTTTCCACTCCGATTGAGACACCTCTAAAACATGGTTTTTGAACACTTCAACAGCTTCTTCTGGTGACGAAAATCGTTGACCACGAATTTTTTTCTTTATATGCGGAAACAAGAAGAAGTCATTAGGTGCCAAGTCAGGGCTGTACGGCGGATGACCCATTAATTCGACGTTTTGGCCGGTCAAAAACGCTCTGGTTTGAGCCGATGTGTGAGAGCTCGCATTGTCATGGTGAACAATGATTCGTCTTCTCTTGTTGTTTTTTCGAATTTCTTCGATGACTTCAGGCAAACAAATTGTAGTGTACCACTCATAAGTGACCGTCCTACGTTGCTAAAGCGGAACAGTCGCCACATGACAATTTTGCCGAAGAAACAGGCGACCATTTGCTTCGAAGTGCCTCTTTCACGAACAACTTTCGTTGGATTTTGCTCGTCTTTGAAGACCCACACGGTCGATTGTTGTTTCGTTTCGGGCTCATACGCATAGATCCATGATTCGTCACCTGTGGCGATCTTATAAACGTCTTTTGAAGCACCGCAATCGTATTTTTGCAACATTTCTTTGCACCAATCGACACGAGCATTTTTTTGAGCGACTTTCAAATTGTGCGGGATCCAACGAGAACAAACACATCTTACGGCCAGGTGTTCATGCAGTATCGAATGTATGCTGGTGGAAGAAATGTCCAAGGATGTCTCTATCTCTCGGTATGTCGATCTTGCATTATGAGTTCACGCACGGCATCAATGTTCTCTGGCACAACAGCCGTTTTTAGACGACCTTCACGGAATTCGTCTTTGAGCGAGCTTCGGCCACGATTAAATTCATTATACCAATTTTTCACAGTGCTATAGGATGGTGCTTCATTGCCATACAAAGATTTAAGTTCATCAATGCACTCTTGTCGTGATAATCCACGTCGAAAGTTGTGAAAAATGATGGCACGAAAATGTTCACGAGTTAATTCCTTTTTTTTCTATATTAATTTTTTCAAGTCACTGTAAACAACACAAATAATGGGGCCGTACGTCAAAATGTTTTGAGTACGATTATGCTTAAAAATGACGAACTTTTCAATGGAAATGTCAGATTGCACTTGGCAGCACTCAGTGTTGCCACGCCAGAAATATATATAGCAGCCCTCGTATGCACTATTTTCACAAAATTTCACGCAAAATAGTATCAGTCGGTTATTTACTTTCACTATATTTAAATTTTTCAAACATAAACAGTATACATACCAAAATTTAAATTGTTTACGGTAAGGTTTATAAAATTTGTTTTTAATATTAAATTAGTTCTATAGTTTCCTTGTTACAGTTTATTACGGTCCACATTTATACTGCTATTTTTTGATGCAATTTTTTTGCAATTCTCTTTTTAAGTTGCACCGATATTCATAATTAAAAAAAAAAACATAACTAACATAAACATACTCTCAACACTAAAGCCATGCTATATTGCTTACCCGTCTTCCTTCACAATCAAAAATTTCTTGCTTGTTTCATGAAAAATTACATGTGTAAATGCCGTAATGCTCTCCCTTTTCTATAAAAACACTTTGTGTTGTATTGGGACAGTTTTTAGCTTTTAAACTTTTGACTTTTTTTAATAGAACTAGTCATGTTGTTTCAGACATAAACAACACTTAGTTCAAGTTTACAGATGGGATTATTTCATGCCATTTTGTTGAACTTCTGCTTAAAATTTGCAGCGAGTTTCATGGCGTCCTTATAATAAAATTTTTCATCGCATCGGAATTTGTACATTCCGCTTTTAATTTCATGTTCTTTACTGTAGTTGTTTGCGTAAGACTGCATTCATACAAGCAAATTTTACTTTGACCAAGTTTTGTTAATTTTCTTTTAAACTTTGTTTGGTGTTTAGACAAAAAAATTTTCTTTTTAAAATTTTTGTTTTCTTCTCTTTGATCGTTCCTTATTTTTGGACGTTTTGTATGTGGTGTTTATATGTATATGTAAATATATACAACTGTGTATAAGCAACGAAAGAAAACCAAAGCGACTTTGCGAGTACATCAATGTCTGTACTGCTCATCATGCTTTCTCCCTCTCTCGCACATAAAATCAAAACTTTGCAAAGTAAAATTTGCCTGTGTGAATGAGGTATTATTTCAAATAATACACAAACAACAAACCATATGCAGCGAAGGTACACAAAGCAAGTGTAACAAAATCTCCTCAAAATTCAAGTGTCTCTAAACTTCCTGGCAACAAACAAAAATTTCATGAAACTAGTTACATGAAAAATGCTGTCGTGCAAAATATGTATATCATAAAACATTTATTGATACCTTTCTTCAGTTTTGTATGTTGGGTAAAAAGTGTAACTCAACGTCGGCGGCTAAATTTTAGCCAAATTTTAGCTGAAAAAATGTCGGCGGCGGCGGCTGTCGAAAATCTTCGGCGGCGGCTGTAATCCGGCTATTAGCCGTTCGGCGCAGGTCTCTGCTTGCGCATCTTAATTTTTTATTCGTTTTTATTTTTTTTTATTTTATTAGTATTAAAATACTTTAAGATTACACCTTGTTTTACATAAAATTCTAAAAATCATATACATTTATTATGAATCATATAAAATTTATATATTTTCTAATAAAATACGCTATCATATCTTTCATTTTTCATGTTGTTCTGTATTTCATTAAACAGTCTCAAGCCCTTGTAGAATAACGATCGCGGCATTTGTGTCGTATTAACTCGTTTAATCCGAAAATCATAAGTATTTCTTAATCTGGTTGGCATTTTCCAACATATCTGCCAACACAAATAAACCGGTGCATCTCCTTTTTTCATTTTTCTAATAAATATTGCCAAAATATAGTCTTTTGAATTGTCGTAAATGTTTTATAGCAGCCAATTAATTCTTTCTAATAACCTGACAAAACTGACCTTAAAAATATTAATTATCTATATATTCATACAAATAAAAAATTGTTGCAAGTGTGCTGTCACTTCATAACCCACGAACGGTCAAACCGAATTCTATTAAATTTTAGAATTTGTTCATATGGTCGTGCAGATGGCTTATCTGAAGTTTGCACGAAAGCGGTCGGCGTGTTCGTGAGTTATGACTTTTCATGACAACATGTGATTTTGTCCACATTGACAGCAGTCAGTGAGTAATCATTTTAACTTTCTTTTTAATCCAACTCTCAATATTTTTTGCGCTTTTAATAGCAATAAACCTTCTGTAAAAATTTTAAGTCTACATAATACGATTCCAGAGATATAGGTCTGTGACAACAAAACCGTTACACGTTGACCATTTAGGTACGCAACTCTTAAATTATCTATTTCCACAAAGTGAAAAATTACTATTCGGTACCTGGCGAATTACACATTAAATTGTCGTTGTATCTTCCATACAAAGTGGTATAGGTACAGTGGTGCACCAATACGCACCATTGTACTTAATCAAATAGCTAGTTTCTTATATATTTCCACCACGACAAAGTATACTAAAGCTCAGAGCTCTCAGATAAGAGGATTTTATCAAAATGGGGATGAAATATTCAGTTTGGAGATTGAGGATTTCTTTGGGGATACATTTTGCGTTTTGGGGATTTAAGGAGGTTTTTTTGAAATTTTTTAAAATTCAATTTTTGATTATTGTAATTTTACTATTCTTAAGTAAATTTTACTTTTTTGCTAGGTACAAGTTTCCATTGTTGAAAATTATTTAAATTTGAAAAATGAATTTGCCTTCTTATACCCGTTTATTCCGTTTGTAATTTATACAATATCCATTTCCAACCCCATAAAGTCCCCCATTCTGAGTTGTTAAGCATAGCGAAGTCAATTGAGCGATTTGTCCGTCTGTGCGTTTGTTCGTACTTGTCCGACGAGATGAATTATTTTGATTGAGAACTTTTCGATTTTGTTAATCAACTTAACTAGTTCAATTGAATAATACAAGGCGAATTAAATACAAGGTGATAGCGGTGGCGAATTCAATTCTTTTACCATGTATTCTAACTGTCAAACTCCATATATAAAAAATTTATCTAACTGTTATACAGATTTTTTATATATGGAGTTTGACAGTTAGAATACCAGGGAAAAGAATTGAATTCGCCACCGCTATCACCTTATACTTAATTCACCTTGGAATAATAATGGTAATAAATGTTATTTTTTGTAGTGGAGATTTTTGGGGATGGTGGAAATTGTTTTTTGGGGAATTGTGGGAATAAAATTTATCTGATTGCGGACACCAATCGCAAAAAATCTGGCAACCCTGCTAAAGCTGTCTAAATAAAATTAAATGAGAAAAATATTGACGGCAAACAAAGAGTCGTCTCTGCTTAGTCAGTGTGTTAACAAATAAGTGTGTGTAGCAACCATGATGAGTAATCATTAGTGAGATGACTGACTACTAAGTTAAACAAATTGTAGTTCACTAAATTAAATTAAAATAATTTCATACAACTTTATTGTTTTTGTATTCCGAGATTTTCAACTAGTGTTGTTGATAAGAGAGATTAAAAGCTTTATTTAATTGTATGACATTGAAATGAAATATTGTTCACATAAAATAGATACGTGCGCTGAACCTTATAATGAAGTACTACGGCAGTTAGAACATAATGCCACAAAGAACGAGAGAGGATAACAATAATCAGAGAGATTATCTAATTGCTTGATTGTAATCACAATCTAGTCGCAGTTGAATCAGAAATTAACAGTACAGCTACTAAAATCCATGTCAGCAATATGATCTTCGTTATAACGACTAAAGGTACGGTCAGATTAGTCATATATTTCAACAAAAAGACGTAACCACTAAATTATGAAAAACATTTTTTGTTCCTTTTAATAAATATAAGATCCTACTCAATATAAAAGGTAAGATTTATTTTATAAATCGTCATTCGTTATGATACTTAACAGGAAAGATTGAATAAGCATTTGTAAAAATAGTGGTAATGCTTTTTTGGTCAAATAGTACACTAATCTTAAAGCCGCAGTTGTGACTATAAAAATATTTCAGTAGTGGTATTGCACGGTCTCTATCATCCAACCTGTATCAAGACCTTTTTGTCTTAAATTTCAATGAAGAGTGTCGCCCGCCTTAATTTGTATTGAGTTCAACAATAATGGGTTACGCACGCCACGTGTAAGCTTTACTTAGAGTTGCATTTAAATGAAGTAGCTTGCGCACGCACTTTCCTTTAAATTAAAGCCAAAGGCACACATAAAATTGAAAAAATCTTAAAAAGTTTAAAGCATGTGAACGATAAAATTTTTACTATTTAAATTAGGAAATTGCAATCAAAAGAAGCAATGCAATAATAGTACTGGTAGTTTTTATATTCCCTTTTTTGTGAAAAATACATTTCATGGCATGTTTTAAGTTTTAAGACATCTCTTATGGACAAAATACAAAATTTAAGAAATAACTAATATTTTTGTATATAATAATTTTGGATCTTTTTTAAGGCTGTATTTCAATAGATGACCAAACCTACGTAAAGAAAAATTGTAAAACATTTCCTAGTTATATTCAGCTTTTACGAGGGTAGGCGTAAGGGAAATGTCTAAATAGAGAAAATTTTTTAATATGAAAAACAATTTTCAGCTCTGGACAACGGGAAACATTGGACGAGCAAATGTATGTAGAGAGTGTTTAAAAACCCGTTTGTGTCCTATATTTATACTTCATTATACACCGCCAATATTCTGGCCGACCTGAAAGGTATTCAGTATTTTTGTTTGAACTTTATCAATAGAGTCAATTTGGGCTCAAATTACACCGTTATTTCAAAAATCTAAAGTAGCTTAAACTTAAAGATATTTATAGTACCTTCAAAAGAGAAGGATATCCTCTGGCAGAAATGTGCCCAAAAAAGCTCACTTCGAAAACGTCAGTTGCTTTGTATTCGAAGAATGTGTTGTGTTTCATTATGCCGTGCTACTAAATGTTTACAATGCACACCGTTCCAAAATGTCGCAGGCAAGTGTTAGAAACGTTGTAACCGAGCAACTAGCGCTTCAGTTTCTAAATTGATGCTTTGTTTCGCAACTTTGTATATGTACATATGTACAAGATCTAAATACCGCGGCAAAATTGTATACAAACTTTGTATTAATACATTTTGGAAGTCAGCCAAACTGATGAGTGTTTCAAAGAGTAAAATATGGACTGAAACCTTAACAGCAATAAATAAATAAAACATGAAATTAATATGTGTTAAAATCACAAATGTACTTCAATTTTCTTACAGCCATACCTTAATTAAAGCGGAAAACGGAACGTTTTCTTCCGCATAGCTTTTGCGCTAAACAAAAGCGACGGGCGCACCTCAAAAATAAAATAAATTTGTCTACGGGGTGTAAATGAAAATCTAAGCAAAAAATTACCTTTCCTATGATTCCCATATTGTTTCATTCCGCCATAAAATACTTGATATGTGGTATATAATACATACATACGTTGGAGGTCCGAAAGGTCAGCCCCAAAATTTTCACTTAAAATTTTACACCCCAGACACAATTTTTTCATTTCTGAACCAGATTTTTTCCAAAAATATATAAATTGAAAATTTTTATAAAAAAACCAAAATTTGTTTTGCCGTCGTCGCGTTAGTTCGGTATGCTCCATACAAAATGTACAGGCATGAGAACTTTTGACAGCAAAAAAAAAAACGCTTTCCGCCCTTGTTTAGGTATGGCTGTTATATGCTGAGGTACCTTACGCCCCTTCGGGTTCATATTTCTTAAGCCGGAAAAATACGGCTGTCCAGGTTTTGATTGAAGTTTCAATTGGCCTTCGTTGTGGGACCTATGGAGGGCTCTATGGAGAAGCTCTCTATTTAAATTTGCCAAAGTAGATTGTGTGTCCGACTTGGTATTGTGTGACGTCGCCAACTCGGACAATATGGGTTTGTTATTTTTATGATACCTATCGATAAATGTTTTAAGTGCAGAATATTTTTAAATCTAAACTTAGGCGTTTACAGCTAAACCCTATTTTGTGAATAACAGCTTGCCGAATCGCGCTCACGTTCAATCACCATAATAGAAACTTTTTGGGAAACTTGGTTTTTGTAATTTAAGTTATGTTATCCGACGGTTTAGTGTTTTGAAGCTTAAAATAATATTCTGCAATCTATTCATAACGCTTCATTAATAAAATAGCCCTCTCTTTCATCCATAATGCAAATGTATGAAGACACTAAAGCAAACAAATTTTTTTTGTTGCACAGCACTTACTCGATGTTTGATGAAAAGCGCCTGTTTTTTGAGACGGCTGGAACTGTTGTTTTGCACATTTGATCATACCCATAACTGGGACTAATTTTTTACTGTTTTATTTGCCAAGGTACGATAAATTTTTTAAGGTTTTCTTAAAAATCTGGTTTCATTCGAACTAGAGCCAACTGCGCTGAAAAGCACATTTTTGTTTATGGGTGTTTTTTTTTATTAAACGATTTTCGACTCTCGAAAGAATTGTATTTTAGAAACGTCACGAAATATTTCATGTTTGCTTTTATGTAGATATTTTCACAGAATTTAATTGAACCGTTCAATTCTTTTAATGAAATTGTAACAACTAATATTAATATAAGTCAGTTCAAATATTTACATACTAGTTACTCTGCGTACGTTATTTAAAATACAAATTTTAAAGAAGAATACGAGGGCTGCTATATATATTTCTGGCCTGGCAACACTGAGTGCTGCCAAGTGCAAACTGACATTTCCATTGGAAAGTTTGTCATTTTTAAGCATAATCGTACTCAAAACGTCTTGACGTACGATCATTATTTGTGTTGTTAACAGTGACTTGAAAAAATTAATATAGAAAAAAATGGAATTAACTCGTGAACATTTTCGTGCCGTCATTTTTCACAACTTTCGACGTAGATTATCACGACAAGAGTGCATTGATGAACTTTAATCTCTGTATGGCAATGAAGCACCATCCTATAGCACTGTGAAAAATTGGTAAATTGAATTTAATCGTGGCCGAAGCTCGCTTAAAGACCAATTCCGTGAAGGTCGTCCAAAAACGGCTGTTGTGCCAGAGAACATTGATGCCGTGCGTGAACTCATAATGCAAGATCGACATGTGACATACCGAGAGATAGAGACATCCTTGGACATTTCTTCCACCAGCATACATTCGATACTGCATGAACTCCTGGCCGTAAAAAAGGTTTGTTCTCGTTGGATCCCGCACAATTTGAAAGTCGCTCAAAAAAAGGCTCGTGTCGATTACTGCAAAGAAATGTTGCAAAAATATATAAGCTCGTCACAGGTGACGAATCATGGATCTATGCGTATGAGCCTGAAACGAAAGAACAATCGACCGTGTGGGTCTTCAAAGACGAGCAAAATCCAACGAAAGTTGTTCGTGGAGGAAGCACTTCGAAGCAACAACAACTGGCGACTGTTCTGCTTGAGCAACGTAGGAAGGTCACTTCTGAGTGGTACACTACAATTTGTTTGCCTGAAGTCATCGGAGAAATTCGAAAAACCAACAAGAGAAGACGAATCATTGTTCACCATGACAATGCGAGGTCTCACACATCGGTTCAAACCAGAGCGTTTTTGACCGGCCAAAACGTCGAATTAATGGGTCATCCGCAGTAGAGCCCTGACTTGGCACCTAACGACTCCTTCTTGTTTCCGCACGTCAAGAAAAAAATGCGTGGTCAACGACATTTGTCGCCAGAAGAAGCTGTTGAAGTGTTCAAAAACCATGTTTTAGAGGTGTCTCAATCGGAGTGGAAAAAGTGCTTCGACAACTGGTTTGATCGCATGCAAAAGTGTATAAATCATGCTGGAGAATACTTTGAAAAACAATAAAACCATTTTTGATTATAAATATTCCCATTTTCACTATTAGGCCAGAAATATATAGAGCAGCCCTCGTAGTTTATTAGTCGATTTACTGCAAAGTGTTTTTGTAGTTTTTGTACAGTAAAAATAATGCAGTCAAAAGTTAATAAAAGTGATGCTAATAATAAAATATTCCTCACCGAAGAACAGTAACAAAAATGAAAAAAGCCGCAAATTTACGTCAGATAAAATGTGTCAGACCCACTTGAAAACATTTTATTTAATTGTGTTTGTTTGCTTATTATTTCTATTTATAGAAGTATTGTAAGGAAATCAATGATAAATATTGTTTTTTCTTTAAGTTTTTTGACCTAAGTTGATAATATTTTTAATTAAATATGGCTTATCATCTTGTTTGTTTTAAATACCTATTTTTTTGCAACACCATTTGGTAAATAATTATTTAGATGCAAGAAAAAAATGCTTTAAAAATTTGAAATATTCAACCTCGTGTCACGTTGTCGATTTTGCGCTTCAACTTGGACATTTTAGTAATATATGTATGTAATAAGAAGAAAATTAGTAATATCTGTCAATGAATAAAAGAAATATGGACAAAACTATCATTGTTTTTCCGTAATGATTTACGTAAAACACATTAAGCAATTAATATTTTCACCCCAATCATTAATATCTTTTCTCTCGAAATGTTTTCCTTTTTTTTCAAATTAATATTGTGAAAAATTCACTTAAAAAATTTTTCACGTAAACAAAAATTCCCCAAAATTTTTTCACGTCGACAAATCTTTACTTACACAGGACCAGAAATATATAGATTAACTAACCTTTTCCGGAAAGAGGGCTTACACACAACACTGAAAACGAGCAACAATCTCAAGACATCAACAGAAACAACCGATAAATTTAGCACCAGCGGAGTATACAGACTAACTTGCACCTGCAACCATACATACATCGGACAAACTGGACGAACATTAAAAACAAGGTTTACAGAACACATACGATCATACAAAAGGAAAATAGATGAATGCATGACAGTATTACACCCAATTAAAAAAGGATGAAGACTAGACATTCTTGAAAACATGGAAATTTACAAATCACGAACGTTTAACAGAGGTATTATAAACGAACAGCTAAAGACAATCCTGACACGATTTTTACACAACTAAAATTACTAAAACACTCTTTCAAGCTAAAAACTACCACAGGTGGTCACACTTACCTATCCAATAATAAAAGACCTAAATATTAAACTATTTACCCCAATCAACTGGACAGAACTCAGGCAATCTACCTGCATAATACCATTTAAACGGACAAAAATTACCTAAACCCACCACCTTTTATTCTTAACACTATCTCTTCAGTTTTAATAAAAACGCGGCTTGAAAATGATGTTATCACATCGAAAGCGCTCGCCAAACGTACAAAGTACACAGCCAGAGACGACGGTTTTTACCGAAAATTATAACAGCAGTTTAATATTTACTGGCGGAATTAATCCAATTAATTTAATACAAAAATTTATTTGATTGTAATGGGTCAGTAGCAATGTCTCGGGTCACATTCTTGTCATGAAATTGTTAATTCGTTTCTAAAAATTTTATTTACTTTTAACCTTTTCACTGAGCTTATTATTTTCAGTTACATTCAATGTACTCACAAAAACGTGTCTTGAAAATGATGTTCTCACATCGAAAGCGCTCGCCAAAGGTACCAAATGAACACCCAGAGACGACGGTTTTCACAGAAAGATATAACAACAGTATAATATTTACTGGCAGAACCAACCCAATTAACTAAATATATTCAATGTGAACTGATAACTTAATTATTTTGAACAGCTGTTTAATGAAACAAACAAAAATTTGCGAACAATTTGCACTTTCTGGGAAATGAAAATTTCATGGGAACATAGATTTCAATTCTAACTCACGATAGGGGTGTTGATATATTGATGTATTTCAATTTGAACCGAAATTTATATTAAAAGAGTTAAAACAGATTTTTGAGCTATTAAATTAGTGAGATTTTTTGAAATATGGTGAAAGTCAAGGTAGTTAAATCGAAAATTAACATGCCACGACACATGATGTGCTAGTCCTAAGCCAAATTTTATTCATTCCAAATTAATAATATTACTGACAATGTGCAAATTTGACGTGTCTGCCTGTCACATTTTTAAAAGATAACACCTGTGAAAATTTCAAGAGTTTAGCTGTACCGCATCCAAAGGTGAAGAAAGTGCTATGATCAATGTTGCCGTTTGGTTATATTTTCTTTCATTTTTTGTCACTTTTGAAGGCTCCAGGTAACATGTATAATTTTGTTATATTTGGCCAAATTTTTTTAACTTTTGGAACAGACACGAAGTAAAGTAATATCACTAAAAGAGTTATTGTTTCATTATTTGAGGTAAGAACCTCTTTGAACATATCACCGTTCTTAACATATCAATTAGTTCGAAAAAAACAAAAAATAACATTGCTAAAGTTTTGCACACGAGATGTTTCTTGCTTCATGTTGGGCAAACAAAAAAATTTTTTTTTCAACAATTTTTTCGAACTGTGAAAAATATAAGCTTAATTTTGTGTGGAAAACTAAGAATTCTGTTCAAACTTGCGAATATTATTAGCAACTTTAGTTACTTCACTTGAGAAATTTGAAAATTTGCTAGTTTTACCGTATCAATTCCTCAATGAAGAAGAAAGTTTTATATTATATATATATATATAGATTATATATATAGCTTTGAAGAAGTACCGGATTATATTACGGAAAAATTGTCAGTAATTTTGTGTTGAATTTTTAAGCAAATAAGAGTCAAATTTGTCTTAAATAACGGTATTTTTAAAATAACTAAAGTAGCAAATTCTATCGAAGCTCAATTTGTCAAAGAAAAAGCTCAAACGGATTTATTGAAAAAAATCCTACTTTATCAAATTGTATTGAATGGCAAGAGCATGCACTTATAAATCCTGGAATTTAAGTATTGAGTCCTGAATTAAATACTCATTAGTATTATCGAGCTGAATTTTTTATAAGTTTTTATTTTTCTTACTTTTGTTTTGTTTTTGTTCTGCAAATGAATTTGTTGCATTGTTATTTTCCCTGCAATATGATATAAAACTATTACTATTTATTTAAGGAAAATTTTAAAATTTAACTTTTAATGAGAAAATATAACTTTTTTGAAAAAGGGTAACCTTTTCCTATCTTTCCCTGGCAACACTGGCTATCATAGACGAACAGACATTGTAGCTAAAAAAAAGTAGGGTTACGTTTTTCACTTCGTGACGGAACCTACAAATTTTTATTTGATTAAAGTTGCATTATTTAAATGGTATCAGCATACTTTCAGTAAATTATATTACAAAAATTTGTAATGATTATTTAGGTGCCATATGTTTGTTGTAATAAGTTGTAGAGTTCTTTCTCGTGAGAACGTAGAAATAATGGTTCCGCTTAACCGTGAGTTGAAAACAGTGCTGCTTTGACATATTCAGAAAAATAGAAAACAAGTTAAAGTTTTTTTTAATTGATTTATTTGCAAAATTTTTTATTTACAAATTATGGATTGTATGTGCAACTTCTTTATTTGACATATTTGATGGATACTGCCATACCAGTGGTAAATGCGTTTTGTTTTTACAGGCGAGTTAAAACGTCTAGACTCTTTTAATATCTGGCCGATTGCTTAAGTTGGGTATAAGCCAATTAAAAATAATTATGCCATAACTGCTGAATGAACATTCAGCATAATAGACACTTTAAGCAGAATTATTTTAAAGTTGCAAAACGAGAGGCAAGAGTCTTTACATCAGAGATTTAAACCAATCTACAAAGACTACATTCTTGGGACAAAATAATCTCGTATGCGATAATTTGATAACTTATCTTTCAGAAATATTTAACATGCGCTAGAAGCTTAACTCTCTAATGCTTAAGTCCGGCTCTAGGCGGGATAGCGGAAAACTGCCATAAAATTGTTATTTTTCGCAATATTTTATTAATAACAATAACAACAACTTTTTACTCTAACAACGACAACAACTTTTTATTCTGTGACAGCAGTCCAATGGGCTTGAGAAATAGAACATTATCATCTTGAATTTGAGTGGCAACGGTCATTTTTTATTCTTTGTAAAAAACGTTAATATTCTGCATTGACAAATGAATATTTCTAATTTATAGAACGACAAAAAAAAAAAAAAAAATACTGATGACTAAAATAATAAATAAATAAGATTTTTTTTATTATAAAAAGTACAATCGCTACTGAATATAAATGATTTTGCTTAGCCTCAGAGGCGGTCTTGGGTATAAGATAAAATGAAAACCTAAGTAACTACTAACAAAAATAAAGTTGTTTTCTTTATTGCAAGAGGAGACATTTTCATTTAATACACAAAATTTAACAGAAAAATAGCTTTAGAATTTTCCTTATTAGTTTACATTGTTTTGCATTTTAGCTAAGGATATCTATTTGAATGATTTTAAAAACATATTTACAATTTATAAAAAAATTTTATATCTACTAGATACGACTTAATTCAGATGTAATTGAAAAATAATCGCTGTCGCTCTTCCCAGAATTAATCGCTTCGTTTGTCCTGTTTTGATTACAATAAGTGAAATTTTTAAAAAATTCAACAGTACTAAATTCTGGAGGCGTAACAATTCCGCTAATTCCAACAATGTTGTTGTTTAATCTGAAATACCATTTTTTGAATACCTCAATTACAGACTTGTTTAAGTGTATTTTACTTCTTTGAGTAAATGCATTTTATATTTTACGTTTTATGATAATTTTTTTTGTATATGTACTTACTTGCCGGTAAAACTTGATTTAAATTTTTTTAATTTTCTTTGTTTTTATTTCCTTTTCTATTTCTTGTTTTTGCTTTTGTTTTTATTTGCTTATATTTAGAGCAATCGCACGCGTGCTTTATAAATATTCATTGTCGTTAATTTTTTTCTACTCTTGTATTAAGAATTTTATTTGATTTATTGCAATTAATATTCTGTTTAATTTTTTTTTTAATTACACAAGAATCAAACACAATTAAGCGTCGGTTAATGCGGCTAACTTCGGCCGACTCTATCGGCCTAGATTCTTTTTTTGTTTCCATAGCAAATTTAGTATTGATTGATAATTTTTGTTATATTTTAAAATTCCGAGTTACGAGCTTTTGAAGAAATCTTTAAGAAAATACTAAATTTTTTTAAAAATGCTTAACCTATTAAGAGCCGATGTAATTTTTTTATTGATTCTCTGTGACCCCAATATTTGTTTTTTTGATTGGAGTTACTTTATATATACAGTGAAAGCTCTACTTGCGGACACCTCCCGCAAGCGGAAACCTCCACTTAGCGGACAATTTTTTCAGTCCCTTCGATTCCTGAGTATTTGTAGAACAAATTACACTCTGCTAGACGGAGACTCCCATGGCCGGGCGCGGACACTTTTTTTTGTAAAACACCTTTTCTGTAAAATACCTACTTAGTTCGTAGCCGTGCTACATTCTTTACGAAAGGGATAGTTGAGAGAGAAGACAGGTGGTAAAAGGAGGTAGATATAGCCATTTTATTAATTATTTTACTTCGCCGGCGAATATGCTATGGAGAAGTATCAACGAAGGAGGCTGCATGTTTTAATGTTGTTCTGAATATGTATTTATACCATTAAACAAAAAAAGAAAAGATTTTTATTTTTTGACTGCCGCAAGGGTTGAATCCAGGGCAGCCAGATTTATAGTCAACGTGCTTACTGCTTAGACTACAGCAGCCTCAGCAGCTTTACTCAAATTAAGCGATTTAACGATGTTGTTGTTTTAAAAGTGCATTTTTTTTTGTAGATCAAGAATAAAGAAGCTCTTGTACAAATAGGGCGTTTAAAAGCTTTTGCTTTAGATGATTTAGTTGCATATAAAAAATTAAGCAATTTGCAAAACCATTTTGAAGAAATGCACAAAAAATTGCGACAAGCGAACTCTAAGCAGGCTACAATTCGTCTGTTCTTTTCCCCAAGCACAGAATTTTAAAGTTAGTTTATTTTTTTACGAATGAAGTTTATTTTATTTTTATTTTTTTTTGTTAATATACATATGTAGGTATGTAGATGTGTATTTATGAATCTTTAAACTTGAAAGAATCTTGGAAACTATTAAACATACATAGGTGTCTATATACTAAAGATGCAATGCATTCAAATTTGTTTCACTTACATATCAATACATAATAGAATATTTAATAGTAGTGAATGCCGACCATTTCTAATCAACTATCCCGTAGACGGACACCTCTCCACAACGGACAAATCTGCCCTGACGGTCGGTGTCCGCCCACGGGAGCTTTCACTGTACATAGATGGGTAATGGTTTCTATTTTGAAAATTTCTGTTTTATTCTCGCGTTGCTAATTTTTGCTACTAAAGTTACTGAACAGACCTGTTAATTACAAGTTAGTGTACAATATCAAATCTTAATTAAGCAAAGACTTATTTATGTAATCATGAATGAAATTTTTGTGAAAGCTGAACGCCAGAAAAAATCGACAACTGCCGCCAAATAAATCACGGTTACGTGACGTTTTGTATGAATGTGTGTTCAAAAGTCTACTTTTAAACAAAAAAACAATAACAAATCTCGCGTAAAAACATGCGATATAAATCTTGCAAAAAAACAACAACACATTTTTTACAATTTTTTTTTAAACGCGCAGTGTTTCAAAAACAAGCAAAATAAATAAAATGAAAAACAATCTATTTGATAATAAGAAAATATATAAAACAAAAAAGTGAACTTTGCAAAGAAACACGTTTAACGTTAAAGTAAATAAAAATTAAAAAAAAAACAACAGTGCTATATTCGGTTATGCCGAATCTTATATACCCTTCAACATCTATGTTAATCTATTTTAGTGAAGTAACTCCACAGGTGACAGAGAATTAAAAAAAAAAATTGGTTCTGCTTATATATTATTTTACATAAAAATGCTATCGGCTTTTAATAGGTTAAGCATTCTTAAAAAAATTTTAGTATATTCTTAAAGATTTCTTCAAAAGTTTTAAAATGATACCCATATTGATATTTTAAAAAAATTGAAAATTTCAGAGCCCCGTAACTCGGAAAATATGGGCGAGCGCTAATTTTACCTGATGTTTTTTTCTTATATTTTTAAATTCTCTATCGCCCTATATATTTGTTTTTTTTTATTGGAGTTACTTCATTATTCCAAATGATGTGAAAAAATAGAGGGTAGGCGTTGTTTTTCAATGATGTTTTTTTCTTATATTTTAGTTCTCTATCGCCCCATATATTTATTTTTTTTTTGGATTGGAGTTACTTTTTTTCCAAATGAAAGGAAAAATTTGAGGTAGGCGTGGAGTTTTGCATGCTGCCTTAAAGACATGGACCGATCTTGCTGATTTCCAGTATCACCTCTGTCGACGCTATATCTGATCGATTGACACATCTATTTTTTTTTTTTTTTGTGAAATCAACTTTGCCGAGGCACCAACAACACTTACACGGACGGACAGATGGACATCGCTCAACCGACTTTGCTATGCATAAGAAGTCAAAATATATATACTTTATGTGGCCGGAGTTGGATATTGTAAAAATTACACACTGAATGACAAACTTAGATATACCCTTTTTGTTGTTTCCTTTTTATTCCTAAATATAAGATTCTGAACAAATAATGTCAGTTGTTCTAAACTTCTTTGCTGTATGATTAAAGAAAAATAGCAAACCAACAAAATAATATTTTTTTTATTTATTTAATTGCGAAATACTTGCCATTTCTTGAATGTTACAAAAATTATTTTTTCAGACTTTTCTTAAACAAATTATTTTGTAACTTCTGTTTACTAATTCTTTTCATTTTTACGTCCTTTCTTGCTCTCTTGTCAGGGTTTCCACACTTTTTCGAGTCGTATCCCCAATTGGATACATTTTCTTCCCAAACTTCCCCAAAAATTAAAAAAAATATCTATTTAAAATAAGTATAAAATATTTTTAAATAAATAATAACATATGTACATTGGTGCAAATTAACGGATTAAAATGCTCCCTGCCAGTCGTCTGGAACTTTTTTTGACAACTTTCCAGTTACACTCTTACGATTGAGCCCTTACTCATCGATGCTTAACCCAATAAAATTATTTGGTCAAAAATAAAAAGTATGGCGAAAACAAAGATGAGTGTACCACCCATAAGTCTTCCTAATGTAGGAGAGCAGCGGCTTGTTTTTTTTTTTAGAAGAGATAATCACTGGAGATTGCAATGAAGTATACAACACAGGGTTGTCAGATTCGAGGATTTATCCCCAAATCGGTAATATTAATTTTAAAATGGGGATGAAAGTTTCAGTTTGGGGATTGGGGCACTCTTTAAGGATATATTTTTCGTTCAGGAGGTTTCCGTTTTGGGTTATTGTAATTTTACTGTTATTAATTAAATTCAACTTTCTCGGTACGTATAAGTTTCCTAGCATAGTAAAACAAAACCAAGTCGAATTAATTACCAGGTGACAACGTAGGCGAGTTCATTCATTTTCCCCGAAGTCATTACTGTCAAACTCTATACAAAAATATATACAGATTTTTTATACATGGAGATTGGTAATAATGATTAACAGCATAATTAATTCGCCTGCGCTGCCACCTGGTAATTGATTCGCCTTGAACAAAACATTGTGAAAAATTATGACATGAAGTGTCTCTTTCAAAAATGATACAATTTGTTGTGACACTAGTTCCATTTTCAGAAATGCTTCAATTGTATCTGCCATATTCGTAGAAAATAAAATAAGTTTGAAATGTGTTTTATGACAAAATTTCCATACGAAATTGTCCTAAAATACATTTCAAATCTTTGGGTCTGCAATCTAACGTTTTTTTTTCAACTAGTGCTTATTTCGTGAATGGGAACACTAAGCTCATCTCTGATGACTTATAGTGAACATATACTGAACGCTTGAACAACGCTGGGAAATATTGCGACATTACTTTGAAAATTATAGTAATGTTGCAGAACGTGTGCGAAAATTGCGTACGGATTTTGGAAGAAGAGAAGCACCGTCAGCCCCGTATGTTCGTTATCTTGTGAAAAAAGTGATCGATAAACCAAAGCGAGAAAAGCCAAAAACAGTGCGTACAGCCGAGAATATTGCTGCTGTGGCAGAAAGATGCGTGAAGCGCCATCAACATCAATTCACTGTCTTTCTCAACAATTGAACATTTCGGAGACATCATTGAGACGAATTCTGCATAAAGACCTTGTTAGGACGCCATACAAAGTACAATTGGTTCAGGAGTTGAAGCTAACTGACCATCCAATGCGTTTTTTTTATAGCACATTAAAAAAAAGTTATTTGGCGGACCCTATATTTTAATATTTTATGAATGCGGCAGTTTAACTCCAAAAATTTGTACCAAAAAATTTCTTTAGACAACGAGATGAAACAGTTTTATTCAGAACTTTTCGATTTTGTCAATCAACTTAGTGTAGGAACACAATACTCGACGTTAACGATATTTTCATAAAAATTTGACATAAGTTATCGTTTAACGACAATGCCGCTGAGATAACATTTATTTTATTTTCTTGTCGGTTTTCATTATTCTCTTAACACTTAACGGACGGGCCCCGTAGATTTACGTTTTTCCATTCTGACTTCCTAGGACGGGCCACGTAGATCTACGTTTTTGCATGAATATTTAGTATGCTGCATTAGGGTGTTTCTTTTGTGCACATTGTTTTATAGTACTATCTGCCTGTGGGAACAGGGAAGAAAAGATATCCACAAAAACCGTGCAAAGTCTGCAGCTCACATGGAAAAAGGAGCGAAACTAGATATGTTTGCCATTTTTGTCAGGTGCATCTGCATAAAGGTGAATGTTTTACAGCATATCACACGCTTAAAAAATACTAAATAATAATAAATTTAATAAATACTTTTTTTGAAATATCATAAGAAATATAATTGATTTAATAAAGTTTTATTGTAGTTACAACGCTTTAAGTCCATACATTCTTCTTTATTTAATTCCCCTGGAAAATGCCCGGAAACTAGGAAAGACAGAGCAGATTCGACCCGTCCGTTAAGTGTTAAAATATTGCCACATATTTCCAAAAATATTTGTACTTTATAAGCATTTGAATTCACAATAATAGCAAAGGCACATTATTTAATAAAGATTGAATAAAATTTCAGGAATAAAAAAACCTTAAAAAAAAACTGATACATGTATGTACGTAAATGAAAAACATAATTGAAAAGGTTAAAAATATGAAAATAAAATTGATTGAAAAAATAACTGAAAAGGTGAAAAATATGAGCTCATGTATCATCTGAAATCATTCATCATTTATTTTCCGACCCTCTCTTCAATCTGTATGAAGAATTTTAAAATTCCCATTGAATTTCTTGCAAGATTAACCAGTCCAGTAGACTCTAACACCATGAACATGTTAAATGGACTTAATATCCTTTAAATTTCATGGATTTTTTTTAATAGTATGATTTATTTAAATGTAACAAACTATTTAAACAAAATATTTTTGACAACAAACACAAAACTGAAATGAAAATAAATATTATTAATGCCGTCAGAGAATCGTCGTTATTTTGTTCACTAACTCTCAGTAACGAAAAATCGTTCTGTTACCATCGTCTGTTGTGTTTCTACACTTAAATAGGTAAATTAAATTTAATAATAATAATAGTATTATTTGTAGTGGTGATTTTTGGGGATAGTTAAAAAAATGTTGTTTTTGGGTTTGTGGGGATAAAGGTTGTCTAATTGGGGACACCAATCGAAAAAATCTGGGAACCCTGATACAATATACTACAAGATATTACCAATCTGCTCTGGATTTGGAATTTTGGATTTGTTTTTATTTTTATATTTTAATTTTCTAGATACAAATTTTATTAATTTTAAATTGGTAACTTGTTAAAAATAATATTAATTCTATAATTAAATTTTTTCAATTTAAAATCTTCTTAATTTCATTTCAAATTTTCTCAATTTAACCTTTTGTCAAGGTGCATTCCTAGATATTTGACTGTATCTCAATTTTAAATGGAAATTCTCGAATTCATTTGGAGTTTTCTCAATTTTAATTTCAAATTGAAATTCTCATTTTCACTTTTATTTGGAATTTTCTTAATTACAAATTGACAATCTCGGAATTTTCAGTGAAAAATGGTGTAGTAAAAATTAGTAAACATTTTTAGTTACTGAATACAGCTAATAAATTACAAAAAAATTTAAATTTAGTTCTGGTGTTTTTGTTAAATTCACTGGCTGAAGACTCTGACAGGTAGTGCATTTGAGTGTGGTTAGGTTAGGCAGATCATTGACGAGCAGCTTACCTAGGACCGATTTAATGCGATCCCTTTGTATTCCTGAAAAAAGGTTAAGAATAGAAAAAAGAGAAGAAGTAAAATAATACAGATCAAAGGTCTAAGAATTAAGCGACCACACTTAAGGACAAAAGATATAAAACTGCAATTGCCAAAAGAACAATTGAATGAAGGCCAGTTGCAGAGTTGAGAGAAATGCATTTTCAAGTCCCTTAGTACGGGAGAAAAAACTAGTTTCAACTACTTATAAATCCATCCTCCGATATATCAGATAGGTCACTAAAGTTCTTTATCTCAAATGACGGAGAAAAAATCGACAAGTGCGGAGAAGGGGGCACCGAAGGGGATGCAAAATCTTTAAGCATAAGTTCTTAGTCTGCAGGGCCCAGTGCTCATGACGATTAATTATATCACGCAATAGTATTTAAGACATCTCTAGCAGTTGCGCCTTTCTGTCGCGCTCAAGCCAAGTCCCAAATCAGCCGTGCAGTCAGGAATGTTGGTTCATTGAGTCTTCTAGTTCTGCTTTTAAAATATATTCTAATTTTTTAGCAATACGAATTGCCAAATTAATGTTCTGTTCTAACAACTTGGCCAGTAGTCAGTTTCTGCTAGAATAATTCGGACAAAATATTTATTTCAAAAATTGAACATCACTAGAGGCTTACTATTGCTTTTTGATGAAACTTGATTTTATTATTATTAATTAAAACTATTAATCTCTTGATTAGGCTCATACTAAATAATATTAAAAATAAATTTTTATCTTTTTCAGATTAACTTTCAACACTTCATAAAACAGCCCAAAATCGCGACAGAGCAGCATTAGTAAAAAAATTAGATGTAAAGATGTTTACTTTAATTTACATAAAATAGTAAATCGCAAATTCTTTTCAATTTTGAATTTAAAATTCAAAAATACTCCTTGTTTGGTGTGATGATGGGACATTTTTAAATTGCAGAAAGAAAATTTCCTTTAGAAAGGAACAAAGTTCTAGCATTTTTCCTTTCCTAAACGAATAAAGAAAATTAGATTATTTCTCTTACAGAAGTAAGAGACAAAATACTATAAATATAAATAATAATTTTGTATAAATTAAGCAAATTTGTTGTTATCATTACTGTTGTTTCAAAAATAAGGCGAACGAGCGGAAGAGGAAAATAAGCAACATTAATTACTTGACACGTGTGCCACAACATATTGGGTAGGACGCTAGACAACAACAACACGTAATATATTTTCAAAATATACGCAATAAAATTCTGAGTTTTTGCCGCACCATTTTTTTTTTTTAAATTTATTGAAAAAGAGTTTATTTTACAAAAGAAAATTGGAAAAATATCCTTCAAAATATAAACATTAACAAAATGACTACCGATACCCGCCGTCGTGTTAAGTTGTATGCTTTAAATGCAGAACGTCAGTGGGATGACCGTGGCACAGGACATGTATCATCAAATTATGTAGACAGACTTAAAGGTTGGTATTTTCTTTATTTAAATGATTTTATTTTTGAAATGCTTTTATTGTTTTTAATTTGCTTTGTTTTTTGGTGTTGTAGGTATTTCCTTATTAGTTCGTGCTGAATCAGATGGCAGCTTACTTTTGGAAAGTAAAATACAGCCTGATACCGCTTACCAAAAGCAACAGGATACCTTAATAGTTTGGTCTGAGGGTGATAATTTTGATTTGGCGTTGAGTTTTCAAGAAAAGGCTGGTTGTGATGAAATATGGGAAAAAATTTGCCAGGTAAGAAAAGGAAGAAGCGGTAACAAATTGTTTTTTTTTACAAATATTTAAAATGGCCAGTTAGACTAAATTAATCCGATGAAATTTTAAGTGACAGTTGAAAATTAATACAGTCTGTCAATATTGAGTTTGCACACTGAAAACAAACACGATTTATTTATTTATTTTAGTAATTTTATAACATTTTTATACTTAAAAAAATTTTATATGTACATATTACATAAATTTATATATATTTACAGAGATCGTGTCGAAAAAAAAGATTATTAAGTTCAAAACAAGAAAGAAATAGAACAAAAACAAATTTTTCCTTCATTTTACACTGTCAATAAACTCTTTGCACAAAAATTTCCTTGCACTTTTGGTTTCAGCGAACAAGTCTAAAATTCAACTCAAGATGTTTAATATTAAGTATGAAAACCTATCTACCACACATTGTAAACGGTTTTCAATTGATCCTATTAACTTCTTAAGGTCATAATTCTTTGGTATTTTCTGCCAGTTTTCTAAAATTGCTTTTTTAAGCGATGGCTGGAGTTTTTTTTTTTCAAAAACAACCGTAAATTCTCTACAGGATTAAGATCGGGGCTTTAGGCGGGTGTATCGATGACCGCAGTTATTTAGCTGCCACATTCTTACCATGTGTGACTTATGCTTACGGTCATTGTCCTGATAGAATTTAAAACTTGGACAACAAAGTCCCTAATAAAACCAAATTTCTGCGCACTATTAATTAAATGGATTCGCAAATTGTCCAAATATTGACGCGGGTCCATCGTTGTGTCTAAAAAAGCAATGTCACTAAGTCATTGACTTGAGACGAAGCTCCAAATTATTATTGACATTTTTCCAAATTTAACTGTTAGAATATTATTTTGCTCCTTCAGAGACATTAAAGGATTACCCCACACCCTTGACGTCCATCGTTATAGTATAACATCATCTTCGTTTCATCACAAAATATCACCTCGTTTCAATATAAATTCGGCTGCGAAACGCTCCAATTAGTGAAGGAAAATCGCTGCTCTATATTTGCTTCTGACAGCAGCGTTTTTTTCTTGCTGCTCTTGACGAGTATTTAATTCTTATTATGGTCTGATGCACTGTCTAGTGGCAAACAATAACACTAAGCTCTTCCTCCAGCTCTGTCGCTAGTTCTCGCGTGAAAATTTTGGGTTTGAACCAGTTTTCTTAAAATGAACCTCCTTGTTTTGATTCCAGACTATTCTCTTTTTTTGCTCAATTTATGACATTGTAAACATTGTAATACTGAAAACATTTCCGACAACTCGTCCGCACTCCTTTCCAGTTGGCGATTATAATAAATCAATTGAAAGATAACATACGACAATCTCTTCCCAGCCATATTAAATTCTTCAAATGTTGTAAGTTTTTGACGTGTGAAAAGTGAAAGTCCTTCACAAACTAATTTAAAAATTTACTGTCAAGAACAATGTGCACATACATATAATAACAGTAAATCACCGTTTAGCTTCAGAAATTAACGAAAAGGGAAACAAAACATGAAGTAAGGATTTGTTTTTGTTGTATTTCTTCCTTGTTTTGAACCCAATAATTTTTTTTCGACACGATGTGTGTAAATATATACAAATTAATGTAACGTGTACATAAAAATTTTTTTTGGTATAAATATGTTCGATATCATCCTTTCGGGAAATATTCATTAGTGTGGTGAACATCAAAATTTTCCTCAGGCTCCAAAACGAGTGTAGTATTTTACACGCTAAATAAGCGGCAATAACAATACGTCAAATTGGCTTGGATATTGCAGACTTTTAGGCAGAAGTATTCATATAATTATTAAAAGCCAGGCTTTAGTAAAATCCATAATGTGTACCAATACGACATTCAATCTTGTTGGAAAATGCCGCACATCCTGATGCTACTTACACCCGAAGAAACATTAAAGAAAATATAAGCATATTGCACTCAATGTTCCCTGGTGATGAGTAGCAATGTTTCTCTCATGTTGCCTGAAATATCAAAATTTCTTAATATATCATGCTTACTAAGACGATGTTCCATCGTCTGTATCGATGTTTACAGTTATATTATTTGTTTAAAAGCAGATGTGTTGTCTGTGTTGTTTTAGTATTCTTATGTGTTATCGTGTCTAACAACTTTCCCAATGTTTTTTCGTCAATCCACATATAATTTCGGTAGTCTTTAGGATCGAATTGTTTTAATCGTTCAATAGCCTTTCATTTGAAAAATGTTCGTTTTATGAGCCATTTTTTGACCATATTATTTTTATCAGTTTTAATTGGCCAATAAGAATGGTTGCAGGCATAATTCTTTGTGCGTTACTTATTTTAATTATTATCTTTCGCGTATATATTTTACGCATAAAATACACACAGAAATCATGTTTATTTGAATATTGCTTGTGTAGTTGCCTGGTCTGTACTGAAAAAAAAACACATGGTTTTTAGGCCATTTTCTGTTGCACGTTGTTTTGTGTGTTTTTGGCATAAAACCTGATGGCATTATTTCTCGGTCTACTGTCAGAACCGCCAAGATGGACAAAGTCCTACAGGAAACAAGGAGTGATGGATTCTGATGTGCCGCACTGGTTCAGAATAGATGACTGACTAAATTTATGTGTGAAATCACAAGTCTGATTTGGCTCAGACTGAATCAGGACCAAAGTAGGAATTTCTTTGGTATCCAACGTATCACTGTAGTTTAGTCGCATACTGGCAAACGAGTACTGCAGGTGTTGGAAAGTATTTTTCATATATACATATATATTTTTTTTTTGAGGATTTGCGAAGCAGGAATTTTGAATCATATCTAGTGTGCTCTGCACTCTGCTTGCAGCAGAGTTGGCACATCTGCATCTATTCCTTGAGTTTATAGTTCTATGCCTAATACTTACTCACACAATGCTATATTTTTCTGGGTTTGTTTTCATTACTGCTCGCTCTTTACATCTCTATCTCTGGATAAAATTAAAACAAAATATCAATTTCAAATTTTCTATTTTTATTATTATTGGTTCTTCGCCTTTCATTCACCAAACATTATTACTTAATTGGTTTTCTTTTTTAACCCACAAGTTGAAAATAAATATTTTGCAAATTGATTGGCACCTTTTACCAGTTAAATTAGATGTTGAAAATAACTCGCCAAAACGTACCCACTCAAAACAGTACTTTAATATTTTATAAATAAATTAAAAGAGTTCCATACTCCATTGTGTTATCTTTAAATTTATTTAAATGCCATAATAAAAATTGCTTTTGTGCTCCATGTTGCTAAACTAAATGTTTATTATTTTAGGTCCAAGGTAAAGATCCATCCGTTGAAATCACACAAGACATTGTCGAAGAATCCGAAGATGAACGTTTCGAAGATATGTCAGATACAGCACCACCTATTGAATTGCCTCCCTGCGAATTGGCCCGCCTTGAAGATATATCCGAAGTCATACAAAATTGCTTAACAACACCGTTGCGCAAAGAAAAACTGTCTATGGCATTGGAATCTGAAAATTATATTAAGAAATTACTAAATCTCTTTCATGTGTGCGAGGATTTAGACAATACTGAGGGCTTACATCATCTCTTCGAAATATTCAAAAATATTTTTCTATTAAACAAAAATGCACTGTTCGAAATAATGTTTGCTGAAGACACAATTTTCGATGTGGTGGGATGCCTTGAGTATGATCCCAGTGTTACTCAACCGAAAAAACATCGTCAGTATTTAAAACAGTGGGCTAAATTTCGTGAAGCAGTTCCGATCAAAAACCAAGATCTTCTAGCGAAAATTCATCAAACATTTCGTGTGCAGTATATACAGGATATAATATTGCCCACGCCATCGGTATTCGTAGAGGATAATATGTTAAATACTTTATCTAGTTTTATATTTTTTAACAAAGTCGAAATTGTCACTCTAATCCAAGAGGATGAACGTTTTCTGGTTGATATGTTTACATTACTTACCGATCCAAATACCAGCGATGCTAAGCGTCGTGATATTGTTTTATTTCTAAAGGAATTTTGTAATTACGCGCAAAACTTACAGCCGCAAGGTAAAGATTCCTTCTACAAGACACTCACATGTCTGGGTATTTTACAAGCCCTGGAAATAACATTGGTAATGAATGATCAGAAAACGAAAGCGGCTTCTATTGATATACTTACGGCCATTGTTGAATTTTCGCCATTAGTTGTACGCAACTATACACTGCAGCAAGTGAATCGTACCGAAGGCGTAAGTTTTTCTTTTTGTTTTTATTTTTGTTAACGATAGTACTTTAATTAAAAAATAATTCCAGGACCGTATGTTATTGAATATTGCCATTGAACAAATGTTAAATGATTCCGAACCAGAATTAGGTGTTGCTGTGCAATTAATGGGTATAATTAAAATCCTGCTAGAGCCCGAAAATATGTTAACAGAAAAAGGAGATTTCTTAAACTTCTTCTACAAACATAGTATACAAACCCTAATAGGTATGTGTGTGTGTGTTTCTTTATTTCATAATATTGTTGATTAATTCGTTTATATAATTGCAGCACCCCTGTTGCTCAACACCATCGATGATCGTCCACAAAACGAAGATTATCAAACCGCACAGTTGTTAGGAATTGTATTAGACATTTTGTCGTTCTGTGTAGAACATCATACTTATCATATTAAGAATTTTATAATACAAAAAGATCTCCTTAAGAGAATTCTAGTATTAATGAAGAGTTCTCATACGTTCCTTGTTTTAGGCGCTTTAAGACTTTTACGAAAAATTGTTGCCCTTAAAGATGAGTTTTATAATCGGTAAGTTTTATTAATTGACAGTGTTCTGTTCTTTATTTCATTATAAAATACATATTATACGTTTTTCTTTTCTTTTTTTTTGTTTGTAATTGACAGGCACATTGTCAAAGGGAATCTATTTGCTCCTGTTGTCGATGCCTTCATTCGAAATAATGGTCGTTACAATTTACTGGAATCAGCTATATTGGAATTATTTGAATTTGTAAAATTGGAAGATATCAAAACCTTATGCGTTTATTTTGTTGAAACCTTTAGCAAAATATTTGATGAAATTGAATATGTGCAAACGTTTAAATACTTGAAAAATCGTTACGATCAATATCAAGAGCGAATAAAAGATCGTGATAAGATGGGCTTAGATACGTAAGATAAAAATAATTTAATTTTTTTTTTGGTTATTTTTCTTTCATTTAATGCTCTTTTGAATTTTTTTAGAGGCATTCCAATTATTCGCGGTAATCGTTTTCGACGTGATCAAAGGCAAATGGAAGAGGAAGAAGAAATGTGGTTTAATGAAGAAGAAGATTTAGAAGAACTAGAGACTTATAATAGCGTCATGAAGTGTGAGTAATTGAATGCAAGAATTATTAAATTTTTTTCTATTCAATTGCCAAATTAACAGGTGGTCTTACTAGCCCAGCTGATTTTTATTTATGTTCGACATTGTTGTCAAAATTCTAAAATAATTTTAAAAATAAAAAATAAAAAATTATACGTATTTATCAATGTGCATGTGTACTCCACACATGACAATAAGAAAAGCATAATAAAAGTTTTGACTGTAGAGTTGCAATTACTTCTTGATAATACGGTCAAAACATAAGTTTATGTGCAATTTTTTTTAACAAGAAATTTATTTTTAAATAAATTTTAAATGTTCGTATATCTACCAAGTTAAACAAGTATGTTTAATTTAATTACATGAAAACAAACTGTGTTTTTATTTTGTGTATGGATGTGCATAAACATAAGTTGTATGTCGTTTATTTATTGTCCATCGCTTTCTCAATGATGAACAATTTGATAACTATATCAGCTTGTTTTAAGCAACGGCGAATATCGTTAAAAGTGTAAATGAGTAGACAAATTCACAATATTTTTGTTAAGTCAATTTGACAAACCGATAATCGTTAAAAACGATTGTTAAATTGTTTATTCACGCTTAATATTACTTTGGTATTTAGTAGACATCTGCATGAATGCATTTAAAACGGCTTTTGAATCTTTCGTTTTTTGTCATGTCACGATTTGTTTTGTGCCTAAGATTTCAAAACGAATAAAACAAATTACGCATTACAAAACTGAGTTACGAATCGAATCAAAACATTGCATGAATCAAATGAGTATAATCAGTCTTACACTAAAAAAAACCACGAATCATTTTTAATTCTATGAGTTGATTTTAATCAGCTTAAAAAGAACAATGCAATATTGCTGTTTTTTAATTTCTATACTATTTTTTGGTAAAAAAAATTATTGGTAATAACATTAAAATATGTTTTTTAAAGCTTTTATAAAGAGCTAGTTTAAAAATAGAATGCTTTTTCATTTGCATTTACATACACACATACGTACATGCATTCATATGTTTGTTTTTATATTTAAAATTTTTTAATCAAAAAGTCCTAACTATATCGTCCTAACATCCAAAAAAAATTCACATAACGATAATAATATATTTTTAAAATACTTTTGTGCGTTTAGCTTCTGTTACATTAAAAAGTAATCTAATAGTCTACGAGGTCAGACATGTATGATCTTTTTCTAACTATTTTATGTAACCAGTACTCGCGAAACTTCGCGAGTTTCCGTACCAATGATACATTACAATTTACACTGAATACGAGGGCAGTTGCATAAGGCCTATTACTACTATTTTTGTTTAAACGACGCATGATAACGTACACGTGTTTAGTTTAGTTTAGTAATGTATCTTATAGTCTACGAGGTCAGACATGTAAGGCCTTTTTCTATTTATTTTATAATTATTTTTGCGAAAGTACGTACCCACATGTATTGAACTTATGCAGCAATGATTACGATAATTAGGACTAAATACGAGGGTAGTTCTGTAAGTTATTTTTTAAATACTTTTATTAAACTTTAGCCCAAAATAAGTACGTAAAAGCTAAAGAAAAGTTAAGTAGAAGTACCCGTTTTTTTAATTACTTATTAGACTTCTGGTCTAAAAACTTTATTTTTGCAATTTATAATATAATAAAATTAATTACGCAAAAAAGTTATTTAAAAAAAAACTATTATTTTAAGTTAATTAAGTTTTTACTTTTTTTTTAAAACAGCTAACTTCCATGTATTACCTTTCAAATTTACATATTCTAAACAATGTTTATATTTCCCACATTACAATGACGAAGGAATCACAACTGTGTTTTTGTTGACATAATAACAATGTTGACAATCCACCGTTATTTGTTTTGATTTGATTTGGTTAAAATTGGATTTGCTCATGCAAATCTCTAGTAGTTATTTAATACCGCTTGTTACGCCAGTTAAAAAAATACTGGCTGTAGGAGTAATATTTAAAATGTGGCTTGAAAATGATGTCTGCTCATCGAAAGCGCTCGCCAAATGTTTCCAACAAACAGCCCATGAATGCTGTCTTCGGCGAAAGTTTTGACAACAGTAATAGTCCTTGCATAAAGATTAGCTTCAAAATATTTCGATACGTGTTTGAAAAATATTTAAAAAATTTTAAAAATCTGAATTTTACTGGTCTCGTGTTACTTTCCGTGCCTTTTTTGTCTTTGTTTTTCTTACAATACACTCATTCCAATCGAAAGGTTTAGACCTTTACTTGAGGTGAGATTTTGGTAAATCTTTGTCTGTCAATCAAAGACAATTTAAATTAGTCCTCCTATTTGTAAATAAATGATTCTAAATTTAGAAAGAAAATGAAACGTTTTTAAACTTTTTATTACCTGTTTTTTTCTTTTAGCCGTTACTGAAAAGAATGGTTCTCAAACATCTCAATTGCAACAGAAATCACCGCCACAAAATGCACAACAACAGCTGCAACAGCACGGCACCAGTAGTATGTTGGGCAACACATCTGGAACTGGTAATCTAAACACAACAACGACGTCATCTTCGAGTCTTTCGCCAACAGGTGGTGGAGGAGGTGGCGGCGTTAGTGGAACGGATTCCACGAGTGGCCTACAAACACCTTCCACTAGTAGTAGTAATAATTGCAATAGTAATGAACAAACATCCGCCGCTCATTTGGGTGCTGCTGCTGCCGCGGCGGCCGCAAATTTAGCCCTACAGCAGCATCAGCAGCAACAGCATCCACTGCACAATTACCAACAGCAACAGCAGCAGTTGAATTTAAATAGCACATTGGTAGCGGCTGCAGCAGCAGCGGCAGCTGCGGGCGTAGCCTCGACATCTTCGGCTGCTCACTTGGAAGCACAACAACAGCAGCAACAAAGTGATATAGTTGAGTTACAGCAACAACTAGCTGCAGTAGAGCAACAGCAAGAATTAGTGTTAAGTGGTGGTGTGACCGGCGGTATAGCATCAACATCGAATGCAAATACGACGCAAACAACGGCAGGACCTTCGACAAGTTCTTTGACAGAGTCGGCAGTTGCTGCTGCAGCTACGCAACTGCTGTCATCAATGGCTTCGAGTGAAGCTGTGGCAGCGGTCGCAGCTGCTGCCGTTGCGGCTGTAGCTGCAAGTGTTTCGGGAGTGAACGCAAATACGGCAGCTGTTGCAGCTGCAGAAGCAGTTAAACTTAATAATAACGAGAATAAAGCAAACACTAATACAACAACTGCAACAGTACATGAAAATAAAGAGGCAGAGCCAACATCCACAACTCAAACTGGGGAAACTATTTTAAAGAAGGTAAGTTTAAAATTTGACCACGAAAAAAAGAAGGTAATATCATTTTAACAAACGCTGCAAGATCTTAGCAGAAAACCAAATTAAAAAGTAATTAGGGTAATTGTTCTTCAGTTAGCACAATGTCAAGTTAATGGAAACATGTCAATCCGAAATTTTAGGTTATGTGCAAAGATGAAGAGCAGGCATAAACTGTTGAGCACATTTTTGTCACTGCCCTATTGCGGAGGTCAAAAGAGTTAAATGACAATTTAAGCTGGAGGATTAATAAGGAGGACAGGTCGTACGATATACTGTTCTTGGAAACAATTTATTACTTATATAACTTTTATTTCCACATCCTTCAAAGTTTTTCGTTATGTAAATATTTTTTTTTTCAACACTAGCTACAACGAATAATCTAGTTGGTGAGCGAACGAAGTATACGAGGGCTGCTATATATATTTCTGGCCTGGCACCACTGAGTGCTGTCAAGTGCAATCTGACATTTCCATTGGAAAGTTTGTCATTTTTAAGCATAATCGTACTCAAAACGTTTTGACGTACGACCATTATTTGTGTTGTTAACAGTGACTTGAAAAAATTAATATAGAAAAAAATGGAATTAACTCGGTGAACATTTTCGTGCCATCATTTTTCACAACTTTCGACGTGGATTATCACGACAAGAGTGCATTGATGAACTTAAATCTTTGTATGGCGATGGAGCACCATCCTATAGCACTGTGAAAAATTGGTATAATGAATTTAATCGTGGCCGAAGCTCGCTCAGACGAATTCCGTGAAGGTCGTCCAAAAACGGCTGTTGTGCCAGAGAACATTGATGCCGTGCGTGAACTCATAATGCAAGATCGACATGCGACATACCGAGAGATAGAGACATCCTTCGACATTTCTTCCACCAGCATACATTCAATACTGCATGAACACTTGGCCGTAAAAAAGGTTTGTTCTCGTTGGATCCCGCACAATTTGAAAGTTGCTCAAAAAAAGGCTCGTGTCGATTGGTGCAAAGATATGTTGCAATGTGCATGTTATGTGCATATTATTTGAGGACAATTTTAAACTTTTGTTTTGCGAAGCAACAAAAATGTTCTTAAACCTACAAAACTGTGTAAAGTAAAGCCAAGAAAATAACGTACGGTGTAACATGAGTTCTTACTTTTAAGATGGTTTTGTTTATTTTCCTTTTAAGTTGAACTTTTTTAATTAAATGTTTTCATTCTATTCAATTTCAGCTTGTTGATTATGGCAGTGATTCGGGTGATGAGTATGAGTTAGAAGATGAAGATGACGAAGAGTCACCACATCAAAAGAAAGCACGTATGGCATAGCAACTTTACCACCACCAACAGCAACACCCTCCAAATCAAACTCAATATCATCTACAACACTCTACTCACCAACATCATAACCATCAGAATCAGCATCAACATCAGCCCTATCAGCATCAGCATCACCATCTGCAACATCATCAATTCCAACATCAGCAAACAGTCGCTACAAACGTTGCTGTAGCAGCAGCGGCGGCCGCTGCAGCTGAAACAATTATTAAAACATTCGCAACCATGTCGTCGTCCTCAGTGGCGGTAGCGGTAACTGCTTCATCTGCGGCATCTTTGTCCTCGTCATCTCCGACATTACCAATATCACCCTTATCGTCTGCAAACTCGGCTGCCGCTGTTATGACGTCTTCATCCATTTACAATAATAAAAATACAATTACTAATCCCAAGAACAAACATTTTTAACTTTTTAAATGTAAAACAAAACAAAACAAAAATTATTATATATATATATAATGAAAAGAAAAACTTCATTTAAAGAAAAAATTTACCATATTACATAGTTAAAAGAGGAATCACTTTTTTTAGCCACAGGCTACATTTATAACAAAAACGCAAAAAAAAAAAAAAAAAACAACAAAACTGATATAAAAATGAGAAGGTAAAAACATTAATTACAACAATTATAGTTATGTAAAATTTCAGTATAACAAAGATAAAGAAAAACAACAAAAATAAATTTAATAAAAAAAAAAAACAAGAAACATACAAAATAAAATCTCGTTTAAAATGATGACAACTCAATAAAGAAAAAACAAAGGGAAAACTTATCAAAAATTAAAAAGTAATACAACAAATTTTACTTTATTTAAAACCAGAACACAACAATAAATGGTATATTTTAAGTTTTCATTCACGAAGAAAAAAAGAAAAATCATGCAATTAATTGGGAGTTTGAAAATTCAAAAAAGCAAAAAATAAAATTAACAGGTAATTAAATTTTTTTTTAATTATGTAAAAAATGACTTTTTAAAGGAATTTATTTCATACATTTTATAATTTCACAAGAAATGCATTTTTTTTTATTGAAGAACAAAAAACTCTGAAAGTTTGAAATAAGGCAGACAAAAAAAAAAAAACAAAAATACTTTTCTAATTTTTTAAGCACTAGGTCAGTTTACAAATAAAAATATTGTTTTTTATTTTTCATTTATTTTTTCAATATTTCTCCACACCGTTGGATGGCATCTTCAGTTAACAGGAAACAAAAAATTTCAATAATTAGATTCTTTCAAAAACAAAATTAAGTTGAAAATATTTTTTCAAACAAACACAGAAAATTCAAAAAATATTTTCAACTTAATTTTGTTTTTGAAAAAAATCTAATTATTGATATTTTTTATTTCCTGTTTCCTGAAGATGTGGCGAAATATTGAAAAAATAAATAAAAAATAAACAATATTTTCATTTATAAACTGTCCTAGTGCTTAAAAAATTAGAAAAAAAAATTAATTCTAAAGGTAAAAAAAAAAACAATTATATAAAAAATATTATTTTTTAGATTCTTAGATCTAGAAGAATTTTATCGATGTTGTTACGTTGTCGCTCTTTTAAACAGAGAACGGAATTATAAATAACATGACTAAAAAAAATTATAAGATATAATTTATGAATTCAAGTGCTTAAATAATTACAGTTGGTAAAAAACAAAATCTGAAAATAAGTATGCTGAGAAAAAATATTACGTAGGGCAAGTTATTGATTACGACAACTAAACGATACCATACAGTACGTACCAAGAAATGCATTTCAAAGCTGGGTACAAGAAGGCATCGGCAAAAAGTACTTGAATTCGATATGCTATTATTCGGTATTATTATGGTGCTCTTCCTCAATTCATGTTTGCAAGGTATTAATACAATAGCGTAATTCACGGTTGTCTATTGTAGACCTTTTACATCTTGCAGCTTTAGTACAACAACAAAATACATCTGTTTCTTTGCACTACAGAAAAAGAGGTCGTTCAAATTTAGATGTTTTAAATCGTAGTTAATTTAAAAGTATTTTTAGTTTAATATAAATCGTGAATTCCGCTACTTCCATAATACGTTCTGTACAACAATTTTTTGGATACGTAGTTAATTTCTCTTTATGCATCTGCAACAATTATTAATGCGATTTTAAGGTTGCATTTAGAAAAAATTTGCAATGTAATACTGCAAAGGAAAATGTCCTTCTTGTAGCCAAAAGTCGTTTTCTTCTTTATATTAATTGGTAAAAATAAAATTGTTGATAAACCCCATGTTTACACTATGCCAGTTTTTGATGCAACTTTTTTTTAATTCCCTTTATAAGTTGTAGCTATTTTCGCTATTTTTAACAAAACATAACCAATATTGCTTACCCCTCTTGCTTTTTCGCCAAACAAAAATTTCGTGCTAATTTCATGAAAAACTTCATAGTGTTAATACCGTAAAAATCTTTTACACACAGTCTATCTTTTGACTAAGTCCAGATTTGCACTATGCAATTTTTTGAGACATTAAACGTTATCTTAAAGTAAGCATAAGCAACAGTAACATCTCCTCAAAACTCTAGCAATTCCGTATTGCTTACCCCTCCTGCTTCACAAACAAACAAAAATTTCATGCTAGTTTCATGAAAAATTGCATAGCGTAAATGCCGTATAAGAAAAATAATTATTAAAACGATATTACGAATAAAACTTTAGGCATTGAATGAAACTAAAAATTCACTATTAAAAATTCAAATTTTTGGCAACATTAATAAGAAGACGACTTTGTTTCTTACATTTATGATTTTTATTTATAAAAAAAAACAGACTTATTTGATCTAAACATACGCATGAATTACAGAACATGCAGAAACATATTTGACGATCTTGGAGATATTAATAACAATTACACATGGGAATTAATTCGCATTGAAATCAAGAAACAAAGTCAATTACAAACAGATGTGCTTGTAATTAAAAAAATTTTATTTATGTTTTTTGCTTTAACTTTGAATTTTTGATTGAGCATTGAAAAATTACACATAAATAATTCTGATTGGAAATGCTCAATTATAAATTGAAAGTTACATGTAACATAAGTTTTCATTTTTTTTATAATGCTATCAAAGCTGCTGCTTTTGCCACATTTTACAAAATTCATACGCCTTTGTTGAAAAGTAGAGTTAGAGTGTGTCAATTTAGTAAGGGTTAGAATATTACATTAGTTCATAAAAAAACATAACATTTCAATGTGTGTGTCTATATAAAAGAATAAAGCCTCTAGAATATTCTGGGCAAATTATTGCCAGATTACAAAAAAATGTTCCCTGCATCAATTAGCTAACAAGAGCCAATCAACCTCCCTCCTCTCTCCTCGCCTTATCTGTTAACCGAAACAGAGCTTTTTTTTCTTTTCAAAACAAATTCACATGTGATTGCAACCCATTTTATTTAGCCCCGTGCTGGCAAATCAACGATGTCATATCGCAAATCCTTTACAAATTCTAAATTTCTTTCCCGCCATAACACAAAATTTAAACACGCTGGAAGAAAATCCAATCATTTTCAAAACTACTCGTACTAACGATTTTGAAATGATTTATAAATTGCGATTACTTGCAAATATTTTTTTAATCTTTATTTTTCTTCTAGTAAAAAAATGCTTTTTTGTGCTTAAAACGTTAAATTTTTTTTTCGAAAAATAGCAACAGCAATAAAATCTTTGTTTGCTTACATGTTTTTCAGCAAATAAAAAAACTAAATGTCTCAGCATTTACAAAACATCTCATTCTAAACGAAGCAACAGCAAACAGCAAATGCAAAAAAAGAGAAAGAAAAGCATTTGCTTTAGCTGACTATGTGTTTCTTTCCGCAGCAAACCAATCAAATCAGCAAAGCATTTATTTTGAAAACGTTTGCTGTTGCTTTAGCAACAAGTTGATGTTTGTTTCTTCTTTGCTGTTGCTTATTAAGAAAAAATAATGGTGTAATAAAAACAACGGTTGTATATTACGTATTGTAAGTAATAAATACATAAATACGTTTCAAATGTTAAAAGGGATGAAAAGCAGCGAGTTACAGCAAGAAACAGCAATCGCAGTCAGCCACAACTTCATAGTAAAGAGTTAAGCAAAAATAAATATGAAGAAAAACTGATTGCCCAAGCAACAGCAAACGTTTTCAAATTAATTGCTTTGCTGCAGAAAGAAACACATAGTAAGCTAAAGCATATGCTTTTCTTTCTTTTTTTTTTGCATTTGTTTTTGCTGCACATTTTTCCACAGTTAAGCAACTACATATATATGCATTGAAAATAGTCAAGCATTTCTAATCACTGATATTTAACAATTTGATTGAATTGATTTATAGAACAAGATGCAGATTAGATTAGCATTTACAATGTTATTACATTCGATTTTATTTGTTTTTTGATAATAAATTTCACAATTTTTAGGATGATTTTTATGTTGGTGATATTTAAACAGTTGAACAAATGTTGTTGGTATTGCTACAACTTTGCAACATTTTTAAGTATTTTTATTTGTTTTTTTAAACGAAGAAAGAATAATTTTTTATTTTTAAAATTGTTTTTTTTAACCACAAAGAATTATGTGATGTTTTTTTTTTTTTAAATGTTCATCATCAGAAAATAAACAGCAAATGGGGAAATATTTTACAGTCGTATGCATCACAAAACCTTAGAATGAGTTTGGCATGAGTGAAGCAATTGTTAAGACTCCTAGTGTGTTTTGCAGTACGGTCTGGCACTTAAAATCATTTTAAATTGTTGCCGTGACCCATAACTATATTTTGGGACAATTAACATTAAAAACAAGTTATGAAAGAAAAATATTTGTCGTTTTTTTTAAATTTTTTTAGTTTTGAAGGGCAGCAATTTTTTTTTTTTTTGTTTTCAATAATAGCAAATGTGGGAGAGTCGAAACTTAAATTTAAATTAAAAGACGTTACTTTTGATTCCTTTTAACGCAAGTTTTTTGCTTCAACATTTTTAAAGATATTTTTACTTAAAGTTTTCAAAGTGAATTGAAGTTTTTTTTCTGATAAAAAAATATTATTTCGGCTGTTAAATGGTTTCTTTTTGATCTTCAAAAATTCCAATAGCATAAATAGATTGGATATTAATCATTAATCAATGTGAGGTTATAGTAAACAATTTAAAACATTGTTTTGATTTTTGGCAAGACTAAACAGTTAAATATAAAATGAACGTATAAAAGGTCTACCAGGCAGGGTACTCATGTAACTATGAAATGAATTGAAATTGCTATTATAAATGACTTGGCTAGCAATCAAAATACTATTTTTAAGTTTGTGTTTATTTTTTAACAAAAACAGTTTTTGTAAAATTTAATCTAAATCACAAAATAGTGAGTTCTATGGAAAACAAATGTTCGAAGTTATATTGGGAGAAGTTATAGTTTTCGGTTTTTTTAAGTTACATATTTACATTTTAAGTATTGTATTTTGATATTGTTTTAAGCCATAAGATTTCTGGATTAATAAGGTATACTGGCTTGTAATTTTTTTAATTAATTAAATAAAAAAATAAACCGGTATAAAATTACTTGCTCATTTTTACGAGAACTGTGTAAGCTTTACAGTTAAACCTTTAAATAAATTAAATGATTTGTTCTTTTATTAATTTATGTAGTATAACAACTTGTTTTTACATAATAAAACAATTTGTTTTTACAAAATAAAACAATTTGTTTTTACAAAATAAAACGTAAATTTAAATATTTAAAAGCCATCTTTTTTTTTTTGTGAAGTTGTTTTTTGCTTTTGTGTTTTGTGTTTTTTTTTTTTTTTTTTTTGTAAATACAAAAACTTAAAAGCACACTGAAGAAATGTCTGATTAATTATTGTTCTAAAAATCACACGTTTCTTTCGTGTGCTTAAATTTTTTAATTCACAAAAATAAAAACAAAAAAAATAAATTTTAAAAGGAAACGGTATTAAATTTAAAATCACGTGGATTTCTGAACAGGCCTGTAAATAATTTTGAACGACCACTCGATATCCAACTTTTATAACTGGATGAGTAAGTATATTGAAATGAACTAGTATTTTTCAAGCGAAGACGCCTTGAGTCATCTTTAGATTTGTTAGCAATATGTTAGTTCACTAGAACATACCAGTTGCGAAGAGTTCTGCAAATGAATAAAAAAAATCTAAATTCTTATAGTTGACGTAGATTTGAGATTGAGCACCTTGAGAGATAATATATTAATTTGAAATAAAATTTAAACATTTTTTTACAAACAATATTTTGCATTTTGGTCTTCATAAAAAAAAAAAAATAAATTCCTTTAACGAATCTATTTTTTAATTAGCAAATAGTATATTTTCTTTTTTAATTTATGCTAATAAATATATTAACTACAATTTAAAATAAAACAATTGTTGTATTATAGGTCATAAAATAAACTCTAACCTTGAAGGTGAATTAAAAAAAATAACATTTTTTACTGAACATAAAAAAAAAACAAAAAAGAAATAAAAAAATAAACACAGCCAATCATGAATAACTAAAAAAAAATCACAATAAAATAATAATGCAAAAAAAAAAAAAAGAAATTATATATACATATAAATATATATCATATTTGTCATGTTAAGGATATAAATTAATTATAAATAAATACACAAATATTCAAAAAATATATCTTTAATAACAAAAAGGACAACATAAACGTTTTCCACAACAAATCGATTTCTTTTTTGTATAAGTTATTCTAAATATTATGGAAAAGTTTTTATTACTTTAGTTGATAAATATGAAAATAAAAAGTATCTATTTAAAATGTCTTTTAAGCAAAGAACTTTTTGAAAAAGGTTCCCTTCTCGTTTCGTTTTTCCTTAAAATTCTTATTCTTTAAAATTAACAAAAAAAAAAAAATAATTTTTATTATTTATAATTTACAATAGAAAAAAAATTTCTAGCTATTTTATTGTTTTATTTTCTAATTTATTACTTATAATTTCCTTATCCGGGTACACACAAACAAAATTTGTAGATTGTAAATCTCTTCATTAAAGAGAGAAGAAAGAAATTAAAAAATCTTAATTAAAACTAACATTAAAATTTTGTCTACTGGTTTCTGTTTTTTTTTTTAATTATTATAAGGATGTCTGTCACACATTCATGACGAAATGATTTTAATTGCGCTACCGTTCGATTTTCCTTAAGCTTCTTTAGAATTTGTGAGCTTTGTTTATTTGAAATTTTAAAGGGGCTTGCCAGACACCAAATATCAAATAACTGGACAATAGAAAAAATTCACCTGGATTTTGAAAAAATAACTGGATAATTTAGAAACGCACTTATACAGGCATGTTCTGAAATCCACACGATATTTTCATTTTATATATTCAAAACATTGTTGCTATAAAATTATTTTTTACAAAAACAATTACTTGAAAAATATGAAATTGAAAATTTTGTGTGGAATTCAAAACTTGCCTGACAGTAAAAAAAAAAAAAAAAAAAAACAAAATATAATTTTTTACAAAAATAAAAACAAAGCAAGAAACGCAACAATAATCACCCCTATCATAAATATATTTTCACTCGAAATTTTTTCCCTTTTCCCCAAATTGCAATCGTGAATAGTTCACGTGAACAATTTTTCACTTAAACAAAAATTTCCCTTATCGGGATTGATTTTTTCCCTCGAAATTTTTTCCCTTTTTCCTAGATTTGTTCACTAAAATTTTGCTGGGGAACTGCATACATTATGCCAGTTTTTATATGTTTTAATTAGAATATTTACATCAATAACACATTTTTTTAATTCAACATCAGCTACTGCAGTGCAGACTGACATTATGCTCGTCAAGATGCAAAACAAAGAGATTTGTCTATTGGTTATAAATTTATGAAGATTTTTAATTAAACATATTTTTTAAATGATCAGATACAAAAATTTATTTTATTGAAATGGGTCAGTAGCATTGTCTAGGGCAGGCTAGGCAGGCAGCCGCACAGCCCACTTGGGTCCATTGATTAGAGCTTTTGTCTCTAGGGTAACTTCAAGGGCAACGTCACGTTCTTAAAATAAAATTGTTCTCTATTGTTCTATTTCCTCCTCTTGCAACAACACAATAGCACCAATCATTAACATTTCTAAAGTTTTTATAACTTTAAAAAATTTTGAATATTTTTCCCCTATTTATATTTTCTTCTTTCTAATTTGTATTCAGTACGAATTGATAGCGGGAACACACGTTCACATGAAAATCACGATAGCAATTTTCCCTTCATGGGGAATGAAAATTTTATGGGAACAAAAATTTCACATTTTGTTCACGATAGGGGTGAATAATTCAGTCTTACGTTATACTGCGTATGTAAATATACATACATACATACATATATATTTATTTCAATCACAAAAAATGCGTACATATCTATTTTTGTTGTCACGTACATTTTATATTTTTATTTACAGGACCGAGTAACTCTTTTTGCTTCAGTTGTACGCCAAATGTTTCAAAATTCTGATAAATTTCATTAAAATTAACTCTTATTTAAATTTCAGGTTTTATTAGATCAATAGTTCTCTTGTGCTATTTTTATTAAATTATCTCGATTTAATTAATAAATCACTGATATTAATTGTTGAGGCGTAAAACACGTCTTGATGGCCATTTCGCTACAACTTACTGAGCTCTTCATGAAAGTTCTCACAAACATTTTAAATAAACTAAAGATTTTAGTCCAAACAATAAAGTAAAGACAAAAATTAAACTTTAAGCAAAAACATTTTATCATTAATTTTTCCTTATGTCATCTATTCGCTCTTTAGTAATTTCGAGCTTCATTAATTTCACCAATATCAAACAGACGTACCAATTCCCTTTTATCTTCTTAAAAGAGATAATGTATGTCACAGTGATGCTGATGACAAATATCATGTATGCAGAGGGTAAAAAAACAAGCTTTTATATTCTCTGTCTAATTTAAGCTCTATTCCTGTTGGTTTTGATTTTAAGTTTTAATTGATTACATAAATTGTATCTGCATTTCTAAAATTGGCTGAATATTGTAAAAATTTCCTTTGAGGGTTTCACTTTGTCTTAGTTATCGAGAGTTCCATAGTCAATTCGCTACTAATTAATTTTTTTTTCTCCTTTAGTACACAGTGGGGCAAGATTATTTTAAAACATTCTAAAAAAGAAATTTAATTTTCTTGCATTTTCATTTTAAAACTTATTCTGAGTTGCGATATTCGCAAAGTTCTTTTTTGCTCGCATTTCAAATGCGAAAAAGTGACATGTCGTTATTCTAAATTCAAAAAACAAATGCCAAAATCGCAAAATTTATTTGACAACAAAATAGCATTCGCAAAGTACAAGCATGTGAGTGAAAGGTAATCGCCCCTATTCTGCGTTTCGATTAAGTCTCCGCCTTCAGTTCCGTTGCGATCGAAAATTGGTGTTCTGAAGAAAAACGGAATCGAAAGAAACTGAGCGGAATCGAAACGTAGAATACCACTGTTGACAGACGGAGAAAATTTCGTTTCGAATCCAAACGCAGAATGGGGGTGAATATCGTATTATTTCATTATATATCTATTATTTAATTCAGGGAAGCAAGCAATAAGACTACCAAATCGCATCAATTTGAAATAAAGATAGAATTTATGAATAAGCACAGCCAATTGGCAAGCCAATTGGCATTTGAAAACACTAAATGCACGTTAGTCAGCAAATACTTTATGGCAAACGTTAACTGAGGAACTAAATATCAATGGACCATCTATTAGAGAAGCTGCAGGATGGAAAAAAGTATGAAATATATTCATACTTTGACTTCATCTTTAATTTAAATAGGTTTGTGCCGATTTTAAAGTACACACCAAACAGAATCTTAGACGAAATTAAACCGACATTGGCGGCACTGGCGTTAGCCTATCCACTGTCTCTGTTTGAGGAGCAAGTGGTGAAATTGTTGATTCCATAAATGGATTACCGGGCGCACTCTCCTTCGGGGCAACAATTGCTTCTCTGTATCCTTTTATTTTGCTCATGCCCTTCTTCGTTGTCGAAGCACAGTGCCACAGAATCCATTTTTTATTTTATTATTTTTTTTTTCAAATAGAGTTTCCTAAACAAGTTTTGTAAACAACTTTTACAGCCAAACAAAACAATTTAATTATTTTTAATTTGACGTTTGTTGACACTGACACTCATTTGAGCAGCGTTGCCACGATTTGAAATAAATTGCGAATGCTATTGCGAAATTCTAACAGAATATCAATTTTCTTTGGCATCGCAGTTCAGAATAAGCCTCCTGTGCTTTTGTAATATATTGATAATAATTTTTTTAATAATACCAACCAATTTAACCTACAAAATTGCATTTAAAAAAACCTTTGTAAAATAAATTTAATTTATAATTTTTTTATCATCCCTAGAAGAAAAAAAAAACTGGCAAGAAACGGTTTTTAAGTGATATGGGCCGGTTTTAGTTTTCCCCACTTTATGTAAAAATCACCTGTTACATAACATGACTTTGTTATTGGAGCCGGTTAATTGACACTAAGGTACTCTATAACAGGATGCCTCCGATCAATATCAAATCGGTGTTTAAGATGCGGTTATGCACAGGAAAGAGTTAGCATTTAAAAAGCATAAATTACGAAAACTTTAAGACCGGACTCTTTTCGATTTACATGCTTTGATGAATATGTATATAAAATTTGCGATAAATTGTCTCTTCTTTTAACTCTTTCCACCGGTCAAAACAATGTACCGCTCCCATTCTCCCATCTTATGGAAGGAGGACTTAGAGGATTTGTCACAAATTTCTCAAGGGTATATATGAAAAGGGTTTTAGAAGATCTTGCAAAAAGTTGATAGACCCTACTGGCAGATTAAGGAGAGTTATTTAATTTAAGTGTTTTTTATTTTAGACATTGTAAGCAATTTCTCAATAAATTCTCAAGTTTTTCTTAAGCTCGCGAGAGAATTTTAGTTTTAAAAGTACAAAATGGAGCTTTCGAAAAGAATTAACATTTTAAGGGTCAAAAATAAAAGACACGAATCAAGTTAAAACAAGTTTTACTTTTTTGTGAATAAATTTTTAACTAAACATATTTTAGTTCCTTTTAAGGTTAAATTAGACGTGCCATACCATAACACCATAACCGTAAGCATGGCCATAACCATAATCGTATTAACTGCCAGGGAATAGTGGTGCTGTAGCCATAAGCAACTCTTATTTGTTTTGCCGTTTGTTTAGAAAGCAGCGCAATGAAAAATATAAATTCAAACTCGCGAACGTGAAAAATAAGAACAATATAAAAAAAAACAAACAGTTAATACCTAAATTCAATAGTCAACTATATATGGTTATGGTAAAAATTAAAATTTAGTATCTATGGTTACGGTTATGACTATGGCATTATGGCATGTCACCAATAATCAAATATATTGTTTCCTATAAGGTTAGTTTAAACAGCTGTTTAATATGGTTACGGTTATGGCACGTCTAGTTGAACCTTTAGACATACATATGTGCTGCATAGTGTAATATATTATATTACTCTTTCGTATAAATTATACATATGTATATATCAAGCTATGTACAACGAGATGGTCGTGTATGTTTGTGTGCAAAACTCCCCAATAATTTTTGGGCTTCCACTGTTTTTATTTTTTTCTTATACATTAAAAAAAACATTGTCCGAAAATTCGTTTACAATTCCTTTGTGCTCGTTTTAAATTCATAAGTAACGAAAAGTCGTGCATTTTTATTTTTTCTCTAAAAGCTAAAAATAAAATATTCAAACTTTTATATGCCTGCGAGTTGAGCAAAAAAAGTTTAAAAATTGGGCTTCCAAGTTTTAGTCAGGCCGTATCCTATAACGGGAGATTATTCTAAAATGTTCTGCTCAAATGGATTCGTAGTTTGAAGTATATTGAAAAGACATAAGATTACCATTTTTTAAAATTTATTTTAAGTTTAAGAACAATGTAGTTAATGCTGTTTACCTAATCTTTATTGAAACTAGCTCATATAAAGCATGAAAAAAAAACTAAAAATATACTATTAAAGGAAGGGCTTGTTCGGAAATGCATCACTGTGCTGCATCTGATGCGCATGTGTGATTAGTTTGCGATGCCGTTGCAAAACAGCTGATGCTAATACTTACTTGATGCGAAAACAAAAATAAATTATCTTTTGTTTACAACTTCGAACGCTTAAACATTAAAAATTAATAAACCAATAAAAATGTGGGGGGTTGATGAGGATGGCTTCCAAACGGCTATCTTCACCAAGCACAAAAGAATGGAACCACAAGCACTAGCACTTTGTAATAAAGAAAAAACACAAGAAGTTCGATTTTTAAAATAGTATACAAAAAGAGAAAAGTTACAAATTCACTTTCCTTAAATTTATTTAGCTTGGAATGTAGATTTGTTTTACAAAATTGTTTTCAAAAAAATTACGATTTAATTTTTAAACAACAGGCAAATTTTTTGGATAGCGCAAACGACTACGAAATTTTTTACCAATATGAAAATTTTTTATTCGGAATCTTTTTTGATTTAATCGTGCTAAATAAAAAATAGTTTCTGAATGTTTGCTGTGTTTTTGTTTTAAATATTTTTGAGTTGTTATTGTCTTTTTGTCTTATTGATGCAATGGAGTTCTCATTTAATCAATTTGGCTTTTGATATAAGACTTTGAAGTTTCTATATAAAATTTGGGTAAAATCCACTGATGAGCTATTTGAGCAGTAGTGAAATGGCCATATGGATATGCGTTCTCCGCAGTAATACATTTCAATTTGAAGTCTTAAATAAAAATTATTTTATGAGAATATCATGAATTATTTATATTTGAAGGAAACAAGCACGATTAAAGTAAATTAATATGTAATGAATTTGTTTTTTGTTCCTTTATTTAAGACCAGAGCACCGACTTCTTTCTTTTTCCTGATGTAAATTCTTCTTTTATGACCAATCGAACTCTTGTTTTCAAAAAGTTTACCTCTAATTCAATTCTAGAAATGCATAAGCCAATGTAATTTAACATAATAAAATTAATAAATACGAAATAAAATACTTACTTATCCATTGCATCAGCCATTTTTGTGATCCATGTTTGACGTTTATTTGCGCATCATCAATCCCTGTGATGCATTTTAAAACACACGACATTTGCAGTTAGCATCAGTTAGCTTTTTAGAATGCGCTACGCAACAGATGCAGCGCAGTGATGCATTTCCGAACAAGTCCATAATGTAAACTGCCTGTTCCACGAAAACAAAAAACAACACTCAAAAGTTGTTTTGTGTTTTAATAGTAATAAAGCTTTCACTTTCAATCGCAATGTTATTATGTGACAGACTTGTTCTCAGTGTTGTCTGAGATTAAAAAACCGTGTGAATAAGTAATTAAAAATAGTTAAAAGAAAACTTTTAAACTTTCTGTTAAGAAATAAAATCAAATAAAGAGCTTTTCTTATATAACTAAACAAAAATTCAAAATAACCACGGTTTGCTTTTTGGTGTTTTGAAGATTAATTTTAATTTAGAGGTGAGTGAGAAACAACATTTTTATATTTTAGTTATTTAGTTGTTCGAAATCACTTATCAACACAATAATTATTTTTTTAATTGGTTTGTATTTTTTTATTGCATATTGCAGTTCAAAATAGCTTTTTTAAATAAAAAAAAAAACAATTAATTGTATAAGAAATTTTGTGAAAATTTTCAGCAATTTTTTAAAATTGAAACCTATATTTTTTTTTAGTAATGTATTAATTGCACCAAAAATTAATATTCTCCGGGTCACTGCAAATGTTTCGTAAATTAGTTTTCTGGCAACGATATTATTTAACGCTTTTTTTTAGAGAAAAATAAATTGAAACAAAAAATTTTTTTAATTTCAAGTTGTGTACTTAGGTTTTTAATGTCTACATAATAAAATACCATTTGTATCAGTAAATTAATCTAAAACTAATTCTTAATTATAAAACACAAATTATATTAAAACGAAAACACAAAAAACAAATCATTAAAAATAGTTTTAAATAGTTTTTAAATGAACAAAAAAAAAAAAAAAATGGTGTTTTATTTAGTAAAAGAATTTCATAAGACAGCAGAGCCCTTCCCGTTCACTTTTATACCGACTTCAAAAAAAGAAGGAGGTTATCAATTCGACTGAATGTTGCTTTTTTATGTTTGTGCCTGCAGAACTCAGTCATTTCTGATCCGATTTTGAAAATTTGATAGATTATGCTTACAGATTGGTTCTGTTTTAAAAACAGTTCATAATCTTAAAAATTAAAGGGTGTCCCCATACGAAATACATATTTTTTGGATGAATTGTAAAGGGCACTTCTGTAACAAAAAGTTCTACAAAAATAAATCTAAAAATTAAAGGGTGCCCCCATAATTGATATACATTTACTTATATGGCCCTTTTTTTTGAACCGCCATATACAAGTGCGCCAATATTTCATTAAATTTGATGTAAATGGCCATACTTTTAAACAGTTGTAGACAGACGCTTGAAATTTACAAAGAACCTGTATGGCTACGTTCGCAATATCAATAAATATAAAATTTGGATTTGGAAGTTAAAGGGTGTTCGATAGTTGATGTAATTTTAAGTGTGTGGCCGTACTTTTGAACCGTTATAGACAGAACGCTGAAATTTTAAAGGGACCTGTATTTCTAAGTCCGCTATATTAACGAGTTTTTAATTTAAATTTAGAAATTAAAGGGTGTCCCATAACTACTGTAGATTTACTTCTATAGGCCTATATTTTGAACCGTTATAGACAAGCGCTTGTAAATTTGACGCAATGTCGATTGCTATGGCCGTTATAGTAACAGCTGATAATATTTAAAATTATAAATTAAAGGGTGCACCAGTAGTTCATTTAATTTGGTATATGGCCATACGTTTAAACAGTTGTAGACAGAGAATTGAAATTTACAAAGAACCTGTATTACTAACTCCTCTATAACAACAAGTATAAAATTTGGATTTGGAAATAAACGAGTGTCCCAATAGTTGATATAATATGGTGTATGTGGCCGGTCTTTTGAACCATTATGGACAGACAGCTGAAATTTACAAGGGACATGTTTTGCTAAGTCCGCTATAACAATAAGCTTATAATTTAAATTTAGAAACTAAAGGGTGTTCCCAAAATTAATGTAATTTGTTCCATGTGGCCGTATTTTTTGAACCGTTAGATACAAACACCAGAATTTTAGACAGAATGTCCACTACTTTATTTGTGTATAATAAGAAATATAAAAATTTGAAGTTATAAATTAAAGGGTTTTACAATAGTATTAGTTATTATAGTAGTAGTTATAGATAGACGGTTGAAATTTACACAGAACCTGATTGCTAAATCTACTACAACAGCAAGTTTATAATTTGGAAATTAAAGGGTGACCCTTTAGTTGCTGTAATTTGATGTATATTCCCAAACTATTGAACAGTTGAACAAGTATAAAGTTTGGAGGTGGAATATAAGGCTGTCCCAATAGTTACAGATGAAGCTGTTTTGAAGTCGGTTTTTTTTTTGCTAGAATTATGAATTCCGAATCAGTTATATCGTTTGTTTTATATGCTTGATAGAAAATCCTTAAGGATTAACTGTCATACTGCGCTTAGTTTTTAAATTTATGATAAGATTGACGGTTGAACAACGCTACAAAATCATGTGTATTTATTCACGTTGAAAATAAGTCATCAATTTACGCAACCTTGTTTTTTTTTGTCTTAACGGGGTTATTAATAAACAAAATTGTCGCAAATGAAGTAAAACTAAACCACAACAGAACCAACAGACTCCATTAATTTCAGAAAAATTCAGCTTTTGGTGCGATCAGCAAGCTGGTGGTATTATAAGACATTATTTCTTCAAAAGATCAGCTGGAAAGCTCGAGATTTGAAATTTTGGAATACATTAAGCTGAGCGAGATAGCTCTACGTTTCTTACGGAGACCGAAACCATCGACATTTAATTGAAATTAAATTTAGTGATAAATTAATTTCGAGAAATGGACCTGTCAATAGGCCTCTAAGGTCGTGCGATTTGACACCTCCCGATTATTTCCTATGGCCAAAACTGTTCGGGGTACTTATCACATGTGGCCAGCAATGCTCGAAAAGCCACGGTGTCCCAAAATTAGACGTGTAGAATGCTCATCCTTCAGCCGCAGTGACAATATGCCTGAAGTCATTTCCAAATGTTAATGTCATGTATTGATTAAAAAAAAATTTTTTTTAATTGTAATTTTGCACTTTAAAGTTCCAATGGGGGAAAAAAACATCACTTAATATTTTGTCTTATAGAATTTGTTCGTTTTAATTATAATTCTATTGGTCTTTTTTGAATTGCAGTTTCCTGAAGCGTTTAGTTTACTTACGAGTATATTTAAGACTGAAATAAAGTGAATATTTTTATTAGAACGATAAAGTATTTATGAACATGAATTAGTCGCTAGTTTATAATCTACCACATTCTCTATCGTTTGAAGTTGCTATGACAACAAATAGGTCAAACTTAGAAAATTTTCATACAACAGACGTCTCCGAAAAAAATTTTATAAAATCAACGCAGTATAAAGATTTAATTTAGACAACTTTAAGGGGCAAAAAATGTCTACCGATGAATCTTGGGTATTTGATTCTTTGGTTTGTTTCCTACATGGACCAGTTTGGAATGCACCTCTGCAGACATTTATTGAAGAGAAATCATTAAGTAAGTAATTAAAATGATTATACAAAGATGAAATTTTCTATTTATATCTTTTATGCAGCTTTTGATCCCAATTTACAACTGGATGAAAATAATTCTAATATCAAACGTATCCATGATGATTATAAGAACTTGGTGGACTATATGTTAGGAAGTTTTATGGAGGAAATGCAAATAACTCCAGAACAATTTGAAATGGCCTGCATGGAAGGCAAACAACAACACCAGGATAATCTTTTTCAGTTTCATCAAGGTCTTTTCCAACAAGTTTGTACATTCATACTTATAAAATAAATTTTATTTTACTTTGTTTTTTTTTTGTTTTAAACTTTGCATATTTATAGATATGGGCTGCCAATGATATAAAAATATTTATACGTATGATGACTCAGCGTAATGTTGAACTACAGCTGCAGGCCTTGGATTTAATTGAGAAAAATCAATTGGCCCTTTTGCAAGAACCTGATAGCTTTGATAGTCCCACGGATAGTGTACATTCACAGAAGTATGTATTTAAATCCAAACAAAAAATCCACACAAAAATGTGTGGAAGTTTTTAGTGTAAATTATTCTCTGAATCTGTTTTAAATACGTAATGAAGTCACTTTACTCTCTCAAATGTTACTTCGAAAAATGCGTTCACGTTTTCGGATTATTTAAATCGAAATAAATTTATTTTATTCGCATAACCTTTTAAACTTCATACAGTGATAGAACAGAATTTATTAGAAAAAGTTCATTATATTATCTTCTATAGTATACTCTCTCCCACATTCTTGAGAAATGCACGCGTCTTAAATCCCATACTGTTTGATAAACGACTTACTTATTTATGCGTTTTTGAAGATTTTCAATTTAAGAAACTAAATAAAATTAAGATTGACTCAGTGTAGGAACAACACACGACGCACAGTGGCGTGAAATACAAAACTAAACTATTTACCTGATTTTCATGAAACAAACAGCGATATATAGAGGAGGTCATAAGCTTTTCGCCTATTGTGTTTGGATACACCCTGTTTCAGTACAGGGTAGTACTACAGAGCGTCAAAGTATGTGACCTTGTATTTAAAAAATGTTTAGAGCTTATAACTTTATCAAAAGTGAACCATGGTATTCTTAATACTTTTAGAGAAATTCGACTTTTAAATACAAAATACAAAATTTTTACCTTGTCATTTTTTTGTTTTTCACCTGTAGTTTTTTTAAACAAAAGATAGAACTATTTTAAAATCAGATTTAGAAAGCTAATACTATAACAAATAACTTGTAAGTGGCAATAAGTGATTTCAAAGAAGAAAGTAATAAAAAGTGCAAGCACTTATTAGAAGGGTGATTCACCCTTATTATAGTTTTCGACGTCGTCACATATCAATGTTGATACGTGTCGAAACATTTGATTTGTTATTCTACTTTTCGTTATTGACACTTATCGATTACTGCTCAAAGATTTTTTGTATTCTATAACAAATGTGACGACGATATTGTTTTGTTTTTTGTCGACGCCTATTTTCATGACGACTGGAAGTGATTTAAACCAAACGTAACATTGAAAATGTAAAAAAGTGAAGGTAACAAATGCACATCAATTTGAAAAATTGGTGGAAGAATTACAGAAGAATCCATCTTTTGCACTGGGTTTTGGCAGAGGAAGAAATTGGAAAAAATACTAAATTCTCTTGGTCCGCCTAGAAGATTGGCAGATGGATGGCAAAAGGTAAAAAAATAAAGAATCGAATAGGGATTTATATAAAATTGGTAAAAATAACTTTTAAGGTATGGCGAAATTTAAAATTCAAAGTGAAAAAAGATGGTTGCTAATAAAGCGAAGTGTAAAGCCACTGGCGGAGAAATGTAAAAAAATTCTTGAAGAAAATTGCCATACAATAATCAAACTGATTTGCTGCAGAAGCACAGCATATGTAAATACTTCCGATCCGGCAAATTAAAAATATTGCAATTGTGCCTAAGAAGTTATCTTTCTAAAACAAGTTTTTGCTTTTTTTTTGAGCTTTTATCATCAATTAAATCAATATTTTCTTCACTTATAGAAAACATTTTTCCATAAAAGTATCAAACACAAATGAAATTTAACAAAAAACTTGGGATGTGCATTTCATAAAAATCGATAAACCGTCGACGTCGTCACAGGAATGTTATACAATGCAAAATTTTTATTAAATTGACGCTGACATTGATACAAAGTGATATTCACAGATTATTATTATCTGTGGTTATTTATCTGTGGTGATATTGATACTAAAATTAAAAAAAGTTAAATTTCAGTTTTATACTTGTTATTATAAAGCGCACACATACACTCTCTATTAATTTCTCCGAGTTAAATTTAAGTGTTCAAAAGCTGTGTCTATATCAGTGTTGCCAGGGAAAGACAATTAAAAGTTACGTTTTTAGTTCACAAAAGTTACATTTTTTTGTTAAGAGTTACATTTTGAAAATTTTCCTAAAAAAATTGTTCGCTTATGTGTATTTCAAGGAAAATAACAAGGCAAAAATTTCATTTGTTAAATAAAACTAAAAAAACGTAAATTTAAAAATAATAAATTGCTTCTTGTTTAAAAATTCAAATAAAATTTAACATATTCATTTTAGCTTTTCATACTAAAAACTATTCAGCCCAATTATGAATGTTCTCACAGAATTTCTTTCCCACGGAAAAAATTTTTCTTGAGAAAAGATTCCTCCAATTATGAATTCCGTGGGAATAAAATTATAAAAAAGTGGCATCATCGCAATTTGAAGGGAAGTTTTTTGTTCATTTTCATATATTTTTTATTTTATAATTTATAATATCTACTTTTTTCCCCCCGGATTTTTTTCACTTTCCGCAGTCAATCAAAAGGGGAAAAATTTATAATTTGAGAAAAGGAAAAAGTGAAAAAACTCGCACGGAATTTTTGTTTATAATTGGGCTGATTATTATTGAAGTTATACGACTTATACTTTTGGAGGTATTTATTATTTTTTCAGATAAGATAGTCACTCTTTATAAGTTTCGGTTGACTAAATATTCTCTTCACACACTCATTGGAAAATGGAAGTATCAAATTAATACCTGGAAGTATAAATATAAATTTTTAAGCATTTAAGTCACGACTTAATATTCCGTGGTTGACCAGTACAGGCTCGCGCCATTCATTATAATAAGTTAAGGGAAAATTGTCAGTCATTTTATGTTGAAGTTTTAAAGTCTTTATTACCGATATTTTAAAATTATAAAAATAGTAAGATCTGTCAGAGCGCAATCTTTCAAATAAGATTTAACCGATTTATTAAAAAATTTCCTACTTTAAATATATATTTCTTCCTACACATCCTTTAAATTCAAATGTGACGCTTTGCGGAATTGTAAAAACAGTAGACAATATTGCATATTCCAAGGCAATAAAACGAAAGCTCTCTTCTAAGCCGTAGTTCTGGCACCACTAGCGAATTGTCAAATTTTTTATGCGGAATAAGTAAAGTTGCTAATAGTTTTGGAAGTTCGAATAGAGCACACGTAATAAGTGCAGCTCATATTATTTGGCAATTGGAAAGATTTGTTGTCTGAAATATTTTCCTGTTATTAGGGAAACAGCAAGAAGCATTTCGTAGCTTTTCACAAATTAAACAGAGACAACTTTAGATATGTTAAATTTGTCTTTTTTTTAACTATTGTTCTAAATAGAATTGTGACATCATTTATAACCTTTGTTCGTAAAACCGATTTGTTATGTTACGAAAAATGGCTAACAGTCGTTCTTTTCTCAAATAATAAAACAAGTACTTTTTCAATAATATCACGAAAATTTGCCCATATATAATAAAATTATACATGTTACGTGGAGCCTTCAATAGTTACGAAAAATGTAAAAAATGTAATCCAACGGCAACACTGGTCTATATATGTCAAAAACACTTCTCTACAAGGACACACTTTAACTTTTTTAACATGCTGTTGTAGCGAATGTGTTACAAACTAAATTCTCTGTGTAAATATTTAGTGTCCGCCACAATGGAAAAACTCTTTAAGTATTTAGGTGCGGTCAGATTAGTCAAATATTTGACCAAAAAAGCGTAACTATTTTTACAAATGATTATTCAATCTTTCTTGACACGTATAATTACAAATGACGATTTAAATTATAACAAATGAGATATGTTTCCTTTTTCTATTGTTATAGATCTTTGTTAATCAGCCCAATTAAGAATATTCTCACGGAATTTCTTTCACGCGGAAAAAATTTTTCCTGAGAAAAGATTCCTCCAATTATGAAGTCCGTGGAAATAAAATTATAAAAAAGTGGCATCATCGTAGTTTGAAGAAAGTTTTTTGTTTTTTTCATATAATTTTTATTTTATAATAATCCCTATCGTGAACAAAACGTGAAATTTTTGTTCCCATGAAATTTTCATTCCACATGAAGGGAAAATTGCTATCGTGAGTTTCATGAGAACTTTTGTTCCCGCATCAATTCGTACTGAATACAAATTAGAAAGAAGAAAATATAAATTGGGGAAAAGTATTCCAAATTTTTTTCAAGTTATAAAAATTTAGAAATGTTAATGATTGGTGCTATTGTGTTGTTACAAGAGGAGGAGATACTACAACAGACAACAATTTTATTTCAAGAACGTGACGTGCAAGACGCTTAAAAGCCCTTGAAGTTACCCTAGAGACAAAAGCTGTAATCAATGGACCCAAGTGGGCTGTGGCAACACGGCTGCCTGCCTAACCTGCCCTAGACATTGCTACTAACCCATTTCAATAAAATAAATTTTTGTATCTGATCATTTAAAAAATATGTTTAATTAAAAATCTTCATAAATTTATAACCAATAGATAAATCTCTTTGTTTTGCATCTTGACGAGCATAATGTCAGTCTGCACTGCAGTAACTGATGTTGAATTAAAAAATGTGTTATTGATGTCAATATTCTAATTAAAACATATAAAAACTGGCATAAAGTATGCAGTTACCCAGCAAAATAAAAGTGAACAAATCTAAGGGAAAAATGAAAAAATTTCGAGGGAAAAAATCAATCCCGTTAAGGGAATTATTCACGATTGCAATTTGGGAAAAAGGGAAAAATTTCGAGTGAAAATATATTTATGATAGGGGTGAATACCTACATTTTTCCCCCGATTTTTTTCGTTTTCCGAAGTCAATCAAAAGGGAGAAAAATTTATAATTGAAGAAAAGGGAAAAGTGAAAGAACTCGCACGGATTTTTGTTTAAATTTCTTCTTAATAAGTATTTGAGAAGGAGAAAATTGCTTTCCCACTAATTTAGTCGACACGTCTTCTTGGTCAAATATTTGACTAATCTGACCATAAATTTAATTTCATTTTTTTTTATTATAGCGACCGTAATATAAAATTTCTGTAAAGTGTCAAGTTAATACGGTTCAACAGATAGGGGACTGCAACAGGGTAGTGTTTCCAACCCTTTGAAGCGAAACGCCATAAAATCATAAAAACGTTAAAATTTTAATCAAAATTTTTAATATTTTTTAAAATTGTACTCTTTTTCGTGCCAGCGACAACTTAACAGATATTGAGGACTTTATTGCCAAGTCGGTGGAAAAAGAAACTGAGTCTCCGGAGGCCTCTGTAACACCAGAGCAGGATGAAAATGAAAAAGAAATTTCAGATAAGTTTGAAAGATTAAACTTATTCTTTGAAAAAAGTCAAAAGGTAAGTGATACTCCAAATAAAAAAAAAATACCAACCTGTTAATGAATTTTAAATCACTAAGGTCAATCCCGATGAAATACTAACGAGACAGGAATATCTACGCCAACAACGTGATAAAATAATCGAAATAAAAAAGAAAACTCGTACTAAACAATTACAGGAAACAGTAGCTAGAACTTTAAAAGCAGCTACCGCTTCAACATCAAATATTCGTCGTCCAACATCAGCTCAAGTAGCACAACAACTTTTGGAAAACGTTTCTAAGCCAATTACTACTAATCTTGACAAAGCTGAAGATACCGATACTAATTCGGCTTTACAGTTGAGAAAAACATTAGCAAAACGCTTGAAGGCTGAAGTGGTAGAACAAAATTAAATTGCATCCTTAAAAAAGAAAAATAAGTTTCGTAGTTATTTTATTTTTATATTTAAGTGCATTTCAAATACGATAAATATGGTAACTAAAAATATATTTATAATTTTTAACAATTAGTTATTTGGTTTTGAATCGCTACATATTTTAATGACTAAAAAACTAAATAAATCAATAACAGTCGAATAATAAATGACTAGTTGTTGCAAAATATATATGTGTGTATATTAATTTTCTGTTGGCAAATAAAATCTTAAAACAAATATATAAAAGGCTTCATTTATAAAGTCATTTAAAATATGAACGCACGAGTTTTTAAAATTTAGTCAACATTTCTTTTAAAAATAATTATTTTTTTTTTGTGCTCTATAGGTGTATGTGTGTGTGTGTGAGTTTGAAATAATGTGTTGTTAGTGGATTTTAAACCGGTATACGATCCCTTAAATATGACATTATAGCTTCTGTTCCTTTTTGTAGTGTTTGATGACGCGGCAATTTGAAAGGATTTCCCATTATTTCCAAAGAACTGCAGCAAAAAAAAATTTAATTCAATTTAAATACATTTGTTTTTTTTCAAGTTTCTTAAATATTATGTATTCTTACTTTATATTTTGCAAATTTCCTAAAACGGGTGGGACATGTTCAATGTCATTGTTGCGTAAATCTAATGCTGCTAAACGTTTAAGTGCTCCCAAACCATTGCTGGTAGCATCAATTTCTTTAATGTGATTATCACGGGCCAATAAAATTTCAAGGCCTTTTAGTTCATAAACGCAATCTGGCAAACTAGTAAACCTAAAAAATATTTTTTAAGGGTTATTTTAAAAATAAAGACTTTCGGCAATAAAACAAAGCAAGATTGAAAAATATTCTTAACTTGTGTTCAAAAGAGATTAGAAATTTTTAAAGTTCTTAATTTTTTTAAAATTATTAACCGAACAATTTTTTTATTCTAACAAATTATAATTCGGCCTAATCTTAAAGTAATTTTTAATTTCGGAATTTATAACGAAAGAAACTTGCATGAGAATATTTAACAGATAGATGACGCTTTACACACTGGTTTAGGTTTTGCTGGAGTCGACTTAAAATTGACAACCACAAAAAATAAAACATTTAAAAATGTCTATCACACATTTTATTTAATTAAACACTGTCCTACTTTTTTCATTTTTTTTTTTTATTTATTTTTTATTTTTAAAACATGCCACTTTTGACAGATCTAATGACTAAAGTTCATGACACGTCGCTACTGTGTGTAAATGGGCCTTAAATATATTTGTTTAAAACAAATTGTTGTTATAAATTTGTATTAAAACTTCGAATTGATAAAATACTTCATTTAAATTATTTCAATGCATTTTAATAACATAAAAAAAAAATATTTCAATCGATCAGATATAGTGTCGAAAGAAGTGCTATTGGAAATCAGCATGATCGGTCCATGTCCTTCAAGGCAGCAGGCAAAATACCACGCCTATCCCTATTTTTTCATGTTATTTGGAACAATAAAGAATTAAAAAAAACAAGAAAAAATATTAAGTAAAAAACTTGGACCATATTTTCCCAGTTACGGGGCTCTGAAATTTTCGAATTTTTGGAAATATCAATATGGGTATCATTTTAAAGCTTTTGAAGAGATCTTTAAGGAAATACTAAAATTCTTTAAAAGTGCTTAACCCATTAAGAGCCGATTGCATTTTTATGTAAAATAACATATATGCGGTACCATTTTTTTTATTTTTTACTTCTCTGTCACCCCAATATTTATTTGCTTTTTTTTAATGGATTTACTTCACTAAACTAGATTTACATAGATGGTGAAGAGTATATAAGATGCGGCATAGCCGAATATAGCAATCTTACTTGTTTTAAATAGTTTTGATCTAAGTTTTTACTGGACTTTTTTAAAGTTTGCAGAATATTTTCTTATAGATTTTTTTTAAATTAATGATAGCCTTTTCCTTTTTCGTTAAAGCGCCTTAGCTAGAAAAGTTCTCTAGTTACGCCAATGGAATCTCTAAATTTGCTTCTTGGTATTTTGAACACTTTTTATCTGAAAATGCAGCTGCAAAAATAGAAGCAGGGTCAGCTTGTAGCTGCTCTAGCTGTAGCTTTGTTTCTGATAATTTTAGTTCAGTTTCGGGAACAGCTGGATTGTGAAAATTTTCTTAGACAAAGGAAAAATCTTGCTGATGTAGTAATCAAACATTTTTACAGTTTTGTTATCCCCGTAACGAAGAAAGCAGTGAGATGATTTAAATATTTATGGACGCAAGGCCAATTGACAACAGCTTGAATGCAGTAAAACACTTAGGACGCAATAATGTGGTTTGGTGGCTCTGGTCACTGGCCGATGCCAATTTGAGTATTACGCTAGAAAGTTTAGTTTTTTTACTCTGATGACTTCTGAAGCAAAAGTAGTGGCTTTTCTCAATCACTAAAGACATGACCCTTATGACCATAGTTATTTAATCAACCTCAGACATTATCATAATTTAATCTTCTTTAATTCTATCTACCTTTTCTTTTTTATTTTTATTTTTAAGTCATTCACAATTTATGATATAACGGTGTCTCGGCTAGCTGGCATGAAGGTCAATAAACATCGAATTAATACCTTATTTATTTGCACGTCTTTCTGTACACTGTAACTGTGTTGTTGACTTGTTATTGTCTAAAAGTTCATCACAATAGCTACCAGATAATGCTACAATCTAACCATCCCTCCTGAAAACTTTTGTCTAAAATTCTTGAGGCATGTTGTAAATTACTTACTTATTATTTGATATATTTAGCTCCCTTAATGTAATCAATAAACCAAATTCCTTTGGTAAGGATGTAAGATTATTACAAGATAAATTTGCTAAGCGGAGATTTGTGAATTGAGAAATAAATGGAGGCACTGAAGTTATAAGATTATTGGCAAAAACCATTTCCGAACACGACTTTTTCATAAGCACCAATCTAAAGTTAAAAATAATAAACGAAAGAATAAAAAACATATATTATCCAATTCATGTTTTTAAACTGGATATTTACATAAATAAAAACTTACTTACCCTTCTGGTAGTGAAGTGAAACGATTACGTGAAAAGTCTACAATATTAACATCTTCATTACAAGCAGTTTCAAAAACTTCGTTAGGAACTTCTGTTAGATTTTGCATATTAACAGTTAAACAATGCGTCTTGCGAAGTTTAAACCTAAAAAAATTTTAATAAAATTTCAATTACAAAACATTAAAAAGCTGAATACATATTTATTAAAATTTTACCTATCAGGAAATATAGAACTTTCTTCGCCCGAAGACGGTGGCCTTCGGGGACTATTCAAACCATCACCACCCATACTTGTACTATCAGCGTTTGCAGCTGCAGCTGCTTCTAAGCCAGCAGAACGATCTTTAAGTGTTTTTAAGATTCTTACTGTACCGCACTGCAGTATATCACGGCGTATCGATTTTATGGGATTTCCTTCCACTTGCAAACTTACCAGATGTGCCAAAGTTGATAAAGAATAGGGTAAATTGCTTATAGAATTATTCGAAATATCCAAACGTATAAGACTTTGCAAAAGGGCAATTTCATCGGGTAATTGTGTAATTTTATTGTCACGTAAATCAAATATTTTCAAATGTGGCAACTTTGAGCATAAATTCTTGGGTATTTTCTAAAAACGAAAAAATCAAAATAAATTTAAAGTATTTTATTTGAAAATTATTTTCAAACCATAAAAGAAACAACAAACCTCTATGAAATTATTAGAAACATGTAATTCTTGCAAATCGCAACCATCAAAATCGGGTAATTCTTTAATATCATTATGCTGTGCATACAAGCACTGCAGTTTGCGTAAGTTTCCCATATCCTCGGGTAAAGCGATAAGATCATTATTCATTAAATCCAGTTTTTGTAAAGCTTGAAGAAGGGGATTTTTTTTTTTGTAAATTAAATAAATTAAATACACTTAAGTAGAATCGAGTTTTTATTTCAAATAACTTACAACGCATACTGACTAAATCGTTTGGTAATTCTTTAATGTGGTTATTTGCTAGCAAAAGCGTTGTTAGACGCACCAAAAACCCAATACCACCTGGCAATTCTGTTAGTTCATTATTTGATACATCCTTTTTGGTTTTTTGTTTAATATTTTTGTAAAATAAATAAATAAATATAAATAGATGATTATTTAATACAGAGTTAGATTATGAGAATGTAAATAAATTTTGTTATGTATATTAATTTTTTTTTTATGTTATTAACGATCAAAAAGATCTTCCAGCAGCTGCATCTAACGAAGAGTAGACAAACTTTGTGACCGTGGCCAAATTTTCACTGATGATAAAATTGTTGAGACAAAGTGGAAATAAACAAACAAAAAAATAATAGTATTTTCGCTTTTCATTTCGAGAATTATTTGCTTAAAATACGAAAATCAGTTAAATTTATCGGATGAAATAAAAGCACAATAAAGAAAGTAAACTCATCATTCCAGGTGTTGTTGTATATTCTTATTTCTTTTTATTTCAGGTTTGAATTTTATACTAAAAAAAATTTATAGCTGTAAACTTTTGCTTTCCTAGACGATAATACTTTTTTAACAATATTATAAGATGAACCAATATTAGAGGTCTTTCAAATTTAATTCGAATGATTATAAAAAATAATCATTATAAATTCATAGTTTAAAAATGCACACGATGATTCACCAATATTTTGAACTCTCAGAAAACTAAAAAGTACTTGCAAGTTTTTTTTCTTAAATTAGAAATTCGAATCGAATCGCAAAGATATTCGAAAATAATTTTTGATACGAAAAATATGCATTATGTTCTGCGTACGAAAGGTCTGCTTACTTGAATTTAAAGTTTTAAGAAAAATCATAGCAGCGCTTTAAATAGTTTTGTGCAAATTTCCAAATTAAAAAAAAGAATCAAAAATAGAAAATTAAATAGAAAATAGATTGAGTTTTAAATTAAAAAACACGGGAGACATAAAATAAATAAATAAAATAAATTAATTTTTAAAAAATTATTGTGCTAATTTCTAAACATTCCGATTCGAATTATAAATCATCGATATTGATTATTGAAGGTGAAAGCACGTCTCGATCGCCATTTCGCTATCGCTTACTTAGCTCGTCAGAAAACTTCTCACCAACATTTTAAATAAACTAAAGATTTCTGTCCAGACAATAAAGTAAAGATAAAAATCAAAGTTTAAGCAAAAACAACAATAACCAACAATTTTTCTATTTTTCTTTGCCCACTGTATACGGATGACTTTTTTCGGCGCTTTTACACAGTTGATAGAGGATGAAAAAAAATATCATAAAACACCACCATAATTTATTTCTATGCACAGGCACTTTGCAATTAAATTAATATACTTGGGAAACATTTATTAAATAAATTAATTTAAAAAAAAATTATCGTGTTAATTTCTAAATATCCCAATTGAGTTTTGTTGTGAGATAGTGATAAAGAAATTTGTGCTTCAGAGAGAGAGAGAGAGAGAGAAAGAGACTAAAGAAAGATTCAATTGACCTCTATCGCGAATAATTTTCCACATGAAACTTTTAAACATTCCGCTGAAAACAAAATTCCTCTTATCATGAATGTTTTCTTTTTGCGTGAAATGTGGAATTTTTTCTTTATTCTATTCACTCTGACTTTAGTAGTGGAATTGATGTATAAATTAGTATTTTTCATTTAATAAGAAGTTTAAAGTTAATAAAAAGTAATGTTAACAGGTTCCCTGTCCCCATACAAAAATTATTTTTTAACGGTATACGTCCCACATATGCTTTTGTAATTTAATGTTGTAGGTATTTTTCGAGGTTACTAATGTGTTTTTTAATTATCCATACGCATCTTTAATGGATTTATAACGGCAAAAACATATGTATTAAAAATGCTACATGAACGTTTTGAAATTAGATCACATACGTTGCATGTATCATATGTGGTGTGTATCACTAATGATTCATTGAGCGTATTATGTATCATATATGATACATGGACTTTGTAATCATGGTACAAAAAAATATTTTTGTATCACATGTGATACATCGGACAGGGAACCTGTTAAGGCAAAATCGGTAAATAAATTTCACATGGACATTCTTCTCAGCAAGATCCAAGGTTAAAGGTCCATTGTTTGTGAGTTTTTAAAGGGCTTAAATCTAGTTTAAAAAGAAATTGTAAGCAAAAAATGTTAAGTGAAAAATTTGCGGCGGTCCCTTTGATTCGGAGTTACGGACGTCCAAAACTTGTGTATATAATATGGCATATATCGAGTATTTTATGGTGGAATAAAAATATGTATATGGGTGTCATTAGAAAGGTAATTTCAATTACTATTTAATTAAAAGCTAAAATTTAAAAAACTCGGGTAACAACAAAACATATTTTTATTTCACATAAAGTTTAGCGGCAATACTACACAATAAAAGATTAAGAGAAGAAAATCCTTTCGCTCGGCCCCGGAAAACTTTCATTTAATATATATATATTTTTTTTTAAATAGCATTTTACATTTCCTGAACAACTTTTTTTGTGTAGTATTGCCGCTTAACTTAATTTAATGCTATCAAAATAGCATTCGAATAAAATACGAATGATAAAATCAATTTTGACATTTGATTTCTCACTATTTAGTTGCATTTCCAAATGGGAATACTTGGTCTCAAGAAAGGGGGGTAAAAAATCTCACAAATTTGATTGTTTAAATACGTTTGGAACTAAATTTGTGCAAATTCCCGTATTTTCAGATTCTTATCGAACTACAGCAAATATCATATCTGAAATAGTAATACCCTGTTCAGACATGTTTTCTTAATTGTGTCAATTTAGTTTTAATTGCGCAATTTAATTTGGTGTTCACACATGCTCAATTAAGCTTATTCAAGTAGCACAAGGCATATTTATTTTACTATGTAGTGTCGTACTCCCAGCTGTTTTCTTTTTTTATTACAAAAACAACATGGCTTTTTGTTGTTGCTTAAAAGTTGGAAGTATCAAAAGCCATTTTCGTTTGACCCGCCATTTTTATTTTTATTTGTTTGTTTGTATTTTTTACTTGTGGCTTGTTAATTTTATTAATTTTTTCTTCTCACTGAACATAGCTCCCAGAGTAAACGTACTTGTTGGCAAGGGTTGCATTTCGCATCTTATTCAATTAGTGATGTAATTAAGTACTAATTGCTTAATTTATTAATTAACTTCTTATAAGGTAAAATGAGCTCAATTAAGGCCTTAATTACGTAAATTCCTTAATTGCGCAATTAAAGCGTATGTCTGAACAGGGTATAAACTGAAGAACTGCAGTGTATTTTCTCAAATTGTCTATATGAAGAAAAAGACTATCGTAATACGATTTTTGCGAAAGCTTTGATGTTTTCGTGGCACTTTAATATTCACGAATGCAAAGAAAACATGGCTCCAATTTTTTTTAGCAATCTTCTTAAAATAAAACATAGAAGGATGGTAGAGAATTTTTAGGAAACAAAATGCGAGAAATTCGAACGGATAGTTTTAAAAAAATGATTTAATTTGTGTTTAAACGTAATGATGCAATTTTTGTAAATTTTTTAATTTTTTTTTAATTAAAGCATGAGAATAATGAAATAATCATAATCAATAATAAAAATTAATTGAATTATAAAAAATAAAGTAAAAATTATATTTAAATAAAGTATAAAAATTTATTATTCTTACCAACACCTCCAACATATGGAAATCGCTTATATCAGGATGAAGTTCTTCCAATTTATTATACGATAAATTTAAATAACGTAGATCAGGTAGAGTGAAAAACTCCCTAGGCAATTCTTTAATATTATTACGACTCAAATTTAGGCGTAAAAGCTTTTCAAGTTTTCCGATTTCTTTGGGTAAAGTACTTAAGCCATTATCGTAGAGCTATAAGGTAAGTGCGTTTATACAAAAAAATCAACATAGAGTTTATAAAAGAAAGAAAAAAAAAAAAATTACCGTTAAAGTTGTTAACGAACATAAATTCGAAATTTTTGGCGATAGTTTAGTTAAGTGATTGGAGCTTAAATCTAAATTGGTTAAAGGTTCTTGATTCCACCAAGCATCTTCTTCATTGGCTACCAAAGATTCGAAAGTAACTTCTTTATTGCCATCTCCATCGTTTATAGCATAAATCTTGTCAGGTACTAAAAATACATACAAAAATAAGATTTATATTTCACATTTTAAGTTTTGACTTCTTAACAATCAAAAATTTACTTTTTTTAGTTGGTTTAGCGGATAGTTTTTTACTTTTTTCTTTATTATCCCTTTCCTTACTTTCGATTTCATTATTGGGCATTTGAAATTCGCGTATATGATAGTAACGTCTCCTAGGATAAGGACCACACATACAAAAAGATGTGAGTACCCTAGTTTTATTCTTTGTAGCAGCAATTTTGAAGGATATTTTTTCAAAATCGATTTGTATTCTAACCAAACACGTTTCGTTTCTTTTAAAAGATCTTTTAAAACTGTTTAATTTTTCAAAAATCTTCTACTATACTTTACATTTTTTTTGCTGATAATTTTTAATTTCAATAAATTATGATTTTGCTTAATCAGGCATGAAATTTAATTTTTCTTTATAAGGCTTTATAAGACCTCCTTAATTACAAAAATATTACTTTTCAATGTTCATAGTTTTTGTTTGGAAAGTGTGACTTGTAATAAGTTTAGTTTCACTGTCAAGTCAGTACAATAACATGCATTTGTTTGTTTGGCTGTGTGTTTAAGTTTGTGGTGCATTTTGTTTTCTTAGCACTCACGACTGACAAAACTATGAACATTAGCAAACAAAAACAAAATTTCCAATCGTGGTATATATGTATGCTTGGATGTATTTATTTTTAAATATTAGGAAGGCTCAAATTATATTATTAATAATGAAATGCAAATAAAATTTAGCCTCGGTTAGCATTCCACACATATATAGTATGTTACGTTATGTTATGTATCCGAAAAAAGCCGTATCGATTTTTGAGCGGAATGACAAAAAATTCCAATATTTTTTCACATAAATTGGGACATATTTCATTATGAAATAACTCGTCAATGCAAAATATTTTATTAGCGAAGCAGGTTTTTGAAATACGACAGAGAAGTAAATCCTGAAGACCAGGCCGAAGAGAGACTATTTCAGTGGGATTATTATACCCTTCACCACAAAAAGTGGAAAAAGAGTATATCTAAGTTTGTCAATGCGTGTGTAATTTTTACAATATCGATCTCCGGCCCCATAAAAAACAAATATGTCAATCGATCAGATAGTGTCGAAAGAGGTTCTATTAGAAATCAGCATGATCGGTCCATGTTCTTCGAGGCAGTAGACAAAACACCACGTCTACCTCTAATTTCTTCATGTCATTTGGAACAATAAAATAACTCCAAATACATGGGATGATAGAGAATTAAAAAACCACAAAAAACCTCAAGTGAAAAAATTTGCGCTCGCCCTTATTTTGCCAGTTATGAGGCTCTGAAAATTTTAAATTTTTTTACATATCAATATGGGTATCATTTTAAAGCTTTTGAAGGAAAGAAAATACTAAAACTTTAAAAAAATGCTTAATCCATTAAGAGCCGGTGACATTTTTATGTAAAATTATATATATGCAGTACTAAAAATTTAGATTTATTTTTTAATTCTCTGCCACCACAATATTTGCTTTTTTGATTGGAGTTACTTTACTAAACCAGATTAACATGGTGAAGGGTGTATAAGATTCGGCATAGCCGATAAATAAAACTCTTACTTATTTTTTATTAGTTCTCTTTTTTTATTTTCTATGCTCCTAATACCTATCTGGCATAATTTTGTGGGAAACAAACAAAGAAGTAGTAAGTGTTCCATATGTACCAAATACGTCTATTCTTTTTCTCAACTAAAAAGAAGAAACTCTGTTAATGAAAAGTTACAATTTTGCCGCTAAAAATTGAATTTAAAACCCGTTACAAGGCATGACGCAACATACATACATACATAAGTACATGCAATGCATTTACACTCATTTTCTTAAATTAGTTTTTGATTGTTTGCCTTTTATGTCGTAAAAAAAAGATTTCAATGTTGGATGATCGTCGATTTAAAATATAAAGCATTTTATTTTTTTTTAATAATTTAATTTTAAATTAATTAGCATTTTGTTAACATTTTACTCACCGTTAGCTAGTCCCCTGCCAGACAAATTAAGTGTTCCTGTTCTACGAGCTAATTTTAGTAGTTTTTCCGACAATTCATTGTTATCTTCAGATTTTTCTCGTTTATGAAAGACTGGATTTAAATTTCGTAAAGTTGGTCGTTGCAAATGACGAGCCGGGGGTCGTATTACACGTGCTGTGGTCGAAGGAGCTTCATTATTGTTTTCTTTATTAATTCTACCTGTCGTAGAATGAGAACCACTACGCCGCATTTTTGCTTCAAGCAAACAAAAAGTCTTAGGATGGTTTTAATTTTATATTGTTTTATTGCTGTGTAGAAAAAACAAAAACAGAAGTATTTGATATTGATTTATTACGGCGTAATACAAGCAGTGGATTAAATTTCTTATTAGTACATATTATTAAAAGTTTTCATTTGATACTACACTTACTGGACTGTCGTCACTTCCGATGACGTTTTATAAATTAGATTAAATTAAATTCTTTTTTTTTTTACTAAAGAAACTTTTATGTTAACTGTTCACAAACGCAATGAAAGCCCCAGCAATAATAAAACCAAATAAATAATTAACACTTCCAACAAGAGAACTTTTTTTTATTGTTTGTGGATATATGTATAAGTATGTATTTTTATATACCTTTATACAAGTAAAAATAAATATGAACGAACAATAACTGGACTTACCTCCCCCATTTAATACAACTCACTATAATTGAAAACACATTATCCAAAAAGCCAGCAGAAAAATACTAAAAATTTTTAACTTTAAATTGCTTAACAGTTTCTGCTTTTATTATTCTGTTTGTGTTATATGTAAATCGTATTCCCTTTTGTTGTTTTTCAGGTATTTTGGTGTCATATTCACTCACTCTTTGTTTTTTTACAATTGATTGTTTTTATCTAAATTTATTTTGGGAATTTTGTGTTTTGGTTTTGTGTACATATACACACATATTTTTCTTCTTTTTATTTTGACTATACTTTGTGTTTATTAAGTAGTAGTAAAATAAGTTGTGAAAATAGTTGCCAGATAAAATTGGCGCAAAAACGTTCAAAATTCTGGCTGTCAAAGTCGTGTACGTGTGATGCTCGCTTTTAATGTACGCCAGTAAAGAATTCTATTATTTACAAAACAAAAATAAAAAACAGAAAAGGCGGTAAAAAAGTCTGTCTGTGAATGAAAAAGTGATCAATTGTTTTTCCTTTTAAACTTGTTACATTCCAAAGAGCATGTATTGACTGGAAACTTCGATAAATTCCAAAATCTCTTTTTTTCATCCGACGTATTTAACAACTGCACAACTTGAAATCTCGTTTAGAATGAAAGATTTGTACGAATTTGAAAAACAAATGCATACACACACAGAAGAGAAATAAAGACAGCATCCCAAAAATCTAAATTATTCGATTTTTCATCCATCATCGTCTGATAGATTTCGAGACGAATTTTTTTAAATAACCACATTTGCTTTTAGTTCTCGAACTCGTAATTTTGATGTATTTTTTATGTTTAAAATGTTTTGATAAGTGTTAGCGTAGATTATTGATAATTCAAAAATAAAATAAATATATGGGCCTTTGGGCTCAGTTGCGGCTTGCTGGATGAGGTACCACAGGATATACGGAGAGGATATCCGGATCTGTACTGACAGCAAGGCCGCGATTAACTCCTTATCGGGTGTCTAGACGACATCCAGATTGGTACGTGAATGCCGGACATCTCTTAACGAGATGGCGAGACATTCCAACCTGGAACTGTTTTGGGTACCGGCTCACTCGGGCGTACCCGGGAATATAACTGCGGACGAACTCGCCAGATCGGGAACCCGGTTGGGAGACCGGGAGACAGATCCACTGGTAGGAGTCCCATTAGCTGCTGTAGAGCTTTACTTCAGCAGGAACTCCTCAGAGCCGCACAGTCTAGATGGTCTGAGGAGGTTACCTGCAGGGTCTCGAGGACATTGTGGCCTCAGTACGATAATAGGAGAACCGCAAATCTACTGAGGTTTCCTCGGGGGCAGCTGGGCATACTGGTGGCGGTGCTGACGGGGCACTGTGTCATTGGTACCCATGCTAAGAGATTGAATCTTCCGCATCATGACTACTGTAGAAGTTGTCAAGATGAGGAAGAGGAAGAAACGGTAGAGCATCTGCTCTGCCACTGCCCAGCTCCTTCTGCAAATAGAGCGGCCATCTTCGGCAGTCCGAGACTGCATGGCCTTGCAGACTTATCTGTCTGCGACGTTGCTAGGATAAACTTGTTTATCCGGTCCTCGGGGTGGTTTGGATTGGGATCTTTGACGGTGAATGGCCTGAATCTGATCCCCTGCAAATCCTGTTTCCAGGCAACACAACGGGACCTTTGGGACCCAAGTGGGTCGGTCTTATGCCGACGGCCTGTGCAACCTAACCTAACCTAACCTTGGGCTCAGTTGTATTGGAAAATAATAATAATTAATAAATAAAAAGAAATGTTTCAAATATTAAATAAATGCATTTCATTCTCCTGGTATCTTATCTTTATTTTTCTTTTTACAATTAAAAAAAAAAAAATAATAAGAATAATAGGCTTGCAATTCTTGTAATCATATAAAAATAATGTTCAATATATAACTAAAAATGTTGTAGGGGACACATTTTAGTTAATATTATGATATTATTAATAATAAATATTCTTTTGCCCGTTTTACGGGGTTTAATATATTTAAGATTTTTAATTAAAAAGTATAAGCCGAAGTCGCTGATTTGCATGAAAACCTGCGTCCATTTTGTTTTATAGTTTCTTATCTTTATTTATTTCTGTAGAAAATTTTGAACATAAAAGATGGTTACAAATGTTTCATAATTATTAAACTAGATGTAATTTTTAAGGCCTTAATATTTCATTTCCCACTATATCGTTAATTTGTACATAATTCGTATTAGCTGATAATCGTCAAATAAGTATAAATCGTTTAGTCTGGTAGCTGTGACAGTACAAAGAAATAGGGAGCAAGAGTAAAAAAGAAGAATGTAAAAGATTGTTTTTGAAAACAGCTGACATAGAAAAACAACTCTTCTTAATTTGATAAAAAATACTTAATATTAGAATGTTTTGAAATAAAATTGTAAGGGTATTTAGTTAGTTTTTGACAATTTTTTAATTTAGATATTAAAACTTAGATATCATATTTCACCAGTTATTTGCTTTTCATATTGTAACGTTTTCAATTACTCGTTGGCTTCTATTAATTTTAAGATAAAATAACCCATGAGTTATTTTGTGAAATGTCACTTGATGTTTTTTTGTTATTTTTTTAATTCTCCCTTGCTTTATATATTTAGTTTTTTGATTGGAGTTACTTTATTGTTCCAAATGACATAAAAATTAGAGGTAGGCGTGGTGTTTTGCCAACTGCCTCGAAGGACATGGACCGATCATGCTGATTTACAATACCACCTGTGTCGACACTATATCTGATCGATTGACATATTTTTTTTTAAACATTTCAACATTATCACGCTAGGTCAGACGAACAACGCTCAATCGACTTCGCTATGCATAAGAAGTCAGAATATATATACTTTATGGGATCGATCCCAGCCCATTTTTTGAGTCTACTCACTGAATTAATCTAGAGAAATCAGTTTATTTTATTCACAAGGTCTCAGCTGAAAATAATACTGTTGTTGTGAAAATACGATTTGGAAACCCTTTACATTTGTTGCAGAAAAATAAAATAGAAAAATAAGTTATTACCTCCACCGCCTAAATTAATGGTTTGAATTTAACTAAAGCGAATTACATTTTTGTTTGCAAGATTTATCATTTACATTAACAATTTGTTTTTTAAACATTTTCTAAACGAATTTGGTAAAACAGCATTAAAAAAATTAAAAAACACGGGAAATATTTATTGAATAAATTAGTTTTTAAAAAATTATTGTGCTAATTTCTAAATATCCCGATTTGAATTATAAATCACCGATATTGATAATTGAAGTTGAAAGCACGTCTCGATGCCCACTTTTCACAAACATTTTAAATAAACTAAAGACTTCTGTCTAAACAATAAAGTAAAATCTAAAAATCAAAGTTTAAGCAAAAACAACAATAACCAACAATGATTCTATTTTTCTTTCTCCACTGTATACGGCTGATTTGTAATTCAAATCGGGATATTTATAAATTAGCACAATAATTTAAAAAAAAAATATTTTTTTCAGATTTGATTACAAATTTTGCTATAGAGTCCTTTTTATTTATACTTATGTTAGTCAGCTTCTGTGACAACAACTCATTTCACTTGGTTACTAGGTAAAATTAATAACGAGACCAATCACCTACTAAATGTCAAACTCCATATATAAAAAATCTTTACTTTTATCTTTAGCAATTCGCCTTTCAAAATTAGCTTACATATTGTTGACGCGTTATTTTACAAAGCAGAACCAAAAACGGAAAAATAATTAATTTTAAAACATAAGCACAAAGAATTTAATTTATTCAATGCATAAAAATGGCAAATTTATTTATTTTCGCTCTTGTCCTAAATGTCAACTGCTTTTTTAAAAAATTGAATATTTTTTATTCGTTTGCAGTTTAAAATCCCTATCAAGGGTGAAAATGATTGAATTCACATTAACCATTTTTTTTTTGTTATTGAACTTTTTCGGAACTTCTATTTTATGTACATATGCATGTACAGATGTATGTAATAAACTTTTTTTATATATTAATTTTAACTTTTTTTTTTTTTGAAAATCGTATATGTAACTATTAGTTTTTATCAAAAAGGAATTATATTTTAATCTGTTTATTTGTGCTTTATAGGAGGCCAAACCCTTGGACCGATCTTCCTGAAATTTCCACAGCATGTTACTGTGACTCTGGAAGGAATAATAGGCGATGTGAAGTTTTAATTGGAGAAAGGGGCGTGGAACCGCCCATATAACCAAAAAATTTAAATCGCCATATTTTGGCCATTTTTTTACCTACGTCGACGATATTTGGTACATATGGTATTGGCATAATTAGGAATACGTACCAAGAGAAAAGTTTGTGGGACCCCGCCCCTTTTTAGAAAAATGAAATATCGTAATACAGTCTTAACTACTGGACCAATCGTCATTAAACTTTCGCAATAGGATATTCTTGACTATATAAAGTTGGGAGTGGACAAAGGGGCGTGGCCTCGCTCATATAACCCAAAATTTAATATCGTCATATCTTGGGCATTTTTTGAAGTAAATATATAAATACTTTTAATTTTATTTAATAACGAGGGGGTAGCGAAGCACACCGGGTTCATCTAGTATAATATAAAATAAAATTCCTTAATCAAATTAATTCTATCCTCATTACTCAACGGGCGACTAGACAAAGATATATTAACTTTTCAATTATTTTTATAAAATAGAATTATCATTAATATTGCGCATTCTACCTTTAAAATCATAAAATCTAATTACTGAAGCTGAAGAATAATAATTAAAATTCGGGTTATTACGCACGAAGTTAAAATACTGCTTATTAGTTCTCGCCTCTATCATAAGCAGCAAAGAATTATCTAAAATATCTGTTTCGCAAACAGATATATCCAAATACTCATGGTACAACAGATAATTGAGAGTAAAAAACTGATAATTTTCTCAGTCTATGCAAAACCATAACAATACATACAGTATTTATATCCATAGTGTGAGTACGCACAAGCAAAAGCATACAATATCAACTACACTCATGCGTCCTTTTGTATCTGATATATCTGTTGTTGCCATACTGTTGGATATACTAGTGCACGTCTTTAATTATACACTAGATGATGAATAATTTAATTAAATTTTGAGTTCAGTCACTTTTGAACTATGTGTGTGATATATACATATAAAAAAAAATTGTTGCAAGTGTGTTGTGACCAGCGTTGCCGCCAGCGTTGGTAGTTTTTCGTTTTTAAAAAACAGTTTGGTAGTTTGGTTGGTTTGTTGCATTTTTTTAAGTTTTTGGTAGATTTTCCTCCTTTAGCAATTTTTAAGCAATAGGAAATTTTTCATCTTAAAAATTCAGAACATAAAATAAAAACTGTAACTTTGAATTAAATAAACAATAACTTTGAATAGTATTACCACTGTTTTCATAAACTGTTTTAGATGTAATAAAAAACATCTCAGCTTTTTTGCATAGAGATGATTAAAGCTATAACCATCTCTGGTTTAAGAAACGCAAACAATATTATGAAATTGAAAATAAAAATATTTTTGAGTGAAGGTTTATTTTCAAGTGTATGTATTAAAAAAATTAACAGACAAAATGGAAAAGTAAAATACTTTTTTAATTGTAAATATATACCTATTAATTACATAAAATTGACTAATATTGCATGAATTTTTTTCTGATTTTTATCAAAAACTCCAAAATTAATGAAATAATATAATTTCAGAAGACGATATTCCATCAACCAGGTAGAACCACTCTTAAAGTTCTTGTTTTTAAACATTTTTAAATAATATAATACTATTACTGAACATTGTAAAGAAACAGTCAAAAGAAAATTTAGAACCGAATGGTTGAGCGAATTTGATTAGCTCCAGGAAAGGGATGGGTGTTCATTCTGCATAGTATGCTCTGAAACTATTTTAAATCATAACACCCATTTTAAAATCACTAAAAGACAAATGTTAATATTCATGCGTACTAAGCACGCCGGGATTCGCTGGTTCCATATAAAATGCACAATCAGAATATTAATCTAAAATTAAAAATTTATCCATAAAGAAAATGAATGAATTCGTCATTGCCATCCCCTAGTAGTTGATTCTACTTTTTGTTCGCATGAAATTCATTTATTGTGATGTAAGTATAGCAAAGCCTACATTTCTTTATTGACATAAGCGTCAGTATAAACAAGTTCAGACTTTTCCTTTTTGCAAAAAAGGTTGTTCTGAAATATTAAGGTCTTAAAAGCTAGATAAAAATGATTTGGAGTTTCCTTTGCGGTCGTTAGTTCTAATAGATAATGGACTGGATCTCAATTGATTTTCATACATGAATGTATGTACATACATATGAAAGGTTAAGAAACTATGTCACTGTTGTGGCAGCGGTCGTTTTTGCATTCATATTAATACCAGATAATTTCACATAAAAATGACATCGTCTCTTAATGGGTTTTATGGATTTAAAAAAATTTTAGTATTTCCATAAATATCTCTTCAAAAGCTTTAAAATGATACTCATATTGATATTTTAAAAAATTTTAAAATTTCAGAACCCCGTAATTCGAAAAATATGGGCGAGCGGCAATTTTTTGACTTTAAGTTTTTTGTCTTATTTTTAATTTCTCTATCGACCCATATATTTATTTTTTTATTGGAGTTACTTTATTGTTCCAAATGACTTGAAAGAATTAGAGGTAGGCGTGGTGTTTTGCCTGCTGCCTCGAAGGACATGGATCGATCATGCTGATTTTCAATAGCATATCTTTCTACACTATATCTGAACGATTGCCGACGCAAATTGGATTTCAACACTAACTCGGACGGACGAACAGACGGACTTCGCTCAATCGACTTTTCTATGCATAAGAAGTCTTAATATGTATATACATTTTGTGGTCGGAAATGGATTTTGTAGAAATTAAACACGGAATGACAAACTTAGTTATACTCTTTCTCCACATTTTGTGGTGAAGGGTATAATAAAAATTTTAATTTTCAAGCATTTGGATATTATTCTTTTTGAATCCTAGTAGGCATTGCGCTTGGAAAGTATAAAAAAAATAATCGTGTCTACTTGATTAGTTCAAATCAATTTATAGATTTATAGTTGTTCAAATTAAAAAATTTTTGTTCTTCAAATTGAAGTAGTCTTTCTAATATTTTTTTTTTAGTTTTTTCCGTTGAAGGTAAATATTTAGAATTAAAAAAAGAAGATCTTATTTCAAGGCAGATTTATTTTACTAGGTAATAGCGGGGCTACAACAAATACAACATTGACAAAAACAACATGCCTTTTTATTGTTGTTTTGTGGGTTGGAAACGTCAAAAACACAAAGAAAAATAAAAGATAATTGCTCTCAATACACATGCTTGCTTTGTCTCGCAAACGCTTGTTGTTAGTATTTTTTTGAAATTCGAAAACAAAGGAAAATACAAAAACTTTTGACATTTCCAACTACAAACCAGCTGGGCGGACGATACTACCTAGTAAAATAAATCTGCCTTGTCTTATTTAGTACGAAATCGTTAATGAGTGAACACATTAAAAAGAAAGGAAAAAACAATAAATTGTAATCAGTAATTGTGTGCAAGGATACTGACATATAGTGGTCATATTACTTGTGATTGTTCATACATTATAGAAGTTTTACATAATATATTGAGTAAAATCATGAATGAACAAACGTGCATTGTAAAGGGAAAAATCGAAGATCCATTGTTAAGCTGCTTACGCCAGGAATAAAATCCCGTCTGGAGGGATTGGTGATTTGCAAAGTTTGAATTTTAAATTTGATTATCCACAGTTAAAATGAAGTCACGCAAATAAAACGAATCAATTGAGATATAGAGGAAAAAAACAAAACATAATTTTATTATCTGCACAATTATATAAATCGGGAGAGAGTGAAGTTTATTTTTTTTTGTAAAAGTTTGACTAAAAGGTGTAGTAAATTTTTGAAATTTCCCCATCATAAAGGAAAAAAAAGGTATCTAGATTAGGTTAGGTTGCATACGCTGTCAGCGTAATGAGATCGACTTACTTGGGTCCTAAAGGTACTGTTGTGTCACCTGGAAATAGGATGTGCAGGGATCAGATTCAGGTCCCTACGGCACCATCAAAGATCCATATCCAAACCACCCCGAGTACCGGGGTGAAACATCGCAGACAGATAAGTCTGCAAGACCATGCAGTCTCGGACTGCCGAAAATGGCCGCTCTATTCCCAGAAAGAGCTGGGCAATGGCAGAGCAGATGCTCCACCGTTTCCTCCTCTTCCTCAACTTGACAACTTCTACAGTAGTCATGATGCAAAAGATTCAGTCTCCTAGCATGGGTACCAATGACACAGTGCCCTCGAGGAAACCTCAGTAGATTTGCGAATCTCCCACTATCGTTCTGAATCTACAAAGTCCTCGAGACCCTGCAGGTGACCTCTTCAGACCATCTAGACTGCGCAGCCCTAAAGAGTTCCTGCTGAAATAAAGCTCTACAGCAGTTTAATGGGACTCCCACCAGTGGATCTATCTCCTGGTCTCCCAACCGAATTTCAAATCTGCCGAGTTCATCCGCGACTATGTTTCCGGGTATGCCCGAGTGAGCCGGCACCCAAAATAGTTCCAGGTTGGAATGTCTCGCCATTTCGTCAAGAGATGTCCGGCATTCACGAACCAATCTGGATGTCGTATAGACACCCGATAAGGAGCTAATCGCGGCCTTGCTGTCAGTACAGATCCGGATATCCTCTCCGTATATCATTGATAGTGTAGTCTAAACTTCATCCTGATCCGAAATCTAGGAATGAAATTATACAAAAATACAAAAAAATTCCGAGTCAATGGTTTTAATTTCCCGGAGCATCTCCTCCCATAACATTTTGCAAACGTGTTGCTAACAACAGCTGCTTGCACTCAAAAGTCCACTTTTTGTCCCTGAAGATATAAATAAATTCTGTTTAAATAATAGTTAAATTTAAAAGAAAATTTTCTTACTTTTCTTCCGCCATGATTGATGTGTTTGTAATTTATTGTGCACAAAATATAAACAAAGCAGTAACAAAATTAGTGATACACAGTTTGCTTTTGTTTGCGCATCAATAACTTTTATTATGCATTTAGGGATGCGTAACATTGTCAATGTTTTAATGGTTGCGTTTAGGAATGCATGACTTTGTTAAGTTGCATTGCAAATGACGTTTTGAAACTCACCCTATAGACATCAAGCACATCTCCACGAGGCATATTCGACGTGACCAACGTTGATGCCACGAAACCAATGTCAGACATTTATTAAATAATAATTATATTGATTACTAAAAATTTTTTTGTGTACGTTGTAATGCAGATCTAACACACAAACTTAATATGAGTCCTAACACCGTAAAAGATACCACCCACTTACACCAATTAATTCTAACATATATCTAACACATGCAAGTCATCCGGCGCCTGCTGACTTCAATGTAAGTAGTAAATTTAAGATTTTGATCAAAACCTTGCCATATAATACACTTTCACAACAACAACAACAACAACAGACCTTTAAGATTTTCAGCGTGGTAAGGTGGGTCTAGAACATGTGTAGAATATTCCATCTCAAGTTACACATCACATCTTTGGCTGCTAAATTTTATCTTTTTACTTGATGTCTGTATGAGTAAGTGTCATTATATTTTTTTGTTCCTACCTAAATGATCAACAATCGGTTTTTTTATTGTTGAATTTGAAAATTGGAAACGTATCACACCCCACCCCCCCAACAACGGCACAATCGTGATTTTTAGCTTGCTATGTTCCCTGTTTCAGCGAATCGTTACACTGTATTCTTAGTTAATTCACTACTTTATTATTGTTACTGATTATTAAATACTTGCTCTACCGCGACATTTTCTGTAGCTCCAATATAATTTTGCAAGATTTAAACTGATTCGCACGTGTTGTTCTTAAATTAAACAAAAAGAAAAAACATTTTTGAATTTAAGTGGACAACAAAAACCAATTAGTTTGCTTTAGATTTATTTGTTACAAGATCAAGTTAATTTATTTGAAATACTGCAAATTTGCGTATTTAAATTGCTTTCAACAAAAATAACAGAAAATTGATTGATAGAAAGGGCGACATTTTTTTAGTATTAATAATTTTAATTTTTTTTTGTAATATATAGTATGGATATATTTTTTTTATTAAAGTGATCATGAACTTAATGCAAAATTGAACCGAAATAAATTATTTGAAAATTCTAAAAAAAACTAAACTGGAAGGCAGTTTCTTCAAATTTCTGTGAAAATTTTGCAATTTTGGTTATAAATGGCAAAATCTAAAAACTAAATACACAAATATTTGTCAAGTCGCACGATATTGGAAGCCAATTGATAGATCCATTTTTTTTCTAATTTATAATTTTCGATGGAATGTAGTGCCAACCTGTTGAGACCCTATCTCGCTCAGATATTATAAAATAAAAAATTATTGAGCAGAGGTAACGGGAAACGTAAGCTCTGTCTTCATTTTTAAAGAAATAACATCTAATAATGCAACCAGTGCATAAATTGCACTAACCGGTGCAAATTTTTGGGTGTGATGAAGTTTGTATGATCTGTTGTAGATTGTTTTCACTCCATATGAGGCAATAATGAGTCTCACTGTTGAACAATTGATAAAAGTGAAACTGTTTTCAAAATAAAATCTTTTTTCGTGCTTTTTTCTATTATCCCGATTAATTATTTAAATTACCGATATTGATTATTGAGGGGTCAAAGCACGTCTCGATGGCCATTTCGTTACCACTTGCCTAACTCTTCAGGAAACTTCTGACAAACATTTCAAACAAACTAAAAATGTTTGTCCAAACAATAAAGCAAAGATAAAAATCAAAGTTTAAGCAAAAACAACAATAACCAACAGTAATTTTATTTTTCTTTCTCCACTGTATACGGCTGCCTTTTTTTTCGGTAATTTAAATTCAACATTAAATTATTCAACAAAATACATATTTTTCATATTTACAGATTGGTCCCGTTTTAAAAACAGTTCATAATCTTAAAAATTAAAGGGTGTCCCCATACAACATACATATTTTATACGCGTATTATGAACATTAAAGGGCGATTCTGTAAAATTTGAAATGACTGCGTATTACTATGGCTCCCAAAAATAAAAAATTAAACAAAAATAAATCTAAAAATTAAAGGGTGCCCCCATAATTGATGTAAATTTACTCATATTGGCCTATCCTTTGAACCGTTATATAACGCTATTGCCGTTATAGTAACAAGTATTAATATTACAAATTATAAATTAAAGGGTGCGCCAATAGTTCGTTAAATTTGATGTATATGGCCATAATTGTAATGCTAAGTCCGCTATAACAACAAATATAAAATTTGGATTTGGAAATTAAAGGGTGTTCCAATAGTTAATATAATTTTGTGTATATGACCACACTTTTGAACCGTTATAGACAGAATGCTGAAAAGGGACCTGTATTGATAAATCCGCTATATCAACGAGTTTATAATTTGAATTTAGAAATTAAAGGGTGTCCCATAATTGATGAAGATTTACTTATATGAGCCTATCTTTTGGCCGTTTTAGACAAACGCTTCCAAATTGGACAGAATGTCAATTGCTATGGCCGTCATAGTAACAAGAAATAATACTACAAATTTTAAATTAAAGGGTGCGCCAATAGTTCATTAAACTTGATGTATATGGCCATACTTCTGAACAGTTGTAGACAGACGCTGGAAATTTACAACGAACCTGTATTGCTAAGTCCGCTATAACAACAAGTATAAAATATGGATTTAGAAGTTAAAGGGTGTTCCAACAGTTGATGTAATTTCAAGTCTGTGGCCGTACTTTTGAACCGTTGTAGACAGAACGCTGAAACTTAAAAGGGACCTGTATTTCTAAGTCCGCTGTATTAACGAGTTTATAATTTGAATTTAGAAATTAAAGAGTGTCCCATAATTACTGTAGATTTACTTATATAGGCCTATCTTTTGAACCGTTATAGACAAGCGTTTGTAAATTTGACGCAATGTCGATTGCTATGGCCGTTATAGTAATAGCTTATAATATTTAAAATTATAAATTAAAGAGTGCACCAATAGTACATTTAATTTGGTATATGGCCGTACTTTTAAACATTTGTAGACAGACGATTGAAATTTACAAAGAACCTGTATTACTAAATTCCTCTATAACAACAAGTATAAAATTTGGATTTGAAAATAAACGGGTGTCCCAATAGTTGATATAATATGGTGTAAGTGGCCGGATTTTGAACCATTATAGACAGACAGCTGAAATTTACAAGGGACATGTTTTGCTAAATCCGCTATAACAAGAAGCTTATAATTTGAATTTAGAAAATAAAGGGTGTTCCCAAAACTAATATAATTTGTTCTATATGGCCGTATTTTTTGAAATACAAATACCATAATTTTAGACAGAATATCCACTACTTTTTTTTGGTATAATATGAAGTATAAAAATGTTATATTATAAATTAAATAGTTGATAAATTCAGGTATATATGGGCAAACTGTTGAACCGTTACAGACAGATGGTTGAAATTTACACAGAACCTGATTAACGAAAAAAATTGTTTTACTTGCTACAAAAAATTGAACAAAATGAAAGCATACCTTTCGTTTTGTTTATTCTCGTACCCTGATTTATGTTTCAATGATTTGCTGTAGCCGTGAATAACACATTCTTAATTTTCTATTATACACGTTTTAATCTTAATATTCTATTTTCTCGTTGTGAACGCATGTTCTTAAATGGTCTTTGCTTGTAGCTTAAAATTAATTTTTTTTATGTTTTTCTTAAGCTTAAACAGCTTTTGTGTTTGGAAACCTAATCGGGTATATCGACGCTGGCGTATGGTTGACAATGTTTGTTTAATTTTATTAGTCCCAAAACCATTTCTATATTTTGGTTTGCTTTTATTTTTTTTTTTAATTCTTTTGGTCATTGACTTCGTTTATGGGCATTTGTATACTTCAACGTAGTAAATAAGAATATTAAAAAAAAGTAAAAATCCACAACTATGAAATTCTTTTGTCTCAAGTAATGATGTCAAGGTCAGCAACGTTTTCTTCAAACCTTAGTCATGGCGTTGTGTTGGAGACCAAAAAGTACATTTAATACACACGTGGATTTGTATTGAATTTCCCTGAGATTTTGAAAATGTACGACATAAAAAAATAATAATTATTAAAAGAAAACTTTCAAGTGCTGGAAATGTTTATACACTTGAGCAATTGAGTTGCTTTTTTAAAAGTAAAAAGAGGTTTTTATTTTCTCTTTTGTTAAGAAGTTAATATTGTCGTATGTTGGAAAATTATAAGTAGAATTCAAAGAAAGCCGCCAAAAAATATGTAGCGTTAATTTGTTCAACATAAATATTTATTAAAAAATTTTTCCTTTTAATTTTTTATTCTTGATAAATAAATTCAATATTAAAGAAAATAGAGCAAAATTGTATTACGTTTTAAACTCAAATCATATTGCAAACATTGCTTAGCACATGCCAAATAAAGTCATTTCAAATGCCTAAAAAAATACTATTCATCATAGATACACCATTACCGTTTAAAAATTACAAAAAGTGGTACATGATAAAAATTAAAGGCGAATATATAAAATTCAATATAGACGTACCGTTTTATTAAAGCACCTTTACACGACATGTTTTTTACATCTGACTTTTTTACTGCGTGAGTTATATATAATTCCGCATTTGTGTCAAAATTAATGTTTTACAGAAGACTTTTAATATTTGGCCACAAACGTACATGTATAATTATTATTTGTTTACAACAGCTGATCAAATTCGCTTTTTTCACTGTACAGATATCCAGCCGGCTAATGCTGCCGCCAATGGACAACCGTCGTTGATTGTTTTCATACGGTTTTTGGCAAGTTTTTGGCAGTACTTTTTAGATTTATAAAAACAGCTGATGTCAGATCGAAATAGAACACGTTCTAAACGAAATTTTGTCAGATGACTTTTTACAAGTATTAAACAGAAGCAATGTTTCAACAGCCCTACACGACATGTATGTGTGTAAGAGTGGGAAATTTGACATGTCAGATGTTAAAAACATATCGTATATGGGCAGCTTAAATAAACGAAGAGAAAATAAAGAATTTAGGGTTAAGTGACAATAAAAAAAATCGATCGTAATTCAGGTTCTCATTAGGGCAGAACCCTAAGTAAAATCTGCTTAAAGGAAATTCCACCGAATCGTTCGCGCCCGATTTAATGTAGCATATGTTTTCAATAAAATTTGTCACAAAGATTAAGCACGTATGCTGCTGGTCTTCACTGGGTGAAAAAGATGCATCTACAAACACATATATAAATAGCAGATAGGACCATGTTCATAATACTTTAAATTAAGTTTTTTAGCCATACAATAAGAGTCGCATAACTGTAATTTTTAAAACCACAGGCACCAACTTATTCTTCAAAGTTTATTCGCTCATAGGTATAGAGAGAATCTAGGCTACCGTAGGCTTTTTTCTCCTGGTTCTAGTGTGTAAGGTTACAATTGACTCCTTAAAAGCTCTTGACAATTCTAGACAATCATTTACACTCAAAAATAATACCTGTATTAATTGGTATGGAAGTCCGTTAAAAGGTCATTAAGGAAAAAAAATTTACACTTAACATTATTTTGTAAAGGGTGTCCCCATAGAAATGACATTTTTTTAATATATGGGGATACTATATTGCACCGCTATAGGCAGACAATATAAAAAAGAACTAAGAGTCCTATATTCGGCCACGCGAAATCTTATATACTATAAGCACATCCCAGCAAAAAATTATAGATTACCTTAAAATGTACTTGCCATATAATAGCTTACCTTTGAGATTGCCACATTTTGTTACTCGATTCCAAAAGACATTACTTTGGTTCGCAATATAGAAAGTAGTAGTTGAATTATTATTTATTATGAACAGCTATGAATTTTTAAAAAATATCGTGCTATTTTTCATGCCGATTAAATTATTAAATCACCGATATTGATTATTATTGAGGGTAAAAGCACGTTTCAAAGACCATTTCCCTACCGCTTTAGGAAACTTCTCACAAAATTTTTTAATAAACTAAAGGTTTAAAAAAAAAGAAATAAATTATCGTAAAGTTTTGTGATATCTTATTTTTCATCATCTTTTAACCGTATAAAAGAGTCGAAAAAAGTCAGGCCAGCCGTATACAGTGGATAAAGAAAAATATAATAAGTGTTGATTATTGTAGTTTTTGCTTAAACTCTAATTTCTATCTTTATTGTTTTTGAACGTCAAGCGCTTGCAAACAGCGTGCCCCTTTGCTAGATCCAGCAGTTCTTTTGTTGATTTAGCAGCAAAATTACCGATTTAGCACTTAGCACTATTTTAAGCACTTTTCAACTCTTTATTTAGCATTTTTTGCACTTTTAGTTATTATAATTTACAAAATGTTTCAAAAAATAATTAATGCACTTTTCTGCAAAATACTACACTTCGCGTGTAACAATTGCAATAATAACAACGTAAGTCTGGCAACATAATTTAATAATTTATTTTTAACCTCTTTAAGCACTTTTTGATATCTCTGAATTAAAAGGTTGTATATTCAAATCTTATTGCAGATACCTAGAATAAATTTGTCTAAGTACATAATATACGCTTATGTATGTACATACATATATGATGTTGGGGTTTAAATTGCTTGCTTAAAAATAGCAACAGCTTTGCTTACATGTTTTTCAGCTTACGTTTGCTGTTGCTTAAGCAATAATTTGATGTTTGTTTCTTCTTTTGCTGTTACTTTTAAAGAAAAAAAAAACCATTTAATGGTTTAATAAAAACAACGTTAGTAATAAATACATAAATACGTTCCCAATGTAAGAAGGAATGAAAAGCAGCGAGTTACAGCAAGAAACAGCAATCGTAGTCAGCCACAACTTTATAGGAAAGAGTTAAGCAAAAGCAAAAATAAAAATAAAGAACACTTGATTGCTTAAGCAGCAGCAAACGTTTTCAAAGTAATTCTTTTGCTAATTGCTTTGCTGCAGAAAGAAACACATAGTCAGCTTAAGAAAATGCATTTGCATTTTTACACAGAAACAGCTTAGCAAATACATATGCGTTGAAAATAGTCAAACATTTTTAGTCACTGGTGTATATGATATATAATTTAAAGCCTGAATTATTATTTTTATTGTGTTTTTAAGACCCTTTATGTTTGAGAAATGTTTTATTGTTTTAAGAAATTTGGTTTTTTTCAATGGAAATAAATATTTCTAATGCAACATATGCATAAATGAAAAAACTATGAATTCTGCAAAAAAATATTTCCTTAAAACAAAGACATTTAAATTTTGGCCCTATGTTTAAGTACTTAAAAATATTTTTACAACTTTTTAGCACTTTTTTGGTGCCAATTTATCTCCAAAAATTTTTTAGATCAAAGGAATAAAGTATATTGATTACATACAAATGTTTAAAATCGGATAAATTTTGTTAATGAAGTTTGAGTAATTTAGGCACCCAAGAAACAGGAAATTTGTGGTGTTGCTTTCAATTTAATTGCTAAAACTTTTAGAAATGATTTTCTTTTGCATAATGAGGTTATTAAACAACTATATTGCTTTGCATTGCTTTGCTTTGCTAATAGCAAACCAATTTTAGTTTGGAAATTGGTCAGTATTAAAATTACCATAAACCGAATCCAAATAGTTAAATAAAAACTGAAAAAGAATTATTTTAAATGAGAAAGCAAAGCCGCATAGTAAGGCTGTCAATCATTAAAAAAAGCAATTTTCGTATTTGTCTATTTAAAATAAATAAAAACGTTTTGTAAAAGAATTAATTCACGTGGGAAAGTAAGTTTTATAGCTAAAAAAAAAAAGAAAAATAATTTTTAGGTTTGTGATAAAAAATTATGTAGATACACAGAAGAGTTTAAATTAACGCGAATGTCCATATATATGACCATACAATCTCCCCTTGTATTGTTAAAAACTTTTATTAAAAAACACTATTCGTTTATATGGTCGCGAGCAGTCAATTTTTTTTGTATCAGCTGTACAGTTGTATTCAAAACTTAACATTAAATTGAAGCATGCATAAGAACTCTAAAGTAATAACTTGTGTGTACAAATAATTTTCGCAGAACTTAAAATTTTTATGTAAAACTGTATAAATTTGTAGTATAATCTTACGATAATTACACATAATTCCAAAAAAAAAAAAAAATATCGGCCAGGTTTGCTCATAATAGAATCCATTATTTATATCTATATATATACAAAAATGTTGCGTTGTGACTTTATAACTCATCATCGGTCAAATCGAGCTAGATTTAATTTTTAGGGTTTTTTCGTATGGCGGCGTAGATGGTTTATCTGAATTTTGCAATCGGTCGACGCGTTCGTGAGTTATAACTTTTCATGACAACATGCAATTTTGTCCATATAAAAAAAAAAAACAAATACGTATGCGCCTATTCAATTATAATATTCATGCATAGCGCACATACGCCCAATTTTATAAATTTTAACCGATCTTAATAAATCAGATTCTAAAGACATTTGAAATATAGATACATCCTTATCTATAAGATCCAAACCGATTTGATGGATTTCGGAATAAAATCCCATAGGAATAAATCCCCATACACAGTATCTAGAAAGGCCCTAAAATTAGACCTGGCAAAAAGAAGGTACAATAAGCTGGTATAGTAAAGTATATTTTACAAGTTCTAAAATAGAATTTTCTTTGAGGTGTACTTTTTGTATTTTATAGATCATATGCTAGGAACACAACTGGGACGAACGACAAATTTTTGGTCGCGAATATTCGTCGTCAAAAATAAAACGCATTTGTGTATATGAAAACGCACACAATCATGACGTAGGATGAAATTCGTCATACGCGGCGAACTATGCAATAGAATTATTTCTATTTCTTACGCCGGCGAACGACGAACAAATTAGTACAGAGTTACCATGTTTGACTTTAGATGCGAAGTATTTTATTAAAAAAAAACTTATTTTACTAAAAAAAATTATGTATTTTTATTTTGCAGCATTTATAATAAGCGTACTGATTATAAGTTAAATATAAAAATAGTTTTTAGTTGTGTTTTTTTAATGTTTAACTTTTTAAATATTATTTTTTTATGGTCACCTTAGCAGCTTACAAAAAGTAAACAACTTTAAAAATTATAACAGCTGTATTTTTGGTCGTTATTGTGTTTCATACGACGAATTTACACAACGAATTTGTTACGACGTATTCGTTGTATTGGACGAAATTCGTCGTTCGTCCCAGTTGTGTTCCTAGCAATAATTCTGATTTTTCAATACCATTAAAATTTCATAGGCATTATTTGAAATAATTACAATGACTATCATTTACTCTAGTGTTTTTTTTTTTAATATGGTAATAAAATTATCACGAAATTGTTAAATAAAAAATAATTGGAAAAAATATTTGTTTTTATGAAACACAAATTTTAAATCGTTTCGCTTTTCACGGACTACCAGCCATCGCACAAAGGGCTGTTATGCCAATCTAGCTGGACATTAGGCCAAAAATTAATTTTGAAGTGTAAAAATTTAAATACGCAGCGTATAGGAAATTTTTAAGGCTTTTGCTTAAGATTTGTCGTTTAAGGACACTATTAAAATAAAGAAAGTTGGATAAACCGCAAATGGTTTATAGACTTTATACGATTTTGAAAGGTTTGAAATATATTTTTTGTGGCTTTAAGGACAAAGATTTTTTATTGGTTTTTTATATATATTAATTATATTAGCATGGCCCCTGCGCAAGGATGACACGCAAATCGTGAAGCGTTCCACATTTTTTATATTAATTATACTATTTTCTTAGAAAAGAATTTCGTTAAATTCTTTGTCAAATAAATAAATAAAAAGGTTTTTTATTTAAAAATGTTATATATCATGTGGTGATACCCAATACGGAAAATAACTTTTTGTACAACTATTATTTTTCATTCTAAATATTTTACTACTATTTTGTACAACTAGACATACTTTTTACTTTTGCTAATTTTTGCCGATCAACCGGTCATTTGTTCAGCTTTGCCGGAAAGTTTTTAATTTATATTTTTAAAATAAATGAATTATTATTAAATAAACTTGCTTTTTAATATGAACATGCCCACAATCACTATAAAATTTGTGATCTCTATTTTTATACTGTAGAAAAACACGTTGCGCGTTTTGGAGCCATATTGTTTTTGCGATTTTTTTTAATTCCACCTTTTTCTGTTTATTCTCATCTTTATGTTTTAGTTTTTAATAATTGAATAATTTTAACAATTGATGTGTTTTATTTAAATCATTACATCTTAAGGCCCAACTATAATGTGCATATACAAGCTTATGCCAACTTATACAACTGTGCAAATACATTAAATTATATGTGGTAAACTATAATGTGAATAAGATAACTTTTCGTCAAGTTTCGTTAAATTTCATTTCTTTATGCAAGGTACGAAACTGATCGCACTTTCCGTACGGAAACAGCTGATTGTGCTTTGGTTTATACATTAATAAAGAAATATTCTAATTAAGACCTAAATTGTTAAATTTTTTAGTTTTTAATTTAATAAAAAATGTTAGAAAAAATAACATTTTTCTTTATGGCTAATTTTTTACAATTATAATATATTTTTAATGAAATTTGTATTTATACACACATATGTATACCATATAAACGATTAACATCGTTGCATTTTTTAGTACGGTTGGCCACAAACACAAAACAGAAAATAATTTGTAATAATTTTTTTTTTTACATTTTCTTAGAATATAAACCAAAATATGTAAATGGGTTTTTGAATGTTATTAAATATATAAAATATTATATATATATATATTATATTATTAGTTTTAAAATTTTGTTGATTTATATAGAAATTATTTTTGGCAAAAGTACGAAATAAACATATATGCGCAACTGTGGCAAATAAGTTACTAAATTTATATATGTACATTGTAGCCACATAAATTTCTTTAATAAGTTACCTAAGCATTTGACAGGCTTCTCGTTGGATTTTTGACATAAGCTAAAGCTAGCTTATGCACATTATAGTTGGGCCTTTAGACTATTATTGTTATTATTATTGCCTATTGGGATGTTATCAGAAAAAGATGCAAACATATCCGGCTTTACAGGCAGAATTTTGCTACAAAGTTTTCAAGGGTTCGGGGTAGCATAGATATTCACCCCTATCGTGAATAAAATGTGAAATTTTTGTTCACGTGAAATTTTTATTTCACCCGAACTGAAAATTGGTATCGGGAATTTCACCTGAACAATTTTTTCCACAACTTGAATATTCTTATCATTGCGTTTGCAAAAATGAAAAATAAAGTTGTTTACGGCGTATAAAATGCAAATTTAAGCAAAAATTGTAGAGTGAAAAATTTTGGACCAACCCTTAGATTCGCCGTTACGGATATCTAAAGCTTGTATGTATAACATGGCATACATCGAGGCAATTGACCTGTTACCTTAAATCTTGTTAAGAAGAATGTCACTTTAAATTTTATTTACATATTTTACCCTAAAATTACTTTTTACATATCTAAAACTTCTTATTAGATGAAAATTACTTTCTTATATATGAATTCCAATATCAAAATCAAAGTGAACAAAACAGTGAAAAAATTCCGCATTTCACCCAAAAAGAAAACATTCATGATAGAGGGAATTTGATTTTCAGTGAAATGTGAAAAAGTTTCACGTGGAAAATAATTCGCGATAGGAGTGATTATTAATAGGCTTTTGCTAAGTTCTTAACCACTCATTACTAGTATGAAACCCACTTCAAGAAAAAAAAGGTTATTACCTCTTACGAAAGAAGCAATTTCTTTTATGCTTCCACCTGGACTTAACGCTGAAGAGGATTTGCATTCGGAAGGGGTCTTTGAAGAATTAGACAAAGAAGAATCATGGCACTCAGCATTATCTTAGTGCAAAGGAGAAGCGGTTTCAAATAAATTAATTTTTATACATAATTTTACATAAAATTTACCGTTGCAATCATATACAATGAATAAATTAATTATTTTTACATAAATAAAATACTATTAAGCAACAAAGTACAAAAATATCTTTTCAATAATATTTTTTTGGTACACGGGACTAGTTAGCCATTGGAAAGCTTAAAAATGATTAGTTTTAGGAAATTGACAAAAAAAAAAAATTAAAAAAAATTTTAACAAGGACGTTTTTTTGGGTGGGATTGGAGGTATCCAAGTGTATTTTATTTTCTACTACATCACCAAAAGATAACAACAGATTTTAAAATTGAAGTAACTTCTAAGAGAAACAGATTTAAGTGTGTTACAATGATTAAAGGTTAAATTAGACGTGCCATAACCATAACCATACAAAACAGCTGTTTCAGCCAACCTTATCGAAGACACTGTATTCGATTATTGGTGACATGCCATAATGCCATAGCCATAACCATAACTGTAGATGTTAATTTAATTTTGATTCTCTATCATAAACGTAAAAATTTACTACTGAATTGAAATATTTATTATTTATGTTTTTCAATTAAAAATTAATTTTATTATTATTTTGGTAAGTTTTAATATATTTTTTTGCTTGCGCTAATTATATTTAATAACTTTTAAATATTTTATCTTCTTAATATTTTTCCAATCAATTAAAATAAAATGGACGATAGAAATGTGGTTAAATCTATGCAAAAATGTCAGGGCCTTTACGATTTAAAGGATCAGTAAAAGAAGATGTAATTAAATGAAAGTCGCTCTTTGACATGAATTGTCTTCTCGAGGTTACGACGTAAAGGAGCTTGTAATTAAAAAAAATGTTACGAGGGCTGCTCTATATATTTCTGGCCTAATAGTGAAAATGCGAATATTTATAATCAAAAATGGTTTTATTGTTTTTCAAAGTATTCTCCAGCATGATTTATACACTTTTGCATGCGCTCAAACCAGTTGTCGAAGCACTTTTTCCACTCCGATTGAGACACCTCTAAAACATGGTTTTTGAACACTTCAACAGCTTCTTCTGGCGACGAAAATCGTGGACCACGCATTTTTTTCTTGATGTGCGGAAACATGAAGAAGTCATTAGGTGCCAAATCAGGGCTGTACTGTCGATGACCCATTAATTCGACGTTTTGGCCGGTCAAAAACGCTCTGATTTGAGCCGATGTTTGAGAGCTCGCATTGTCATGGTGAACAATGATTCGTCTTCTCTTGTTGGTTTTTCGAATTTCCCCGATGACTTCAGGCAAACAAACTGTAGTGTACCACTCAGAAGTGACCGTCCTACGTTGCTCAAGCGGAACAGTTGCCACATGACCAGTTTTGCCGAAAAAACAGGCGACCATTTGCTTCGAAGTGCTTCTTCCACGAACAACTTTCGTTGGATTTTGCTCGTCTTTGAAGACCCACACGGTCGATTGTTGTTTCGTTTCGGGCTCATACCCATAGATCCATGATTCGCCACCTGTGACGATCTTATAAACGTCTTTTGAAGCACTGCAATCGTATTTTTGCAACATTTCTTTGCACCAATCGACACAAGCCTTTTTTTGAGCGACTTTCAAATTGTGCGGGATCCAACGAGAACAAACCTTTTTTACGGCCAGGTGTTCATGCAGTATCGAATGTATGCTGGTGGAAGAAATGTCCAAGGATGTCTCTATCTTTCGGTATGTCGCATGTCGATCTTGCATTATGAGTTCACGAACGGCATCAATGTTCGTTTTTGGACGACCTTCGCGGAATTCGTCTTTGAGCGAGCTTCGGCAACGATTAAATTCATTATACCAATTTTTCACAGTGCTATAGGATGGTGCTTAATCGCCATACGAAGATTTAAGTTCATCAATGCACTCTTGTCGTGATAATCCACGTCGAAAGTTATGAAAAGTGATGGCACGAAAATGTTCACGAGTTAATTCCATTTTTTTCTATATTAATTTTTTCAAGTCATTATAAACAATACAAATAATGGCCGTACGTCAAAACGTTTTGAGTACGATTATGCTTAAAAATGACAAACTTTCCAATGGAAATGTCAGATTGCACTTGGAAGCACTCAGTATTGCCAGGCCAGAAATATATATAGCAGCCCTCGTACACAGCTGCCGAGGCATTTTTGATTTCTATACTTTTAAAATGAAAGAACAATAGACAACGTTAATAGAAGCTGTTCATGCCTATGTCAAATTATAAGACAATATTAAATATAGTTATGGTTACGGCTATAGTTGCGGCTCTTAAGTCGTAGTATAGTACGTCTAATTCAACATTAAGGGTTAAAGTCTTTAAAAGAGCTAAATAAATAAATAAATCCCAGGGTTGGCTTCAATACAATTTTCCAAAACATATGAAATGAAATTGTATCATGGTATCACAATTTTTTTTTAATGTGCTGTTTCTGTATTACAGATAATCAACTCGTCTGGAAATTTTACATAAAAATAACTCAAAAAACTGTTTTTTATACAAATTTTTCAGACAAGTAATTCGCCTGTAATACAGAAACAGCACATAAGAAAATTATGGAAAAAAATTAAAACTATTGTATTACAATACAACTGATACAACATTATAAGGTTTTTTTTTTAAATTAAATGTTTCTTTTAAGTGTTGTTCAATTAAATACATACTGTGTTATTGTTTTTCTAAAGGAATTTATTCTTTTTTGTCCCTGCTTCTGTAGTTTTAGTGGCTACAAACAACCAAACCAACACTCGGCATTTGCACATTTTTCTAAGGTTTAACTCATATTTTGCCTTTTCAGTTATTATAAATATTATTCGTTATTTTTGTTGTTGTTATTGTAATTAGTGTAATCGTTTTTGTTTGTTTGCTTGTCTGTATGTCCATCGTAAAAAAGTAACTGTGTATTTTAAATATTTATTTTTTCTTACTGTATCATTTGAGGCGCATTAGCTGTCAGTTGATTTTCTCAATTCTAACGCAAAACAACAAATAACGGTTTTTACAAACGAAATAGTATTGACTACTTAAGAAGTAAAATAAATTAATAAAACAGAGGAAATTTACCTTTTGTCTAGAAAAAAAAAGAATTTCATAAATAAATAAAAAGAACTTATAATGGCTGATGGCGTTTTAAAAAGTTTTATACGTGAACTTTTTGCGGTTGGTTTTTGTTTTTTTTTTTTTTTAATTCAATATATTTTGTATGTGTTAAGAAACAAGTTGAAATTTATAAATGAAATTAAAAAAATCAAATCATTTTAATAAAGAAAGTAAAATTAAAAGATAAAAGTATTTAAGGATAAACATTTTTTATTTGTTTTGTTATTAGAGAACTTTTATTAAAGAAAAAATTAACTGATTTTGAAATTTATTTTTTATGTGAATAAACCACTTCCTTCGTCGTTTTAATGGAATTTAATAACAGTTTCTTGAAAATAAACATAATAAATAAAGTTTTCATAAAAAAGAAATTTTTGCTAAAAAAAAAAAAATAATAAATAGATAATGAAATAAAAAATAAACTATTATCAAAAATGAGTTTGAAAATTTATGTCTTCTAACAGTAATCGCACTTAGAATTTTATCATCACTTAAAAAACTTAATTGGTATTTTTGAAATAATTACAATTATAGAACACTTAATTGGAACATTACCATTATTTATTATTCAAAACTTATGAAATTGAAAATTAATTCTTCTATTTATTAATTATACCCATCTGTGACGGGAATTATGTTAAATCCATAACGTGTAGATAATAAGACGGCTAAAGTTCCAAAAAAATCAATTAAAGGGCCTCTTTTCTTACAATGAAATGGTTTCGATTGCCTAAGTTTGTCTTACAGCTATAAATAAGCATAAGTTTAATTTTTTATATAATTGTTAAATTTACAACATTTTTTATGTTAGTTGTCAAAAAAAAATATACAGGTCTGTTCTGTAAATACTTTTTGTCAAATTGATTTAAATCAAATGTTCTGTACACAGATTATAATAAAATCACGTGATTTGAAAACGATTATCAGGTCTATTCTGAAAATCACGTGAATTTAAATCACTAACGGTTTTAAAATCACGCAATGTTATGCAAATCACGTGACTTAAAATTTTTCGGCGTGGTTTTAGTTTTTCGAAAATAGGAGAAAGTAGCTGATTTTTTAAGATTTGTTTTAAGTTTTTATTTTTTATTTTTTTACATTTGCAATTAAAATATTATTAGTAATTTAAGTAAGTTAAAATGCGTGGGGCTAAAATAAATTAGTAAATTTTTATATGTTTGTAATACATGTACTTTCATTTAGTTAGTGGAGCTGATCGAAGGGCTTAAAAATTGGCGTCAAATAAAAAATTAATGCAAAAAGTTTATTTTGCACTTCTAAATTTGCTACTAGAAACATTAGCATAAATAAGATAAATCTTAAATGACGTTTTAAACTGTGACAATTTATCAGCATTAGAATTATCTTTGAAAACACAAACCATCTAACTACTAACGAGAAAAAGGAAATGACGAGCATTGCTGAATAAAGTATGGGATGTTTTAATTATTTATTTAATGGTTCAGTTTTTGGACAATAATCTTTACAGACTGAAATAACAAAAATACTTAGTAACAAAATTACACAATAAATAAAAGGGAACTTAAGAAAGTATTAAAAATAATACATGCATAAAGGTATAATACTAAAAAAAATATAAGTTTTAACTCATTTTTGTCAATGCTGAATTCAATAAAAGATTTAGATTCTTTCTGCAGAATCAAGTTAATTTCATTAAGCAGAACAAAGGCTCGAAATAAAGTGGAGTTACGTGTATAATTAGTGCGATGAAAAGGTAAATCAAACAGCTTATCCAATCTAAGATTTCTGGTAGGTGTATAGAACGGTATGGTGTAAAGCAGATCAGGGCATTCGATGTTGCCATTGATAATGTCGTAAGCTATTAGGACAGACAATATAAACAGGCATTTAGGTTCATATGGAAGAGAACGTGTAACAAATTTAATTTAGATGCGTTGTAGTCTTTTAACACATGAGATAAGAGAAGACACATGGCTATCAAGCATCACGCCCAAGTCTAGTTTAGAAATTAACGCTACCAACCTAGTACCTTTAATATTAAATGCCATGAAAACGGACGCCTGATATCTATGAAAGGAAACATGGAAACATTTACTGATATTTAAATGTAGGCTGTTAAGGCATTTTGTATAAAATGACCATCAACCATTGAATTCAACTTCGTAAACAACTTTAAGTCGTCGGCATATAAAAGATACTTTGAATTTAGAAAACAGCTGCCAATACGAGGGGTGCTCTATATATTTCTGGCCTAATAGTGAAAATGCGAATATTTATAATCAAAAAAGGTTTTATTGCTTTTCAAAGTATTCTCCAGCATGATTAATACACTTTTGCATGCGCTCAAACCAGTTGTCGAAGCACTTTTTCCACTCCGATTGAGACACCTCTAAAACATGGTTTTTGAGCACTTCAACAGCTTCTTCTGGCGACGAAAATCGTTGACCACGCATATTTTCTTGATGTGCGGAAACATAAAGTAGTCATTAGGTGCCAAGTCAGGGCTGTACGGTGGATGACCCATTAATTCGACGTTTTGGCCGGTCAAAAACGCTCTGGTTTGAGCCGATGTGTGAGAGCTCGCATTGTCATGGTGAACAATGATTCGTCTTCTCTTGTTAGTTTTTCGAATTTCTCCGATGACTTCACGCAAACAAATTGTAGTGTACCACTCAGAAGTGACCGTCCTACGTTGCTCAAGCGGAACAGTCGCCACATGACCAGTTTTGCCGAAGAAACAGGCGACCATTTGCTTCGAAGTGCTTCTTCCACGAACAATTTTCGTTGGATTTTGCTCGTCTTTGAAGACCCACACGGTCGATTGTTGTTTCGTTTCGGGCTCATACCCATAGATCCATGATTCGTCACCTGTGACAATCTTATAAAGCACCGAGCCTTTTTTGAGCGTCTTTCAAATTGTGCGGGATCCAACGAGAACAAACCTTTTTTACGGCCAGGTGTTCATGCAGTATCGAACGTATGCTGGTGGAAGAAATCTCCAAGGATGCCTCTATCTCTCTGTATGTCGCATGTCGATCTTGCATTATGAGTTCACGCACAGCATCAATGTTCTCTGGCACAACAGCCGTTTTTGGACGTCCTTCACGGATTTTGTCTTTGAGCGAGCTTTGGCCACGATGAAATTCATTATACCAATTTTTCACAGTGCTATAGGATGGTGCTTCATTGCCATACAAAGATTTAAGTTCATCAATGCACTCTTGTCGTGATAATCCACGTCGAAAGTTGTGAAAAATGATGGCACGAAAATGTTCACGAGTTAATTCCATTTTTTTCTATATTAATTTTTCAAGTCACTGTAAACAACACAAATAATGGTCGTACGTCAAAACGTTTTTAGTACGATTATGCTTAAAAATGACAAACTTTCCAATGGAAATGTCAGATTGCACTTGGCAGCACTCAGTGTTGCCAGGCCAGAAATATATATAGTATAATTAATGAATAAATTAAATAACAATGGGCCAAGTATGCTACCCTAAGGTACACCCAACGTTTGCAAATATGGCTTGGAGTCGTAACTTCAATAGGCACTGTGCAAATTCTAATCGATATGTATGACTTAATCTATGGTAAAAATTTAAATGAAAACCTGTTAATTCCAGTTTTGATAGTAGTGTGGAATGCGACAAGTGGTTAAACGCTTTAGAAAAATCTGTACAAATAATTGCAACCAGACTGCCACGCTCCAAAGCAGCAAACAATACCCACTGAAAAGAGTTAAATTTGTTACAATTAGCCTTCAGGAGTAGAAACCGTGCTGATAGGAAGTTATCCACTGCTTGACTTGAAAAAACAATTTTTTTATAAATAATGTGCTCAAAAATTTTAGGAAACACATGATAATTTAGAAAGTAATAACATTTTTTATAAAATAAGCAGTGTCTTCACTGAATGAAATGAATAATGTTGTTTCTATGTGTATAAAATCTAATTTGTTTGCAAAAATAAATAGAAGAAATATTTATTTTGAAATATATAAAATCAATATTATTATATTCTAAATAAAATAATTAGAAAAAACGAGCATGTGATTTCAAATCGGCAGTCATTTAGTTAACCGTTTTAAATCACGTGATTTAATTATATTTTGTATGCAGAACACTTTTTGCACGATTTGAAACCACTTTGACAAAAAGTTATTGGTTTAAAAATTCATGTTTTTGAAGTGAAATTACACTTGGAGGTTTTTGCAACAGTTTTAAAATTTAAATGTCATTTTTTATTAAATGCTTATGAAATTGAAAATTAATTACTCTATCTATTAATTAAACCCATCTTTACCCAGCATTATGTTAAATCCATAAAAAATAGAAATTAAGAAAGCTAAAATTCCTAAGAATCTATTAAAGTGCCTCTTTTTATAATAAAATGTTTTCGATTGCCTAAGTTTTTCTCACAGCGAATAATAAGCAAAATTTTAATTTTTTTTTATATAATTGTTAAATTTACAACATTTTTTATGTTAGTTGTCAAAAAACAATATACATGTCTGTTCTGTAAAGCACTTTTTGTCAAAGTGATTTAAAATGAAATGTTCTGTGCACAGATTATACTTTCAACACAAGTGTTGTCAGTTATGGCGATTTCTCGCCAAACGTGGCTATAAATAATCCTTTTTGACCATAAAAATTTTAGAATGGAAAGTGAGATTCCTGGCGATATTATTGGCCATTTTTTATGATTTTCTTTGTGATAGCATTTTAATTAAAACAATAATAATAAATATTGTTGCAGATCGACTTAAAATGTAGTTATATCGGCGAATCAACCAAGAACGCTTTGACTTACGTTTTTAATCTTGTATTAACAGTATTAATGGTTGAATTAAATGTCAACTTATAAAGACGCTAAAATAAAAATGCAGTGTGTTACCTTTTTTCTTTCATATCAACGGCTAAAAATTATAAACCAGCTGCAGATATTTACAACGAATTCTGTGATGAGAAATATAGATTTCATAAATTACATACATACTTACATAAATACATACTTTTATATATTGGTAATATTTGGCGATATCCGACAAGCCATTTGGCGAGAAAGCTCGAAGAAAAACTGGCAACACTGTTGCCTGCGTGTTAATTAATTCTCTTTGAAGTTAGTTGTTAGTTGTTAGCGTATAAGTAATATTAAACAAGTTGGTATAACACTCATACGTAACAGTGCAAAGAATTTATTCACATATATAATATTTATCATATTTATATATGAAGAATGATACCTCCAATAATAAGTTTTTGATGCACTTATTCTTCGTTAGTCACATACGGGTTGCCTGTAGTGGTTATAAATATTTACATTTATTTAATTAATTAATTTTAATCAATTTTACAAGCAGTAGTTTCCTTCAGTTCCCAAAAATTGAAATAACCATCAACTGTCAACTTTTGTTACGGCAGTTAAACTTCTTTGCTCTACAAACGGTTTTGAATTCAAAATAGCTCGTTTTCAGTAAGAAATGGATGACCGAAAGAAGTACATATACAGTTTTTCACAAAGACATTTGCAACAATTGCATATTGAATGGTGTTGCCATTGTAGCGCTTTTGGCATTAATTTAGAATAAAACTTTTTGGTAGACTAAATTTAATTTTTGTATGCTTAGTAAAGCTTTAAATGTAACTTCTAGAATCTGTTTCAAAAATCAACCTAATTTGTATTAAATTTCACATAAACAGTTTTTAAGATTTTTAGGAATTTTGATAGTTTGTGAATCAAAAATTAGCGGCAACGCTGTTTGTTCCACACCTCAAATATAAACAAAATTTTCGATTATTTTTATATGAAATGAGGGGTATTTTGGCCAGCAGTGAGATATACGAACTTTAGTAGGATTAGTAGCCACCTTTTAATTCGTGCGTCCTTTTTTGTTTAACTTCATAAAGTCTTTGAAGTTCATTTAGCTTAAAATTTAAAATTAATTAAATTCTTACATTTTATCTAAAGGTGGCATATAATTATTATTAAATTATTGTGCAATTTTCTTAAAACTCATATGCAACAGTTGGATAAAAAAAATTCTGAACAGACTTAAGTCGATTTTAATACATTCATTTATTCCATCATCATATTTCCATGGCGAAATAATACAGGTGGTCTCGATAGTGAATTCATTAATTTTCGCCGTAAGTGCTAAATGTAAAACAACATATAAAAAAACATAGAACGCAAAGCTTTGGACTGAAATCTTTGTAGTATTTCTAAGTCCATATAGGTTTTAAAATAATTTTATAAAGCAGGAGCTTATTTTCTATAGATAGTTGGGATTTTCGTCCCAGAAGCCAACACATTTGTATCGAGTTATTTTCTTTTTGCTCTAATATGTGCTTTCCATGTTAGCCTTCTGTCTAAATGTAAACTAAGATATTTGACAGTATTAACACTAGGAATTAAAGTGCCATTGAGAAACACAGCTGGACAATTTTCTCTTCTTGTTGTAAAAGTGATGTGGCTTGACTTTTGGGTGTTAACAACAATGTAAGCCAGTCATAAAGACTATTTAGCTGCAGCTGTAATGTTCTAGAAGCCTCTGAAGGGGTTTCACTACAACATACGAATGCTGTATCATCGGCATATGTAGCGACTGTTACATTCTTTCTAGTCAGCATATCATTTGTGAATAAAGTATATTTCAGCTTCTACTTGATAGATAAGAGAAAAATCATTATTGACTTTGACGTAGAAACATCTGTTCTTCAAATAATATAAAAAGAATGAATAGAATGAAGCAGGAAGCATCTTTTTTAATTTGTATAATAACCCCTCATGCCATACTTTATCAAAAGTCTGTTGTATATCCAAAAATACAGAGGAACAAAATTTTTTATTTTTAAGGGAGTCAGTTATCACCTTAATAAATCGATGGCACTGTTCTGATGTTCAATGTTGACTTCGAAAACCGAACTGATGATCAGTAAAAAAAAAAAGTTATCCAGGATCTTTAAAGAGACTTTTATTGTAATTAAGGCTTAGATTGTGTTGAATTAATACACATTGTTTGAAGCTAAACAAACAAAAATAGAAAGATTCTTTGTCACTACATTAATAAATCACAAAAATATGGCTACGACCAAATTGCAAAATGTCTAATTCGATTCCTAGTGTAGATTGATTTAATGAATTTTTTTTTTACAAATAACATATAAAAATAAATAAAACAAGTAAGAGTGCTATATTTGACTATGCCCAATCTTATATACCCTGCACCATATATGTAAACCTAGTTTAATAAAGTAACTCCAATCAAAAAAATAAATATTAGTGTGACAGAGAATTAAAAATAAGAAAAAAAGGACATGGACATGCCGATTTTCAATAGCAAAATTTTCGAAACTATGTCTGATCAATTGGCGTATTAAAATTTTCTTTAGCTCTTCTAGTGACTTGGGCTATCGTCTGCATTAAGTGTTGGCATGTAACCAACCTAACGCAGAATGGAATGTAAGCAAAAATAAAAACGTGCTTTGTTTGTAGGTATTTTTTGTTAAAGCCTTAACATTTCTGTATTGGCTTCTAATATAACTCTCATGATGTTTTTAAAGTTTTTATACTTAAAGGAAATGTTGTTGGCTTTTCTAAAAATTTGGATAAAGGTTTCCTAACAAGCTGGCCCTAGCAATCGGCGAAATACGTATAGATACCTGCTATTTCAAACCAACAAATAAATTGCATTTTTATTTGAAAATGTTATGGGATTATAATATTATAAAAATTCCCAAAATAATCTTACAAATAAAGATTCTAAAGAAAATTAATTAATTGGACTTAATAGGCGTCGCTGCTTTTCATTGTAAAATGTTATTTTTCACGTGTTTGGAGTGGAGCAAACAAAGCTGTAATATCTTATACAGTGCCTAAAAAGGCTTTAAAATAAGACCTAGACAATGCCGGGTACAATAAGCTGGTATATGTTATAAAACTCATTGTAAGTTTGTTTGTTTGTTCCTTCATTTGTTGGTGCGTCAATCACGGCTAAACGACTGAATCGATTTTAATGAAATTTGATAGGGGGAAGATATTTTCCCATATATTTTTGAATAGCGGACTAGGAGGAGAGAAAAGCTTCCTCCTTTTCCGGAAAAAATGCTTTCATGCTGATTTAAAAGACAAAATCGATTTTCACGAAATCCGCAAAATAGATAGATAGAAAGTCCAATACGCAATGTCTATTTCCAAAGCAAGAATCTACATGAATAGGAAGAAGAAAAAAACAAGCATTTACGGCTGCCCCGATTTTTTTTTATTTTAAAGAGAGGTTGCACTTCAGGCAACAATGCGTATTTAATAAGTAACCGTGCTACATTCTTTGGGAAAGGGATAGAATGAGGAAAGGTAGATTGTGATAGTATATATTTTACTTCGCCGGCGAATATGCTATGTAGAAGAACCGGTGAATGAGGCTGCGTCCACCAATGTTAAATTCTGAATTTGGATATACATAGCAATAAACAGAAAAAAAAAAACATATTGAGCGATAGATATTAATTTAGAAGTTCCAAGAGTGTATGCTTATTGAAAAGAGTTTGGAGAGAAAAAATTGCGTTAAATCAATTTTAACAAAAAGGGATTTTAAAAGATATTTGAAATTTAATTTAGTTTGATTTAATTTAATAATATTTTCTTTGAAAAACGTTCGCATACATTTGTAAATAATTTTTCTTTCCAAAAATGTCTAGAAATTAAATTAAAAATGAACCAAAAAGCCGAAAATAAGTCAATTTTCATTCATTTATAAGATGGATGGTTCAAATCATGATTGGTAAAAAATTTAAAATTAAAAAAACAAACAGGCAATATGATACTGGAACAGCATCTATAATGTTGTGAGCAAACAATTATGAATAATTAAAAATAAATAAAAAAGTTGCATTTCGTGGCTATACCGAATGTTAGCACAAAAAAGCAACAACAAAATTACAAAACGAGTTACAAAGAGAATGACAAAGAAATGCTTTAAGTTGTGTGTGAACTTCGTCTCATCAAATTAACATTAAGATTAGTTGGTTAAATAGATGATGTTTACGACGTAAGTACATAACATAAGGTAGATAGATGCAAAGAATGCTGATGAAGGATGTGGCGGTCCAGAAAATGCTGCATTTCATTCTGCTAGCGTCTAATTTTTCTTGATTTCTTTGGAAAACGTCCATTTATGCCAGCATTAACACATACGGACATGTATTCGGCATTCGTAATTTTCATTTATACAATGCTGAGCATACCAGCTTACCATATGCATATGTACAATAACAACATAAGCTCTTAATGTTACAGATTAAATTCAACATTTCTTGTAGACACAAAATTCGTAAGCTTATTCATATTATAACACCAAACTCTGCAGACATCTTACCTTTCGATATGGTGACAAAGACACTTGTTTCAAATTTTAAGCTTATACATGTTACCCTTCATTTGCTGATTCTACATATCGTTAAATTCTTTTTAGTCGTACAAGAGCAAGAGCAAGAGCTTAATGGAGCCAAATTTTAAACGAACAGTACTTTACTTTGGGATTAGACTTATTTAAGCCAGATTAGCAAATTTTCTTTCTTCTTTGTTGTAGACAAACATTTCTACTAATCAGGCTAAAATATGCCAATGCCATTAAATCAAAAAAATGTTTATGTACTTCTGCAATCACACACATACGAACTTTTGTAATGAAAAAATGCAAAAAATTACTAAAATTCAAATAACTTAATTAGCAACTACAACAACAAACAGCCTATATAAAAATTTTTCAAAATAATGTTGGCTTTCAAAAAAGCTTCCGTGTGTATTTTAAAATTCAGCTATTCCTTCATCATCTATGTAAATCTACTTTAGTGAAGTAACTCCAATAAAAAATCAAATATTGGGGTGACAGAGGATTAAAAAATAAAAAAATTTTGGTACTGCATATAAATAATTTTACATAAAAATAACATTGGCTCTCAATGGATTAAGCATTTTTAAGAAATTTTTGCATTTTCTAAAAAGATCTCTTTAAAAGCTTTAAATTCTTTAACGCCTAATATATTTATGTTTTTGGTTGGAGTTACTTTATTGTTCCAAATGACAGGAAAAACTTTGAGGTAGGCGTGGTGTTTTGCCTGCTGCCTCGAAGAACATGGAACAATTATGCTGATTGCCAATAGCACCTCTTTCGACACTATATCTGATCGATTGACATATTTTTTTCTGAAATCAAGTTTGCCTCGACACTAACACGGACATACAGACAGGCAGAGGGAAATCGCTCAATCGACTTCGCTATGCATAAGAAGTCAGAATATATATACTTTATGGGTTCGAAAAAGGATATTGTAGATATTACACACGGAATGACCCTTTTTCCACTTTTTGTGGTGAAGGGTATAAAAAGTATACTAATCTGAAATTGTGGATAATTTTATAATTTCCATTGCTTCTAAAATTTTTGTAATTTTCAAATTACAATCAAAATTAAATAAACAGAAAAATGTTTATTGTCTCGTTTCGTTTGTTGATTAATACTGCGTTTCCATTGACTTGAAATCAACTAGTTTTGAGAAAAACACTTCGAAGCGTTTTTTAATTTCGAATTTTTGACGTTGCACTGATATTTTCTCCGTAAAAGACCAAAAAACACTATTTAATTTTTTGTAAAAAATCGTTTTTATTTTTAATTTAATTTTTGTTTTACATATTTTTCTTTTTGTATTTTTTTAACACTTTTTTTGTAACAAAAAAGATTATTGTTTTGAAAAATTTTAAAGTAATTGTCACTTTTTCGATTAAATCATCCAATATGAATAGATAGAACGGAGTTGAACTTGAATATCCTAGACACAACACAGTGTTGCAAAGGCAAAGTTAGTTTGAAAAAATACATTTTCGACATGATTTTAAATAAATCAAGTGATTTAAATGGTTTTGGTAGCATTAAAAATGTATGGAAAATCAAGTAGCAAAACACTTAATGGAAACGCATTATAATAAACGATTAAGGCGAATTTATTCCAGGTGGCAGCGCCGCTACAAAAAAAAAGATTAACAGGCGTTTAAGTGTATGGGAAACTTCAAAATAAACTTGATTATTTCATGTTTTTCAATAAGCTTTGTTTTGTAAACTCTATTTTAAAGAATATAAAAAAAGAACTTTTGTAATGAAAATGATACACTTTTGATCAAAATGCAAGAATTCGCTATCACTATCACCTTATAATTAATTTGTCTTAGTGGTAGCGATGGCGAATTCGTTAGTTTTCGGCGTACGCCCGAATGTCAAACTACATATAAAAAAATTTGCCTTGGATTTTTTATATATGGAGTTTGACAGTTAGACTAACGGCGAAAATCAATGAATTCGCCGTCGCTACTACCTTATATTTGATTCGCCTTGGAACTTTCAAAACAGTTCAAAACTATCAAACGCATTGTCATACTGTTCTCTCGTTTTGACATATATAATCAGTACATCCGGCAAATCATCATGTTTAGATTGACGTTTGATTGAACAACGCTATCAAATAATCCAGATACATTTTAAAAATCATTTAATCAATCTATTGTTCAGCGATGAAGCTAAGCGAGGTTTTTTCAGGAACAAAATTGCCGTGTGTGAAGTGTATCCAAAACAGATTCTAGAAAAATGCACTGCTTGGTACAGTTTACAAGCTGAACTTTATTTCTTCATAAATTAAGCCGAACGTCGGGTTATGGCTGATAATGATCGTTACCGAACCATAATCAATAAAAGTTTGTTTTTAATTAATGATAAGAATGTCGCTAAGTGCCATACAGCGATCGCAACTGTCGACTCGTTGAAAAGAAAATTTGACTGTAATTTGCGAAATGCACCTGTTATTTGGCGGTTTGATACCTTCCTTCATAGGCCATATGAAGCTACTGGTTTATGCAGATAAATCCACATTGTTGGTTTTATTCGTTATTTTTAACATTTTTAAGTTTAACGGGTTTAAGAAACAGCCTTTTTGAATAATAATTATTTTTTTTAATAATTCAATATTAATTTCCGTAGGTCAAATACAATCCCAAAAATCATGATCCCAAATCAAAACGCATCGATGGTTCAGGACGCTGTTATCCTAATTGTGATTCGACTGTGTGGTTACGCTCCTGCCATAAAGAAATCATTGAACCTATAGAAGGTCATGTTATTGGTAAAATTCCCTGTTGGATAAATGGTTCATTGTTAAGAAATGGACCTGGTAACTGGCAGGTGGGTGATATGACTTTTCAACATTTATTCGATTGTTCTGCTCTGTTGCATCGCTTTGCAATACACAATGGTCGCGTGACATATCAAAATCGTTTTGTACAAACCGAAACTTTGAAGAAAAATAATGCCGCTCAAAGGATTGTGGTAACAGAATTTGGTACAGCTTCAGTATTAGATCCATGTCATTCGATTTTTGATAAGTAAGTTTAACATAAAAAAAGTAAGAGTTATATAAAATAAAAATTAATAAATGCCTTTCTTTGTTCTATTAATGTCTAGAGTTTCAGCTATATTTCGACCAGATAGTGGATCGGACAATTGCATGATTTCGATTTATCCTTTTGGTGATGAATTCTATACCTTCACAGAATCACCTGTAATACACAGGTAAAATGTTTCTTTTTACAAATTATAATTACAATAAGGCAAATCAATTATCAGATATCATTGGCGAATTTAATTATTTTCCTTATTGGCAAGGCGAATCAATTACCAGGTGATGGCGATGGCGAATTCATTAAATTTCGCCGTTAGCCCGAATGTCAAACTACATGTAAAATATATTATACAGCATGGTATGGAGTTTGACATTTAGAGTTTACGGCGAAATTAATGAATTCGCCATTGCGGCCACCTGGTATTATTTCGCCATGTTATACAGGTTCAAGGCAAATAAATTAGCAGGTGGCAGCGTAGGCGAATTCAATAATTTTCGCCGTGAACACTACTTTCAAACTCCATACATAAAAAATCTGTGTACTATTTTTTATATATGAAGTTTGACATTCGTTTTTACCAGCAAAAAATAATAAATTCTCCAACGCTGCCACCTGGTAATTGATTCGCCTTCTACAGGTTTTTTATACATGGTTTTAAACAAGGCGAATTAGTTATAAGGTGATAGCGATAGCGAATTCATTCATTCTCGACGATATTCTAACTGCCAAACTACCTATCTAAAAAATTTACCTAGCTGTTTTACAGATTTTTTTATATATGGAGTTTGACAGTTAGGATACCGGCTAAAATTACTCGGCATCGTTACCACCTGGCGATTAATTCGCTTTCACCTAACTTAAAATAGTAAACTCCAAGGCTAAATTATGTACTAAAAGGCGGCAGAGGCGAATAAATATATTTTCAAATTAACGACACCAGAATATTATTAAATTAATTGACTTCCATAAAATAAACTTTACTTTTTTAAATTATCCCGATTAATCCGGAAACATTTATTTTCGCCGTTGCTGGAAATGTCACACTTCATGTATAAAAAATCTGCATAAAATTTATTCTATTAATTCTATTCTATGAATTCGCCGCTGCAACTACCTCATACATTATATCGCCACGTTAAACTCCATATATTAAAAAACCTGTGCAAGGCAAATCTAATACCAGCTGGCAGCCTTGGCGAATTTATACAGCTAGGTTACCATCAATACCGAAATCATGTACGAGGTAGGGACAGTGCCATCGCAGGAATTGTCAAATTTCATGTAAAAAAAATTGATGCTGATTTTTTATATACGGAGTTTGACATTTCCAGCAACGGCGAAAATTATTGAATTTGCCACTGACACTGTCTGGAACATCATTTCGCGATGTTACCAGCTCCCACCTAGTAATTGATTTGCCTTGAAACTGTATTTTTTTTATATGCAGCTGCATACAACATCATGTACCAGGTGATGGCCCATGCCGGAAACGTCAAATTCAATATATAATAATTCTTTACATAAAGTTTGACATTTCTAGCAACGACAAAACTGAATGAATTCGCTACTGCCACCACCTGCTATATGATTACGCCATGCTGGGTTGAATATTCCATCCATGGCGAAATAATACATGTGATCTCGATGGCGAATTCATTAATTTTCACCGTAAACGCTAAATGTCAAACACCATAAAAAAATTATACATAGCTTTTTTTTATATAGAGTTGGACATTTAGCGTTTACGGCAAAAATAAATGAATTCGCTATCGAGACCACATGTATTATACATACAAGGCGAATTAAATACAAGGTGATAGCGGTGGCGAATTCAATTCTTTTCCCATGTATTCTAACTGTCAAACTCCATATATACAAAATTTATCTAACTGTTATACAGATTTTTTATATATGGAGTTTGAAAGTTAGAATACCAGGGAAAAGAATTGAATTCGCCACCGCTATCACATTGTATTTATCTAACTGTTATACAGATTTTTTATATATGGAGTTTGACAGTTAGAATACCAGGGAAAAGAATTGAATTCGCCACCGCTATCACCTTGTATTTAATTAGGCTTGTTATACATGTATTAATACAGGGTTATTTTGACATTATTTCATCTATAATGACCGTTGCATAATTTCGCCGTGTGTTAAAATAATAAAACTTTTTTTTATTTTTTTTTTGCATTCAGAATAAATCCTCGCAGTTTGGCTACGGAGGGCCGTTTAGTTATTACCGATTTTGCCGGTGTAGTAAGCCACACATCACATCCCCACATTATGCCCGATGGCACTACCTACAATTTAGGTATGGCTACAACAAAATCTGGACCAGCATACAGTATCATATGTTTTCCACATGGCGAAAATATGTTTGAGAATGCATACGTTAAGGCGCATGTGCCATGTCGTTGGAAATTACATCCAGGTTATATGCATACTTTTGGAATAACTGAAAACTATTTTGTTATTGTCGAACAGCCGCTTTCAATATCATTAACTGAATTTATTAAGGCACACATGTGTAATCAAAATTTATCAGCCTGCCTTAAATGGTTTGAAGATAAACCAAGTTTATTTCATTTAGTTGATCGTAAAACAGATGAAGTGACGCACACATTCGAATCGGAGGCATTTTTCTATTTGCATATTATTAATCAGTATGAGGAAGAGAATTGTGTTGTTATTGATATTTGCTGCTACAAAGATCCCGAAATGATAAACTGCATGTATTTGGAATCGATAATGAATATGCAGTCAAATCCTGATTATGCTTCATTGTTTCGAGGGCGTCCTTTAAGATTTGTTTTGCCTTTGGGAAATACAGTTACCAACAGCTTAACAAAAAATAATGTTAAAACCAGCCAAAGGCAACGACTTTTAAAATCGTTTACTTTGTCGAGTATAAGTTCTCGTTTATATCAGCCTAAAATGAAACATTCACAATCACAAAACGAGGATATAACTTTTATGACCACAAATATTAGCGATTTGTGTAATAATAACGAAACTACGACAGATTCAAGTGAAAATATAAAATATGAATCTCTAGTGAATTTGGTGAACTTGGCCAACAGTAAGGCAGAAGCTTATGAAATGCCAGATCGACAAATATTCGTTAGACCTGAGCTTTTATGTGACTGGGGCTGTGAGACGCCGCGTATTAATTACGAAAATTATTTAGGTGAATTTTATTTTCTATTTTTTTCTTTTATTATAAATTATTAATTGTATTATAAAATTTATATATGTTTTTATCCACTAAATAATTTCTTAAGATATTGAAGAAATTACAAAAGAAAATGATAAATTTAGATATAACCTTTTCCACCTGTGGTGAAGGATTTAATAAATATTATATTGAAATGGTGTGTTAAATTTAAAGAAAACAGGGTAAACCAAGGCGAATTTATACCAGGTGGCAGCGTCGCTACAACACCACTACAGTAAAATGAAAAATACACTTAAATGTGTATGGTAAACTTCAGAACACAATTAATTACTGCACTTTTTCTAACGTTAAACTTTGATTTTTGTCTTTGCTTTATTGTTTAGATAAAAATCTTTAGTTTATTTAAAATGTTTGTTAGAAGTTTTCTGAAGAGTTAAGTAAGCGGTAACGAAATGGCCATCGTGACGTGCTTTGACACTCAATAATTAATATCGGTGATTAAATAGTTAATCGGGAAAATATCACGAAAAAAGTTTTTTTTGAAAATTAAATTTGAAAAAGTAAAAAATTTAAAATTTTATAAAATTATAATTTAAAACTAAAAAAATGAAAAATAAGGTATAGCTGCACATGTAGGAAAAAGAAACCAACTGTTACAAGTGATGATAAAAGGATAAATTAAATTCGGCTTCCTCTTGTTTAGTTAGCTAATTTTTAACGTAGTGCTCTGCAACAACAAACTGACATTAGGTTTTTGTTTTTGTAGCCGTGCAGCCACCTAGTATTTAATTCGCCGTGGTATAAAATCTTATTTTTATAGTTGCCCTTGAACTAAACATATTGGAAATACTACTTTTATTGAACTAAATTAAGTACTTTTTATTTTGTGTTTTGCAGCTAAAAAGTATCAATACTTCTATGCTATTAGCTCGGATGTTGATGCTGACAATCCAGGAACGGTAAGTGTTTGAGGACAAGCACGGCAAGTCATTATTTTTTTTGCCTTACACTTACGAGGCATATAGCGCTAATTATGTAATCTTTAAAGTTTAAAAATGGTTAAATTTTTCCTATTCAAATTTGAGGTTATTTTTTATTTAAAAAATATCCTCTTTTTTTGTTTGGAGTTATTCTGAAGTTCTTGCACGTCGTTATTTACTTTAAGTATGACGATGAAAATAACAGTTTTTCTAACAGTTTTTCCTTTTTTATATTTAATAAATTTAATTTTAAGCTTCTAGTATCAGTTTTCTTAATGATTTTTTCTTCTTCTATATTTCAGTGTTTTAATATTTTTATTCGAATTTAATTTACTTTATTCGTGCTTGATTCCTTTAAATATAAATATTTCATGATATTCTCATGAATTATTTATTATTTTAAACTAAACTAAAAAATGAAATGTATTACTGTGGGGAAAGCATATCCATATGGCCATTTCACTACTGCTCAAATAGCTCATCAGTGGATTTTACCCAATTTTTGTACAGAAACTAGAAAGTCTTATATCAAAAGCCAAATTGATTAAATGAGAACTCCATTGAATCAATAAGACAAAAGACAACAACTTAAAAATGTTTTATACAAAAAACGCAGCAAGCATTCAGAAACTATTTTTATTTTTTCTTTAATTTTTCTACATAAGGGATCCCATTGGGAACCATTCATATGTATTTGAAAGATTCAATGAAAAAATAAAAATAAAAATTGAAAAACAATTTTTATTAATAAGCAATGTGCACATGCATATATATGGGATCCCTTATGTAGAAAAATGAAAGAAGAAGATCAAATGAGTTGCAGAACACCAAACAAACAATTATTTATTAAAAAAAATCAATGTTTTTAAATCGACGCAGTTTTTAGGACAGACCAAAAAGTTTTCTTTCCCTACAAGCAATTAACGATTGCAATGAATTCGTCCCATACACAAGGTTGATTGCTTTGATGTAGTGTTAAGTAAAGGATGTTTTTAACAAATTTAATGAATTATTTTTTTTGAAAAAATTATGAACAGTTTTATTTATTTTCAGATTGAAAATTATATAAATTTTTGGTTGTGGCAATTATATTATTAATTAAACAATCGATTTAAAAATTTCTAATTAAATAATGAGTTGAATCAATTTTATATTTAACTAGATGAACCCGGTGTGCTTCGCTACCCCCTCGTTATTAAATAAAATTAAAAGTATTGCGAAAATTTAAGACTATATTACGATTTTTAATTTTTCTAAAAAGGGGCGGGGTCCCACCCACTTTTCTCCTGGTACGTATTCCTAATTATGCCAATACCATATGTACCAAATATCGTCGACGTAGGTCAAACAATGCCCAAGATATGACGATATTAAATTTTGTGTTATATGGGCGAGGCCACGCCCCTTTGTCCACTCCCAACTTTATATAGTCAAGAATATCCTATTGCGAAAATTTAATGACGATTGGTCCAGTAGTTAAGACTATATTACGATTTTTAATTTTTCTAAAAAGGGGCGGGGTCCACCCACTTTTCTCCTGGTACGTATTCCTAATTATGCCAATACCATATGTACCAAATATCGTCGACGTAGGTCAAAAAATGCCCAAGATATGACGATATTAAATTTTGGGTTATATGGGCGAGGCCACGCCCCTTTGTCCACTCCCAACTTTATATAGTCAAGAATATCCTATTGCGAAAATTTAATGATGATTGGTCCAATAGTTAAAACTATATTACGATTTTTAATTTTTCTAAAAAGGGGCGGGGTCCCACCCACTTTTCTCCTGGTACGTATTCCTAATTATGCCAATACCATATGTACCAAATATCGTCGACGTAGGTCAAAAAATGGCCAAAATATGGCGATTTAAATTTTTGGGTTATATGGGCGGTGCCACGCCCCGTTGTCCAATTAAAACTTCATATAGCCAATTATTCCTTCCAGAGTCACAGTAACATGCTGTGAAAATTTCAGGAAGATCGGTCCAAGGGTTTGGCCTCCTATAAAGCAGAAACATACAGACAGACATTCATTTTTATATATATAGATTAAAATAATTTCTTTCCTTTATTGTTTTTTTTTCTAAAGTAGGAAATCGTTCATATTGTTCCAGTAGTTTAGCTTTGGTTCTGAACCCTATTTTATTATAGTTTTCATTAATATTGGAGAATTATTTCACTTTGGCCTAAAAAGGGCCTCTTTTTATTTTATGCATTGGCAGCATTTTAATTATTTAAAAGCAATGCGAAGCCAACCAACTTTAAGAATATATTGGCATAGTAAACAAGCTTAGTCAAGCTGTAAAACCTGGATATGAGAACATTTAAAATAATATTTTTTAATGTTATTATGCAAAGAATCCCTTACGGTTTTATATTTCATGCAAACAACAAGTTAAATAAGAGATAATAAAAATTATTTTATTATTATTTATTTATTTTTTTTTTATATGCTGCCTTTTGATTTTGCAAATATTTTTTTTTCAAATCCATTTAAAAAAAGTATAAAACATTAATCTCTTATAATATCTCTTTGATTTCATTCTAATTTTTTATAATTTCAGTTAGTTAAGGTGGATGTGGTCAATAAAACTTGTAAAAAATGGTGCGAGGACAACTGTTATCCAAGTGAGCCGATATTTGTGGCAACACCCAATGCCCGGGATGAGGATGATGGCGTTATCTTGGCGTCTATGGTTTGGGGTGGTTTTAACGAAAACAAAGTAGGTCTACTTGTGTTGTGTGCCAAAACATGGAATGAAATAGGTAGATGTGTATTTCATACATCGGGACCGGTACCTAAATGTTTACATGGCTGGTATGCGAAAAATATTGTTTAAGAGAAAAAACCAAAAAAAAACAAAAAATACATTTTTAATTGTTAATAATTTAGATTTTTTATTTTATTATTTTATAAAATTAAAATAATTTTTACTCAAATTAAAACTTCATATTGATGATATTGTAAATAAATTCCTCCCATTTCTTTTGGAAAATTCTATTAATTTTGCGACGTTCTTCAGACGTGAGTATGGAATATCTGCAAGTAAAAACAAATATTTTAGATGCATGAAAAATAATTTTTAAAATAAGTCTATACTTTAATGAATTTAAAGCTAATTGTTTAAGAAATTTTAAATCTGCTTCCGCTGGTGCTAAGGCCATAAAAGCATAATAGAAATCATAACTTAAGCCCTTGGCATTCCAAAGCCCTGGATCATCAGCTGATATGACAATGGGAAAGTTTTCTGCTATTAAAACTGAAGCTGGATGATTTCTTAAGTCCCATATATAACCCAACACTTGATTCGACAGGGGACTAACTTCAATGGCAATATTTCGTTTTTTTACTGTAGACCACAGTTGTGGATGTTTAGGCAAAGCAAACGCATGACCAATACGTTTCGTATTTAACAGTAAAGCATCCATCATATTCCAATCCGTGCGACCATACCAGTCTATTTATAATTTAATACTCATTAATATTTTTATTCATTTAAATAGAAATTTTATAGAAAGATTTTACTTGTCTCGCCTGCATGAAAGAAGAAATGCGCAGTTGGCGGCAAATCAGACAACTCATTGGCAAATTTATGCAAAGGATCACCAGCATCTTCATTGCCAACTAAATCGAAACCAATTATAAAATTTGGCTTCGCATTACTAAATAAATTTAGAATTATGTTTTATGAAAAATTTTTTGATATTAAGTTTTTCTTTTTTTACTTTAAACTTACTGCAGTTGCTTGAATGTGGTGATACGTTGCATCATTTCGTCTACGGTGGCCTTATTCCTTTTGGCATAAATAATTTTCACACCCATAAAATCTGGATGTTTAACTTTAAAACCTTCCACAATTTTTTCTATCTCATTGGCCACTTCCAAGGAATTGTATGTAACATTATTGTCACCATATAACTGTAATAATGGAAAAATGCAAAATTAATGAAAACAAAATTATTCTTATATAATTTTATTTTACCAATTTTAGTTAAAAACTTAACAATTACCAAATGTGTTGGTTGTTGTGTACAAAACATACAGGCATGTGATGGAAATGGATCGATTTGAAAACGACTCGTTTTGAGATATTTTTTAAACAATAATGAAGAAGTTACCCGAAAGTAATTATAGAAATTAAATGGAGAGTTATTGAAAACTATATTGAAGGTATTGAATAGCAAGAATATCGCAACAATAAGTGTTCGTTTTTAAGCCCTTATGCATTCTCAACAATAATGTTAGATACACACGAGGAAACATGGAAGGAAACATAAGCATATTCCACTTCAGGATACATTGTGTGAAGCTATGTTTATTGTTGAAATTCAATATTTCCTTTCATGTTGCCTGAAATGTTAAACAAAAATATTTTTTGGATATTTTATGTTTCCTAACAATATGTTCCTTTGTCTGTATCGATGTTTACAGTTTTTCCTTCATTATTTCGTTGAAAGCAGTGATGGTGTAATGGTTGTTTATGATTTGGTTTTGCAAAATATTATATACCCTTCATCATATGTGTATAACTAAATAAACATACTAATCGGCATTAGAAATTTTTGCCTAGCTTTAATTTGTTAATGTCAAATTTTGCTTAGGGTTGTTGTCCTAGGTAAAATAACTGTGGCGAAAAAGTGTATGTAATAGAAAACACAACCATCTTTAGGAATGCAAGCGAAAGTTGAAAATAAATCTTGAGAAAAAACCGACTTCAAAACAGATTTCATCTGTTTGCCTATAATAGCTCAAGTGTATGGCCACATAAATAAGGTTACATTAACTACATCAAATTGCAGCAACTATAGGGTCATTCTTTAATTTCCAAATTTAAATTATATACTTGCTGTTGCAATCAGGTTTTGTGTAAATTTCAACCGTCTGTCTGTAGCGTTTCAACAGTTTGCCCACATACATCTGATTATATCAACTATTTATTTTAAAATATAACATTATTATACTTCTTATTATACAACGTTGTATACAACGGTTCCAAAACTACGGCCATATAGAACAAATTACATTAATTTTAGGTGCACCTTTTAATTTCTAAATTCAAATTCTAAGCTTCTTGTTATAGCGGAAATAGCAAAATAGGTTCCTTGTAAACTTTAGCTGTCTGTCTATAACAGTTCAAAAGTCCGGCCACATACACCATATTATATCAACTATTGGGACACCCGTTTATTTCTAAATCCAAATTTTATACTTGTTGTCATAGAGGAGTTAGTAATACAGGTCCTTTGTAAATTACAATCGTCTGTCTAACAGTGTTTAAAAGTATGGCCATATACCAAATTAAATAAACTATTGGTGCACCCTTTAATTTATAATTTTAAATATTATCAGTTGTTACTACAACGGCCATAGCAATCGTCATTGCGTCAAATTTACAAGCGTTTGTTTGCATAATAAAATTTGATGTATTTGTTTTTACTCACTGCTCACGTTGAATATCGTCTTGCTCAGTTTGAACTAAGTTAGATGAGCTTGTGCTCATTTTCATATGCATGAAAACAAGCTTTTGCTTTCTTTTGTGAGCTCTTGCTCAAATTTTGTTGAGCCTGTCTTATAGTTGACTCGCGTATACTAAAAAGGAGTCATTGCTGAATATTTTGTTTGTTTGTTGAGGGATAAGAATTAACACAAAGCAATTGTGACACATCAGTTTCTCAGATTTTAGAAATAATTTTTTTATAATTTATGTTACACATGTTTCTGCTGCTTGTATTTTTTTAATGCTTTGTAATAGACCCTTTTCTAGTAAATATTTATTTTGTTTAATTTTTTTTCGCTAAAAATTTAGAATAAATACAATAATACTCGGAAGCAACAACTGAATCTTTTAGTTAATTTGCGTTTCCCGGCCAGTGGACCTTTGCTTGGCAGATTCTTCTCTGCATCTAACGCTTCTATTTGCTATCATTTTATTTTTTTTTCTCTCTTCACTCTAACCGCCTTGACTCTTCCACTTTTCTTCTATGTTTCTTTTATTTTTCATTTATTTATTTATTATTTTTCTCTTTTAAGCTTTGTAGGTGAGACAAAGGGATCAAACAAGGGACCCAAATGGACTATGTAAATCACAGCTGCCAGCCGAACCTTATTTAAGCTAGATAATACTGATTGAAACTAACAGCAAAAAAAATTTCAATGAGCGAGTGAATTGAATACACACACTCTGCTTGTTAAGGCCGGTGCACATAGAATCCGTCATACGTTGTACTTTGACATATTCGCCTGAAGTCAAAGTAACGACGGATGAGGTTGGCACAATGAGTACTTTGCTGACGGATTTTAAATCAGGTGTTAATCTTTTCATTAGTGTTGCCAGGGAAAGACAGGAAAAAAAGATAAATTTTTTCAATTAAAGTTACATTTTGAAATTTTCCTTAAAAAAATAGTAATTTAATGTAATTTGTATAAAATCAAAGCGAATTAAATATTAGGTGGCCGCACGTTTACAAAGACAAAATCCTAATGTTATTTTGTTGTTGCAAACCACCATGTTGATGTCAAAAGTAGCTGGCTGAACAGAAGGAAGCCGAACTTAATTTATCCTTTTATCATCATTCGATACATTAAATAAAGTTGTACTAGTTGGTACATGCATATTGGTTTTGAAATTAAGTTTTATGAAATTTTTTGATTTCTAAATTATTTTGAAATTTTTAAAACGTCAAACATAAACCAAAATTAGCTGGGCTATTAAGACCACCTGTAAATTAATGCGCCTTGGTATAAAATATAGTAAAAAGTTTTATTCCATATGTCAGGGAAAACAACAAGACCAAATTCATTTACTGAACAAAAACAAAACGAAAATAAAAAAGAATAACGTATAAAATAAAATTTCATACCGATGCTACTCATGAGGATTTAAATTAGAACCCAATACTAATACTGCGGTATGGAAAAGTGCATACTCTCACCGTTAAATAAAATTATTTAAATTACATTTTTCTTTAAAAGATTGAGCTTCCATGAAATTTACTACACTAATTATGTTAAAAATGCCGTTATTAAAAATAAATTTGAGACTTATTTGCTTAAAACTTCAACACAAAATTACTGACAATTTTTCTGTAATATAATCCGGTACTTCCTGAAGGAAATTAAAGGAGAATTTTTTCTAAATCGAGATGTTTCTACGATTGTCAAATTTTTCAAGCGGAATAACTGAAGTTGCTACCAATTTTCGCAAGTTTGAACAGAACGCACCAAATGCAGCTCATGTTATTTCCCAGTTGGGAAAAAATTGTTGTTTCTAAATTTGAAACAAGAAACATTTCGTGATTTCTCTCTAACAGAAGAGAGTAAAACTTAAGCAATGTTATTTTTTGTTTATTTCAAACTAATTTTTTATATGGGATTTTGATTGCATTTGCAGGTGACCTTTGTAATTTAAACCGAATTGATATGTTAAGAAAGGTAGATATGTTAAGTGAGATTTTTATATTAAATTTCATTATTTGATATAAAAATCTCGTAATCTTTTAGTGATATTACTTTATTTCGTATTTGTATCAAAAGTTACGAAAATTTGACCTAACATAACAAAATTTTACAATAAATAAATTTTCAAAAGTTACAAAAGTGTTAAAATTGTAACCAAACGGCAATACTGCTTTTAATGTATGTGCAAAAAAAAATATGTGCAAAGAGAGAGTAAAGAGCACAGCAAGACAACAAAGAAGAAGAAGAAGCAATTAATAGCTGTCAAAGTATTCAATATACGTCAAAAGTTAAAAGTTGCTCAACTTTCATACTTTGAGTTGACGGAGACGTACTGATTGTGACAACACTCATAAGAAAACATGTATTTTAACTGAGTTGTCAGTTGAACAAGTTGAAGTTTAACGTATGACGGATTCTATGTGCCCCGGCCTTTAATATGACACATTGCACAGTAATTGAGTATTTATTTTTAGTTATTCTACTCACCGGTGACAAGGATGCCCTTAATTCAGCATAAATTATATTATCTTCACATAATTCTTCCAATAAACGTTTGTGATAATTACAAAAGGCCGGCTGATATTTATAAAGTTCATCAACTGTTTGAAAAATATTTTCAAAACGCTTCCAAATATTACGACGATCTGTCAGCAAGGCTAAAAGAGAAGAAAGAATAGAAAACTCATATAAAGAAAAGTTCTTTAATAAATTTATTTTCTTCTGTGGATTACATTCTGGATGCATGCTATACATGTTTATATGTTTCTCCAGCTGTTTTTCATATAATCTTTTATCCTCGGCATTGACACGTTCCAAGCACACATTTTGCACTTCACTATGACATTTGCTTTGATCGTAGGTGAATATCATTAAGCCACTTACATCTCGACAAGTGTATAAATTAAATAGATTTGTTAAATTGCCAATAACCCATTTGGAACTTACTATGCCCTTGTTGTGGCCATGTAAAAATGCTCCTTTGGGCATTTTTTGTATAATTCGAAAGACTTCACTTTGACGCAAATATTGTTTGCCTTGAAAGAAATGCATGGCTGGCGGATATTTTGTTGGATCCTTAAAACCCTCTGTAATCTGTGATAGAAAAGAAAAAAATTAAATTAAATGGAAATATTTAGTTCCATATATAATTACTTCTTCCTTTTTGGCATTCATTAATATGCTGTTGGCTTTCTCCTCGACCGATGATAACCAAAGACTACCACCCAAGGACGACATACGTTCAGCTTCCATTATTTTATTACGTAAAGCATCATAAGCTGTAAGAATTTATTGTGAATGATTGGCATTTCAATTTTATAAAAGGGGAAATAAATGCAACAGATGTGAGAAATATTCTTGTGAGGATTAAGTTGTTAAGGAGCATTAAAATTAAAGACGGTTTTAGGCAAACAAATTAAATATATCAGCTCTAGTTCATTTTTAGGGTTTCGTACACAAAGTGTAAAAACGTTACATTTTGGTTTATCCGTAATCGTAATAGATAGATTCTTGAACTTTTCATAGCCGCTATAACAGCAAATACCAAAAGTCAGAACCACAAATATCGATTGCGTTATTTCTTATGAATTTTTTGACATAATAAAAATAAATATTTTATAAAAAATATTGAAATTTGAAAAAAACTTAAATTTATATAACTGTGCAAAAAGATTTATTGAAAGTTCAGAAAATTTCTGAAAAATTGTTAAAGGGTGAGTTAGAGACATGTGTAAAAAAAACTTGAGTTTAAAAAGTTTTATTTACTTCACAGTGCAGAAACGTGAAGTATGAAATGTAAAACGGGAATGTAATGTAAAATGGCGTCTAAAGTGTAAAGCATGATAGCGTGGCGAAATGGGAATGCTTAGCGCTGAGTTAAAAGTTCTTGTTACAGTCATGAATTGTATTATTTGTTTTCTTTTTTCATAAATAAAGATAAATATGAAAATTCAAGGTTGTATTTAATTCACAATAACATTTTGTATCGACTATTGGATCAATTTTTAATTCGATTAGCAACAAATTCGCTTCTCATGACGAATCTCTTTTCTCTGTGTTAGAATGCTATACGTGGCTATGCCAACCCTTAAATACCCTTCACCATATATTTACATGTAACCACTAGTATCATACTGAAGATTTCCCATTGAATATTTTAAATAAAAATCGCTATAAGCAATTCTTTTCCACCATAAAGTTTATTCGTTAAAAAAATTTTTTTCCGAAAATTATAAGTTTTGTTTAGGTACAGAGTGTCCGCCGGGACAGTCGTAAATTAGACACGTGGCACATTTATTAAAAATCTTCGATAAGCCAAAGTGCTTAATCGTTAAATTATTTTATCAAAATTAATCATCGATTACTTTGAACTATGAGAAAGTTAAGCAAAATTTTTGGCAGAAACAACAACACGCACTATTTATCTTGTAGGTTATAGGTCCAGGCATGGTCCACAACGTACTGCAACATCGGCTGAAAACATTGCTGCTGCTCAAGAAAGTGTTTAAAATAATCTATCAACCTTAATTCGACGCCGTGATCAGAAGCTTGCTCTTCGAAGAACAGCCTTGGCCACAATTTTGCACAAGGATTTGCATTTGTTTCTATTTAAGATTTACGCCGTCATACATATGCTAATAGGATGCTACAGCCCGCCCATGACAAGCCCGATTTTCATGAAAAAATCACAGCGAGTTACGGGGCAGATTTTTATTTGGATGAATATTAGAATAAAGAAAATAGTCGGTTCTGGGCAATGGAAAATCCTTAAATTGTTCTTCAGTCACCTTTGCATCCATTAAAAGTGACAGTCTAGTGTGCAATTTGGCCAGAAGAATTCATTGGACCTCACTTTTTTGAAAATGAAAATAGCGTAACGGTAACTGTGAATGGGGAGCTATATCGCTTCGATGGTCATGGACCGATTTTGCTGGTTTCCAAAAGCAACTCTTTCGGCACTATGTCTGATCGATTGGGGTACTTAGATTTTCTCTAGCTGATCTTGGCAAACTTGATTTCAGCACTAACACGAACGGAGAGACAAACACCGTTCAATCGATTCATAAGAACTCATAAGAACTCAGAACATACAAACTCTTTGGGGTCGGAAATGGATATTGTAGGAATTGCAAACAGAATGACGAACTTAGTTACACCCTTTTTCACTTTTCGAGGTGAAGGGTATAAAAGCGTCCTTTTCCACCTGTAGTGAAGAGTATAATAAAAGAAGATTATAATCCATATGCGGAACTTAGTAATGAGTGCGAAATTGTTCGCAAAGGTTTTGTTGATACTGGATCTAATCTTTATGATTTTATATCATAGCAGCGACCCGTGTGCAAATTGCAAATTATTACCGAAAGACGCAAATTTCATATCTATATATATAAAAATGAATGTCTGTCTGTATGTTTGTGCTTTATAGGAGGCCAAACCCTTGGAACGATCTTCCTGAAATTTTCACAGCATGTTACTGTGACTCTCGAAGGAATAATAGGCTATATGAAGTTTTAATTGGACAACGGGGCGTGGCACCGCCCATATAACCCAAAAATTTAAATCACCATATTTTGGCCATTTTTTGACCTACGTCGACGATATTTGGTACATATGGTATTGGCATAATTAGGAATACGTACCAGGAGAAAAGTGGGTGGGACCCTTTAGAAAAATTAAAAATCGTAATATATTTCGCAATAGGATATTCTTGACTATATAAAGTTGGGAGTGGACAAAGGGGCGTGGCCTCGCCCATATAACCCAAAATTTAATATCGTCATATCTTGGGCATTTTTTGACCTACGTCGACGATATTTGGTACATATGGTATTGGCATAATTAGGAATACGTACCAGGAGAAAAGTGGGTGGGACCCCGCCCCTTTTTAGAAAAATTAAAAATCGTAATATAGTCTTAACTACTGGACCAATCGTCATTAAATTTTCGCAATACTTTTAATTTTATTTAATAACGAGGGGGGTAGCGAGGCACACCGGGTTCATCTAGTGAATAATAAAAATATAAAAAATTTTATGATATTGCGAAAACTAACAAATGATCTACGTACACATAAAATACAATGGCAATGACAGTAAAAATGAAATTGGTCGCTGATATTATTTAATTTATAATAAACAGATATAAAACAAATAGTATAGTATTTTTAAATTGTTTATAACTACTTTGTATCTTTTAAAACCAACAAAAACATGCGTTTTCGCACCTGTTGTTAAATTTTCATAAACAAGTTTTATTTTGGGTGTAAAATTTGCTAATAATTAGAAAAAATTTAAAAAAAGAAAGAAAAGATAAACATTCTATAATGATTTTAGCACTATTAAATCACCAGCACTGCTGTCAACACTCACTTAATTCCATTGTATTAACCGTTAAATAAACATTTAAAAACACTGTGAATAAAAATAATTTTGAAAAATTTAATTTAAACATTTTTTTTTAATTCCTTTATTTAACTTTAACTTTGTTAAACTTTGTTTGTAATTAAAATCTTTTTTCTGTTTTTTTGTAATATGGATTATTTAAATTTACAATTTTAGTTGTTAAAGGTTTTACAGATGCTTTGCTACTAAATCCAATTGAAACTGAACAATAGTTTAATTCTTGAATTCTTGAATTGTTTTAATTCCAGTTTTGATTGTGTATTTACAAAATTTTGCAATACAAAACAAAACAAAAATATGCAAATGTTTACAAGGTTGCCAGCTCTGGTGATAAGATTAACACGCTAGATAAGGGATTAAAAATTAAAAGTAATCTCTTTAGGTTTCTTTAATTTTTCTAAAGTGAGTTGTTGTTAATACTCGTATATAGGCTGTGAGTTGGGATCTCTTATCACATTGCGAGTGATCGATTTAATAAAAGAACACAGTAGTGCATAAAAAATCTGCAGAAATATCTATTAGATCTTTTGTAATTTAACTTAATTTTCAGTTTTAAAAGTTTATTTATTTATTTTATTTTGCTAAATTTTTTATTTGTATATCAAGAAATAAACTCTGTTATTGATTTAAAGAACTTTTGATGGGCGAAACTGTTAGATGTAATTTTTAAAATAATTTTTTATACCCTTCACCACAAAAAGTGGTAAAGGGGACAAAGGACAATGTTGTTCAGTGGTGTTTAATAAATGGTTATTTTCAAAACACTTTAAAATGGCAAAAGTGGTGCCTATTTTTAAGTCAAGAAAGGATGCTACATCTTCAAGTAGCTATCGCCTAATTAGCATGCTAAGCTGTCTTGACAAAGTGCTAGAGAAAATCATTCTTGGTAGGTTGTTGCATTTTACTGAAGATAAAAATGTTATTCAAAGTGAGCAGCTTGGTTTTCGAAAGGAACACTCAACAACACACCAAGTAGAAAGAAAAGTCAATTTTATAACAAACAAGCGGACTCGGCGAACTTCGCCTTGCTCCAATTTTAAGCCTTCAGACATTAAAGTAATAGTACAACACAATTCAGTTGGAAAGCCATTGAGGAATAATTTCACACAAAATTTCGTAGAAAAAAAATTTTTTTTTTCCAATTTTCCAACTTTTCCGGATGGATTTTTTCAAAATTTTCTTTCGTAAAAATCTTCTCTTCGAACAACTGACAAAAAAATTTACAGAAATTTATAAATATATAGATAAAAACCAGCGTAAAAGTACCGGAATAGTGTTTCTGGATGTAGAAAAGGCTTTTGACACAGTTTGACATAATGGTCTCATATACAAACTTGGAATATTTAGATATCCACTTTATTTACAGAAGATTATTCAAAGCTTCTTAAATGAAAGATCGTTTGTAGTAAACAATGACAGTGATTACTCCTGCCAGAAAAACATAACTGCTGGAGTACCCCAAGGATCGATATTAACGCCTACATTATATTCAATTTATATATCAGATTTTTAAATACTAAAGGATCAGTCCACAACTTTGTATGCAGATGATACTGCTTTAATAACAAGTAGCAAAAAATCAAATGCGATTGTCAAGAAAATGAAGAAAGGCCTGCTGCATGCACAAAAGTTCTACTCAAAGTGGAAAATTAAAATAAATGAAGCTATAATCTTCCCCTTCAATAAATCACCCAAAAGAATTCCTACACTTCCCTTGTCTCTGAGTGGAACAGTCATACCTCCTAGTGAAACCATTAAATATCAAGGCATTGTATTAGATAAAAAGTTAACTTTTAAACATCATATTCTTCAAGCCCGTGATAAAGCTGTACGATACGGTAGAGCTCTATTTCCTTTACTACGAAGGCTGCTCTATATATTTCTGGCCTAATAGTGAAAATTCGAATATTTATAATCAAAAATGGTTTTATTGCTTTTCAAAGTATTCTCCAGCATGATTTATACACTTTTGCATGCGCTAAAACCAGTTGCCGAAGCACTTTTTTCACTCCGATTGAGACACCTCTAAAACATTGTTTTTGAACACTTCAACAGCTTCTTCTGGCGACGAAAATCGTGGACCACGCATTTTTTTCTTGATGTGCGGAAACAAGAAGAAGTCATTAGGTGCCAAGTCAGGGCTGTACGGCGGATGACCCATTAATTCGACGTTTTGGCGGGTCAAAAACGCTCTGGTTTGAGCCCATGTGTGAGAGCTCGCATTGTCATGGTGAACAATGAATCGTCTTCTCTTGTTGGTTTTTCGAATTTCTCTGATGACTTCAGGCAAACAAATTGTAGTGTACCACTCAGAAGTGACCGTCCTACGTTGCTCAAGCGGAACAGTCACCACATGACCAGTTTTGCCGAAGAAACAGGCGACAATTTGCTTCGAAGTGCTTCTTCCACGAACAACTTTCGTTGGATTTTGCTCGTCTTTGAAGACCCACACGGTCGATTGTTGTTTCGTTTCGGGCTCATACGCATAGATCCATGATTCGTCACCTGTGACGATCTTATAAACGTCTTTTGAAGCACCGCAATCGTATTTTTGCAACATTTCTTTGCACCAATCGACACGAGCCTTTTTTTGAGCGACTTTCAAATTGTGCGGGATCCAACGAGAACAAACCTTTTTTACGGCCAGGTGTTCATGCAGTATCGAATGTATGCTGGTGGAAGAAATGTCCAAGGATGTCTCTATCTCTCGGTATATCGCATGTCGATCTTGCATTATGAGTTCACGCGCGGCATCAGTGTTCTCTGCACAACAACCGTTTTTGGACGAATTTCACGGAATTAGTCTTTAAGCGAGCTTCAGCCACGATTAAATTCATTATACCAATTTTTCACAGTGCTATAGGATGGTGCTTCATCGTCATTCAAAGATTTAAGTTCATCAATGCACTCTTGTCGTGATAATCCACGTCGAAAGTTGTGAAAAATGATGGCACAAAAATGTTCACGAGTTATTTCCATTTTTTTCTATATTAATTTTTTCAAGTCACTGTAAACACCACAAATAATGGTTGTACGTCAAAACGTTTTGAGTACGATTATGCTTAAAAATGACAAACTTTCCAATGGAAATGTCAGATTGCACTTGGCAGCACTCAGTGTTGCCAGGCCAGAAATATATATAGCAGCCCTCGTATTCTGACTTCTTATGCATAGCAAAGTAGATTGAGCGATGTCTATGTGTCAGTCCATGTTGCAAAGGCAAACTTGATTTCAACAAAAATTTAAATACGCCAATTGATTAGAAATAGTCTCAAAATAGGTGCTATTGGAAGTCAGCAAGATCAGTTCATGTCCTTAGACGAACCGGGCAAAACACCACGCCTATCTCTAATTTTTCCATATTTATTGAAACAATTAAATAACTCCAATCTAAAAAACAAATATAAAGGGCGAGTGAGAATTAAAAAATAATAAAAAAATTAAGAGAAAAAATTAGCGGTCGCTCATATATTCCGAGTTACGGAAATTTGAAAATTTTTTAAATATCAATATGTGTATCATTTTACAGCTTTTAAAGAGATCCTTAAAGAAATACAAAATTTTTTTTAAGTGCTTAACCCATTAAGAGCCGATTTCATTTTTATGTTAAATTATACTATATATTATAATATATTTTATGCAGTAGCAAAATTATTTTTATTTTTTAATTCTCTGTCACCCCAATATTTGCTGTTTTGGTTGGAGTTTACTAAACTAAATTTAAATAGATGGGGAAGGATATATAAGATTTGGCATAACTTATTATTTATTTTTCATTACGTTTAAACTAAGCCGAGCAGATTATTTGCCGATGTACGAGTTAGAAAAATTTAAATTTAAAATTGTAAATATTATTTTATTTTGTTAATTATTCCAGCTTGTGGTTACAATTTTCTTTTTATAATTTTAGTTTTTTTATTCTCAACATCACTTTGAAAAACATCATCAGAAATTAATACAATTTAATATAGATAATAAAATCATTAAATTAAATTTGTATTTAATAGTTATATAAAGCAAAATTTTAGAAGTTCAAGCTCGACCACAAATTTTTTATATTGAATTTTTAGTATTTTACATGTGACAGAACTCTTCTTCGATCGAAAGTGGTTTCAGTTCCCAAAGTTGTTTCTTCACAAAATGAAAAATATTTTCACAATAAAACCACTTTTAAATTTCAAAGTCGAATATTTATTTTCGTTCATAGTTTGTTTTTTGCAAACTACTTTTGAAATAATTCATAAAATATTTTTTCTTTATGCGATCAGAGTTGATATTTTAAGGTCTGAAGAAAAAAAAACAACAAAATACTAAAATTATATTTTTGTTGCATCTTTTTTGTAAAATAGTGTGACACCTACGACGCCATTTTCAAGGGATTTTTAAAATAGGACAGAATTCAGACAGACTTTTGTGTGATTTAATCATACGATTGTGTATGATAGTGCATCCAGGGCTTTAGATTTACCTTGTTTGTTACTTTGGTGTGCACAATATTGCCACATAAAAATTAAAAAGTTAAACTTAAGCGTTTTTACGTACAAACAAAATCATTCGATTGAAATAGTTTATACGGGCTTATGGGATGTGTTCTAAATGAAGTTATATTAAATTAAGTAAATAAATAGAAACTGTATGGCCATCATTGCACTGTGGGGCAAAAACAAAATATTTAAGAAATAAATCAGCCATTTTGAAACTACATGTTTAGGTAAAAGCGATTAAAATAATATTGAAATATCAGATCCCATAGTGAAAATTTTAAGACTGTCCCTTAGTTTCGGAGCTACGGACCTCCAAAGATTGTATGTATAATATCAAATATTTTTTTTTGGCGGAATGAGACAATATTGAAGTTATTTGAAAGGTCATACATTTTTTGCTTAGAATTGGATTTTACACCCCGTAGACAACTTTTTGTTATTTTTTAACTGCGTCCGTAGACTAAATTTAAGCATTTATTTTCTTAATAACCCTGTTTTTTATCATGTTGACATAGCGTTGGCGCTTTTGTTTAGGTGCATCATTTTAGCGTTAAAGCTATGCGGAAGAAAACGTTCCCCTTTTCGCTCTTATATGGCTGTATGGCTGTTAGGTATTTGATAAATCTTGATACTCAATATTAAACTGTGAAAAGGAGATTTCGAAAAGTCCTTTAAAACAATGTATAAATTGTAATATCAGCTACAGTTAACAAAAAATTTGTATTTGAAAATTTAAAATGTTGTATTTTAGGAACTAAATTCAGTTTTTTAAATGAAATACATACTTATGTCACATTTTTACATATTTTTGGACATAAAAACCCCATCAATTCTTTTTCCATAAAAAGAAAAGGCAGTAATATAAAAATGAATTTTATCAATTTCCTAAATCTGTAATTTTGACACCTTTTAAAATTCTCTCTATTTTATTTAGAATATTTTATATGATCTTAAATCTCAAAGCTGTGATTTAAGCACGTTTAAAAACCACAAAGAAATTTCTAATAGTATTTTATGATCGCTGGGCTTAATATAGACTTTAGATTCAAACTTCAAGATATTTTAATTTTTGAATCTTTGATGTGTAATTTGGGAATAACGTGATTAGGTCTAAGCTTACATTGCTTTGTTGTTGAAATAGACACATGCATATAATTTTATTTGAGTACGTTTACAAGTTTCAATTGCATGTTAAATATCTGAAGGTCCTTTAACTCTTAACTTTAATTTTAAATTTTTTGTGGTATTTGGTAATATTTTAACATGTTCACGTGCTGCTAAAAGTAATACTATATTATGTTAGACATAATCTTAAATGTGTAAATGTGTGAAGTTTGCCTCAAATCTGGCAGTTAATTCCTAAATATAAATAAAGTTGAAGGTTGCAGAGATTATAGCGCCATCTTATGGGAAAAATTACGCTTATATACAACAATTCAACGAGTTGCTAAACATTCGAATTTGTGCCTTCAAATAATGTGTTTTTGTTAATCAAACTATTTGAAGCTGTTGGCAGACTACGTCAAACAATATCATCAAATAATTGTTTTTATTGTTTTTTAATAGCATATATGATGCACCAAATATTGTTTCCTTTTTATTAACTATAAATGTGTGTTTTTTCGCAAGAAATTTGGTGTTTCTCTATTTTTAATTTTTTTTTAATAAAATTTGTTTGTTTAATTTTGCTTTCATTTGATAGTAAATTCATTGATATAAGGGCAACAATAGGTGATTGTTTTCATATTTATAATTTAGTTTTTTAACTTGGTTCTAATATATATTGTTACGAAAATAAGATCTGGCAGCCCTTGTTGTTATTATTCGTATGAGCGTGGTGAATAAGTTAATTCAACTAATGGTGTGTATAGAATAATAACACAATTAGCCAACGAAAGCCGAGCAACCTCAATGGTTGCGTTGGTAGAGGTGCGTTCTGTAAACAGAAGATTGTGGGTTCGATCCCGCCGTCGGACATGCGCACAACGAAAAATAAAAATTGTTATAATGCAATTTAAAATTAATAAACAGCTGTACAAACATCCCGAGAGGCAAAAGACAATTATATGTAAAGCCATGGCAGATAATTTAGTGTAGACGTCCAGTTTAATATAAGAGTTACAGATAATTGTCAAGACGCCCTTAATAATAAAAAGTAGCGACTAGAGCAGGAAAATGTAACAGTATAACAACAGTGTATAGCAGAGGTGTGTTGTGGCTATTAGATTAAAAGGAGATGGCTGGCTTGGATAAATGGAGTTGTGGATATGTCTGTGGATGGTTAAGGTTACGAGTAGTTCATGTCTCGCGGGAGTAACACAGTAGCGTAGCGTGGATGGCTGCGTTTGTAGTAATAACGCATGTTTAGTAAATACGAGACCAAGGGTTCACAAGACCGGTAGGATCAAGAAGTATAGCCAGAGAAAGCCATAAAGATTGAATACAGAATAATGAGCCAGAGTGGTATTTGCAATCAAAAGAACGCGTATGTTTGTCTAAAAAAGGGAAAAACGTAACAATATGTTATAACAACATTTTTCGTACAACTCCTTCTTAAAGTAATGAATTAACAAAGAAATTGATATCGAGCAGTCCATAAAAAAACAACAAAAAAAACCATATCTGCATGAAGCAGTAGTCTGACTTTGTTTTTTAGAAATATATTTAAAGCTAAAATTTGAACATCTTTTAACCATTAGCCACTTTTGCACAAAAATAAAACATAGGAAATTACATCTTTTTGTACTATATATAATAAGAAAATAAAAGAATAGTACAGAGAGAAGGTGCTTTACAACTACAATATCAAAAAGTTTGCATCTAGGACATTCAGTGACATATAATTTAATTATTATTAATATAATCATATGAAAGAAAAGTCTCTAGATCTAATAAAATATTTGGTCAATTGGTAACTCTGAATTTCAACGCAAATATTTGTCCGTCACAATTTCATTACAAAAAAATTTTAATAATGATGTTTAAAATCATGTTTGATGATGTTTATTTTTTACTACAGCCCCTCATTCGTAATCAGTTTACTTTTGCACATACACATATTCATGCATAGTATACATATGTGTAGATGTTTCATTATCAATATCATAGCCATTATCACACTTTACTTTACGTACATATATTTTATTTATGTTGTCATTCAAAGGTGCACATACATACATCTAAAACAGTTTCATTTTCACCAACAGTGGCGCAAAAAAAAAACAGGAATAAATCTGTAGTTTCTAAGCTGTCAATTTTATTTACTTTTATATTCTTTAAACGTTGAAAATTCACGGTAATTATAATTTATATCTATGCTTATCAAATTGTATTATATTTTAAAACATGTATGCAATCTTAAAGCAATTAAAAAAAATAAAAAAAAAAATATTTTTAATTGAGTTTTATGCAAATCGAAATTTCATACTTAATGTTTTCAAAAGAAGATTTGCAATTTTACAAAAACTTTTATGGTAAGAAGAAAAATAATAAGTAAGACTGCTATATTCGGCTATTTCGAATCTTATATACCCTTCACCATATATGTAAATCTTGTTATACGAATACGATATCTAGAATACGATTGTCAACTATATTTTTTAAGATATCAGTATGGGTATCATTTAAAAGCTTTAAAGAGATCTCATCTTATATATATATATATTTTTTTTTATTCTCTGTCACCCCAATATTTGTTTTTTGTTTAAACTAGATTTACATATATATTAAAGGGTGTATAAGATTCGAAATAGCCGAATGTTGTGTAAATTGTTCACAATTTTTTTCGCAATCTCGTGTTGATTGTGATGAATGGCATCACACTTTTGTTATCAAATTCAATTTTCAAGTTCACTGATGCAATTTGTTGTATTAAGTAGTTTTGATTTGTTAAAAAAAATAATTGGTTTAACAAATTGATAATTTTTTGTACTATTTAAACAAATAAACTATTGCTATATTATATTGCTTGAGGATTTTTATAAAGTATAAATAAGGTTAATTATTCTCATGGTTTTTTTATAATTTGCATACAATTTTTAGTTTTCTTTTTATTAATTTTTTCAATAGATTTTTAATCCCAGGAGAAGCAACTAGACATAATTTTATGTGTCGTAACTAGGCGTTGTTAAAAAAAAAATTATTTTAGAAATTAGAAAAAAATGTTTTTTTTATGCTACAGAAATCATTGAGGGTAAAAAATTGCAGGTTCGAATTACTCCTTTCTCTGTTATAAGTTAATTAATTAATTAAAAGGTCAAGTTTACAATTGTTTCTTGATATTTGTGTTAGTGAACTCTTTTGCCTGCCGTTTAATAAATGCAAGTAAACCACTAGCTTTATTTACTATCATAGCAATATGCATCCGAAAATCCAACTTACAATCGAGAATGTTACCAAGATCTAAGAATTTAATTACTGATTCCAATTAACATCAATAAAGTGAATATTGTTGCGTAGAAATGAATTTCCGTGAGAAAGGCAGTTGCTTACACTTCTTTAAATTCAAATCCTTAGATTAAATCTACACGAATCATAAAACCTGATTAAATCCTGTTGCAAGAAGAATCTATCTTCCGACAGTTTGTAACTTTAAAAAATCTTCACATCATGTACGTACATTTAAACATTGCAAATATTATTACAAACGTCAAATCATTTATAAAAAGGGTAGTAAGTGACTCCAGAGTTTACAACGTTAATTCAAAATGATTGATAAGTGAATACCCAACTGTTATGAAATACTTCAATAATGATTCTATCCATGAATCAAGAAAAAATGATTGCGTATTGCGCAGGTCGGTTAGTTTGTTGGATAGCGTTCTCTCTCTTATGTGGGACGTCGGCATAGAATATTTTTCGTAAACAAACTTAATTTGTGTATGGAAAGTGCAACAGAATTAAAGCAAAAACCGTAAAAATTTATTAAAAATAAAAAATAAAAAAAAAGAGTTAACCGAATTAGAGTATGATGGTCTCGAAAACCACAAACTTAAAAATTATATCACAGATATTGCAGTGGCACAAAACGAGCAAGGTCCAACATATTCGTGGGTTGATCATGTATCTGAGGGCGGACTAATAGAGCCGACATCTGAAACTTTGAAACACATTGAAGAACTGAACCAAATATTTAAAAAAAAAAAATAATAAAGACGGTCTTCTCATTAAACAAGATTTTGTAAAAGATTTAACTAAACAGGCTCATCATATTAAACGTGATGAAATAGTAAAATAAGCTCTTTTTTAGAACAAAAATGTATTTTAAAATACGAAAGCTTAATGCGAAGCTTAAAGACTACAGCATGACAAAAGAAAAAAGAAAATTAAATAAAAAATTAACTTATTTTTTAAACATTTTGGTTTTAGTTTTATTTTAAAAACAAATTTATTTTACTTTTAGTTATTTGGCATCAAGGTCATTCATTAGTAATTATTATATATGTATTTCCTTTATAAAAAGATTAATTTAAAATAACTAATGATATAACTTTTAAAATTAATAATTTTTTATAAGAATTTTCATATAAGCCAAAATTTAAAACTTTGGTAGTCCGAAATTGCTCTTCTTCTTCTCGGGATTTAAGCCCATTCCCATTTAAAACTTTGTTCAAATCAATACAACCGTTTAGAAGTTATGCATTTATTTTCAGTTTTGCGTCAAAAATCTCCTATTGTGACGTAGATGCGCAGTAGAAAAATTTTTTGAACGGCTAAATGCGCAATCTTCTTTTCTTGAAAGAGTCCTACATTATTCCGTTATTTACATCAAGAAATAATTCAAGCATTGTGAACTACAGAGGAATTGTAAAGTTAAGTGCAACTCCCAAGATTTTCGAAAAATGTCTTACCCGTGCTTTGTCTCACCAAGTTTCAACACTAATAACTCCTTGTCAGCATGGCTTTCGTAAAAGATATTCAACAACAATAAATCTGTTACAACTTTCAAGCTAAGTTATCCGAGGACTGACTATTGGTCAACACATAGATGTCATTTACACTGATTTCATTAAAGCGTTCGACGAATTTAACCATGTTTAATTATTAAAAAAAACTTTACTTACTGGAATTTACCAAAAACTGTTTGAACTGGATAAGCTCATATCTAACTGGCAGATAGCAAGACTTCAATGCATATTATTGTGAAATTGGGTATTCCTCAAGGTGGCCATCTTGGTCTAATTTTATTTACGCTTTTCATCCATGATTTACCTACTGCTATCGAATTTTCAAATGTTACAATATACGCTGTTGATGTAAGAATTTTTCATAGTTACAAGAACTCTGACAACCAGAACCCAAAACTCCCTTCAACAGGATCTAGACAGCTGTTTTGTTTGACTCACGATGAACTTAATGGAGTTAAATTTAAACAAGTGCAAACATATGCACTTTTCCAGAAGAATTGATACATACAATTCGTTCTTTTTTGAGGGTTATCAGTTGGAAATTGTTGAGTCGATCCTAGATTTGGGTATTATATTAGATGCTAAATTAAACTTTATTCAACATATTACCATGATATCAAATAAAGCCCTTGGGATACTTGCTTTCATCAAATGATGGGCCAAGGAATTCACTGATATTCACATCACCAAGAAGATTTATACATCTTTAGTAAGGCCAATTTTAGAATATGTGTTCGTTGTTTGGGACCCACAGTATACCGTGCATAGTAATAATTTGAGTTCCTTAAAAACAATTTTGCTTAATGTGTGAAATAATTTTTCTAATTTAGCGTCATATAAAACCAGACTTCTTAAAAACAAAATTAATAAAATAATAGTTCCTTTACGATTGTGTGTGTCAGTGTGGCACCTAAAGCTTTTTTCTTGCTATTTTTTTTAAACAGGGGGCAAATTAGGACATTCGATATCGATTGAAATTTCAATATAATTTAAATGTAAATTTCGATCGATATCGAATGCTGTAACTTGCCCCCAGGTTAGAGGCTTTTATCAGATTTTCTTATTAATGATTCGTACGAAATGATTTTTTTTAATTAGAGTAAATTTTTATCTCATTTATTTATTTACTTTATTTTTTGTAAAGATTTTTCTTTTAAATAAAAGAATATAACAAAAAACAATTATGTGTTCAAGTTGAGCAAATAATTCAAAAACGTAAAAAATTATTTTTTTTTCAATTTACCACATGTTTAAATATTTACATCCAAATTGTAGATCCAAATTGTAATTAAGTATTTTTATAATAAAGTCAGAATACAGATAAACAAAAAGTAATCAGCAACAAAAACGTCAGCAGAAGTACACACAAGCGCACTCAACTAAATTAATAGAAATCATAATTTTCATTCTTAACGCGAATTGTTGTTCTTTTAAGGGATAATTGACCTTTAAACGGATAATTGAACTCTGAGGACAAGAATAAGCTCTGACCGACTCTCCGCCTCTCAACATGCGTATATTAAGGGCAGATCCATTAAGACGGCACTGCACACGCTTGTGGGGTTTATAAAAAACTCCCTAGGGCATAAGGAATATGCATTGGTGGCCTTTCTAAATATAGAAGGGGTATTCAACAACGTGAAACCGCTAGCCATTGCGATGGCCGTGCAGAGACTGAACGTAAGCTTTGTATAGATTCTTCTGACCAATAGGGTCATTACTGCCAGTATAGGGCAAGCTAGCATACATAGGGTAGCTAAGGGGGTACACCACAAAGGGGAGTACTATCACCCCTACTCTGGAACCTCGCCATGAACACATTGCTGACAAAAATAGAATCCTAGAGGTTCAGGACTGTGGCATATCAGGAAAGTACCCTGATACGCTATCACAATGTTTGCAATCGGCGTTGGGCTGTATCAGTAAGCGGTGTACTGAGAGCGGGCTTAGCGCGAAAGCTCCGAAGACGGAACTTGTGGTCTTTACGAGGAGAAACAAGATTCCCACCTTTCCGATAACACTCCTTAGTGGAGCTTGGGTTATCTGACAGGGCAAAGTATCTGGGTATCATCCTGGACTTAAAACTTTAATGGAACCATAGTGGGAGATCAGCAAATCCACTGAGGTTTCCTCGGGGACAGCTGGGCATATAAGTGGTTGTGCTGACAGGGCACTATATTATCGGTACCCATGCTAGGAGACTTAATCTTCCACATCATGACTACTCTAGGAGTTGTCAGGATAAGGATGACGAAGAAACGGTGGAGCATCTGCTCTGCCATTGTCCAGCTCTTTCTGCAAACAGAGCGGCCTTTTTCGTCAGTCCGAAACTGAATGGTCTTACAGACCTATCGGTCTGTGATGTTCTTAGGGTAAACTCGTTTATCCGTTCTTCGGGTTGGTTTGGGGATGGATGTTGATGGTAACATAGGGACCTTCATTGATCCTTTGCACATCCCTTTCCAGGACCATTAAGGACCCAAGTGAGTCATTTTCTATGCCGGCAGGCTATGCATTAGAAATTATTTTAATATTCCTAAAAAATAAATTGATTACTATTCGGAATCCCTGTTATTTATGTTATTTGTGCCTTATGCCTTCCGAGTTTCTTTCAAAATAATTAATTTTTTTCCAAAGGGGTGTTTCCTTTAGTTTCCGGGCACACAGCCACCTTGACTTCTCTTGACCAAGCGTATTCTGGACATCCAGAACGATTCACTTTTTCGATCATTGCTGGTCATATGTAACAAACAATGTTGTACTTCAAGACGTCAATTCTTGCTGGTTTACCGGCACGTGGCCCCAAAGGAAATAAACGGCAGCTGTTCATTTTTCGAAATTAACTTATCAAAATATTGTTTTCAATCAGTGGATGGTTGCGATCGTGGTATGGGACCAACCAGACCGCGAGTTCGGGCTTCATTTTTGAAGAAATAAAATTACTCTATATATGGGAATTTTGTTTATTAATAAACACGTTAACCCAAAAATCAGCATCATCGCTGAACAAAGTTTTGCGATACAACAGCAATCGATGAATGATTTTCAAAATAAATCTTTTCAGGCGTCAATCTATCGATTCCGAATGCAATAATTTGTGTTTACTATTGAAAGTCTTGGTTTGAAATTGAAAATTTTTTACAAAGAGCAACACAAATATATAAAATTGTTTCTTTGCAAAAAAATTATATTATCTATTATTTTAAAATTAAATATTTAAGTTTTAAAATTATTAGTAGATTTTTATAACCATTTAATATTACTAATTCGGCTTAAGTTCATGTACATATATCTTGATTTCTAAATTTGCTAAGAAAGAAAAATTATTTAGAAATAGATGTATTAAATTTTAAAGAAAATATTGAATCTAGCGGAATACGGAACAGCATTTACTGATAAATAGGAATAAGAGGAATATTAATAATCAATCAATATTTATTTTGGTTAGACGAAGTCCCCAAACAACCCATAGCTTTTTTCATGGCTCACTCTAATATTCTGCTTACCGTCACCGTAATTATACCCTTCACCACAAAAAGTGGAAAAAGGCATTTCTCAGTTTGTCAATTCGTGTGTAAATTTTACAATATCCATTTCCATTAAATATATATATTCTGACTTCCGTCTGTCCGTCCGTGTTAGTGTTTGCCGAGGCACTAGATCCGCTAAAGAAAATTTAACTGCGCCAATCGATCAGACATAGTACTTCGAGGCAGCAGGCAAAACACCACGCCTACCTTTTTTTTCATATCATATGGAACAATAAGTAACTTCATCAAAGAAAAAATAATATATGGGGCGACAGAGAATTAAAAAATAAGGAAAAAAAACTTCAAGTAAAAAAATTGGTACTTGCCTTTATTTTCCGAGTTAAGGGCCTCTGAAATTTTAAAGCTTTTTTTAAATATCAGTACGGGTATCATTTTAAAGCTTTTGAAGAGATCTTTAAGGAAATACTAAAGTTTAAAAAAAATGCTTAACCCATTAAGAACCCATTAACATATGTATGTAGGACTTAATTTTTTTTCATATTTTTTAATTCTCCGTCACCCCAATATTTTCTTTTCTAGTTGGAGTTACTTCACTAAACTAGATTTACGTAGATGGCTAATTTGCAAGAGTCAAAAACTGAGTTCAGTATGACAATCCGTTTGACAGTTAACAGTTTCGTAGGTTCTGATGGGCTTCAAAAAAACACCCATTATTTATTAAATTTTTTGTTGCCTATAGGCAACATTGTATTTACTCGTATATGCTTCTAATTCCCGTTAGTTTTATTTTATATGTATGCACGTGTTTATTCAGTAGGAGTTCCCGAAGTGCGAAATATTCAAGAGTGAATTTTGAAAAAAGCGTGTTTAATAAGAGTGTTTAAAATTGTTATATAAAATTAATAATGCGATAGCAAGTGAAAAATATAAATATATTGCGATAATATTATTATTTACAAGAAAGAGAAATTAAAAAAAGTTTTCAGTTTTTGTATAAAATTTTTATAAAATTACTGTTGCCTATAGGCAACATTGGTCGATTGGGTTAATTTTCAAACGATGTTAAATTCTTATCAATAAAAATATTTTATGCGTAAGCAAATAAATGCCAGAAATTATGTGCCTTCATTTGGTTTGTAACAAGAAAACCAAGTACCTAACAAAAACAAAAAAAACTGAAATCCTTTAAATTAAATTCTATAGAAATGCACTATTTCTACATGAAGACTTATTTCACTGCAGTAACGAAATCAATTTAAATTTGTTTGTTAGTTAAATGGTTTTTTTCATTTTAGCTAACGATATGTGTTCATAAGAAACAAAAACAAATTATTTCTAAATTAAAATAAAACCCTGAATCGAAATCTTAAAAACATATTTTTAATTGAAACATGTTTAATCATTTGTAAATAACAATAACTTTTGTTGTTACCCATATGTAAATACACACCAGCTTTTCATTTCAATTTAAATTTAAATAACATTTAAAATTAAATATTATTGAGTAAATGTTACTTGGTTTAAAATTTTGTAATTACTTTTTATAAAAACTATTTGGAATTCTTTATGGTTCATTTTGAGATTCGCTCATGAAAAATTTCTTCCGGAAGTCTATTGGGCTTTTAAAAATTCTCATAAATATTTTACAATTATCAGTCAGTGACAAAGAAAGTATAACGATCTTTTTCCTGTTTTCTTTGGGAAACAAACATTTGTATATAATTTTTCTTTCCAAAAAAAAAAAAATGAGGTTAGTCAAATCTTTGACCAAAAAGAGCGTAACCACTATTTTTCTAAATTCTTTTTAATATTTCCTGACACTTTCCATTACGAACGACGATTTATAATACGATTATATAATACGTATTGAGTAGGATCTTATTTTTGAACCGACTTCAAAAAAAGAAGATCTTAGTCATTTCTGATCCGACTTTGAAAATTTTTAATAATATGATAGATTATGCTTACAGATTGGTCCCGTTATAAAAACAGTTCATAATCTTAAAAATTAAGGGGTGTCCCCATACAATATACATATTTTTTACGTTTATCTTGAATTGTAAAGGGCACTTCTGTAAAATTTAAAATGACTGCGTATTACTCTAGCTCCCAATAACAAAAAGTTATACAAAAATAATTCTAAAAATTAAAGGGTGCCCCAATTATTGATGTAAATTTACTTATATGTGTCTATCTTTTGAACCGTTATAGACAAACGCTTGCAAATTGGACAGAATGTCGATTGCTATGGCCGTTATAGTAACAAGTATTAATATTACGAATTAAAATTACAGGGTGCGCCTATAGTTCATTAAATTTGATGTAAATGGCCAACCTTTGGATAGTTGTAGACAGACGCTTGAAATTTACAATGAACCTGTATTGCTAAGTCCGCTATAACAACAAGTATAAAATATGGATTTAGAAGTTAAAGGGTGATGTTATTTCAAGTGTGTGGCCATACTTTTGAACCGTTATAGACAGAACGCTAAAACTTAAAAGGGACCTTATCTTCTAAGTCCGCTATATCAACGAGTTTATAATTTGAATTTAGAATTAAAGGGTGACCCATAATTACTGTAGATTTACTTACATAGGCCTATCTTTTTACCCGTTATAGACAAACGCTTGTAAATTTGACGCAATGTCGATTGCTATGGCCGTTATAGTAATAGCTTATAATATTTGAAATTATAAATTAAATGGTGCATCAATAGTGCGTTTTATTTCGAATATGGCCATACTTTTAAACAGTTGTAGACAGACGATCTAAATTTACAAAGAACCTGTATTACTAACTCCTCTACAACAACAAGTATAAACTTGGATTTGGAAATAAACGGGTGTCCCAATAGTTAATATAGTACGGTGTATGTGGCCGGACTTTTGAACCGTTATAGACAGATTACTGAAATTTACAAGGGGCATGTTTTGCTAAGTCCGCTATAACAAGAAGCTTATAATTTGAATTTAGAAATTAAAGGGTGTTCCCAAAATTAATGTAGTTTGTTCTATTTGGCCGTATTTTTTGAACCGTTGTATACAAACACCTTAATTTTAGACAGAATGTCGACTACTTTAATTGGTATAATAAGAAGTATAAAAATGTTATATTATAAATTAAATAGTTGATATAATGTGATGTATATCGGCAAACTTTTGAACCGTTACAAACAGACGGCTGAAATTTACACATAACCTAATTGCTAAATCTACTACAACAGCAAGTATAAAATTTGAATTGGGAAATTAAAGGGTGACCCTATAGTTGCTTCAATTTGATGTATGTTGCCAAACTATTGAACAGTTGAAAAAGTATAAAGTTTGGAGATATAAGGGTGTCCCAACAGTTAGTGTAATCTTATTTATGTGGCCATACATTTGAACTGTTATAGGCAGTCAGATGAAATCTGTTTTGAAGTCGGTTTTTTTCGCAAGAATTATCTTTATAAATATTTGAAAATATCAAATAAAATTTTATAATTAACGGTTACGTCTTTTAATCAAATATTTTGAGGTATGGTCAGACCTTTAGTAAACATATAAAAATGGTGTTAGAAAAGATGAAAGGGATTAATTCTAAATGGTTTGTTCTCAAGTTATAATGAAATTAAATTAAAAATTCCAAATTATCAAAAAAAAAATTTTTTTTTTTAAATTTCCACAGTTTTAAATTTCAACGGATAGAGGGTGATAAAACGGCAAATAGTTATAATAGTTACCTTTGTTATGTGTATGTTATATCCCTTCTAACTGTTCCTAGTGTCTCATTGGCAAACTAATCGAGGCATAATGGCTTTCTCTAGGAACGTCGGATATTGCCAGCCACAACCCTTAAGTGTGGGATACAGAGAAAGGTCGTCTTATCACTGGATGAATATAATGCTTCTACCAAGACCTTATAACGCACGCCCGAAAAACTTTGACAATAGTGTTTTCAAGATCGTGTATCACTCTTAGCTTGAGAGTTGTAGCAGCATCTAAAACCCACCGTACTGTTGTTGGCGGTATTCTGTTGAGCATGCAATATCAAATGATCGACAGCCATCACGTTACTCTTCAAAAGGCCGCATTACAACAGTTAGCCACTGATTAGGCTTCAAAAGTCCTTATCTCCTAGTTTAGGGATCCCGCAACCACAGACTTCTAGACCAAAAGAAAGGTGTCGAACCTTACCAAGACGACATGACCCGTTTGGAGCCTTCCATACAAATCAAAACAGAGTCATAAAAAATCTTTAGTTTCTAAGCATTAATCATCCTTAAGATCGCCTAAGTGAACTAATTTCTTTACCACTTGGTATGGCCCCTTTCAGATTAGGCAAGTTTACTTGCGCAAGTGTAATTTTCACTTTTGTTTATTTTCTCTTGAACATGCTTTTATGTTCACATTCGGCAACTTTGTTGAGCAAGTTTAATTTTCTTATGCTCGAATTTTCTTAATTTGTTGACATTTTTGTAAACCATGAATTTATTCCCGTTTTGGAATGTAGCTTAACAACACGCCGAAGAAGAAATAAAAGACAATGTAAAAAAAACTAATAAATAATCCAAGACAAGAATGACAGCAGAATTGCCAAGTACAAGCAAGTTGGTACTCAAATCTCGGCAAGTCTTGCCCCTTCAAACCGACCTTTCCTCTCACACCAACAAATACAAAACTTGCCTAGTCTGAAAGGGGCTTATATGTTAAGTACGAACGATTAAATTATTTACTATACTTGAGATTTTTTCATTATCATTGAAATTTCATCGGCATTATTTTAAATATCATTTATTGCGAATTATAATTTTTTTTAGTAATGATAATGAAACTATAATGAAATCGTTTAATTACTAATTACAAAAAAATAATTGCTTTTATGAAATACAAATCAATGATTACAGAAGTTTAAAGAACCTATTCAATAAATGCAGAAAACTTGTCCATCTTTTATGCTCTACTACACTTTAGGGTGTTGAATTAGAGTACAAAGACAAGGAATGATTTATAATAATGCTTATGACTGGAATACATTTAATCATTAATCAATGATATTTTTTTGGCTAATTATCCATGAAACTTTTTCATTAAAAAGCATTACCATTATTAAAAAATTGGTAATAAAATTGGCAACTAATTAGTCTATTTAATTAATTACAAAAAGGCTCATCTGAATTAGATTTAATATAAAAATCAAATTTTTTGACTTATACCATTCTTCTCGTAAATACACTATACTCTGTAGTATAGTAAAATACAAAATAAAAAAATCAAAAACAAAAATAAAAATAATATTTATTAATTCTAATTGGTGTGAATAACTAAATTATTGTCGAAAGTTAACAAACGGTTTCACGTCATTATTATACGTAAATGTGTGAAGTCTCAGGTATTAAATACACAATAACAACAAATCCTCTCAATAGACACAATATGCATACCCTATTGATAACAATTTAAAATATTAAAGAATAAAATAAAGTTTTTGTTTTCTGGTTGGTATCATTCAGTTGTCAGTTTATCCCCAGTGTTGCCAGTTGTTCAAAAGGGCCAAATTATTATTTTCAAAATTAATATTTTATTACTTTAATATTATATATATTGTTCTTATCTTGCGATTCTTACTCTGTGGCTTTGGCTAATATTTTTCACACGATCACTTGATTACTAAACATACGCTGCCATTCACATCACAATACGCTCTGAAGGGAGCTAAATTTTTACCAGCTGAGGCCTAAAAAAAAAATTCAGCGCGTAGTTAAGTTTTTATTTTTCTTTTAAAAGGCCAAGGAGTTAGCTATGAGATTTAACCGTTTCGATTTCGTTCAAAAATGACATCTGAGTTCAAAAAGCAGGTGTTTATTAAAATAAAAATGTGTGAAAGATTCTTAATAAGTTCGTCCGACTTGTTAAGAATCTTTCACAAATAATAGTAAAATAATAGTTTCTGTAAGATCAGAGTTGCATTTTAACTTGCATGCTTCTTGTAAGACAGTGTGGCAACTCAACACCTTTTTTCGTGGGATTTTCTTTCAGAATTTCCTGCAAGGAATTGTACGATTGTGTAGAATAGTCAGTCACGGCCTTAACAGAGACACCGTCTTTTTTTTTTTTTTTGACCACGACTATGCGCAGGCGCTTTAAATAAATTCATTAATTCACAAAAATTTTTATTTTTCATAAATTCCTTTTTACATTTTTTTATTTTTTAAATTTATGCTGCCGTTTCGTTTACAGATAACTGTGATTATGATCGTTCAAAGAAAAAGGTTTAAAATGAAGGAACGAGTTCAATTTTGACGTTTGAACAAAAACGACAGCTAATTTTGAGACCACGACCAGAATCATGGTTTCGCATTCAAACTCATGTGATACATGGTGGCGCTGGGCAACGCATGAACCCTGTGAGGAAAGTAGAGAAAGCTTAATAAAAATGTCTCTTATTCCTTTAAAAGTTTATCGTGCTCTTTATCCCAAACAAATTATTAAAGTCATCGTAATTGATTATTAAGGGTGAAAGCATGTCTCGAAGGTCATTTCAGTACCGCTTACTCAGCTCTTCAGGAAACTTCTCACAAACAATCTAAATAAAGTAAAGATTTTTGCCAAACAATAAAGTAAAAAGAAAAATCAAAGCTAAAGCAAAAACAACAATAATCAACACTGATTTTATTTTTCTTTATTCCATTGAAAGGATTTTTATGCAGCGCACTTAAAAAAAGTCCTTGAAACGATGTCTCCGTTAAATTTCTTTTCAGTTGAATACGTCCAGGGTAAAAAATATATTCAACGTTCAATCAGTTAGTAATTGTGTTATATATCCAGGTAAGTGTTCATCACTTCGATCGAAAAAAATTTTCGTTAATCAAGTTGCAAAATATACATTTACACTAAACTCATCGATTGTAGGGTAAAAAAATTTCTAATACTTTTTGTAACACTTGTACTTCTACATTGGAAATACAAAAACAAATCATATAGAAACAAGAAGTTGAAAAAAACCTGGATTGATATGCGTATAATTCCTCAAAAATGTTCTAAACTTTTAACAATTTTAATAAAAATTGGCAAGAAACACAAGTCGGAAAAAATAACAAGAAACACTCTCCACTACCGCTTATTTTAAGATTAACAAAATAGTTACACAAAAGACGTTTGAACAAGACGGTTGAGTTTGAATTGTAGAAAAGTTTTTTATGATTTAAAATAAAGTAAAAAAAGTGAAGTCTTTAAAATTATAACAATTAACAACTTAAGACACAGGTGTGTGAGTGTGTAATTTACTTACGATACAAATTAATATTTCGAATAATAAATAATCTGTGAGTGTTTGATATGATTTATCACAAATTAACTCAATAGAAATAAACAAAGAAAAAAAACTTAAATGCTAGTAAAGTAGATTAATTGATATAAGTTTTAAAACAATTGATTTATTTGACCACGATGGGTTGCGATTTGAAACACTTTATGGTTCATAACGAAAACAGACCATCATCTTGTTCTTATTAAAAATGTTAATGATATTAAAAATAAAGTTTTTCTTTCATACATAAACTTATTTTATACTACTTAAGGAGCATTAAATTTTTTTAACATTAAAAATATTAATCAACAAATGTATGTATGTATATTCCTCTAAAACCTTAGAGAGCTGGCTAATTTTCAAATGATTTTACAACTTTTTATAATCAACTTCTTAATAGCGGTGATAACAACTGCAACCATCAATGAAAAAAATGATTTGAGTAAGTAGAGAGTCCTTTTGCAGGTAAAAAAATTTTTAATTATTTCTTTAACTGTTGTAAGCTTACGAAGATGAACGAAATTCCTTTAAGCAATCTGAAGAGCGTTTAATTACCGGAGGACGTTTAGGCTTGAACGAACAGGAATTAAGAGTAAATAATATATTTATGAAATATAAAAACGACGAGTTGACAAGAGGTTTTCAAGATTCCAAATATAATGCCGCTGCCAAGCATTTCTTTAATGCAAAAAAACTCATCGATAGCAGTAAAGTTTTTAAATTTTTACAAAAAATGCCCAAGGGAGCTAATTTACATACGCACACCTCAGCCTCTGTATCATCGGAATGGGTGGTAAAGAATATTTTCTATATGCCTGGATTATTAAGATGCAAAAACAAAGAGGGTCTTGATATTTTAACATTTCGCCAGCAGCCAGAAAAACATGGTTGTGTCACAAATTATGTACGAATAAGTGATGAACGTAAAGAATCAGTTTCAACTGAAGTTTATGATAGAGCTATAGAAACTATCATAAATCTTTATACACCCCAGCCGGAATGTAAGTTTTAATAAAAATTTAAAAATAAAACTCAAATATTCTTTCATTTTAATTTAGTTGAATATAATTCGATAAATAGAGTTTGGAGAAAATTCCAAAACATGTTTACTTCAATGTCAGATGTTTTAAGTTTTTTGCCGGCTTATCGTGCGTATCACTGGCAAATGTTGGAGGAGTTATACAACGATAATGTTATGTATGCTGAAGTTCGCCTAAATTTTAAAGAGGTAATAAATTCTCTCTCCTTCTTCGTTTATTGATTTTTAATGTTTATTCCAGTTATACGATAAAGATGGTCACACTTACCCACCTGAACGAACTTTAGACGAATTAATTGCAGTGATTGAGAACTTTAAACTACAACGTCCAAAATTTTTAGGTCTTAAAATGATATTTTCAGTTAGTCGTAATGCCGATAACAACGAGATTCGTCAACGTTTTGAAGAGTTTAAAAAATTACAGTGAGTTTATTAATATTTAAATGGAATTTGTAAATGGAATACGGTTAACTTACGAAAGAGTGATCAAAAATATGTCGATTATTTTGTAAGGTTTTATTAAACACCCGTAAAAAAATCAGTTAATCTTATAAAAAATAGTTTTTTTTACCGCTATGTATTCTAAGTAGGGTGTATGGCATAAGGAGACTAGATAATATCAATTAAGCCCTCGAATATAAGGACTACCTTGTGTGCGATTTTTGTGAAAATTGGTTGCCTCGAACACTTCCATCGGTTTATTTACTTATGAAATCTTCTGAAAGACAGTTAGCTGACTATTACAACGTACTGTAAGCGTCAAAAAAATAAACGGTTTATCGGCATTAAAGCTTTTATTACAGAAAATATTTAAGTAGAAATTAAAATGTTTAATAACAGTTTAAGAGGCTTATAAAATAAGAGTTTAATACAATATTAATCAAAATTCAAAACTAAACAAAAACAAAAATAATTCACTTCATCTTAAAATACTGCTATTTTTATGCGTAAAAAATTATTAAAAGAATCTATTAAATAGGCAAGTTAGGTACAGAAACTAAAAATAGCTTAACTTTTAGTATTTGGTTTGTTTTCCATTTGCATCTAGCACCACTTTTAATATTCTTGGCATTGATTTCACAAGGTTTCTTGTAATGTCTGGAGATATTTTGTTCCATTCTTCAGTTAAAGCCTTTTTCAAATCGTCCTTGTTGGATTGTCTGATTTTTTTATCAAGGTGCTCCCATAAATGTTCGATAGGCTTAAGGTCTGGAGACTGAGGTGGGTTATCTATGGTCTTAGTCGTTCGGTATAACAACATTTCCTTAACAATCATCGTCCGATACAACCGTGTTATCACCTGGAAAATATGAGCGCTTAAATTTAATCAACGAGAAAAGTTTACAACTGATTTTAACTCAAATACGAACTTACCACAGTATGCTCATCGAAATAACTGTTTATTTGGGTTTTTTTAACAACTTTGTTTTTTAAAACAAAAAATTTAGATTCAAATTTTTATTGTAAAGGGTCATCCAAAAAACGCGCCTACATGTTTCTTTGAAATAAAACACAAATTATTTGCAATTTTTTCAAGCTGTTTTTTTTATTAAAAGTATGATCCATTACAATTATAAGTGGAATAGAATATCATTCAAATGTCTTTAGATCATTAATTAATTAAAAAAACCCCACAAAAAAAATCTAATGGTGTTAGATCACATGACCTTGGAGGCCAATTGAAATCTGCATTTCGTGAAATTACACGTTGAGGAAATATTGATCGCAAAAGCGTAATGTTTTCTCGAATTGTGTGACATGTAGCACCGTGTTGCTGGAAATAGATGTCAGACACATCAATATGATTCAACTGTGTCCATAAAAAGTCTTTCAACATTGATTGGTATCGCTCAGCATTCACAGTAACAGCATTTCCAGCGACATCTTCGAAGAAAAATGGCCCATTGATTCCATTTGCCCAAAATGCACACCAAACAGTAACTTTTTGTTGGTGTAGAGATTTTTCATGAATAACACGAGGATTTTCATCACCCGAGATACGACAATTTTGCTTATTGAGGAATCCATCCATTCTGAAATGAGCTTCGTCGCTAAACAAAATTTTGTTTTGGGTATTTTTCAAAGAACGCCCATTTTCATAATAACTTTGAATGATGTAAACGCGTTGTTGCAATGTGTACCTTTCCATGGTTAAAACTGTACTACCTTTTAATAAAACAAAATGGCTTATGTCATTTGAAAAGATGTCACGTGTAAAAATTATATAGTGCTGAAATCTAGGCGTCACATTTGGATGACCCTTTATTACGAAGAGAAAGGTTCGGCAATTATGAATGAAAAATTAAGTCGATTGCTTCATCAAAGTTTTTAATCATTTTTTGGCAAAATGGCGGATTTATTTTGTTAATCACATCATGGATTTGGAGTTTTATTTCTACAACCGATTCGACTGGTTTCATACAGTATCTGTTTTTAACATAGTCCCTACAAAAAGTAATGCTCACGATCTGGCTGGCCACTTAACAGCGGGTTTTTGTGAAATTATTGCGGTCGGAAAATTTGGTGTACACTAAATTAGTTGTTTCAATGGCTGCCTGGCATGTGGCATATGTCACGAATGATCTCGAAAGTCCCCAGGTGAATTAAGGGCTCAGACCATTACAAAGACCTAACACTCTAAATCGTTAAACATGCAAAAGCGCATTAAGGAGAATCTGGATCACATCCCAACCCTCATACCCACATCATATTGAACGATAGTGATTACATTTGACAGAGAACAAAGAAATTTTAGTCAAACACCAGAAAAATTAATACTAATGATTACAACAAGTATGATTAAATTTTATTTGTCTAGTTATTGAAGATTCAATTAATAAGTTTGAAGAAATAATATTTAAGATTGAATTTTAACAGTATTTAAATATTTATAACTTAAGATTTAAGCGGCATATTCAGCTGTTAGTTGTGAAGTTAATTAATATACTTATGACTGTTGTATCCCAGTGATATTAATAATAACTATCTTTTTAGTTCCCTTCACCCGGATTATATAATTGGCTTCGATTTAGTGGGACAAGAAGACATTGGAAAACCTTTGTATAATTTTGTTAATATTCTTAAGGACAAACCAAAAACATCAAAATTTTTCTTTCATGCCGGAGAGACAAGTAACTTTAATTTTTACCCTTTTAACTCACTTTCTCACTTACAGTAGTTATATTTTATAGACTGGTATGGTGCGACGACTGATGACAATCTTTTAGATGCCATACTTTTAAATACAACCCGTATTGGTCATGGTTACGCTCTGATGAAACATCCCGTGATTTTGAACGCAGTGAAGAATCGTGACATAGCGATTGAAGTCAGTCCGATATCAAATCAGGTATTACATCTTGTATCGGATCTACGTAATCATCCAGGCACATTTTTTATTTCACAAAATATACCAATTGTAATTGGAAATGATGATCCCGGCTTCTGGAATGCCAAAGGATTAAGTTATGATTTCTACTATGCCATCATGAGCTTAGCACCAAATAATGCAGGCGTAAAAACGCTAAAACAGCTTGTATGGAATTCCATTAAGTACTCCACACTGAACCAGAGCGAATTTGCAAGAGCTAATAAAATGTTCCAATTAGAATGGGATAACTTTATAAACGATGTTTTGAATGACCTTGAAGTTAAACAGAAAGACAATGTTAATAAAAATTATATTTAATAAATAAACAGTAAACGCATATTAATATTAATATAAACATAAGATTGCAAAAAAATTATATCTTAAAACAATTGTAAACTGATAAGCCCAAATTTACACCATGCAATTTTTTAACCATTTTTTTCTCAATTTAAATTACAGCGCTATGCGTTATCTAAAAGTAAACATAACAGTAACATCCCCTCAACTCAAGCAATACCATACTGCTTACTTCTTCTGCTTCACAAACAAACAAAAATATTATGCTAGTTTCATGAAAAATTGCATAGTGTAAAATCCGTATTACTTAAAATAAATGCCAGTAATTGTTAATAAGAACATTTTTAAATATCGCAATATCTTGCATATATTTTATGTTAATAAAAGTATTGAAACAATATTGATATTATGCTATAAAAAAATGGAGCATGGCATTTTTTTTTTGTTTTTTTGGTACAGACGAGTCATTTAAGTAGTAAAGTACAAAAAAATTCTTTAAGTTGTACAAAACTATACACATATCGCTCATTTACTAATAGCACGTGATAACTCAAAAAAACTCATTTCGAGATAATCGCAGCATAAGTTTTTGACTCGTTCTCAGTAATGAGAAAAACATCAAAATGCTTAAGTGGCACTACAATTAGTAAAACGATTAGTAAATAAAAAAAATCCATTTAAGAAAACTTTCATCATTTAATTGAGCAAATTATGTGAGATGTTTGAATTATGACGCTATTGCTGTAAAAATATATCCGCTGCTGTGTCATAAGGTAAAATGTGTCGTTATTAGTGAAAACGTAAAACATAAAGGCTCAATTTGTTCAGAAAATATAACAATTTTATTTAAACCATATAGGTACATATGTATAAAAATTTCCTTTTTGGAAATACCTATGTATACATAAAATTACATAATTATAGAATTTGATAACATCAAAGATTGTAAAATAATAGGTTTTTAAAGATATGTACATACATTGGTCAATATTATAATAAAAAATGAAATTAAGATGACACATACATACATAGTTGAATATGAAATTAGAAAAAATTAGCAAAATATGTAATAGAAATTGATCAAAAATTGGCAATTTTTAAGGGTGTTATTTTAAAAGAAAAATTTTTTAAAACAAATTTAAAAGCAATCGTTTTTTAAACTGGAATAAAAAAAAACAAACTTATTACTATATGTTTATCCTTCTAGAAAATTTCCAAAAATGGTTCCCTGAAAAAAGGTAAACAACAATTTAAAACTAAATAGAACAAAACAATACTGTAAAAGTTCTCTCCTCTTTTTGCGATCACCTCTTTTGTTGCGTTGTTTCTATATTTTCCGTTGACTTTTTCTCTGTTGGGGCCTGATACAAAATATATAAATAAATAGTTTTGGTGATTGTGTGCACCATAAGTTTAAGTTTAAATACATAATTTTAATTAACATTTATAGACTTACCGTGAGAATAAAAAATTCTATATTTGTTAATTTGTTTCTATACCGCTTGTCTTTCTTAAATTTTATAAAATATTACAGGCGGAAGTGGTAGTGGAAGTTTCCAAATTATTGACAACACCCTGCCAAACTTCAATGAATGGCTCTTGCAGCTCTTTTTCTTGCAAACCGCACAATAACGCATTTTTCAAAATATATGTATATTTTGTTTAACTTGTTATAAATCTACAAATGTTTTTTAAAGAAATGTTTTCTTTTTTAGTAACTGTTTTTTGTTCGTTTTTATTTAATATTCTAACATCACTTTTTGACACACACAGTCTTTTCACTTTTTAAACAACGCTTTTTTTTTGCCTTGGGAAGCATCGAACTCTCATGACTCAGCCTTTAAGATCAGGGCAAATGCTCGCGTTAAAGCAAGCTTATCTACCATTCAAAGATTGATAGAAAATGCTCCATACCTAAAAAGCAGGAAAAAATGCGCCCCAATTATATCTATTCCCGAGCTAAAAACTAGATTAGTGATAAAGGGGAAAACCGGGCTTTTACGTCCGTGCCGATTGAAATTAAATCTTAAACAAAGATCAAAATCAGATTCTATAAATACATGAAATATAGATTTCTGCTGACCTATAACAACACGCAGATTTGATAGATTTCTCACGTTTAGGAGTAGAACTCCAAATCTATAACATATTATATATGCCTAAATTAAGACCTAAGCAACGCCGGGTACAATAAGATAGTATACATATATTATAAATCTCCTTGTAAGTTTGTTGGTGCGTCAGTCAATGCTGAAACGATTTTGGCGAAATTTGAAACACAAGTAGATATTTGTCTAGATATTGGATTGATTTCTTATATATGGATTTTGACAGTTAGGATACCGGCTAAAATGACTGAAAGAAATCTGTATAACAGTTAGATAAATTTTTTATATATGGAATTTGACAGTTAGAATACCGGCGAAAATAAATGAATTCGCCACCTCTATCACATAATAATTAATTCGCCTTGGTTAGCACTGTTCTCTCTTTTTGTCGTCATAGTAACCATCTGACTTTTGAGCCTTTTATTATTTTAACATTAAAGATGGTGCTACAATATTTTTTTTTCATAACAAATGAATTTGTTGTTTTGCAAAATTTTCAAATAGAAAAGGATAAAAAATATGTAGTTTTTAAAATTAGTTTTTATTGAATATCAGCTTAAAATATAAAAGTTACAATAGTATGAGATTTCACTTAAAGTGTGTTCAGATTAGTCAAATATTTGACAAAAAAGCGTAACCACCATTTTAACAAATGCTAATTCAATCTTTCCTGACACTTATGATTACACAATTTAAATTATAACAAATGACATATGTTTCCTTTTTTATTGATATGGATCTTATATTTTTTAATAAGTATTTGAGAAGGACAGGAAGGTTACGTCTTTTAAGTCAAATATTTGACTAATCTGACCGTACCTTTAAAAGTACTATAACAATTACAAGCTATTTAAATCAGAGACCGAAAATAATGATTATTGTTAATTTTTTCCCAAAAAAATCAATGTGTTTCAAAAATGTTAGGTATATGATGTTATACATGAAATTTATTATTTTTTGGAGTGCACCCGAAGTATGCAATAAACTTTTATTTTCAATTTTTATTAAAAAAAAATCAAAAAAAAAAAAAACTATTATTTTTGAGTTTTATTTTTTGTCTAACATGTAACGATTAGCAATGTTTTTCAAAATTTTCCGTAGGGTTTCTCAATAGCAATTTGTAATTATTCCACTGCAGGATTTCAATTTTGAGTGCAAGCTCTTTTATTTGTAGCTTATGCCTCTCTTCTGCTCGTTTGTCTTCGTTTTCAAAGAAAATTGCCTGTTTCGCTAAAAGGTTCTCATTGTTATCCACAACACGATTTTTAAGGTTTAGCTTTTCTGCTCTCTTTGTTTTTAGTTTTGTTGGATTCCAATTTCTCCACGAGCTTGACTAAAGAGATTAAGTAATAGATAAATATTATTAAGCTTATGCACAAAACTCAGCATAATTATTGATGCTACTGTTTTGCATTTTTTTTTTTACCTTTTCAGTATTTTCTTTGAGAGTATGGGATGTTTTGTTTTTTTCCTCGATTTCTATTTGAAATTCACCTTCCAGAAATTCAATTTCATCCATGCTTTCTTCATTTTGTTTTTGGTCTGAAATATGAGATAAATTCATCTTATTTAAACTTACAAAATTTGCAATTAACTTACTATTGTTAGTATCGCAATCATATTCATTATATATTCCTGTTGCAGCTTTTCCTAATAAGGCATGAATGCGTTCGTCATTGTGAGAGACTTTACTGCAATAGGGGCCTCCGCCGGTTTTATAAAGTTGGTTCCGATCACTTGAAATTGAAGTTTTTGCCTTCCTTTTCATGTTGTCATATTTGTCTCTTAGGTTCTTGCTTGACCTAATGTTATTGCACTGAGATGCAAACTCTATTGAAATTTTTTCCCATGCCTCGTTCTTTTGTTGCCAAGTCACTGCATTTGTTTTTTTATTTTCCACTATATGGGAGTATTTCTCCACCAAGGACATCAGAACATCTTCTTCTTGGGAGGTAAAGTTTGAAGATCTAAAAAGAGCTATTTATTTTTACCCATATTGTTTTTATTTATAAATACTTGCCTAGATCTCTTTTCTTTTGGTGCATCAACACCATCTACACAAAATACGTCGTCTTGCATTGGGGAGCTCTGTAATATAATAATATACCAGTAATTATGGATAAATAATATCTTAACACTGTATTATATATTTTATTACTTACCTCTATTTGTACGAAGATATTTAAAAAATTAAATTTCACAAATTAAAAAATTTTTTATTTGAATTTTTTGAATATTTTTGAAACAACTGATAGTATTACCATATTTACTACCAAAAACTTTTGTTAACTAACCGAATGATGGAGAAACTTAAAACGATAACAGTTGATTAAATTGTTATCGTTAAGGAAACCGCCAGTTAGTTAAATTTTTGTTAAAAATAAAATAATCATATATTATGAAAATGGCCGTAAGTTTTATTTTTTGTCTAACATGTAACGATTAGCAATGTTTTTCAAAATTTTCCGTAGGGTTTCTCAACAGCAATTTGTAATTATTCCACATATAATTAAAAATCACATTTTATTATAACGTGATTGACAGTAATCATTTTTTATTACACAAAATGTTTTCATTTCACCAAGCATATGAAAAAAAAAAACTTTAATGCTTGCGGTTTTTTAAATAAATTAATTTTTTCAAATTTTTATTTTAATAGAATTTTTAAACCAAACTGCTTAGCAACATATGAGATGACTGTCAAAAATTTCTATGTAATGATTTCAGTTTTCGTTTTGAAGCGGAACGGTAACAAAATAGAGCTAATTAAAAAATAACAATAAAAAGTTTGCTAACTAAACTGTAAATTATTGAATAGAGATATAAGCTTGCAAAAGTAGTACACAGCATGCCAGCTACTTAAGTAAGCGTTGAGAGAGCGTTTTTAGTGTTAAAATTGGTTTTAAGCGACTTACGATGTAATTTGTCTTCCGATTCTTTAGCCAAAACCTAAAGGTTTAATTAGACGTGCCATAACCATAACCATATAAAACAGTTGTTCAAACCAATCTTATGGCAAAAACTGTATTTGCTTATAAGTGACATGCCATAGCCATAACCGTAACCATATATATTAATTAAATTTTGATTTTTACCATAGCAATATACAGTTTACTACTGAATTTTGGTATCAACTGTTTATTTTTATATTTTGATTTTATTTTTACGTTCGCTACATTGTATTGGCAAGTTTTAATTTATATTTTTCATTGCGCTACTTTCTTAACAAACGGTAAAACAAATAGGAGTTACTTATGGCTATGGCACCACTATTCGCTGGCACTAAATATGATTATGGTTATGGCCATGGTTACGGCTATGGCGTTATGGTATGGCACGTCTAATTTAACCTTAATATGTTAAACTTAATTAAATTAAAGAATTTAAATAAAAATTCCTAAATTTTGTTTCTAATTTATCTGCAGCTGTGTTATTCGCAACTCAGTTATCTTATAATCACATATGGTTATGTAGCTATATAGGGAACAATTTATTTATTGAGAAGCCCTAGAAAAATATAAAATAATGATTATTTATTTTTAATATCATAAAATAACGATTATTTATATTACAAGCAAAAAAAAATTTAAATAAAAAAAATTTAATTTTTCAACCCAAAAATTAAAACTCAAAAATAATGATTTTTTTAAACTAAAAAATAAACCTCAAAAATAATCATTACTTTTTAACCAAAAAAATAAAACTCAAAAATAATCATTAATTCTTAACCAAAAAATTAAACTCGTAAATAAAAATTATTTTCCAACCAAAAATTAAAACTCAGTAATAATTATTATTCGATAAGTTAAAAATTAAAAAATAACAATTAAATTCTAATTTTTATTTTATTGCTTATAATTATTACGGTCCCTGATTTAAATAAATATAAGTAACTTTTTAAAAAGGCAGTGTTAAGGAAAAGTTTATTTCAAAAAACTTAAAAGTTATATAGATTTATTATTTCCAAAAGAATATTAGTGATTGTTTAGGAAATTTCTTATAGTCTCAAAATTATACAATCTGCATTTTTCATTAAATGTCAGCATCAAGTCCACGACAAATGAGCCAATCTTTTTATGTTCAAAATCTATGTTTCAGTGGGAAGGGTTGTGTATTATTGTAAAGTTTTTATTCTAGATAATTTGACGCTTTTTTGTAAGAGTTTTAGCAGTTTTGCCATACCAGACTTTGCAACAATAAGTCAAGATCGGTCTAATACACATTTTGTATAATAATATGTTGTTTTCTAGGTTGAGTCTAAATCTCCTGTTTAGTAAAGGATACAGCGCACCACCACACCTTATTGACTTGTCACATATGTAATTAACATGTTGTTTAAACAATAAAAAATTTTAATCTAGGATTATTCCTAAATATATAATATTTTCACTAATAGTGATAGGATTGATATTTCCTTGGAAGTACAAGTTTTGTGAAGGAATTCGTTTTGGAGATTTGTTTAATGGAAATATGATAGTTAAAGTTTTAATTTTCCATTTATTGACAATTGCGTTTGATACTTTGCCGCAGCATATGAAAGCACTGTCGTCAGCATAAAAATCTGTTCTTGATTTCTACGAATATTTATATCCGAGCTATATAACGAATATAGTGTGGGAGAAATAATAGACCCTTGTGGTAGACCTGCTGGTGTTTTGTCTTTCACTAGAATAATTTCTATCGACATAGACAACAAATGACCGATTATTTAAAAAACTTCTTTTTTTTCTGTAAATAAAGAGGAAATTAAAAACTATTAAGTATAAACAACGAACTATCATGCCAGATAGAATAAAATTCCTTTTCAATATCAAGTCCAAGTTCTTTTGCGCTGACTTTATTTTCAATAAACTTATTACTCTTTTCAATTGATGAATGGTGGAATGTTCCTTAAGGAATCCAAATTGTTAGTCAATAATAATGCTGTTTACATTTGCAAAATGTACTATTCTTTTGTGGATGATTTTTTCAAACACTTTGTCCAATAGGCTTAGGATGCTGATTGGCCTGTAACTAGTTGGCATTTTGGAATTTTTTCCAGCTTTGTGTATTGAAATTACTTTAGCCTTTTTGAAACTTTGGGGAAAATAGCAACGGTAATTTCTTACCTTTAAGTGCTTTTGTAAGTTTCGAAAACTTTTTAGAGACGGGAGGCAGCTTAGAATAAAAAATAAGTTCTATTATCGGATTCATAAAAAAAAAATCAATAATGAAAAAAAGTTCCCAAACTTTTATTTTTGGATAGAACATTTTTGTTTTCTTGTTAGATTTTAATGTGCTGTTTCTGTATTACAGGCGATCAACTATTCTGAAAAATTTATATGAAAAGCACTGTTTTTTGAGTTATTTCCATATAACTTTTTCAGACGAGTTGATTGCCTGTAATATAAAAACAGCATGTAAATAACTTCTTAAAAGAAAAAGCTAAAAATAAAAACAAAACATCACAAACACGAAGTACAACACTTTTATATAATTATTAAACTTATGAAAATTATTTGTAACACTTTTACTAAATCGCTAAAGCATAAAACTCAAATTTAAGTAATGTCCCAAAGACCTATGGTTAAGACCGATTGGGGGGAAATGTTCCCACATAAACACACAAATAAATATAATTAATTTTTCGATATTTCTTTTCTTGGAAAACTATCGCCCTCAGCAGATCTTCTACAACAACAAATTAATTGCAATCCGCTGCTCAATAAAAGGTTCCAGATCAAGTTTTTTTTATTAACCACGTTCCTTATGATAAACTATTATTTTAGATATTAACTTTAAAGCTTGCAAGATCACATTTAAATTTCATTCGCCAAAGCTTTTTTCAAAAAAGCATCACAGGCGACCACACATTGTTGGTAGGCCTTTTCAAAACCAGCGTCACCTCGTTGCTAAAAAGAAATTGATGAAATAATAGACCCTTCTTATTCAAATAAATTAATTACTTACATAATATGGATCTTCGATAATTTTCTCATCTTCTGGCAGACCAAAGTTGCCTAACATTAATAACTTAGCTTTAGAGCCTTTTGGAGCTCTCTCTTTTAAATCACTCATATTTTCATTGTCCATGCCAAATATGTAATCAAACTCTTCAAAATCTTTAGATTTAATTTGTCGTGCTTTGTTGTTGTATTGTAGATTATGTTTTTTCATGATACTTAAAGCACGACCATCTGGAGGATTACCCACGTGCCAACCGCCAATAGCAGCACTGTCCACTTCCCACTGATCCGAAACACCAGCTTTTTTAATGGTGTCAATCATAACAGCTTCAGCGATAGGTGAACGACAAATATTGCCTGCAAAAGAAACAAAAGTAACAGATAATACAGTTTAATATTACAGTTTTAATATTATTAATTATTTACCCAAACAAATCATTAATATCTTTTTGACCATTTTAATATCTGCTTTGTTAATAAATCTGTGAAACCAAACCAAATTATATCAAGCTAAACGCCTAATGGGTTCTTTTCCATGTTTTTTGTTTTTATTTTAAAAACAATTTATAACCAAAAAATGTAACAGGGATAAGAAAAAACAAGAACAATTTTTTCAGGGTTGGATAAAAAGTACTATTTATTATTGAGTCATCAAGAGATTAAGCAAATGCAAAAAGTACCTACACAGTTTCAAATATAACTCTTGCGAAAAATACCGACTATAAAACAGATTTTATATGTCTGTCTATAACGATTTAAAAGTATTGCCACATACATCAAGTGACATTAACTATTTGAACACATTTGTATTCCATCTCCAAACTATATACTTGTTATAACCACTACAGCTCCTTGTTAATATCAACCGTCTGTCTACAACTGTATACATCAAATTATAGCAACTATAGGAGCACCATTTAATTTCCAGATTCAAATCTTATACTTGCTGTTGTAGTAGACTTTAAACCATTTACATTAACCATTTTACATCAAATTACATAAACTACAGTAAAACCCTTTAATTTATAATTTAAACTTCTTGTTATACCAAACAAAGCAGTGGATATTCTGTCTAATTTTCAAGTGTTTGTAGCAATCAAACACTGATTTTGGGAACACCCTTTAATTTCTAGATTTAATTTATTACCTTGCTGTTATAGCGGACTTAGCAATACAGGTTCCTTGTACGTTTCAGCAGTCTGTCTATTGAGACACCGTTTTTTTAAATATTAAAATTTGTTACTATAAAGTTTATAGCAATCGATATTTTGTCCAATTTGCAAGCGTTTGTCTATAATAGTTCAAAAGATACGGCCGCATAGGTCAATTTAAGTCTAATTTGAACTCTTATCTGTGCTATTTATTACGTATGGATATGTAGGTATGTATATACTAACGAACTTAAGACAAACGGGAAATAATTTTTTTAAAAACCCTGTAATTATTAATACTTATTATTCTTTGAGCTAATCGGTATACGTTTTGTGCTTTTTATTAACTAAACAGTAATTAAAGAATGCACATAAATATAAATTTTGTGAAAATTTTTTTGCAAAAGTTTTCAAATAAAATATGTATATAATTAACAATTAATAGAAAATAAAAGATGTTTATTACAAATATCTATTCAATTTGCATAAAGTTCAACTTTGTACGCATCTAAATTTTATTGTTTAAAGCCTCTTTTAAAAACCCCTCACAGGCCACTACACATTGTTGATAGACTTTTTCGAAAGCCGCATCGGTACGAGCCTGCAAAGTAACACGTTTTTCAAAATACATTCAAGCATATAAAGTCGAAGAACAAAGTTTATAATTTTTACACAATATGGATCCTCTATAATTCTTTCCGCTTCCGGTAAACCAAAATCACCCAACATTAGTAATTTAGCCTTGGAGTCTTGGGGCTTACAAGCATTTAATTCAGCCACATTATAAAAATCCATACCAAATATATAATCAAATTCGTAAAAATCTGAAACCTTAATTTGACGTGCTTTGCCATTGTAGGGCAATTTATATTTTTTCATAACATTTTTAGATCGAATGTTCGGCTCTTTACCAATATGCCAGTTAGCTATCGCTGCACTATCTACCTGCCAGTCCTCGTAGACATGGTATTTTTTAATAGTAGCAATCATAACAGCTTCGGCAATGGGGGAGCGGCAAGTATTGCCTTAGAAAAGAAAATAGTTTTTTTTATAACAGTTTTTACACACATGCAAATAAAACAAAACTTACCTAAGCAGACCATTAAAATTTTCTTAACCATTTTATTGTTTAATTTTAGATGGCTTTTTCGTTTCTAATAAAATAGATACATATGTATTTACATATCTACGTTAAAGACGTATTTTTTATAACTAAATAATATTTCTCTAGTGTTTTGTTTATTTAAAACAAAAACAAAATAATTTTAATAAACTTTTAGCCAGAAAACTATTTATTTGTTGCATTTTATCAGTGAAAATCAGTTTACAACAGAGAAGTGGGATTTTTGCTTGTGAATTTTAATTTTATTTTTAACACGTAGAATTCTCTTATAATATAATACATCGCAAGTGTTTTATTTGAGCTTGATAACCCAATAAACCGTTACCACAAGGCGACAGTTTATCGCAAAGTGTATACATTTGGTCTTTGAATTTCGTTTGTATTATTTTTATCACTAAGCATATATACATATACTCGGTGATTTTTATAACTATAGTAAAATATATAAGCTCTGTTCAGTAACTAAAAGTTGTCACTAGAAGTTGTTCAGATTCTCGCAAAACTAAAATGTGAGAGAGAAAAATTTCTTTGAAGTTTTTCCTACCAAAATTTTTACTTGCAAGAATTAGTTAAACAGCTGTCTGAAAAAAGAAATGTTTGTAACTTAAAGGAAATGCAAGTATTTGGCAATAAAAAATATGAAAATAATGTTAGTTTGTTATTTAATTTAGACAGTAAAGAAGTTTAAAACAGCTGAATTTAATGTTTCAGAATCTTCTAGCTTTGCAGCCAGTTATGAAATATTCAATGCTATGTACATTTTTCGGTATAAATTTTATAAGAATATTAAATGATGTACTATTATAAATAATTTATATACATATTTTTAATATAAATATTTTAGCATTTATCACATATCATCATTAGATCACATATTTTGAAAATGTAACTGGAAAAGAGGTTACTGTTACTGGTGCTCGATATCGCGACATGTTTACACAGTTCTTTATGTCGAAATAGAATTCTATAAGTCTGGCCAATAACTGGTTTTAATAAAATAGTGGCACATGCCACAAAGCCGTTGCTTAATTGTTTCGGCGATTAGAATTCTACTCCGAGATCATGAAACTTAACACCATCAAATTTTTTCTTATTTGATTATTTGAAGTCAAAGATCTATGTCAACAAGCGCACAACTATCCGTGCATTACAAGAGGAAACTAAATGCTGCGTAAACGAAATCCAGCCTGAATTATGAAAAAGGGTCATAATAATGTTCATGATAGTGCCGGCAAATCACATGTGATATTCCAAAACTAACCCTATCCCACGTAAATTATGATTAAATAAAAAAAACTAACCTATAAACTAAAAACTATGTTTTCTTTGTCAGTAAAATATTTCATTTGACTTCGAACTCCCTGCATAAAAAATGGAGGCAAATCTATGTTTAAAGGTCTTGTCAATTTTAGAAACTAATTTTACTTAGTCTTGTTTATAAATCTCAAGATAAGCATCAGAGGCTTTAGGCCGTGTCAGATAAAACTTTGTCGCTTTGCGTGACGTTTCAAACTTTGAAAAAAAATGCTTAAAACGCAAGAGGTATGTCACAATAAAAACTTTAACAGCGCTTAATTATTGTTTGTGTTTATAAGTTTTTCTTCCATAATTTTCTAAAAAAATAATAAAGGAAGAATATTTAATAAAAAAAAATAATATTTTAAAATACTTAACTCTTTTACGTTCGATTTTGCCAAAAATTATATACAAATATATAGCAGCTAATTGTCAAAGCGCGCAAAAAGATGAGTGTTTACCAACTTTGTGCTTTGCTTTGCGTTAAAAGTGCTTTATGTGACATATTTCATATAAGTTCGTGCATTTTATCTTAGACGTCAAAGCGAATTTGCAACGCAACGCAAAGCAAAAGTTTTATCTGACACGGCCTTTTAGATCTCATTGTATAATTCAACGATAATGCTCAATGTGTTATGAAGCACAAACTGTTTAGCAACAGGTCAAATACAAGTTCTAGCAATTTCAATGTAGCTTTAACAGCTGGGTATTTACTAGAGTCTTAAAAAAATAATTTATAATACGCTCAACCATCATACACTCGCAAAGCCATTACAATTTACTTGCAAATTTTTGCTAATAAATCGTTCATTAACTTTTTACATTTGGGAGAATAATTTTGCAATTATCTTGTTCCTAGTTTTTGCTAGTAAAGTTACTGAACAGACCTATTGTGAGACAGAAAAAATAAACAGCTGCTACTTATTTTGGCACCAGGGTTGTCAGATTCTTTTTAACGTAATTCGTCAAAAATCGCCAAAACGATTTGTTGATGGCTTTATTCCAATAAAAATAATTTAATAAATTTTGAAATAAAAATACTTTTTGTAAAAAATAAATAAAGTTTCACCAAAACGGATAAAATTCGCCACAAATTACAAAAAATCACTAAAATATATACAGATAATATTTATATTTTATTTAAAAAATAAAAAATAAACAGTGAACACTGAAAGATACAATGTTCACTATAAACCAGTCATAGTTTGACTAAATCAATTAAAAGTATTAAATATAAATTGAGATCTGATTATTAAAATAATGTATAATAATATTTTAGTTTAATAATATTTCTAATATGCTGTACACTTCATTCTGAAGACATTCGGCAGCATCCTCTTCCTTTAAATACATTGTAAGCGAATTGAACTTATAAAGCATTTCTTGAGAAGATATAAAAGGAGTGTAACATATGGTATCTGCATTTAAAGAAATTTTAACACGCAATAAAACCGCATTACTTTTCGCAGACGAATTTTAGTAGAATTGATTATTGAAACACTCTTTCAATAATCGGCCAGAGGAGGTTCCTTAAAATGGTACGTTCTGCTAAAAGGCCTATTGATTAGTTCCTTTAAGAGAATCCTTTAATATGAAAAACTATTTTCTCGTGTAGCTTTAATGGTTTTATTATACATTTGAACATTACTTACTTCCGTTTCAAATGTTGATATATGTATATGCAATGGCATTTAGTGAAAGGAACGTGTTTGGAACCTCAATGGGCATGTTTATACTCCTTATAAATTATCCATAATTAAACTGATGGCTTAAAATTTGTTAAGGAAAATAAAATTAAAGTAGAATACATCCTTCGATACATACTGCCTGCGTCCAAATTTTATGATTGGAATTCTAAGTTTAAATTATTCATTTAATTAACTATATGACAACAGTTCATAAAAGAATGTTTCGCGCTGTTTTATCATTTTTCGCAGTTAAAATCTGTGGTTAAAATTACGGAAGACATGTAATATCGCCATTTATTTTATAAGTCGCCAAAAATTTTGCCACGTCGCCAAACCAAAATGTAGGTCTCCAAATGTGTTTGAAAATGCCAACGTTTGGCGACAAATCGCCGCATCTGACATCGCTGTTTGGCACCTGTTGGGGAAAAAATTGACATATTCTTTTTCAATGTGTATAACAGTTTATATAAAACAAAAACGTGCGCCAAGATAGCGTCGAAGAAATAGCGTCGATTTTGGGAATTAAAAACCGGGAAAAAAAACCGGGAAGTAAAATTCCCCGGGATTGGATATTTTGAATTAAAAAATAAAATTTGAATAAATTTTGGCATCTAGAATAAGAAAAATTGATTTAAATTGTAAAAAATAAACAAAACATTTGTGTATTTAGAAAATAATTATAAAAAAGAGTTTTTAATGATTACAAAAACCGTTGCTGACTTTTCCCTTAGAAACTATAACACTGTCGCCAAAAATGGGTATACATTATTAAAATAGAGATATTAATGACCAAAAATTGCCAACCGTGCAACAATTCCGCCGAGCCGTTTTCGAGAAAAGTGGCTTCATCCTGAGTGGGCAAAAAAGCGTTGCTAATGTTTTCCATGCAAACTATAACACTGTCGCCAAAAATGGCTATACATGATTAAAATAGAGATATTAATGAACAAAAATTGCCAACCGTGCAACAATTACGCCGAGCCGTTTTCGAGAAAAGTGCCTTCATCCTGAGTGGGCACAAAAAGCGTTGCTAATGTTTTCCATGGAAACTATAACACTGTCGCCAAAAATGGCTATACATTATTAAAATAGAGATATTAATGAACAAAAATTGCCAACCGTGCAACAATTCCGCCGAGCCGTCTTCGAGAAAAGTGGCTTCATCCTGAGTGGGCAAAAAAAGCGTTGCTAATGTTTTCCATGGAAACTATAACACTGTCGCCAAAAATGGCTATACATGATTAAAATAGAGATATTAATGAACAAAAATTGCCAACCGTGCAACAATTCCGCCGAGCCGTTTTCGAGAAAAGTGGCTTCATCCTGAGTGGGCAAAAAAAGCGTTGCTAATGTTTTCCATGGAAACTATAACACTGTCGCCAAAAATGGCTATACATTATTAAAAAAGAGACATTAATGAACAAAAATTGCCAACCGTGCAACAATTCCGCCGAGCCGTTTTCGAGAAAAATGGCTTCATCCTGAGTGGGCAAAAAAAGCGTTGCTAATGTTTTCCATGGAAACTATAACACTGTCGCCAAAAATGGCTATACATTATTAAAATAGAGACATTAATGAACAAAAATTGCCAACCGTGCAACAATTCCGCCGAGCCGTTTTCGAGAAAAATGGCTTCATCCTGAGTGGGCACAAAAAGCGTTGCTAATGTTTTCCATGGAAACTATAACACTGTCGCCAAAAATGGCTATACATTATTAAAATAGAGACATTAATGAACAAAAATTGCCAACCGTGCAACAATTCCGCCGAGCCGTTTTCGAGAAAAATGGCTTCATCCTGAGTGGGCACAAAAAGCGTTGCTAATGTTTTCCATGGAAACTATAACACTGTCGCCAAAAATGGCTATACATTATTAAAATAGAGACATTAATGAACAAAAATTGCCAACCGTGCAACAATTCCGCCGAGCCGTTTTCGAGAAAAGTGGCTTCATCCTGAGTGGGCAAAAAAAGCGTTGCTAATGTTTTCCATGGAAACTATAACACTGTCGCCAAAAATGGCTATACATGATTAAAATAGAGATATTAATGAACAAAAATGGCCAACCGTGCAACAATTCCGCCGAGCCGTTTTCGAGAAAAATGGCTTCATCCTGAGTGGGCACAAAAAGCGTTGCTAATGTTTTCCATGGAAACTATAACACTGTCGCCAAAAATGGCTTTACATTATTAAAATAGAGACATTAATGAACAAAAATTGCCAACCGTGCAACAATTCCGCCGAGCCGTTTTCGAGAAAAGTGGCTTCATCCTGAGTGGGCAAAAAAAGCGTTGCTAATGTTTTCCATGGAAACTATAACACTGTCGCCAAAAATGGCTATACATTATTAAAAAAGAGACATTAATGAACAAAAATTGCCAACCGTGCAACAATTCCGCCGAGCCGTTTTCGAGAAAAATGGCTTCATCCTGAGTGGGCACAAAAAGCGTTGCTAATGTTTTCCATGGAAACTATAACACTGTCGCCAAAAATGGCTATACATTATTAAAATAGAGACATTAATGAACAAAAATTGCCAACCGTGCAACAATTCCGCCGAGCCGTTTTCGAGAAAAATGGCTTCATCCTGAGTGGGCACAAAAAGCGTTGCTAATGTTTTCCATGGAAACTATAACACTGTCGCCAAAAATGGCTATACATTATTAAAATAGAGACATTAATGAACAAAAATTGCCAACCGTGCAACAATTCCGCCGAGCCGTTTTCGAGAAAAGTGGCTTCATCCTGAGTGGGCAAAAAAAGCGTTGCTAATGTTTTCCATGGAAACTATAACACTGTCGCCAAAAATGGCTATACATTATTAAAAAAGAGACATTAATGAACAAAAATTGCCAACCGTGCAACAATTTCGCCGAGCCGTTTTCGAGAAAAATGGCTTCATCCTGAGCGGGCAAAAAAAGGGTTGCTAATGTTTTCCATGGAAACTATAACACTGTCGCCAAAAATGGCTATACATTATTAAAAAAGAGACATTAATGAACAAAAATTGCCAACCGTGCAACAATTCCCGAAAACGGCTCGGGATGAAGCCACTTTTCTCGAAAACGGCTCGGCGGAATTGTTGCACGGTTGGCAATTTTTGTTCATTAATATCTCTATTTTAATAATGTATAGCCATTTTTGGCGACAGTGTTATAGTTTCCATGGAAAACATTAGCAACGCTTTTTGTGCCCACTCAGGATGAAGGCACTTTTCTCGAAAACGGCTCGGCGTAATTGTTGCACGGTTGGCAATTTTTGTTCATTAATATCTCTATTTTAATCATGTATAGCCATTTTTGGCGACAGTGTTATAGTTTCCATGGAAAACATTAGCAACGCTTTTTTTGCCCACTCAGGATGAAGCCACTTTTCTCGAAAACGGCTCGGCGGAATTGTTGCACGGTTGGCAATTTTTGGTCATTAATATCTCTATTTTAATAATGTATACCCATTTTTGGCGACAGTGTTATAGTTTCTAAGGGAAAAGTCAGCAACGGTTTTTGTAATCATTAAAAACTCTTTTTTATAATTATTTTCTAAATACACAAATGTTTTGTTTATTTTTTACAATTTAAATCAATTTTTCTTATTCTAGATGCCAAAATTTATTCAAATTTTATTTTTTAATTCAAAATATCCAATCCCGGGGAATTTTACTTCCCGGTTTTTTTTCCCGGTTTTTAATTCCCAAAATCGACGCTATTTCTTCGACGCTATCTTGGCGCACGTAAAACAAAAACATTTATATAAAAACAGATGTTGAAGAAAAATGAGTGTCGCGGGTTTTCGAATTTTTGTGTTGAGAGTGTAAATTTACGTTAAATTTTAAAATAAATTTGCCTAAAAACTTGGAAACAAGCCGCTGAATAAAATAAACTGTTCTTGTAAAAAATTCCCATTGTTGGTAAACAATTTCAATCGGCTCTTCGCCAACCAAATGCATTCACAAATTCAAACTAGTAAACAGAAAAAAAGAACTATAAAAGTCAAATGTTAAATGTCCCATCTGCCGAAGTCAGAATTTTTAACTTACCTGTATTAGCGGCATCCATACCAATTATGTGATCTGTTGTTATGATATTATTGCTTACTTCCCTAGCAAGTGAAACGTAGCCAACAAACGTTGCACCCTCGATAAACCAATTTCCAGCATCTTTTCTTCGCAGTCCATTTCCCATAATGACTTCTGCTATGGGCGAACGACGAATATTGCCCGTAAGTGTAAACATATAATATTTGTTTTTTTTTTTAATAAATTTAAGATTTTTACCTACGCAAATCAGTAGATTATTTTTGTTTATTCTTGGCATGCGTATTTCGTTTGTTTACTTTCTAGTAAAAGCCACCGAGTATGCTTAGTGGTAAAAGCCACTTGCAATAAAACAATTTTAACTCTTATTTAACAATTGGAAATAAAGAAAAGTGTTACCATCAGTGCTGCCAGGGAATGACAGGAAAAAGTTACGCATACCCTTAAAAAAGTTACTTTTTTTCATTAAAAGTTTCATTTTGAGATTTTCCTTAAATAAATAGTAATTTAGTGTAATTTATATAAAAAATAGTATAAAGTTTTATTTCATATTTCAGGGAAAATAACAAGGAAACAAATTCAATTACTGATCGAAAACAGAACGACACTCATGAGTATTTAAATAAGCACTAAATATTAATGTTTCGGGATGGAAAACTTCATGCTCTCGCCATCCAATAAAATTAGTCAAATCTGGGGGAAAATTACGACATGCGATACCGATTAAAATTTACATTTAAATTCTATTGAAATTTCGATAGATATCGAGTGCAGCAATTTGCCCCCAGAATTCTTTTAATAAATCCGTTTGACCTTAAAGATAAATTTGAGTCTTATTTGCTTAAAACTTCAACATTAAATTACTGACAATTTTTTCGCAATATTATGCGGCACTTCTTCAAGGAAATTAAAAGACAACTAACTCTCTTCTTAATAGAGGTATTGGTGTGCTACCAATAGCAAGTTGTAAAATTTTGTAAGCGAAATAACTAAGGTTGGTAATAATGTTGAGCTTTAGCAACGTTATTTTTTCGTTTATTCCAAACTAATTTTTTATATGTGATTTCGATAGCATTTGCAAGTAACCTTTGTTATTAAAATCGAATTGATATGTTAAGGTTGATATGTTAAGAGAGGTTCTTTCCTCAAATAATAAAACATTTTTTGTAGTAATAATACTTTATTTCCTGTATGTACCAAAAGTAACGAAAATTTGGCCAAATATAACAAAATTATACATGTTACGTGGAGCCTTCAAAAATTAAAAAAAAATGTGAAAAATGTAATTAAACGGCAACACTGGTTACCATATAAAATTAATTGGAAAATGTTATCAGGAACATGTTTTTAATGTGTAGTTTCTATTTGTGAAATAAAAGTATTTTAATTAAGCCTGGTTTAATTCCGAAAGCCCTCTGTCAATTTTATGTACTGGGATGACATTACTCTGGACTAATTGACACTACATTTCTATGTGCATACTCACAGAATTTTAAATATTATAACCTGAGGCCTTATTCTGTAATTCACCTATGCTAAAACTGCTTAAATGTTGAACTTATCCATGTTTATTTTCTCTAATTAATCGGTATTTGTAACTCTATTTCAATAAATAAGAGAGTGTTAGGTATAGGGTTATATGTTCTAATGTCGTATTTGTAGCAAAACACTGCTTTGTAAAAATTAAATAATTTTAGAGATGGCGATTTAGCTTAAGCAACTTACAGAATAAGGCTACAGGTGTATTTGTGTGAAATGTATTTTAAAACTTAATTTCGAAAAATCCCGGAAGGACCTAACTGTAGGTCCTTTCTACATTATACCAAATGTATATAGTCTTATCTTTAAAACTATTATATAAAGACACATAAAATGTACATGCCAAAGACCTTCGACTTGGACAAATTTGCATTTGTTTTAACAATTTTTTTTTTAATTTTTTGTATCAATGATGATTTTTATAGTTTAACACTTAAACAAAAAAAAAAAAAAACAAATAAGAGGGCTATATTTAGCTATACCGAATCTTATATACCTTTCACCGTATGTTTATAACCACATGTGCATGTAAATCGGCATAAGAAATTCTTTCCTTTCATTAAGCTTTTCTTTTACTAAATGAGAAGGTCGCTGTATCAGATCTTGCCTACTGTCATCTCAGCCATCATAGAATGAAAACTCGAGTTTGGTGTAAAAAGTGTGAGATTTTTGATGCAAACTTGGAAATAATTAAATAACTTTTAAACGGGTATATCGAGATGAATAAAATTTTGAATGGGAAGAAAAGAAATGTCGTCGAGTAAAGCTTTTGAGTTTGTGCTTCAAGCTATTTAAAGAAGATTTATTTTGGGCTACCAAAAATTTAAAATCTTGCCTTATATAACGATTCCTTTTTTTTTTAATTAAATTATAAACCCGCACGGCACAGCGTACGTACATACATTCGTGCTAAACTCATAATAATCAATATGATGATGTTGTTAGTAAATAAGTAAGAATGACTAAAAGAAAATTTGCATTTGTGTCCAATCGATGATTGGAACAAAAGCAAAAACAAATCTACAAGACAAAATACAGAAAGAACAGTGAATAAGTACTTTCGTTTGTGTGTAAATTTCGGCTAACCAAATCAATATTAATATGAATATATCTCGTATTTTTAATTACAAAGCTAGTTGGTTAAATAGATGATGTGTATATTTACACAACTAAGGTAGATAAATTCGAAGAAGGACGTAGCGGTCCAGAAAGTGCAGCATTACATTCTGCTAGCGTCTAATTTTTCTTGTTTTTGTTTTTTGGAAAACGTTCACTTACATTTGTAAAATAAATTAAAAAAATATTTAAAATTGAATTTAAATTTCTATTTTACTAAATTTTCTTTCCCTGCAGAAAACCGTTATGTTTTTGAATTGTTTAGATAACTGCAGTTATTAACTACACATTTCATTTTTATTTTTATTTTTCATTCGAATTTTACAGTCATTACTCTAATTTGTTGCACTTTCTATGTCTACCTCACACAAAGAAGATATCTCTACTCAATGCGCAACCTTGATTTTTTAACCGACCTTAAAAAAGAAGGAGGTTATACAATTCAGTTGAATGTTGCTTTTTTTATATTTGTGCCTCCAGAACTCAGTCATTTCTGATACGATTTTGAATATTTTTGGTAATATGATAGATTATGCTTAAAGATTGGTCTCGTTTTAAAAACAGTTCACAATCTTAAAAATTAAAGGGTGTCCCCATACAACATATATATTTTTTACGTGTGTTATGAATTGTAAAGGGCACTTCTGTAAAATTTAAAATGACTGCGTATTACTATGGCTGCCAATAACAAAAAGTTATAAAAAATTAAATCTAAAACTTGCCCCATAATTGATGCAAATTTACTTATAAGGGCCTATCTTTTGAACAGTTATAGACAAACGCTTGCAAATTGTATAGAATGTCGATTGCTGTGGCCGTTATAGTAACAAGTATTAATACTACAAATTATAAATTAAAGGGTGCGCCTATAGTTCATTTAATTTGATGTATATGGCCATACTTTTGAACAGTTGTAGACAGACGTTTGAAATTTATATCGAACCTGTATTGCTAAGTCCGCTATAACAACAAGTATGAAATTTGGATGTTAAAGGGTGTTCCAATAGTTAACGTAATTTTGTGTATGTGACTAAACTTTTGAACCGTTATAAACAGATCGCTGAAACTTAAAAGGGACCTGTATTGCTAAATCCGCTATATCAACGAGTTTATAATTTGAATTTGGAAATGTTGCTGTAATTTGATGTATATTGCCAAACTATTGAACAGTTTAACTAGTATAAAGTTTGGAGATATAAGGATGTCCCAATAGTTAATGTCACCTAATTTATGCGGCCATACACTTGAACTGTTATAGGCAGACAGATGAAATCTGTTTTGAATTTGTTTTTTTTTTCGCAAGAATTATTGCTTCATAATTTCCTAATTAATTGGCGTAATTAAATTTTCTGTAGCTCATTAATGCCTAGGCAAAGTTGATTTTAACACGAACAAGGACGGACAAACAAACCTCACTGAATCGACTTCGCTATGCATAAAAACTCAGATTATCTACACTTTACGGGGTCTGAATGCAAATTGTAGAAATTACTAACAGAATAACAAACTTAGATACACCCTTTCCCACCTGTGGTTATTTTTGAAAAAAAATCTATAAATTAAACGGAATATTAACTGGAATAGCAAATTATTTTGATGCTTATTTTCAGTGCAAACTAATTTTAAAATTTTTTCAGTATTTTCTTACTTCTAGGGATTCGTCGTTTTAATATTAAGATAAATTCTTTACCAAATAGAACGTGAAATCTTCATTGAATACTCGTATAAATCAGTTCTTATTTCTGAGTAAAAAAAAACGAACACTAACATTCATTCACTCATTCATTCATTCATGTACGAACATTTAGGATATTCTACATTTTAAAATGTGTGCATTTGTTTCCATGAAAGCATTTAATCAGTCGGACGGACAAACGTACTTGTAGCAATAATTACCATTGACTTGTTAAAGTAGTGTTACTGAGCTAATTATTATTTACTGAATTCTTTAAATAATTTCTTTCATTTCTCATTCATTTTTTATAGACGTGTGTAATCAAGCATGGATTTGTTGGCTTAAGAGACAGACATACATTCATAGATACTGAATCCCAGGATTAAAAAATTAATAAAGTCCTATTGTAAAAATACATTTTGGACGTTTGTGTAGATGCGGAGAGAAAACTGAAGTTTGGTTAAGTTTTGCATACTACTTTTTTTATCCTAAAATGTGACAAATCCTTAGAATGTTACCGCTACTCTTACTTCATTCACAATTTATATTACTTTAACCGCAACAATTAGTGTGCTGTCAGTTTATTTGAAATTATCTATGGTGTGACAGCATGAAGATTTGAATAGAAGCGGAAATACAGCAAGAAGTTTTTCCTTCCAACATCTAAAAGCAACAAACTATTTGAAAATATGGGAATGACTTCAGTTATTTGTCATCCTTTATTGGAGGGTTTCACTCCTTTGATTGCATCTGTTTAATTATCGTCTGGTTTTGACAACAAGTGGGAAAGGAAAACAGTAATTTTAATATGTATAAAAAAATGTAATGTTAAGAACTTTCTATGAATGTATGTGTGAAATTTTATCATTCTATCAAATATTTGCGCTTGTTTTTTTTGCTTTTGTATTCGTACAACATGCTAAAGCTTTGGTTTCATGTCTACTTGAGCTGTAAAGTATCCTTATGTAGAACAAGTATAAGGTTCTTCTTGTAGTATTGGCAAAATTGGCAATTTTACAAAATCAATACATTCAACATAAAGAAATGTCAATTCAATAGAAAATATTTGTATGTACAAAAAAAAAAAAAAATACATTACAACATAGCAGAACAATTTAATGATAGATTTAGAGATGATCAGATGAAAAAATAAAAAATAAAATTATTTAGTCCATTTCAATTTGATTGAATGTATATCTTAAACATTATTATTTTGCTGCATAGATATTAGAAAAAAAAACTTTATTAAGGACATTGTTATTGCCTAGTAGAACAAAAGTTAATCGTATGTCTGGGTTCGAAAGTTAGGGAAAATGTTCTTCCCTTAATTCTAAATGTTTAAACTCAATTTGGGGGCTAAAAAAACTTAGCAAACGCTTCTCTAAATACGATTTGCTCACTTGCGTCCACACTACACAAAAATATTTCGTACCTTGAGAGTCAACCGTATTTAAATTTCAACTGGAAAGCCCTTAAATGTAAACAAACTTTCCCTACACACAATCTGTGTAGGTTTCGAGAATCTGCCTATAACGATTCAAAAAATAAGGTTATACGAGGGCTGCGATATATATTTCTGGCCTGGCAACACTGAGTGCTGCCAAGTGCAATCTGACAATTCCATTGGAAAATTTGTCATTTTTAAGCATAATCGTACTCAAAACGTTTTGATGTACGACCATTATTTGTGTTGTTTACAGTGACTTGAAAAAATTAATATAGAAAAAATGGAATTAACTCGTGAACATTTTCGTGCCATCATTTTTCACAACCTTCGACGTGGATTATCACGACAAGAGTGCATTGATGAACTTAAATCTTTGTATTGCGATGAAGCACCATCCTATAGCACTGTGAAAAATTAGTACAATGAATTTAATCGTGGCCGAAGCTCGCTCAAAGACGAATTCCGTGAAGGTCGTCCAAAAAAGGCTGTTGTGCCAGAGAACATTGATGCCGTGCGTGAACTCATAATGCAATATTGACATGCGACATACCGAGAGATAGAGACATCCTTGGACATTTCTTCCACCAGCATACATTCGATACTGCATGAACACCTGGCCGTAAAAAAGGTTTGGTCTCGTTGGATCCCGCACAATTTGAAAGTCGCTCAAAAAAAGGCTCGTGTCGATTGGTGCAAAGAAATGTTGCAAAAATACGATTGCGGAGCTTCAAAAGACGTTTATAAGATCATCACAGGTGACGCATCATGGATCTATGCGTATGAGCCCGAAACGAAACAACAATCAACTGTGTGGGTCTTCAAAGACGAGCAAAATCCAACGAAAATTGTTCGTGGAAGAAGCACTTCGAAGCAAATGGTCGCCTGTTTCTTCGGCAAAACTGGTCATGTGGCGACTGTTCCGCTTGAGCAACGTAGGACGGTCACTTCTGAGTGGTACACTACAATTTGTTTGCCTGAAGTCATCGGAGAAATTCGAAAAACCAACAAGAGAAGACGAATCATTGTTCATCATGACAATGCGAGTTCTCACACATCGGCTCAAACCAGAGCGTTTTTGACCGGCCAAAACGTCGAATTAATGGGTCATCCGCCGTACAGCCCTGACTTGGCACCTAATGACTTCTTCTTGAAGAGAAGAAAAAAATGCGTGGTCAACGATTTTCGTCGCCAGAAGAAGCTGTTGAAGTGTTCAAAAACCATGTTTTAGAGGTGTCTCAATCGGAGTGGAAAAAAGTGCTTCGACAACTGGATTGAGCGCATGCAAAAGTGTATAAATCATGCTGGAGAATTCTTTGAAAAACAATAAAACCATTTTTGATTATAAATATTCGCATTTTAACTATTAGGCCAGAAATATAAAGAGCAGCCCTCGTATACAATGGCTCACAGCTTATTTCGTGCAGACGCAAAATAAAACCTTTTTTAACGATATAGAGCTAAAACTAATGACGAGAATAAAAAAACTTATCGTACAATATTAACTAAATCACCCTTATTCTGTATGGCGTCGGCAATACAAGGCGATGGCAATTTTAATCGTTTTTTTATAATCGGTATTCTCGTTGTCAATATTGTCATTTATCGATGACTGGCTATATAAATTTGGTATTTTGTAAGGAAATGTGACATTGATTTTCTCCCTTATTCTAGTTGTCGGCATCGTTATCGTCGTCGTTTTAGTATCAATATCACTTCGTATCAATGTCGTCGTCAACTCAGTAAAAATTTTGCATTCTACAACATTCCTGTGACGACGTCGACGGTTTATCGATTTTTATGAAATGAAAATGCACATCCGTAAGTTTTTTATTAAATTTTATTTGTGTTTCCTTATTCGTTTCTTTGTTTTGTTACCTTTTGCCATCCATCTGCTAATCTTCTAGGCGGACCAAGAGAATTTAGAATTTTTCCAATTTCTTTCCATTTTTCTTTAAAATTGAATAAAGCAGTGCCTCTGCGAAAACCCAGTTAAAGAGATGAATTCTTCTGCAATTACCTTCACTTATTTACATTTGGTTTAAATCACTTCCAGTCGTTATGCAAAAAGGCGTCGACAAAAAACAGGGTCACTTCAATACAATATCGTCGTCACATTTGTTATACAATACAAAAAATATTTAAGCAGTAATCGATAAGTCTCAATAACGTCAAGTAGAATAACAAATCGAATACGTCGACACATAACAACGTTGATATGTGACAACGTCGACAACTAGAATAAGGGTGATTGTCTCGAATTGCTGTTGATATTGTCGTCTGTATTATAGGTGTCGTGCACAAACAAAAAATTAAATAAACTATAAAAATAGAAGAAATAAAATTAAAAATGGAGAAATTGAAGATTACCAACCCTCCACAACCAATTTGAAAAATTAATTGAACAGTTGGAAAAAAATCCATCACTTTTCAGAGGTTTTCAAGGAGCCACTGTTCCTTCTAATTTTAAGGAATAGTGGGAAATTATTGCGACCGCTCTAAACACCCTTGGCCCACCAAATAGAACGAGTGGTGGATGGCTAAAGTGATGTATGGTATATAGTCCTTTACGAATTTACGTTTGACAAAATTCTTTTTAAAGGTAATTACAAACAATATAGAGTATAAAGCTACTGGAGGCGGTATATTTAAGCAGATGGTACTGAGGGCCTTTGAAGAAACTATGAAAAATCAGCTTCAGTTCCAAAAGCAAGTCATCCATAAGGGTATAGTTCAGGGAGTCCCACGTGAAGGGATCTTTTTGAAGTCATAGACAACGCCTATTTGAACGTGCTTAAGTCATTTCAAATGGTAAGACATGTTCCCCCAAGAGGTCCACTTGCCGGAAACAACTTTCGAACCTTAAATGAACAAACAAAGCACTAGTTTGAAATGTATAACTTTGAATTTTTCACTTTTAAATTCGTGTCTAAGAAGTCTTCTTTGGAACATTCTTTCTTAATTTCCTCATCTGTCAGTATCGGAAGGAAAGTACATTTTTTAGATTTTTATAAAATTGTTATTTTTAAAACAATTAAAAATAGTAAACAAATAAATCAACTGACTCAAATATTAGATATATGCATTATTTTTTATTGACATTGTCGATAAACAGGTAACGTCGCCATTAAACTTTTAGGGAATACCATATATGTATTGATGTTGTGTCGAAGTGATGTTGCCTCAAACTGACTATGTTGCCGACTCCAAACAGAATAAGGGTGAATATTTACTTATGTAAAAAAATGCGTATGAATTTCAAAATAGAATATTTAAAAAAAAAAGCGGTCACAGCTTATTTCGCGCAGTTTTTTTCTGTGTAAATGCATACCATAGGTTACCGTTACTTTTTATTTCGTTTAGTATTCATTTCTGATGTTTTTTTGCGTATAATTATTCCTTAACTGCATCCAAAAAGAGTAGCACGTGTATTTTAAAAGCTGGGTAAACGGACAAGTGTAGAAAAGCGAGAATTGGTCCTCACGCATTTTAAAAAAAGAGAATGTCAGCGAAACATATCTGAAATGGTATGACTGAGTGCCAGTATAGTGCAATATATCACACAGCGATATGTCCGCGAGAATCAAGTGGCGTACAAGGGCAGAAATGCGGAAAATAAAATATTTACGGATGCTGACAAAAGGAAAATTGTCCAGAAAATTAAAGAAAATCCTAAGATATCGATTCCAAAGTTGGTGGTAGAGATTGAAAAGGAAATGGTTGAAAATAACGGTCGAGTAGCTCGAAAAAAGCCATTCATATCAAAACAGAATATGCAAAGTCGGCTTAAATTTGACCGTGAACATGAAACAAAGCCAAATACATTCTGGGAAAACGTTGGTTTTGCTAACGAGTCAGTATTTAATATTTATGATTCGGATGGCATAAATTACGTGTGGCGTAAGGCCAGTACAGAGCTCCAGAATAAACACTTAAAGCCAACTGTTGAACACGGTGGTGGAAGTGTGATGGTTTGGGCTTGTATGGCTGCCTCTGGAGTTGGTAATATTGTTTTTATAGAAGGAATAATATGTATTTAAACATATTGAAACACAACTTGTTGCAAAGTGCCAATGCGTTGGGTGTAAGAGATCTTTTTGGTATCACCAAGACAATAATCCGAAGCATAAATCCGGAATTGTGAAGTCCTGGCTGATCTGGAACTATCCTCATGAATCCGTGTCCACAAAATCCAGGTTTAAATGTGATAGAAAATTTGTGGAAAAATTTGGATTTGGCGATACGAAAAAGGCAGATTAGTAATCTGAACGAACTAAAAACTCCTCTGGTCGAGGAGTGGCAGAAAATACCCAGCGAAACTTCTAAAAAACTTGTTGCCTCGATGGAAAATCGTCTTAAAGATGTAATTAAGAAAAAGGGAGGCCATACCAAATATTAAACGGTATTCCAATAAAGATTTTTTTAAGTTACTGGTAGCGCACGAAGTAAGTTGTGACCTGCATTATTTTTTTGATATATCAAGTTTTCTTCAAATTACTTTTTTATACTTAATAACACAAATATACATATTTTACTGTTGTTATATCTTTCGGTAAAAATTGTCGTCTCTGGCTGTATACTTGGTACGTTTGGCGAGCGCTTTCGATGTGATAACTTCATTTTCAAGCCACGTTTTTGTTAGTACTGAAGAGATAGTGTTAAAAGTAGATACGATATTCCCCATGCGAACAACGTATTTCGATTAAACATTATCACCTTTTTAAATGAGTCATAGACTTTAATTTTTTTTTATTTTTTTCTTTTTTTACCTTTTAAATTAAATCATAGTTTAATTTCATTTTTCTATGTCAAATAAAATGTTTCAATTCCTCTGTTGAGTACATTATTAAGGTTATCGTATTTATTATTAATTTGCATTTTTTACACCTACTGATGGGATTATTTATTTATTTACTTACTTTGTTTCTAACGTTTCTTTCCTTTGGCTGGGGAGCCTACTGTGATAAGGTTATTATTTATATACATATATAACATAGTGGAGTACAAGAACTTAGTATATAAGCAGAATAATATTTATGCGGCCTCTTTAGTAGAATAACACAAAAAGGCTGTTCTTTTGTAATATTCAGGATTTATCTACTTGTAATATAGATTAATTGGCCTGTGATGGCTTTTATATTACTGTTTTGAATAAATAAACAAATAAATAAATAGTTTAATATTTGCGTCTTTTATTATTAGATAAGTAAGTGTGACCATCTGTAGGTGTTTTTCGTTTGAGTGCTTTAATAATTTTAGTGGTGTAAAAATCATGTCAGAGGTTGTCTAGTCTTCGTCCTTTTATACTTGGGTGTAATACCGTCATACATTCATCTATTTCCCTTGGTTCGTGTTCGTGTGTGTTAAGGTGTATTGCGAAATTGAAGTCTTCCCTTTTCTGTTTGTATGATCGTACGTGTTCAAGCCACGTACGAATCATACAACACGTACGATCATACAAACAGAAAAGGGAAGACTTCAATTTCGCAATACACCTTAACTCACACGAACACGAACCAAGGGAAATAGATGAATGTATGACGGTATTACACCCAAGTATAAAAGGACGAAGACTAGACAACCTCTGACATGATTTTTACACCACTAAAATTATTAAAGCACTCAAACGAAAAACACCTACAGATGGTCACACTTACTTATCTAATAATAAAAGACGCAAATATTGTTTTTAATGTTCGTCCAGTTTGTTTGTATGGTTGCAGGTGCAAGAAAGTTTGTATACTCCGCTCGGTTGTTTCTGTTGATGATTTTAGATTGTTGCTCGTTTTTAGTGTTGTGTGTAAACCTTCTTTTTGGAAAAGGTTAGTAAATCTATATATTTCTGTTCCTGTGTAAGTAAAGATTTGTCGTCGTGTTGTATCGATTGTTTCCTTGTCTTTTTTCTTCTTGTTTTTAGTGTTGTATTCTCTAAGTATTTTGTCGATAGTTGTGTGGTAGTAACCTTTATTTTTAGCTATAGTGTAAATTGTGTCAAGTTCTTTGTTGTATTTATCTGGAGCAAGTGGTACTATCTTAAGTCTGTGAATCATATGTCTAAATGCTGCGAGTTTATGTATTATCAGTGTTGCCAAAACGGTGGTTTTCCCGCTAGATCTAGTGGTTTTTTGCTATTAAAAGCAAAAAGTTAGAAAAAAAACCCGCTAAGTGGTTTTTTCAGCTGGGAAAATTTTAGTTGGCGGGTTTTTAGCGTTTTTTAAGCTACAATAAGTTTTGTTAGTTACAAAGTAAGCTACACTATGTATTAGTAACCCATTATAAAAATATATAGATTATCCGTCTCTGCCTTGTTTTTTTTTTAACTGTTAAAACTATTAATTCAAAGGTAAATAATGAAATATATTTTAATTGGGCAGATAAAAACTTTTTTTAACGAATGGAAAATGTCATTTCAGATTACCAGAAAATTGGGACATTTTAGAAAAAATTGATAAATTATCAGTAAATATCGTATTTATAACAAAAAAAAAAAAAAAAAAAAAAAAAAAAAAATAAATAGAGGTTGCCTCTTATAAAATGGAATATCTAATGGATACATATTTTGGGTACGAAGTTTTTGAATATCAAAATGCGACTGGAAATAAAATGTTCAAAGTGCTAGCTGAGTTTGCCTTGCGATTATTACGCATGTCATGGTCTATTGCAGAAGTGCAACGAGTTTTTAGTCAACTTAATGGAGCTAAATCAAAGCTCAGAAATCGATTGCAATCGGCTCTTAATGGGTTAAGCATTTTTAAATTTTTTTTAGTATTTCCTTACAGATCTCTTCAAAAGCTTTAAAATTACACCCTTATTGATATTTCAAAAAATTTGAAAATTTCAGACCCCCGTAACTCGGAAAATATGGGTGAGCGCCAGTTTTTTCTGGTAAAATATATTTTTTTACTTTTTAATTCTCTATCATGCTGATTTCCAATAGCAGCTCTTATGACCCTATATCTGATTTATTGACATATTTATTTTTTTGTGAAACCTTGTTTGTCTCGGCGAAGGGTGTAAAAATAAATTGTTCATGAAACTTTTTAGCGGTTTATGTCAGCGTTTTTTTTTCGACTAGTTAGCGGTTTCTAGCGTTTTTTAAAGTAATATCTAGCGGGAACTGGTTCAATAGTTTTGGCAACACTGATGTTTATGTTCGGTAGGATGGTTTGAGGAAGTGTGGGTAGTAATGTCTGTCATGGCTGATTTTCTATAAATGTCAAAGATTAAGGAATCAATTCCTCGTGTTATTGATATGTCAAGATAATGTAAAGTTTTTGTTTCTCTTTTTCCATTGTGTTTAAGTCTGTTAAAACTTGTTCGGCGTTGTCTCTTTCTAGAATGCATGTTATGTCGTTTAAGTAACTGTAGTAATGGGTTTTTTATGTTTTTTCATCACTTTTTTGACGTGTAGTTGTTCTAAATGTTGCATGAAAATCTCTGCGAAAATTGCGGAAGTTGGGTTTCCCATGCCGAGTCCATCAGGTAGTTTGTAGAAGCTTTTATTGAATCTCAAGTAGTTTTTTTAATATCGTCTTTGCAATATCCATTTTTTCTTTGATATATTGATTGTCGTATAAGTGAGAAAGGGGGTTACGAAGGATAGTTAAAGTTTCGTGCGTGGGTATTGATGTATATAGATCCTTTATGTCGCAGGAAACGAGTCTCTTATTATCAGTTATTTTGATGTCCTTAATTTTGTTGATGATGTTTTCTGCATTCCGTAACATGAAATTTTTTTTTCTCTTTTAATAATGTGGTGAGGTGTTTGGCCAAGTTATATGCAGGCCCAGGTTTTAATATACTACAGGTCTAATTGGTATATTTTCTTTATGAATTTTGGTTTGTGCTCTGAGACAAAGTTTGTGTACACAACAACACACTTTGTTTAAATTCCCAGTGCCTATCTGTTACATTTGTCATTTTTTTTAATCAAAAAAATAGTTTTAAACACAAGTCTTCTATCACCAAATGACACCACAATTTTGTACTTTAAAATCAAACAAAATCACACTGCATTTTATAAAATAATAAAACGCATGTTTCTTGAAAATTCTCTTATTTTTTTTAATCCTGACGAATTCATAAAAACTTTAAAAGCACACTGTCATGAATAGTAATGACTTCTTGCAAACTTTTTAATTTGAATACAACAAGTTGTCAAATTGTCTATAGAATTTTGTCTCAAAGAGTTTTGAGTAGGTAAAATAAAAGCAAGAAGAATACTCAAATTAACAAACAATTTAAAATTTTGCTAGTTTCTAATGACTTGTATCCTGTTTCCTTTAATGTTTATTTAACAAAAATGTTTTAATGCATAACTATTCTATTATAAATGAAAATAATATTTTCGTTTTAATATTGTGTTTATTCGTACATTTGATAAATATTTTGTTGTTCTAAGTCAAAGTCATATCCTGCATTTAAATTCTTAAGGGTTTCTTTCTCTTGTCTAAAAATATATTTTTTTTTTGTATTCGGCTGTTAGGTTGCACAGGCTGCCGGCATAAGAAACCCGACTCACTTGGGTACTGCTATATATATATATATATATACGGTGTTCCTTGTTTGTTTTTATTTTTACAACAACTTTTGTAGTATGACAAAGAAGTGAGATGAATTAACAGGAATTAACAGTGTAACAGACATTTCATGATACAGTAGGTGCTCTATGTAATACATTGAAACAATTTCTTTCACATTCAATTAATTAAAGATTAATTTTCCGATAAATAATTGTTCCGTTCTTAAAAAATAATTATTACCTTTATAATTTAATTTACTTTATTCGTGCTTGATTCCTTCAAATATAAATATTTCATGATATTCTCATGAAATATTTATTATTTTAAACTAAACTAAAAAAAGAAATGTATTATTGCGGGGAAAGCATATCCATATGGCCATTTCACTACTGCTCAAATAGCACATCAGTGGATTTTACCCAAATTTTGTATAGAAAAACAGAAGGCTTATATCAAAAGCCAAATTGATTACGAGGGCTGCTATATATATTTCTGGCCTGGCAACACTGAGTGCTGCCAAGTGCAATCTGACATTTCCATTGGAAAGTTTGTCATTTTTAAGCATAATCGTACTCAAAACGTTTTGACGTACGACCATTATTTGTGTTGTTAACAGTGACTTGAAAAAATTAATATAGAAAAAAATGGAATTAACTCGTGAACATTTTCGTGCCATCATTTTTCACAACTTTCGACGTAGATTATCACGACAAGAGTGCATTGATGAACTTAAATCTTTGTATGGCGATGAAGCACCGTCCTATAGCATTGTGAAAAATTGGTATAATGAATTTAATCGTGGCCGAAGCTCGCTCAAAGACGAATTCCATGAAGGTCGTCCAAGAACGGCTGTTGTGCCAGAGAACATTGATGCCGTGCGTGAACTCATAATGCAAGATCGACATGCGACATACCGAGAGATAGAGACATCCTTGGACATTTCTTCCACCAGCATACATTCGATACTGCATGAACACCTGGCCGTAAAAAAGGTTTGTTCTCGTTGGATCCCGCAAAATTTGAAAGTTGCTCAAAAAAAGGCTCGTGTCGATTGGTGCAAAGAAATGTCGCGGTGCTTCAAAAGACGTTTATAAGATCGTCACAGGTGACGAATCATGGATCTATGCGTATGAGCCCGAAACGAAACAACAATCGACCGTGTGGGTCTTCAAAGACGAGCAAAATCCAACGAAAGTTGTTCGTGGAAGAAGCACTTCGAAGCAAATGGTCGCCTGTTTCTTCGGCAAAACTGGTCATGTGGTGACTGTACAATTTGTTTGCCTGAAGTCATCAGAGAAATTCGAAAAACCAACAAGAGAAGACGATTCATTGTTCACCATGACAATGCGAGCTCTCACACATCGGCTCAAACCAGAGCGTTTTTGACCGGCCAAAACGTCGAATTAATGGGTCATCCTCCGTACAGCCCTGACTTGGCATCTAATGACTTCTTATTGTTTCCGCACATCAAGAAAAAAATGAGTGGTTAACGATTTTTGTCGCCAGAAGAAGCTGTTGAAGTGTTCACAAACCATGTTTTAGAGGTGTCTTAATCGGAGTGGAAAAAGTTTTTCGACAACTGGTTTGAGCGCATGCAAAGGTGTATAAATCATGCTGGAGAATACTTGGAAAAACAATAAAACCATTTTTGATTATAAATATTCGCATTTTTACTATTAGGCCAGAAATATATAGAGCAGCCCTCGTAAATGAGAACTCGATTGAATCAATAAGACAAAAGACAATAACAACTCAAAAATGTTTTATACAAAAACACAGCAAACATTTAGTAACTATTTTTATTTTTTCTTTCATTTTTCTACATAAGGGATCCCATTGGGAACCATTCACCCCAATATTTGCTTTTTTGATTGAAGTTACTTCACTAAACTAGATTTAGCCAAATATTGCACTTTTACTTGTTTTATTTTAGTTACTTTACTAAACTAGATTTGTTCCAAATAATAATAATAATAGATTTGTTCCAAAATTAGAAGCAGTCGTGGTGTTTTGTCCACTGCCTAGTAGGACATGGACCGATCTTGCTGATTTTCAATAGCACCTCTTTCGAAAGTATGTTTGATCGATTGGCGTATTTACATTTTCTCTAGCTTACACAGTGCCTTGGCAAAGCTGATTTCAACACGAACACGGACGGACAGATGGACATCGCTCAATCGACTTTGCTATGCATAAAAACTCAGAATAAATATTCATTACGGGCACTGTTGCCAGAAGAGCATTTTGCAGATTTTAGACTCTCAAATTGCCAAAAACCAGATTTGAAGATTTTTGGCCTAGAATTGAAGATTTTTAAAATTTGTGTGAAATTAACTTAAACCAAAAACAATTTCAATTTATTTATAATAACCACAGTTGAACTTCTAATTTTCATAAAAAATTAAGTTAAAAAAGCTCTTTCAAATAAAAAATCCTTATGCATGACAGTTCGGGTCTGCATAGATTTTTAAATTGCTTTTTGGCTTGATAAAAGTAGACCAATCCGACGCTTTTATATTACACAAATTAATTGTTAAATATTTTATCGACAGTGACGTTGATTATAAAGAAAAAATGGTTCGATTTGGAGCAGATGAAGCTAATGTCATGACAGGCAAAAAACATTCCGTTGACCAAATTTTAAAAAGTCAAATATTAGATTTCTTTATTATAAAATACATAAATATGTCATTCACTAGTATTATTTTTCGTCATATGCATAACTCAAATTTCATCTTCTGTGGAGACGCTAGCTAGAGATGTATACATATAAAAAACAAATTTTTAAAGAAAATAATAAATTAGATTTTAAAGATATACTAAATAATAAAACAAAATCATTTTAGTTTATTTCTAGAAAAAAGTATTCCAAATAAGAAGTACTAGTTCTGATTCCACTTTTTCAACACTTTCAGCGATCGTCCAAAATATAACGACTTTATCACATTCATTGGAAATGTCGAGAGAATATTTAGTCAGGAAAAAATTTAAATAAAACAAAACTTCGCAATCGCTTCGAAAATAAATCTTTAGTAGGAATATTGCTTACAAAAGATTACTTAAAACTTAAAAACTTCCGACACACTCATATCTTCAGATTTCATCTGATATTTAAAAACAAAACTAAAAAAAAATTAATTACTTTTTATAATAGGTTTCTAATAGTTTCTAATAGAACTTTTACACAATTGTTTAATTCTGTAAGCAATACAAATTCTATTAAGAAATAAATGGACTTGCATTGTTTTTGTTTTTTTTTATTCTTTTCATAAATATTGTATAGATATAAATTTTTATTTCTAAAATAAAGTAAAAATGCTTTTGCAGATTTATTAAAGATTTTTAAAACAAGTTGCAGATTTTATCGCGAAATATTGTTGGAATTCGCAGGTTTTAAACATAAAAGTTCTGGCAACACTGATTACGGTTTCGAAATGGATATTGTAGAAATTACAAAATAATGACTAACTTAGATATACACTTTTTCCACCAGTGGTGAAGCAGTATCTTAATTGTATTTTCCCCGACATTTTGTCAATATTTTGTTGACTTTATCAAGGCAGAATAAAAAACTTAGTATTGTTTAGTTACTTACATTAAAACATCAGATATTTAACATAAAGCAACATTGTAATAATTTGAAAGAACGGCTAAACAGGCCGGAATTGCTTAATGATCTCTTTATGCTATGTGGAACAGCGGTTTCGCTAACAAAATATTGTCTATTGTTATATTGATGGCATTGAATTAAATGTTGTAACCGGTAAAAATTCACTGCGAATAAAAATTAAATTGCAGCATCAGTAAACATTTACTGATTACTTTAAAATTTATTAGTAATCAGATTAATTTACTGCAAACTAAATTTGATAAGCAGTTAAAATTTACTGGTAACAGATATTTTTTTCATGTCTGTTTAATAAATAGCACCAACATGTTGGCAGTAATAAATTCATACGAGGGCTGTTATTTATATTTCTGGCCTGGCAACACTCAGTGCTGCCAAGTGCAATCTGACATTTCCATTGGAAAGTTTTTCATTTTTAAGCATAATCGTACTCAAAACGTTTTGACGTATGACCATTATTTGTGTTGTTTACAGTGACTTGAAAAAATTAATATAGAAAAAAATGGAATTAACTCGTGAACATTTTCGTGCCATCACTTTTCATAACTTTCGACGTGGATTATCACGACAAGAGTGCATTGATGAACTTAAATCTTTTTATGGCGATGAAGCACCATCCTATAGCACTGTGAAAAATTGGTATAATGAATTTAATCGTGGCCGAAGCTCGCTCAAAGACGAATTCCGTGAAGGTCGTCCAAAAGCGGCTGTTGTGCCAGAGAAAATTGATGCCGTGAACTCACGTGAACTCATAATGCAAGATCGACATGCGACATACCGAGAGATAGAGACATCCTTGGACATTTCTTCCACCAGCATACATTCGATACTGCATGAACACCTGGCCGTAAAAAAGGTTTGTTCTCGTTGGATCCCGCAAAATTTGAAAGTCGCTCAAAAAAAGGCTCGAGTCGATTGGTGCAAAGAAATGTCGCGGTGCTTTAAAAGACGTTTATAAGATCGTCACAGGTGACGAATCATGGATCTATGCGTATGAGCCCGAAACGAAACAACAATCGACCGTGTGGGTCTTCAAAGACGAGCAAAATCCAACGAAAGTTGTTCGTGGAAGAAGCACTTCGAAGCAAATGGTCGCCTGTTTCTTCGGCAAACCTGGTCATGTGGCGACTGTTCCACTTGAGCAACGTAGGACGGTCACTTTTGAGTGGTACACTACAATTTGTTTGCCTGAAGTCATCGGAGAAATTCGAAAAACCAACAAGAGAAGACGAATCATTGTTCACCATGACAATGCGAGCTCTCACACATCGGCTCAAACCAGAGCGTTTTTGACCGGCCAAAACGTCGAATTAATGGGTCATCCGCCGTACAGCCCTGACTTGGCACCTAATGACTTCTTATTGTTTCCGCACATCAAGAAAAAATGCATGGTCAACGATTTTCATCGCCAGAAGAAGCTGTTGAAGTATTCAAAAACTCTGTTTTAGAGGCGTCTTAATCGGAGTGGAAAAAGTACTTCGACAACTGCGCATGCAAAAGTGTATAAATCATGCTGGAGAATACTTGGAAAAACAATAAAACCATTTTTGATTATAAATATTCGCATTTTTACTATTAGGCCAGAAATATATAGAGCAGCCCTCGTAAATGAGAACTCGATTGAATCAATAAGACAAAAGACAATAACAACTCAAAAATGTTTTATACAAAAACACAGCAAACATTCAGTAACTATTTTTATTTTTTCTTTCATTTTTCTACATAAGGGATCCCATTGGGAACCATTTACCCCAATATTTGCTTTTTTGATTGAAGTTACTTCACTAAACTAGATTTAGCGAAATATTGCACTCTTACTTGTTTTATTTTAGTTACTTTACGTATACGCAGTACGTATACGTATACTTTACAGATATTTAACATAAAGCAACATTGTAATAATTTGAAATCTTAATACATATCACAGTCTATTGTTATATTGATAGCATTGAATTTAATTTCGTAACCGCTAAAAATTCACTGCGAATAAAAATTAAATTGCAGCATCAGTAAACATTTACTCATTACTTTAAGATTTATTAGTAATCAGATTAATTTACTGCAAACTAAATTTGATAAGCAGTTAAAATTTACTGGTAACAGATATTTTTTTCATGTCTGTTTAATCAATAGTAGCACCAACATGTTGGCAGTAATAAATTCATATAAAAAAGAAATTCATTGTTATACATTTTTTAAAGCATTATAAATATTTTGTTTCTTAAATTACCTCACATATTGTTGTGCTTAATTTCTAGAAAGAAAAGCGTTTCCTGCAGCAACTCACACAAATCATCTTTTTTAGCACCATAATCATTGTCACATAATAAATAGTTTACAAAAAATTTTTATATAAAAGGTGATGAACCTTTTTAACATGTGAATAGAAAAAAGAAGAACGATTTGGTCGACCTGCTAACTAAGCATGAGGAAATAAAATATTTTGTAAAGTACATCTCATGTAGAGAGAAGTCTTCAAAAATTCAAAGTAAGATTTACGGAAGGATAATAAAACTTTTATAAAATGGCTAAAGTGCCTTGAGCATTTAATGAGCGCAATATGACAGTGTACGTACGAATATTATTGTCCTTTTCATGCTGACACTTTTTCAATTTTTAACTTTAAGCTCATCATTATAATACTTATTCCATATAAAATATAGGATGCCGAATGGTACGAGGGTATGTTTAAAGGAAATCAATTTAATGGTTGTTAAGATTTGGGTGGAAAGCGTTGTGCCTATGTCTTATTTTACCACTCCTCGGAGATCCAGTAGGTCGATTGTAATTCCTTTTAGCAACGAAACTGCTAAGATTCGTAGATACCTATTATCCTTCACTTTGCCGCCTGCTGTTCGTGTTTGATATCTTTTAGCCCATCGGGAAATGTTTGCCTGTGCCTTAATAAAATCGCGACATGTTTGTAATGCTTCCTTACCCTCGTACACCATGTTAAACAACATATATTTTACTATTCAATAATTTATATCTATGGGCGAGTTAAAACGTCTACATGGTTCTAATATGGAAGGATCTGGCAGCTTTTTAACTGTTTATTATTACTTTTATTAATATTACTTCTATTATTACTTCTATTAATATTATTAGTACTTCTATTAATATTTGGGAATTTGATTTGCTAATAAAGCTGCAACAACAACTAAGTGAAACATATTGGATTGCTTGTTAAACGCGTTTTTATGTGTGTGAATAGCACGGATAGTTTTAGTCGAACTTTTGTTTTGTAAAAGCCACGCCCTTCTTCGCCTTTGTCTCATAACAAAGAGGAGTTCGTGAAAGCCTCATAACTAAAAGATATTATTGCAGACGTGTTTTGCTCGGGCTAAACTTTAAAGATTACAGTTGACGGGAATTATCTACTTACCATCGTTATTGCACGAAAAAAATTAAACACCCTTATAATATCTGCTTCAGAAGCACAAAAAAACGAAACAAAAATATAAAAAATGGATAAAAGTTGAAAAATGTATACAGACAGAATGCTGTTGTTTGTAAAAAGAAAAAAATATTTGCATTAATAAAGTACAATTTTTTTATGGTTCAAAATTTAATTAAAAATTTTTTTTCAATAATTATTATTAATTAAGAGTTCATATATTTAGAGTTTGTTTAATAAAAAATAGATTAAAATAAAATATTACACGTTGCTTGCTTTATGTTTTATTCGAAGGAGGCACTATGTTGCTGTTAAATTTGGAATTACTCTGGCGCACAGAACTGCAAAAAACATATTTTAAAGCATATGCCTTAAATTGCTTGTCCATTGTGATGCACAGTGGCGTGAAATACAAAAAAAAAAAATGGCATAAAAATCTGAAACTTTTAAACTATTTACCCGATTTTTATCAAACAAACTGCGATTTATAGAGGAGGACATAAGCTTTTCGCCTACTGTATTTGTATATACCCTTTTTTAGTACAGAGTATTACCACAGTGCGTCAAAGTAGGCAACCTCGAATGTGAAAAATGTTTTACAGCTTAAACCATTATCAAAAAGAAACGATTTCAATTATTTTTATTTCTGATAATTTAAATAGATAGCTTAAGAAAAAACATGTTTGGAATTAACACGGTATCTTTTAGAGAAATTCGACTTTTAAAATGGAAATTAAAATTTTTACCTTGGAATTTTTGGTTTTTTACTTGTAGTTTTTTTAAAACACAAGCTCCATAGAACTTTAAATTGTAAAAAATAACACAAAAAATTATGTAAATTTTAATGAAATTTTTTTTTATTCGAAAGATCAGAACATGGCATTAATTATAAAAATGATTTGGGGCATATGGCCACCGCGGCTGCTCATGACGAAGCGAAGTACTGCTGGCCGTATTTCACGAATAACACGAACAATATTGGCCTCCAAAGCGTCAATTGTTGCTCGTTTATCAGCATAAGCTAGTGACTTCACGTGGCCCCATAGCAAAGAATCGAGAGGTGTCAAATCGCACGACTTTAGAGGCCAATTGACAGGTCCATTTCTCGAAATCATTGAATCATCATCGCCAAATTTGGATTTCAATAACTCGATGGCTGCGGTCGCCGTATGGCACGTAGCGCCATCTTGTTGAAACTAAATATCGTCCGGATCAATGCCATTCATATTTTTAAACAAAAAATCAGTGCGGTAACGAAATCCATTGAGATCTGGCCTCATTTTTGAAGAAATAAGGTCCGATGATGCCACCAGCGTGTAAACCACACCAAACGGTGTATTTTTCTGGATGCAATGGAGTCTGTAGGGTATGTTGTAGATTGGTCTCACTCTATATGAGGCAATTAGCTTATTAACAAAACCGTTAAGCCAAATCGCTGAACAAAATTTGGCGATAAAAAAACCGGTTAGTAACTAACAGCTGTAGAGCGCAAGCGGCGAAAGAACGATGCATATAATGATCTCGTGGCTTTAATTCCTGCACGAGCTGGATCTTATATGATTTACATTCACATATTCGCACATTCCTTCGACATGTTGTTGTTATTGTATCCTCTAAAATGTCTGTGGTATGAAATCTATCCACAGTTTGACGGATCGTTTGCTCAGACGGACGATTATGTGCACGATAAAAATCATGAAGTCGTCTATAAGTTCCTCGAATTGATGACTGATTTTCAAAGTAAACTGGGATGATTTGATAGCGTTGTTCAGGTTTGAGTCTATTCATAATGATTTGCCAGAGTTTACTGAAAATAACAAGAAACAATTTTTCATCAAAATTTAATTTTTAGTGTTTTTTTTTTTATAATTTCATGTTCTATGGTGATTTAAACAACACCCTTTATTAAAAATAACTTGTAAAAAAATTGTATTCTTTGACTTTATTAGGTTGATGGTAATAATTTTTTTAATTTGAAATATCATAAAAAAATGTTAAATTTTGTTTAAAAAGTACTTTAACTGCCAGTCCTACAATGTCGAATCGTTTGTTCGCATAATTACATTTAAAACAAAAACAATTTTTTAGAATTAGTTTTTGTTTTGAATGTAATTGTGCGAACGAACGAACGCTTGCGATATCGTGGGACTGGCTGTAAGTGTTTTAAGTAGATTTTAAATGTTCTCAGTAAATTTATAAAATTTTTGAAATTTTCTTCAAGATAAAGACTTGGATAAACCAAAGCCCCCTACAGTCAGCATTTTTCGAATATGGGCAATTTTTTGACGGAAATCTAAATGTTCGAGACTGTAAAAAAAATGCACGCAGATTTCCATTCTTTTTATAATTAACTATTCTAGAACGATTGGCTTTTAGTAATTGGCCAAATTTTGTAGATATTCTGCGCATTAATGTGGTCTGGGGAGGCGATTGAGGAAAAATTAAAAGTTTTGAAAAGAAAATTTTTTTATCTCAACAAAAAATAATGTTTTAATTTATTGTTTGCCAAAATTTTTATTGATTTTAGTTATGTACACTTTACGTAGTTACGTATACTTTAATGCAATGAAAATCTGATTTAATATCTTTTACATGTTTGGAGATATTCAAGGCAAAAATTCATCCGCAAAATTTCACTTTCGATTTTTTTGGTTTTTAGCAGTGTTTTGTACAGATTTTTTTTTATTTGAAAAACTATTGAAAAAGTTAATTACAGCTGAATAGTAGAGGTAATTACGTAGCCACTGATGTGCAATTTGTACAACTTTTTAATTAAAACAGCGCCACAAATCTCTTGTTTTATTGTGTTCTTCCAAAAGGTGCTTCTACTTTTTAGTACTTCCTTCTTTGAAATCAGAGATTTTATTTTAGCCACTGTGTGACGTTATTTTCTCAGCTTACCAGCGCCTCGTTGTTCTCAATCATCTCAAACGCAGTATTGAAATTCTATACCCTGAAACTGACAGCGGTGATGTTTGATAAATCTATCGAAGCAACCTCGTGTTTTTAGGTGTTTCCACTTAGCAAAGAAATGTGGTTATTTTCAAGTTGCATCTCTATGAACCAATAGCTTCAAAAATCTAATCGATCCTGTTTGTACTAAAAATTTATATTTCAATCACATCTGTATATAAATTCCTGTTTAAAAAATTAAAAATCATCGTTTACTGCAAAAGCATTCTGTCATACAATTTTAAATTGCAAATAAGAAAACTAAAAATAATCTTCGCATTTATTCAATAAATATAAATTTTCAAACCACCACAGAGGTGGTATGTATGCCTGTCTGGCTTCATCCTTTTTTCTTTTGTTTTATCTCCAGTTGTTTGTTTGCTGTTCTATACGAAGAACAAAATAAATACAAACATTCATAACTGACGAACGTCTTATGAATATTTTTTAATAAACAACATGATGTGACATTCAACGACAGGTAACATTTGCATGCAATATAGAATTAGGGTGTCCCATAAAACTAAGTAATATATAAATTTTATCTAAATCAACGTAACTTTACGATCGTGGGAATGGTATAAATAAGTTTGCCGTTCCGTTTTTAATTTCTACAAAATTTATTTTCGACATCATAAAGTATATTCTTATACAGTAGTGGTCAAAACATATGGAACTGAGTAAGCATTTGTTCTTTTCATTGATTTATTTTCTTCAAATTACACATAGTTACTAAAATTTATTTTTTTTATTTTCTTCATACAGTCTTTTATGTTAAACAAATAAAAAAAATAATTCCGTTAAATTAAAATAACAAAAAAACTAAAAATAATGGATGTATTCTAAATGCAACTCTCATTTCTCACGCTCTTAACGAAGCAATTTATACTAATAAATGATAGGATGTAACGGTAATCGCATTTCTTTTTAACATGAGATTCAGGCAATTATACTTTTTAAACAAATTTGTTATAATTATGGTTTTTAATTAGTTGCAAGAAGAGTTTGAAAGCATAAACATTATCAGAATATTATTGTGTAAAAAATGGCAGGAACTAAGTACAATTCTGATTTTAAATTAAAAGCGTTAAATGATTTTAAAAAGGGACTTTCCCAAAAAGAACTTTCGTTGAAGTACTCTGTTCCAAAATCTACGATTTGCCGCATTGTTAAGAGTGGTAACATCCACACAAGTCATAAGGGTGGAAGACCCCGTATTACAACTGTAAGAGAAGATCGGAAAATAAAGAATTTTTTACTAAATATCCCAAAGCAGTCCCCAGAGAAGCCAAAACTGAACTTTTAATAGATGCCAGTATTTCAACCATTAAAAGAAGAGCCCGAGAGTATGGACTTAGAAGTTACAGATGTACAAAAAAACCGTTCGTGTCAGAAAAAAAATAGAAAAGCTCGGCTAGACTTTGCTCGTACTCATTTGAATTGGACTCAACAGCAATGGAAGAATATATTGTGGTCAGATGAGTCTAAATTCAACCTACGGGGATCAGATGGAAGAGCCAATGTTCGACGACCACGAAGCGAAAAGTTCAATCCCAAATACACAACCGCTACAGTGAAGCACGGAGGTGGAAATATTTTGGTGTGGGGGTGTTTTTCAGAAAACGGAATTGGCCCAATTCATCGCATTACTACTACAATGACGGCCACAATCTATAGAGATCTTTTGAGTTCAGTTATGCTTCCGTATGCCGAATGGAAAATGCCCCTCGCATGGACCTTCCAGCACGACAACGACCCAAAACACACGGCAGGGGTTGTAAAAGTATGGTTGGAGGAAAATGAAGTTAATGTAATGTCGTAGCCGCCCCAATCTCCCGATCTCAACCCGATTGAGAACATGTGGATGATCATAAAACGAAATATCGGCAATAAAGTATTCCGAAATGGTGATGAACTTTTCGCTGAGTTGGAGAAGCAATGGAGTGCAATTCCTGCGGATTATATTGAAAAGCTAATATCCTCAATGCCTAGAAGGTGTACAGAAGTTATAAAAAATAATGGCTACGCTACCAAATACTGAGCACTAAGTTATCCCTATTAATTACTTCAAAAGTTGCAAATGTTTTGAACACCTGCATTTAGAATACATCCATTATTTTTAGTTTTTTTGTTATTTTAATTTAACGGAATTAAATTTTTTTATTTGTTTAACAAAAAAGACTGTTTGAAGAAAATAAAAAAAATAAATTTTAGTAAGTATGTGTAATTTGAAGAAAATAAATCAATGAAAAGAACAAATGCTTATTCAGTTCCATATGTTTTGACCACTACTGTATAGGGGACACAATTTAGCGATGTCCGTTTGTCCATCTGCGGGTTTGCTTGTGCGCAACTGCATTGAAATCAGTTTTGCCATGTCCCCAGATGATCTACGGAAAATGTATGTCCACCAAGACAAGAGGTGCTATTGAAAATGAAAAACATCGGTTTACAAATGGGGCGGGCGGATCTATTTTCCTAACGTTTTTCAGAATTAGTTTTGCTGCTTTTTTGTTGGTTATTGTTTTTATACCCTTCACCATTAAAAGTGCAAAAAGGTTTCATCTAAGTAAATCATACCGTGTGTAAGTTCTACAGTATCCATTTCCGACCCCATAAAGTATATATATTTTGAAGTCGGTTGAGCGATGTCCGTCTATCCGTCCGTGTTCGGATTAAAATCATTTTTGCCAAGACACTAGATAAGTAAGAGAAAATTTATATATGGCAATCGATCAGCCATAGTTTCGAAAATTTTGCTATTGAAAATCAGCAAGATCGGTAAATGTCCTTCGAGGCAGCGGGCAAAACACCAAGCCTACCTCTAATTTTCTACATCAGTTGAAACAAATCTAGTTTAGTGAAGTAACTCCAATTAAAAAAACAAATAGATGGGGCGATAGAAAATTAATAAGTAAAAAAAACTTGGGCGCTCCTCCATATTTTCCGATTTTTGGGCATCTGAACTTTTTATAGAAAACAACGATTGTGCATTAGACCATCTTTTTATATTGAGCTGTATCGAATCCTATATACCCTTGGCGAAATATTTTTTTGATAGAAGGAGCCACCACCCCTTGTAATAGTTTGTGGTACATGTAAACAGAAAAAAATGAAGCGAATTTACCACACCAAATGCGACTTTAGTACCTCTATGTCCCTTGGGTCTCTATTTGTCCCGATAGCGCCTATTGGCCCATTGAAAGACAACATTATTCTTGACCGTTCATTGTCCCCGTGTGTACCTTCCGCCTTGACTGGCTCCTTGAGCGTGCTCTTAAGAGATAATTGTTCATTTAGGCGTTATTTGGATGTCCATTAGCCCTTTAAGTGTATAGTGGCCTCGTGGGCAGAAATTGGCCCCTCAGGCAGCTATAGGCATCTTAGGCGTCTATTGGCCTTTCTAAAAGTCCCTTTATCGCCTTAAGTCTATCCGCAAATTCAGAGGCCCATTTGGTACTTCGGTAATTATTTGCACCATTCAAAGGGTGTCAAACCTCAATTCTCCATCGTACTTCTTTCTTCCGATGCATAAAGCATAAAAAACTGAAAACCTGAATTTTATATAAAACCGAATCTTATATAACATTTGCTTCCGAAGGAAGATATGGAATGATTCTTTAGTTTTTTTTTATCTCTAATTAATTTTGAACAAAAAGCTAAGGGATAACAGATCAATTTTATTAACTTATTTCTCTGTTACTTTTAAGGCCTACGGGTTTCACAAATTCAATTTGTTTTGTGAGTAATCACTCAGTCGATGACATCAAATTTTATTAAATAGTAATTATGATTTTATGAGAGTATGCAAATTTTTGTGTTCTTGAGTTGCTGTTATTTCTCATTCATAAGGGTTTTTTCAATATGAGATACCCTTTTACTTTAAACTTTTCATGTTATGAAGTTGTGATTTTTTTGTTCTTTGTGTTGTGTATTAAAACGCTCCTTATTGAATTTTCCAACTGCACTTTATTTAATTGTGTAAAACTTCTTCTTTGGATTTTATAAACTTTTGAAAATTTTGTAATAATAAGGAAACAATATCTTTGTGCAGAATGAAAGTAGTGGAGCAAAAACTTCTAAGAAATTTCATTTGTTTAATTTTTTTATATTTTTACTTTTCCTGGGCTTAGATTGAGTAGGTTTGTTTATTAAGCAATTGTGTTTTGGGTTTCTTGAACTGCGCTTTACATTTAGATAAGAAAATTATGTTCAATAACTGCCGCTTGCAATAATAGACATAAAATGAAGGTGGCATGTCATAGTGTCCACCGACATAATATCCATGGTCTTTATGTCGCACTAAAAAAAAGACATAATGTTCTTGGACGTTGTGTCTCTTTGAAAAACGTCATAATGTCCTTGAATATTGCGTCGTTTTTTTTTGTATGGACATAGTGCCATTTATGAACTTTTCATAATGTCCGCACTTAAAACAACAGCGGCTTTGCTTATTAAAGATTTCCCGCATAGACGGCCCTCGGCTAGGCGCTAAGATATTCTCCACGATAGTATAGCTAACAGCTGTTTCCTTTACCAGACATTTTCTGTATAGTCGGCCTTTGGCCGGGCACAAGAATTTTCTCCTCTATGGTATAACCAACACCGGCTTCGCTTACTAAAGAGTCTCTGCAGGCCAGTTTATAAAACCGTTACATATTTCTTACATAGAATACCATAAAATATACGTATAATATCCATGGACGTTATGACTTTTATCAGTAGATGTTATGACATGCTACCATTATTATTATTATGTGTCAATAAATACTTAAACGAAAACGAAATAGTAAAAATTTTTTATCCATTTGATTTTTAAATGTGTTTAATAAAATTACGTAAATAGTGCTGTCTCTACCAAGGCGAATTTATACCAGTTGGCAGCGCCGATACAACAATTAAAAGAAAAGCAGACTCTTAAGTGTTATGGTACACGTTAAAACACAATAATTTACTGAAATTTTTAAAATTAATTGATTTAAAACTATTGTTACAATTCTACTTTAAAGAATATTAAAAAAATAATAAACTTTTATACATAAGAAAATTAAGCAAAAAAGAAGTCAGCTGGCGCAATGATGCCACCTGATAAAATTAATTAGCCTTGGTGTTTACTACTTTTATTTCAGCTTATTATTGCTTACTTCGTTTTGAAAATGGTTGTGAATACTTTAATATAAACCTGCAAATATGTGAGCTGGATTTACCCACGAACGATTCCAAACGATTCCAGGGGTAACCCTGGATTTTGTTTGTTTTATTTTTAAAAATTTTACGTTTCAAAAAGTAAGAAAATACACACAGAAAAAAACATGGTTGTTATATGGTCACAATAACCATATTATGTTCTTTGTAACAATGTATAGTTGCGTAAAACAAATTATAGTTGTTTTCACCAAAACTTTAGTCACGATAAACATTTCTTGTTAACTTTTGACGATTATATGGTTACTGTGCTCAAAAAATGCAACATGGTTGGTTTTAACTTAAAAAAATTTCAACCACAACCAAAGTTTTATAACCTATTAAAAATAATATAAAATATTTAATCATAATATATTATTGTTAATCAAAGTATGTTTAAAAGCAACAGAATAATGTTTATGCTTAAAAATATTTTGTTCTCGTACTTGACAGTTTAGTAATTTTTTTGATAGCTAAAATTTGAAATAGTTTTTTATTGTTAAAGAAATTGAAAAAAAAATAAAAATTTGTGTACAAAATAAATAATTAAAAATAATATGCAAAGATAATAACAAATAAAAAGGGAACCAAAACATTTAAAAAAAGTTAAAGTAAATATGTATGTATTGTAAGCATATAAACCTTTACTTTTGTGTTTGAAGCATAATTGTAAAATCGTTTATTTGTTATTTTAAGCAAATAATTTATTTTTTATGAAATTACATATGTTTTTAAATTATTTTTGTGACAAATCGTTAATAAATAAAACAATAATCAGTTTTTTATATCATAAAAATTTTGCACTTACGAGACTATATTATAATTCAATTATATAACATGATATTTTCAGCCATATTATTATATTTTAATTTAACCATTTAATGTTTAATTTGAACATAATTATGTTTATACTTTGGACAACAATATGGTTGCAAATGTAAAAATACTATGTTTTGTTAGCAACCATATAATGCAACCATATTATGTTGCTCTTAGATTATGGTTACCTCAACCATATTTTTTCTTTGCGTGTATACATCAAAATCAGCAATACACACTCTGTGTAAATTTTCGATTTCTGCCTACAAAGCTTGACGATCATGCGGTAACAGGATAATTCATACAAAATAAGAAGCAATTTAAAGTGCTACATTTTACTGCTTCTACTCCAAGAAAGCACTAAACAAAACTAACAATTTTAAAAAAATATCGAGTTTATTTTTCGTAATAACTCTTTGGCAATTTTGTGTGTGTTTCGGTTGTCTATTTGCGCCCTAAAGGAACTGTTTCTCTCCCGGGGTTTTCAATGCCCGTCCTGAAATCCATTACCGCAATCAAAGCACGCTACGGATTTTTGTGTTTCGTCTCCAGGTACTGTGACCCTGGATTTATTAACCACTCCAGCCTCTAAGCTCTTCTAGGCACGCCTTAGTATTTTTACACGCTGATCCATGTCAAAAAAGTACAATTGCCAAAAAAAGTAAATATACCGCTCTAAGGTTCATTGCCTGACACGGGGTTTTGTCAGCGCCCCCCGCGGCTTCTAAATAGCACCTGACCATTCAAGACGTCATCAGTCAGATCCTAGGGATTCACAGTGTGCTTCTATAAACCATTGGATTAACCTTAGGGGACATAAGCTGCCTCCTCTACAAATCAAAGCAAAAGACGGCATTAAAAAACTAAAATTTTCGAACTTGTTAGTGGTAAATTGCTCCCTTTTGTGTCGATTCACTTTCCTACTTCACCTTGGCAACCCTTAACAGTTTACTTCAAATTCTAAAATCATTTGCTTAAGGACTCTATAGAATCTGAACTTCACTTCATTTGGGACTGTTCCGTGTTGGTTGTTTAAGGAACATTTTTGCGATTTTATTTAAAACAACAGTCACCTTCTAAAGGAACTCAATAACAACTAGAACACGCAAAGAAAAAATATGGTTGAGGTAACCATAATCTAAGAGCAACATAATATGGTTGCATTATATGGTTGCTAACAAAACATAGTATTGTTACATTTGCAACCATATTGTTGTCCAAAGTATAAACATAATTATGTTCAAATTAAACATTAAATGGTTAAATTAAAATATAATAATATGGCTGAAAATATCATGTTATATAATTGAATTATAATATAGTCTCGTAAGTGCAAAATTTTTATGATATAAAAAACTGATTACTGTTTTATTTATTAACGATTTGTCACAACAATAATTTAAAAACATAATTTCATAAAAAATAAATTATTTGCTTAAAATAACAAATAAACGATTTTACAATTATGCTTCAAACACAAAAGTAAAGGTTTATATGCTTACAATACATACATATTTACTTTAACTTTTTTTAAATGTTTTGGTTCCCTTTTTATTTGTTATTATCTTTGCATATTATTTTTAATTATTTATTTTGTACACAAATTTTTATTTTTTTCAATTTCTTTAACAATAAAAAACTATTTCAAATTTTAGCTATCAAAAAAATTACTAAACTGTCAAGTACGAGAACAAAATATTTTTAAGCATAAACATTATTCTGTTGCTTTTAAACATACTTTGATTAACAATAATATATTATGATTAAATATTTTATATTATTTTTAATAGGTTATAAAACTTTGGTTGTGGTTGAAATTTTTTTAAGTTAAAACCAACCATGTTGCATTTTTTGAGCACAGTAACCATATAATCGTTAAAAGTTAACAAAAAATGTGTATCGTCACTAAAGTTTTGGTGAAAACAACTATAATATTTTTTACGCAACTATACATTGTTACAAAGAACATAATATGGTTATTGTGACCATATAACAACCATGTTTTTTTTCTGCGTGAAGGTCACTCTGAGATAATCGATAAATTTCATACCACTTTGCTTAATTATTTTTCGAATGCCTTCCTTTACATACAGACTGATCTTTAGAATTGCGTTGGCTAGATCATCCTGACCGGTTGGACAGTACTAAGTTCTCCGCGGGTACCACCCTTAAAACGAGAATCTTTTTAAAATAGTGGTAGATGACTTTTAAAGCATTGTTAAAATATTAATGTATTTTATTTTAACAATGACCAGATGTTAAAAGTAATTTATTATATTTGTCGCATTCGCGTACATATTCTTTTCACGCCGGCAAGTCATCGTAACCGAACAATCTACCAAACAATTCAATTTAATTTCATTTGAATCTATTATACTTGTAGATTTATATTTTTGGTAGTTTACACGAAAATTCAATTAAAGTATTAAATTTTAAAACTCTTCTGTCAACCCCAAACCCTCCCTCATCATTCGGTCATAGCCGACAGTCTGGCTTCTGTTGGCCGCCCCAAAAATAAATAAATTCAAATAACAATGTTGTTGCTAGCCAATCTACTCTAAATGTCTGCAAATATTATTATTATTTACTTCCGCTTGTGTAATGAATATTTTTTGGTTAAAAGGAAAACATCTCTTTTTAGGAAAATATTTTTATTATTCTTCCGTAGTCTGGTTTTCAGTGTAAAATCTCACAAATGGTTTGAGATGAAGAGTAAATTTATAATAAAAACTACCTTTAAATGACAACTCCATCCTTGCAAGAAGTCAAAAAACCCATCCACAAAAAAATGGAATGTGTTTTGTGTTCATGTTTTAAAGAAAAGAAAACAAAAAATATGCAAAATAAATGTGCATTATACTTTTAACGGTAGTTGATGAGAAGTAGTACAATAGTGGAAAATAAGGACTACGACCACAAAAAATATTGACGCGAAAAAATTAATCAGTAGTTAGCCAAGTTGGATTTTTTGGACGTTTTAACTTTTTTGAAAAAATATTTGGACAAAAATATGTATATTGATTTTTATTTTTTTATTTTGGACCTTTAAGGATGTAAATTTCTTCGGGTTCTAGGAAGACAAAAATAGAAATTCATATTGATTTTCTTAATTTTTTTCAATTTTGTTGCAGATTTTTACGTATGCAAAAGATACGATAATACACAAACTACGTTTTTAATAAAAATAAATTTTTAATAAAAGTAAATTTTAAATAAAAATAAATTTTTAATAAAAATAAATTTTTAATAAAAAAAATTTTTAATAAAATAAATTTATAATAAAAATAAATTTATAATAAAAATAAATTTTTAATAAAAGTAAATTTTTAATAAAAGTAAATTTTTAATAAAAGTAAATTTTAAATAAAAATAAATTTTTAATAAAAGTAAATTTTAAATAAAATTAAATTTTTAATAAAAATAAGTTTTTAATGAAAGTAAATTTTTAATAAAAATAAATTTTTAATAAAAGTAAATTTTTAATAAAAATAAATTTTTAATAAAAATACATTTTTAATAAAAATAAATTTTTTATAAAAGTAAATTTAAAAAAAAATAAATTTTAAATAAAAATAAATTTTTAATAAAAATAAATTTTTAATAAAAAAAATTTTTAATAAAATAAATTTATAATAAAAATAAATTTATAATAAAAATAAATTTTTAATAAAAGTAAATTTTTAATAAAAGTAAATTTTTAATAAAAGTAAATTTTAAATAAAAATAAATTTTTAATAAAAGTAAATTTTAAATAAAATTAAATTTTTAATAAAAATATATTTTTAATGAAAGTAAATTTTTAATAAAAATAAATTTTTAATAAAAGTAAATTTTTAATAAAAATAAATTTTTAATAAAAATACATTTTTAATAAAAATAAATTTTTTATAAAAGTAAATTTTTAATAAAAGTAAATTTTTAATAAAAATAAATTTTTAATAAAAATACATTTTTAATAAAAATAAATTTTTTATAAAAGTAAATTTAAAAAAAAATAAATTTTTAATACAAATAAATTTTTAATAAAAGTAAATTTTTAATTAAAGTAAATTTTAAATAAAAATAAATTTTTAATAAAAATAAATTTTTAATAAAAGTAAATTTTTAATAAAAATAAATTTTTAATAAAAATAAATTTTTAATAAAAGTAAATTTTTATTCTAAATGATTTCGGGCATATAGCTACCGCTGCTGTTCTTGGCGAAGCTCGTTCTAGTTGTATAATTTTGGAGAATCGTTCTCCGTAAGTCACGAATACCACGAATAATGTATGCCTCTAAGGTGTCAATTATTGTTGGTTTATCATCATAAATCTAGTTACCTAGTTAACGTGACCACACTGAAAATAATCAAGAGATGTTAAGTCACAGGAGCTTAAGAGTTGAAAGGTACATTTCTCGATCACTGCTCATGAAGTTATGTGCAGCTTAAAGTCATTGCAGACTGAGACCAACCAAAGAGCAAAAGTTTCTGGCTACGTAAAATACAAGCGAAGTCTTCTCCTGCGGTTATCTTAGCTTAACGGGTTTATACTCACGGGTAAGAAATGGGTCCAATTGAAAAACAAATAATTGAATCGTATAACTGCCGCGATGATTGGAACAGGAACCCAAAACACGTATTTAATCACGGAGCAATTATGTGGGACACTTGAAGAAAAGAAAGTTCAAAATCAAATAAATCAGCGACTTAAAATCATCAGTCTAAAGTAAATACATTTAGAGGAGGCATAATACGACGGCATTTTGCATGAAACTAGTTTTATGAAATTTGTGTTTGTTGGCATCATATGCAGAAACTCAAGCGAGGTAAACAAAATATCATGGCTTGAATTTTAAGGGGATTTTGTTACTCTTATTTTGTGTAAGGTTCGCTGCATATGGTTTGGTTTTTGTGTATTATATGAAATAACTCAAACAACTACAGTAACAAATATGAAATTAAAGCGAAATGTACAAATTTCGATGCCATGAAAAGTTTAATAGTATAAGGACGGGATGAAACTGGCCAAATATTTTAAACAGAATTGGAAAAAAAAATTACATGAAAGATTCGCATGTGTAAATTTGGACTTAGTCGAACGTTTTGCTCACGACTGAGAACGAATAGTGGTGTACTCCAGTGTTCATTCTACATGCCAATCAATAAAATATTACAGATATTAAATTCTTAAAATCACTTTATTAAATTGTTGCGATAGAATTAAAAAGAGAACAGTGAATGTGTAGGTCGCCTTGTGTATTTGTAATAATATATTTTCGATTTCACTCCCTACTCAAACAGAAGCGATAAAGAATTTAATCTAAAACCGTATTTTATTGGAATGTTTTTGTAAAAGAATTATTATTTTTTATTCTACTAGTGTCTACATTTTTAAATTATCTCTAAAGAAATAATCGCAATCAATAACTTAAGCCAAAAATGAAAAAAACACAATTAATGAAACTGAAATTATCCTTTTAAATATTAAGTGAAATATTGTTTATAATGGTTTTATGTCTAAAAGTCAGCGAGTCCCATCAAAAAGATTTTAAAACAAATTTGGTTTTTGGTCTATTAAAATCTTTTAGTTGCAAAACTTATTAAGAAAAGAATCAGAATAAAGACTTTAATTTACACAAAATAAATTAAGCTTATTTAATTTATTTAATTTCGTTTAAAAAATTTATTTTAAAAATGTTTTATTTGGATAAAATTAATCGTAAACTAAAAATTTGATTCGCTTGAAAACAAAAAACAAATGTTTTCATGCATTATTTGAATTATTTTTTATTAGATCCTTGATCAGTCAACATGTTAAACAAATTTTTGATTTCTAATATTTTCCGTAAGTAAAGAGTTTTATTTATTTTATTTTTTATATGTGTTTTTTTTATCTGAAGGGAATCCTGAAATGCTTATAACATATAACAGTTAAAATTCAGATAATTTTTAAAAAATGCAATACTTCAAATTTCTTATTCGCTAGTAAAAGAATACAAAAGATGACACCATATGCACCATAACGTAAGCCAAACAAAGTAGGAGTAGAAAAACTTTACACACAAAAATAACGAGGGAGGACTTTATTACAAGAATAAGAAAAAAAAAAAACACATGTAAAAGGATAAAATTTACAAGTACCGGCTAAAATAAAAGCACAACAATCAAAAACTGTGGACACACACAAACTTAGTTCAGAAATTAAAAAAAAAACATGAAAAATGTCTGCAAAGTTAAAAATAACAAAACTGAAATAAAAGCCGGTAACAATGATGGCAACAAACTTGCAGCAACATAAAACAAATTCGTACATTTTTTATAATTGCATATAAACATTTCTGTAATATGAACATTGCTGCCTAAATTTTTGTATGAGAGTGAGACTATATACATGTTGTAAATATTTGTGCAACATATTGTAAAATGTTGGCTTTTTATCGAGTGATAAGGCAGTAATGCTGGGTTCATATCAGTGTTGCCAGGGTAAGCCAAGAAAAAGTTGAGATTTTCCTTCACAAAAGTTGAATTTTTTTGTTAAAATCAATTATTAAATTCAAATAAAAAAAGTTAAATTTAAAAATAACAAAATTCAGGTCCATGCTTCTTGTCTAAAAATTCAAATAAAATTTAACATATTCATTTTGCTTCTCACACTAAAACATTATTACTGAATTTAAAAGACTCATAGATTTGAAGATCTTTATTATTTTTTTTTCAGCCATCATTAACGCAGCTATTGTATCAGTATTCAACGAGATAAGATGGTAACTCTTTATAAGTTTCAGTTGATTAAATATTCTCTCCACATACCCATTGGAAAATGGAAGTATAAAATTAAACCTGGTATAAAATAAATTTTTGAGCATTTCAACTTTAATATTCCGTGGTTGACAAGTGCATGCTCACTCGATTAATAAAATTAGATAAGAAAAAATTGTCAGTCATTTTATGTTGTTTTTTTTAAAGCAAAGAAGACTTAAATTTGTTTTTAATACCGATATTTTAAAATTATGAAAATAATTAATTCTGTCAAAGCTAAATCGTTTAAAGAAAGAGTTTTCACCAATTTTTTAAATAATATCTCTACTTTAAATATATTTCTTCCGTCCTTCTTTTAAACTCAAAGGTAACGTTTTCGGAATTGTAAAAACAGTAGAAATCTACTCCTCTCTTCTAAACTGTACTACTGTTACCACTTGCGGGTTGTCATATTTTTCAAGCGAAATAAGTAAAGTTGGTAGCAATTTTCAGAAATTCGAACAGAGCACTTAGTTTTACACACGTAATAAATGCAGCTCATATTATTTAGCAATTGGAAAAAATTTTTTGCCCAGAAACAATTTGCTGTTATTAAACAGAAAGCAACAAAAATTTTGTGATTTTTCAAAATGTGAACAGATTAAAACGTCAGAATTACTTCTTTTTTGCTTAATTTCAACTATGTTTTTTAAATAAATTTGTTGCATAATTTTTACCTTTGTTAGCAAAACCGATTTGTTATGTTAAGAAAAACGGCTAACAGAGATGGGTAGTTCTGTCTGAAATAATGAAACAAGTACTTTTTTTAGTAATATTACTTTAGTTTGTGGCTGTGTTGCTAAAAGTTTCGAAAATTTGGCAAAATATCATAAAATAATACATGTTACGTGGAGCCTTTAAAAGTTACGAAAAATGAAAAAATGTAACAAAACGGCAATACTGGTTTACATACGTCTAATAGAGAAAGGAGTTCAGACTTGTTTTATTTATTCTTTTCAGCTTCCAGAAAACTTGAGGTGTGTTTATCAGGTATAAGAAATATAATGTTAAATCTTTTGAAAAAAGATCAAATTTGAAATTTTTTAAAATTTATATTAAATAAACATATAGAAGTTAAGAATATAAACAACGAAACAAAAATTATCAGAAAAAAGTATCATTTACATTTTATGATATATAAGTTGTCAGATAAAAGTGCGGTAACATCAACAAATCTTGATTACAAAATTATTGGCTTTTGCATAGCGTCAGAAAATAAAATAAAATTAATTTTTTACAATTAAATTAAATTCTGTAGCCTTACATTTTTCATAATGTGTTCTCAAGTTATTTAAAAATTAAAAACTCTTCTAAAATAACTTTTCTGGAAATATCTGAGTAAAAGTAAAATTTGATTATAACTTTATATTCAAGCAATATCTTCAAGAAATAATAATAATATTTGTTATAGTTGCAATATTATTGTCACATGTGTTATTCACATAAGTGGTTTTTTGGTGAAGAGTAATTTATATACAGAAGAGCTCAACATTTGTGTGAAATTTCCTGCAGTAATAAAATGTCGAACACAAACAAAATACTACAACAAAGTCTTTAATCGAAGAGCACTACATTTGACATATTTTGTAAAGTATCTTTAGCGTATTTTATTAAAAAAGGATATGGTTGGCGTAGTAACATGTTCCTTACCTTTTTATTTACATCGTGTTTTACTGTTACTTGTGAGAAACACTGCATATAAATGCTGTCAAAAAAATTGCTATCAAGTGAAATATATCTCACAACTGCTGATGTTTTTTTTTAGTCAAAAGTTTGGTTTCATTGGTTTCCGAAATCTTTAAAATTCAGGTGAAAATTATCAAATCGACAAGAGATTGTTTTTAGATTCTTCATACTGCCGCTATCATCGTTCACTAGAGCACTTACACATTACACATCCCCTCCTTAAATCGTCAAAAAAAATTATTAAATCTGGCAACAGTGGTTGTATTCTTAGCAATATATGTTTCAGACAAATGTTGCAATGCACTTGTAATGCATTTCTAAAATGTTGCCAAGGAAAAGAATACGAACGGCGGCAATACTATTTAAAGTACGAACAAATAATAAAGTGTAAGTATTGTCGTAGACCCTTTTGATTTACGTTTATTTTATTAATTATTCAAATATTTATTAAAAGCGAAAGACAACAAAAGCAGCTTAGCCAGCAACCGACAAACCGAACAATCAAGCAGCCGGCAGACGTGTTTTCAGTTAACAGCAATAAGAAAGCACTAAAGTGTAATCTTAACAGAGAGCGACGTCTGCGTTGTCGTATACATTGTCGCCTTTAACTCTACTGGCAACATGCATGAATGCCTGGTAAACAAGTTTCTTTCAAAGTAGTTTTCTATGGGATAGCGTCGTTAGTGGTTGTGTTTCTTCGAAGTAATAAAGTTAAGCGGACGGTTTAGTTATAGTTTCTGGCTTTGTTTGCTTGTTGTGTTTTAACAACAACAACAATTTAACATACACATTAACGTGTTGGAATTTTAAATTAAGAAAAGTGTGTATATTTTCAAAAATATCAAACCGCCAAAACTGGTTTTAAAAGTAATTTAAAATTCTTGAAAACTATTAGATAAAAAAGAGTTAAACAAAACTGAAAATAAAGTGCAATAAAACCTTAAATATTCATACGTAGATCAGAGTGAAAATTTAAAAATTTGTAAATTAAAATATGATTTTTTAAGTCCATATTTTCTTTTTTTTTTGATAAATTCCATTTGAAGTAATTTATTTTATACATATTATAGTCAAAAGTGCATTAGTGTTTGTGTATTTAAACAAGTTTAAAGAAGCATTATACCAAGTTCTGTTCTGCGAAGCAATACGCTTATGTTGTCTATGTTCTAACAAATAAATAATGGTTTTTAATTTTTTTTTTTTGTTTTTTTAAGTTGAATACAAAATGAAGCATGTCTAGTGTAAAAGTAGAATGACATAAAATTATAAAGTATAAAAACTTATTATTAATATTATTAAAAGCCATTGTTACAAAAGAAAAAGTTTCAAATTTCCCTAAATCATCACAAAAATAAAAAAAGTGTTTTATATTTAAAGTACAAAAGAAAACAAAAAACAAGAAATAAAAAAGTAACGTTTAAATGTTACTAAATTACACAGAAATACATCTTCTTCGACAAAACCAAACTTAAGCATTTTAATTTGGATTACTCATCGACTTAAAACCTGTCTTTTCGTTTAATGGATATTTTTCGTTGTTGTCTAAACAAAATTTCTTTAATACTAAAGGAATATTATCTTTTTTCATATTGGGGTAAGTTTCTATTTTTTTTATCTCTAACAGGGGTATATTTTTGTTGATCTAACCTCTGTTAGTTTTTTTTTAAATATTCTGCAGAATTCAGATTCGAAATTGCAATGATTTACAAACAGTTAATTTTTGTGGAAAATGCCAAAGCTAATTGGAGAAAAGTTGAAGTTTAGTTGTTTAAAAAAATACTTTATTTAGCTTCTTTGTTCGTACCACATTTTGTAGCTTAAGATGTTGAATATTAACTATTATTGTTTCTATAAAAAACATTGATTCCCTGTAACCGCTGCAGTATAAAGAAATTTTTCGTTTCGGCTTTTTTTTAACGCAATATGTTTAGCTTTGATATAATGACGATATTTGGGGTCAACATGATTAAAGAATCTATTGACTTATAAACGCGAGAAACAAGGCTTTTAGTAACCTGTCCTTTCGCTGAAAGAAATATATTCGAAAGATGTCAGATATATGATTTTCTGCTTCACTTCTACAATTAAAATATAAAAAAATGATGCACTATGGGGTGTTTTTCAGAAAACTTCTAAATTATTGATATTTTTTATTTATCTTCTGTTCATTTTTAATTTAGAATGAAATTTTGAATTTTTTATTGCATTTTTGGTGAAATTTTCGTGAAAATAAATATTTTGATGAATTTTTAATCGTTTAATATAATTCCAATTTTTGCAAATTTAGATTGTTTTTTGGTAAATTTTTAGTTTTTAAAAAAACTTCCAATTTGCTTTTATTCAAAAAGGAAAGTTTAATATTTTTGGTTAAATTTTGTTGAAAATCTATTATTTGGTGAAATAACGGTGAATGCATTTATTACACAGTTCGACTAAATTGGAAAAACCTAAATGAACAAGAAAAAAATTTTTTTTAGAATTATAATTTGCATTTTTTTTTTGACACAATAGTAGAATGTATGACCAAAATTGTTTTTTTTATTTTTTTTAGAGATCTCTTTGAAAGCTTTAAAATGATACCCATATTGATATCTTAAAAAAATATGGCGCACAATCGTACTTTTTTATGAAAAGTTCAGAGGCCACTAACTCGCAAAATAAGGGCGAGCGCCGTTTTTTTACCGGATGGTTTTTTCTTAGTTTTAATTCTTTATCGCCCCATAAATTTGTTTTGTTTGATTGGAGTTGCTTCACTAAACTAGATTTGTTCCAAACGATATGGACCGATGTTGCTGATTTTCAATAGCAAAATTTTCAAATGTCTCATCGATTTTCGTATATAAAATTTTCTCTAGCTCATCTAGTGCCTTGGCAAACTTGATTCAACATTAACACAGTTAGACAAATGGACGACGCTCAAGAACATAAGAACTTAGAATATATACACTTTATGAAAAAAGGGTTTCTGTGGTGAAAGGTATAAAAAATAAAATTTTTGGAAATTTTAATAAATTTTTGTGGGAATTGTGGAATATTTATTGAAAAACTTTATGTTTTTGAATATATCCATTAACTGTTTAAATTTCTATATATTTGCAAAACTCCGTTAAAAATATTTTTTTCACCGTTTTCGCAAAAACTCTTTAAAAAATTTCGAAAGAAGAGACAATTTCTTAAACATTAATATTTTTAGAAGACAAATTAGTGTTTTAAACTGTAACATCTTGTACTAAAACTTGTAACATTTTTTATTTTTTTAGTGAGAACTAAACTGATTTTAATCTATTTCATAACATTTACTGGGTCAGAAGTTGTTAAATTCAATTGTAAGACATGATAAGCCAAGCATAAAATAGTTCAATTAATCAAGCCAGTTCACTTAAAGTGAAAGATAAGAAATTCTAAGTTTCTTTTTTGACTCAAAGAAAATATGTACAAAATTAGAACTTTAAGTTTTGATAACAAATACAAATTTACTCTTTAAAAATTATTCAGCTGTAATCAATTTTTATTAAATGACTAGTTAAATCTCAACCAAAAAGTTGTAGGGTGTATTGTATTTGTTAGCATGTCTTGTAAGTTGCATATTAAAATAAAAAAAGAACTCAAATAAAAGATGAGACTATTTTTTTACCTAAGTCTCTTTGTGTACCTCCTACAGCATTCAGTAAACATGTGAAAAATGTGTTAGTAAGTAAAAACATAGAATTTAAGAACAACACTCATACAAATATTGTAAAATCCGACGACTTAGCACATATACATCAAGTTGTGAACTGAGCAAATATTTATTCCTTGTATTTATGATTAAATTTTCAGTTATTTTATTATTTTTTCGAGAGAAAAGACACTGAAGCATATAATGCCTACTAATTGATTTTTGCACCTTCTTTGGAAAGGGAGAGCATGCAGTAAAAGGTATAATTCTACCTGGCAAACTTACGTTGTGTTTATTTAAATCACAATATAGTTTATTTATTATTTTACTTTGAAGGAGGTCGCCTGAAATAAATCAGTATTAAAAGAAGACGTCACATCAATAGCTTGTTTAGTAGTCATAGTGCTTACCATTTAAGCTACAACACCCTCATGCTCATCATTACTTAAAAAAAAGAAAAGAAATATTTATTTAATATTATTTGGATTAAAAAAAAGTTGTGGCGGTTTACAGCATGTAGAATAGTTTAGGGAAGATCGATCTGGGTGTAAAGAAATATGTTTTATCACTAAAACAACATTTTCTCTTTTGCCAACAAACAATTTGCATTTTTTATTGAATTGACGACGTAAGTAGTTCATCAAGTATTTATCTCGATTGAAACTGATGAATGCAAACGACAGATAAAAAAAATTTATTTAACAAGTTATATCTTAATAAATTTGCTAAATATAAGTTGGACTTACATATATACAAAAAGTTCCGCACCATGTTTAGGTCGCCTTTTAATTTTTGTATTATGTCTTTATTGATTGTTGATGGAACTGTAAGGTGTCTGCCTATTACTGTTCAAAGATAAGACTATTTTTTTTTCAGAAAATAAGCCTACCTATGGGTCGCTCTCTTAAATTTTTCAATTTCCTTTTTTATGTTTGTCGTTAAGGGGACATATTCCTTGCATGTATCACGCATCTACTTTTAACAGTCTCAATAATAAGGAGAACTGAGCGAAAATCGTCTATTTATGGGGACACCCTTTAACATCTTTCTTTATTTTATGAATTGTTGCTATAGCAGCCATAATAATAAACCTTATTTGCAAATCTCCACAATCTATCTGTAACAGTTCTAGAGATAGAGACCTGTGGAACACAAAGAGACCGACAGATATTGTGGAGATATTAATAGCTTTACGTTTTACCTTTAAAAGAAACACTGGTTAACAAAGAATATTAGAAACGAAGCAAAATATTATGTGGTTTAGGCTCAGCATCAAGCTTTGGTCTAATTGATGTCGCACAGTGGTTTGAAAACGCTTTATTTTGGCTGTCAAATCCTTTTTGGAGTTTGTAGCCAAAAATTGAGGATTTAAAATCCGTTTACATTTTTTAAATCGGTGCTTTGCATTCCGAGGAATTTTACAATAGTTTATAAATTTTGTTTGAATAGGCCTGGAAACAGAGCCGTTATAATTTTTTATTCAATTTTTCCTTTATTCGCTTTTGCGAAACGTTTTTTAAAACGTTGTCTTTAAAAAGGTTAAAAAAATTTGCTAGTATCGAAATCTGTTTAAATTACATAAACAAACAAATAATACCAACTTTTTATTAAAAATCCTCAAAAAACGATATTTTTTACATTTTCCCATTTCAAAAACTTGTAACTTTTTTACGAAATGCGCTATTAGAACAAAACTTAAAACTTAAACCGATCGTTAATAAATATACCAGGCCAAATTTACTAAAGCCAATTTTCTTCCAAACTAAAAGAGATAACCTACGCATTTATGAAAATTTTTTATAGAAATTTTCTAGGTCTAATTAAATCTTGAAAGTCCTAACATTTTCTTTTGAAAAAAACATTTAATGACATTTCCAAAGATTTATATGAATGAGGTATCCAACTTTGAGGACATACCCATAAGCCCCTCCTTACCCCAGGGCAGGGATGGGCAACCTTTTTGTATTGCGGGCCAAAATTGAAAACAACCAAACTTTAGCGGGCCATTAACATTGGTTTTGTGGGTAAATGAATATTATGTTTTCATAAAACGGCGAAGAAAATTTTTAGAAGTTGAACGAACAAAAATAAAATATTTCTGATAATATATTTACAATACTTTTTATTACTGCACTAGGTAGTTATGTCTGGTTCAATTTTTGGTAGTAGCAACTACTAAGTTACTTTCTAAATTCTCGTCTCTAAATCGCGAACTATATTTTGATTTAAAAAAAAGTGATTTTCGAAAAAAAAATTGTTCGCATTTCTATGTGCTCCCAAACAGTGAAATATATTTTTTTGCATTATTAATTAATTCAGGATATATGTGAGCATCTAAATTTTTATGAAATTAAATTTTTGAAAATTCCATAAATTTCATTTTAAGATCCTTTCTTTAAAATTTTCGGGAATTTTAGACAAATTTGTTAACAAAAATGGAATTGAAAATACATCAAAACAGCATTATTTACTGCTGAAATCCATTAATCTTTCTTCAAATTCTTGATGCAAAGTAAATAAAATATTAATATATTTTTGTTTTTCGTAACTATTTTTAACGTAACTTTTTTCGTTATGATTTTTAGAGACTGTTCTATGTTGTTGTGTTATATCTTCGTTCGAATACAAGACAAAAAACATAATTTCTCTTAGTTTTGTTCTGTTGCCTGTCACTGGGCCAGCCCCCATATAAATTTTAAATATTTTTGTCGGCCGCAGTTTATGTGAACATGGGTCGCAGGTTGCCCACTCCTGGTCTAGGGTAACAGCAACACCTCTGCTATGCTTCTATGAATTCCTATTAAGATAACTTCAGTCGTTCATGAGATGTCCAAAATAAACCGTTTTCAAACCACTGTGCACTATGATATTTATTCTAAGCGGTTTAGCCGTGAGCTAAAAATAACCTTTTTGCAAATACTTAAAAGAAAAGTCTTAACTTAATCATCATATTAACCAAATGTTGCTTGATCCAATGGCCACTTGTTTTGAATAAAGGCTCATAACTTGTCCCAGCAGAAGTTTGCTTTCAGCAAAATTTTAAAAATAATATACAATTGAACTCTAATACCACCGAAACTCAGAATACAATACATAAAAACAACCTTGAAGATTAAATTTTTCTTCTTTACTTTCTTTTTCATCTTTCTTGATAAGAAACATGTTTCACTGTTACCATTGTTTTAATTGTAAATATAAAAAAAAAACAAAAATACTGAAAAAGGTCTTCTTCAGTTCAATCATGTGAATTTGTTTCTTATTTTACACTGAACAGATAGATAACATTTTTAGGAGATGCTAATTGTTAGGGGTGGGTTTTTTTCGTTTAGTGCTTTGTAGCCGCAAGAAACATAACAAAACAGGTAGTTCTTTAGTTTAAGTATTCCAGCCTGTAAAATATGTATAGATAGATAGATTAATAATATATACACTCCGCATTAGTTGAATAGGATTTGGCAAAAATTTTAGTAATTTCTTTACTAAAACGTCTTTAAGAAATTTTAAGAATTTCTGTAAAAATGTAAAACTACAATTTCTAATTATAAATAAATAAATTTATGAAGTGCTTTAATTTAAAAAAATTTAAGCCAGCTTATATTTCTTGGTGGTCAATTTGCGATACCAGCAAAGTTCATTATTATTTACACTGCAGTAAACTTACTGTAATTTAAGTTGCATTATGAGAAAATACTTTTTACTTTATAAATGCGATAAACTTGTTATTTAAAACATTAATCATTACGAGTATTTTCAAGTTAAGTATCTTCTAAACACTTTTTTTACCTGCGGTCATCACGTGCAAGTAGATCTTTTTAACTGAAGGAGGTTATCGATTCGTCTGAATGTTAATTTTTTTAAATGTTTGTGTCTGCAGAACTTAGTCATTTCTAAACCGATTTTGAACATTTTTTTAAATTGATAGATTATTCTTACATATTGGTCCCATTTTAAAAACAGTTCATAGCCTTAAAAATTAAAGGGTGTCTCCATACAACATACATATTATGAACTGTAAAGGGCAATTCTTTAAAATTTCAAATGACTTCCTATTGCTATAGCTCTCTATAACAAAAAGTGGTACAAAAATAAATATAAAAATTAAAGGGTGTTCCTATAGGTGACGTAAATTGATCTATATTGGCCTAACTTTTAAACCGTTATAGACAAACGCTTGAAAATCGGAATTACGATTGCTATAATATTCACAATTATAAATTAAAGGGTGCCCCAATAGTTCATTTAACGTGGCCATACTTTTAAACAGTTTTACACAGACGCTTGAAATTTACAATGAACCTGTATTGCTAACTCCGCTATAACAGCAACTGTAAAATTTGAATTTGGAAATTAAAGGGTGTCCCAATAGTTGATGTAATTATTGAACTTTTGACCGTTATAAACAGAGCGCTGAAACTTAAAAGGGACCTGTATTGCTAACGTCGCTTTATCAATAAGTTTATAATTTTCATTTAGAAATTAAAGGGTGTTCCCATAATTGATGTAAATTGACTTATATGGGCCTATCTTTTAAACCGTTATAGACAAACACTTACAAATTGGACAGAATGTCGATTGCTATAACCGTTTTCGTAACAGGTATTAATATTTAACATTATAAATTAAAGGGTAGCCCAATAGTTCATTTAATTTGGTATATATTGCAATAATTTTGAACCGTTTGAGACAGAAGCTTGAAATTTACAAAAAACCTTTGTTGGTAACTTCGCTATAACAACGAGATTTAAAATTTGGATTTAAAAATAAATGGGTGTCCCAATAGTTATTGTAATTTGATGTATATTGCCAAACTGTTGAACAGGTTTAAAGTTTGGATATGGAATATAAGAGTGTCCCAACAGTTATTATAATTTGATGTATAAGGCCATACTCTTGAACCACAAAAGGCAGTCAGATGAAATCTGTTTTAAAGTCGGTTTTTTTGCAAGAATTATTTGTTGCCTTGTAATAATTATAATTTGTAATGTTTTTTTTTTAATGCAGTACATTCATAAATGGATAAAATTTCAGTAAAAGCTTATTGATTACCGCATGTTTTCAGTCATCAATTTACTCAATTTGATTATCAGTAACATATAATCCTTATGTCTGTAGTCTCTTGTAGATTAATTTCAATTCAAATGCAGCAATTTTATTTATTTAGAAACTCGTTTAACAAAAAATGAGCATCAAAAAGTTGCGCTAATTTCATAGTAAAAGTCCAGTTTTACACTTCGCAATTTTTTGAGGCAGCTTTTTTCTAAATTTCTATTGAAGTTACAGCGTTATGCTTTATCTAAAAGTAAACATTAGCAACAGTAAAATTCCCTCACTCCTCCTGCTTCACAAACAAACAAAAATTTCATGCTAGTTTCATGAAAAATTGCATAGTGTAAATGCCGTAAAACTATGTAATTTGTTAGCGCTGTTCAAGCGCCATTCTATTAATGGTTATTGGCCAGAAATGTGCGCGGTATCACAGTTCGTTTGACAGTATAAAAAAAGAAAACACTCTGGTTGTTAATCATCAAATCAAGGAAAAAATGGCAAATCCCATCAAGATCAATAAAAGTTAGAATATCGCTAGAACAACTGTAACGAGATCGATTGAAAATTATCTTCTTTTATATTTTTTATTTTACATAACTTTTTTTTATTATTAAACTGTGAATGTCCCTTCTTCTGAGAAATTAATTTTGCAAAATTCTTTTATACTGTAAAAGACCATAACAATATTCCGTTAAAATTTAATGCCTGTGTAAATGCAAAGTAGAGTTCTGTTAAGCTTAACAAAAAACTTGAGTTTTTTCTGCGGTCTTAAAACCGGAATCTATGCTGTAGTATTTTAGTTTTATTTTCTTTGAAAGAAACTGGCTGCTATTTTGTAGTTTTTGTTTGTAAGAAATTTTTAATGTTTATTTTTTATAGTGTTTTTTTTCTCAAAGTGGTATCTTAAGGTTTCTTTTAGTTTTAATCGTACAAACGCACAAACTTATATTTACAAATGAATATATCGAAGTATTTAATTTTTTTTATTTTTTATTTTATAAGAATTTTGTCAGGTTAGTAAATGTGTGTGTGTGTATATTTTTACGGCACTCACACGATTTTTTAAAGCCATTTCATAAATTATTGTATAAATTAGTAAATTGCTCTTTTAAAGCCTGGTTTATATAAACATACATGCAAACAATCATGTTTTTTGGTTGCTTTATTTGAGGTTCATGGCCTCTTCTTTACCCAGATTTTTAGTCATTTTTTTCTAATTGGCATTTTTTGTTTGTATTAAAATTGCTTATTTTAAGGTTTCGTACACAAAATGTAAAAACGTACTCTGTCCGTCAGTCACAGCCCGATATCTCTGAAACCGTAGTAGATAGACTCTTGAAATTTTCACAGATGGTGTATTACAGCCGCTATAACAGCAAATACTACAAATTAAAGGATGTTCAGAAAGTGACGTGATGTTCCAAAAAAAACATTGTTGGTGTCCGCCTGGAAGGTATACTACTCGCAGCAATTCCATTGTAATCCTGGATGTATGCGATGTGGCACGTCTTGTTGATACCACATGTTAACCAAATCCAAAGCATGCAGTTGTAGCGTTAAAAAGTTTTCAATCATATCACGATATCGCTCCGCATTCACAGTTACCGTTACACCGTTTTCATTTTAAAGAAGTAAGGTCCAATAATTCTTTCTTATCAAATTGCACACCAGACTGTCTTTTTTAATTAATGCAAAGGTGACTGATGAATAATTTAAGGGTTTCCATTACCCAGAATCCAAATAATAACTTGTCTGGTCACTCACTACGATTTTTTTCATGAAAATCGGGGTTGTCATGGGCGAGCTGGACCTTTCTATTATCATTTGTACGGCAGCGTAAATGGCAGCTGAGTCTTCAGTAGAAACCAATATCAATCCTTGTGCAAAACTGTTGTTTTTTGAAGATCAAGCTCCTGAGCACGGCATTGAATTGAGGTTGGTGGATTGTTTCAAACACTTTCTTGAGCAGCAGTAATGTGTTCAGCCGATATTGCAGTACGTTTTGGTCCATGCTTGGGCCTATAACCTACACACCCTCTTTCTTCGAAATCATTCACTAGACGATAAATGGTGCGTTTTGTTTGGCACGTCGTTTTTCCCAAAAATTTTACTTAACTTTCTCATCGTCACAGTAATTGATGATTGATTTTGATAAAATGTTTTAACGATTAAAACTCGTTGTTTTTTCGAATATTTTTCCATAATAAATTTGTCACCTGTTTACTTCACGAATGCCAAATATGAACTTTCAATACTAGTGTTTATCAAAATGGGGGTAAAACAAAGTTCTTTAGCTTTCCGGCGAACACCATGTATATTCTGAGTTCTTATGCATAGCGAAGTCGATTGTCTATCTGTCCGTCTATACGTCCGAGTTCGTGTTGAAATTAATTTTCAAAACAAAATCTTTTTTTTGCTATTTTCTATTATCCCGATTATTTAATTATTTAAATCACCGATATTGATTTTTGAGGGTGAAAGCACTTATCGATGGTCATTTCGCTACCGCTTACTTAGCTCTTCAGGAAACTTCTCACAAACATTTTAAATAAACTACAGATTTTTGTCAAAACAATAAAGTAAAGACAAATATTAAAGTTTAAGCAAAAGCAACAATAATCAACTACGATTTTATTTTTCTTTTATTCGCTGTATACGGCTGACTTTTTTTCGGCTCTTTTACCCTGGAGTTAATGTCGACATCGTTGACGGCGTCAAATGTCAAAAAAAAAGTTGAATCGTATGAAATTGTATGAGAGCAGTCAATCTCAACGCGTTGCAACGCCGTAAAAGTTCAATCTGTTTCAACTTTTTCGCCGTCAACGACGTCGACATTAACTCCAGGGTTAGACAGTTAAAACGAAGATTGTGAGTTTAAATTTTGTTGAGGGCTTTAAAAAGAGAGCAGCATAACCAGAGCACCGAAATGCTCTCTCACTTCTCACATATAAGAGAGCAGTGATGCATTTTAGTTTTTGTTGCTCCTTTTTTTTAAAGGTGTTTATTTAATTTTTCCAACTTTCTTTTACATACTCTTAGTAAAGAATACAACGACTCGCAAACCCAGTTTCTGCTTTTTGGTAACACTTTCTCACTTCTGCATATTTTTATTATTATCTTTGCAAGTTAAGATTCCGATGATATTTGCAAACTTTCGCAATCTTACTTATATTAATTATTTATTTATTTTTTATTGATTGTTCAATAGAGATCTTTTGTATTTCGTGTGCAGCTCTAAGACGTTAAATTCAAACTTTTGATAGATTTCTATACTTTCTTTTTATCTAGATATTTGTCTAACCAACATTTTTCTTTAAGTGTACACTTTACATAAATAAGGACTTTCAAATGCGTTTTTACAAACGACAACCAACTGGTTTATTTACTATTAAATTTAGTTTCCATTTTATATGAGAACAAATTTTACTTTTGGTTTTATTGAAGTTTAATGTATTTTTCTTGCTTCTACTTTTGCTCAGCTGCTACTCTGTTCAACTTAAAGTTGTGTACATATCGCAATGGAAAAAGAATAGGTGAAAATACACGTCGTAGTAAAAGAAAACTTGGCAACCTAGATGATGTTTGCCATAAAAGAAAACAAGTTTCACACACAAGATATGTAGTGATGCCGATATGAAGCAGAGTGCGGTTGTGGTTTTGTTTTTCTTTTATGGCATTAAGTTTGAATCAAGTCCATATAAAATAAATGGCTTACAAACTTGTCTTAGAGTAGTTGTTGTTGCTGATGTAGTTACTTACAAGCATTTAAAGTTCGTTTCCTAACTAGAATCTTTTCTCCTACTACTGCTCAAACGAAGCTGTAGGCTGGCATTAACGACAGCATCTTTAAAAAGTTTTCTTTGGATTTTTATATTACAGATGCAGCTGTTTGATTGTAATTTGCTACAAAGTCCACATAAGAAATCCGGTTACGGTTACCTTTGTATATGATTTTTTCCTCCTGTTCTTTGCCATAATTAATAGTTGGTTGATTATTTTCTATTTTTAACTACATTTACTTCTCCCTTTTTTTATTTTGTTACATTTTATCCAATAAAACAATAGGCCTTCAAACTTTTAAATAAAATGAATCGTAATAAACTTGGTATTTCTGCTTTAATTTTAACAAATTATTGAAACAATCCAAAAGCTTTATGTGTGTAGTACGTGCTAATTTTGGTTATACAGAAAGATGTTTTTATTTTAATTAGATTGGGAAGATACAAATGTTCAACTAAGTTGGTGGTTTGAGTTAATTGTTTTATTTTCAATATTAAAAAATATCCAAAACGCTTTTAAGCTCTAAAATAAAATAAAAAAACTAAAAGCTTTAAATACATGGTAAAAAGGCTTTATGGTTTTTTAAAAAGTTTTAGCAGCTTTAAAAATATATTAAAATATTTAAAGCTTTATAAAAGGTTTCCTGTATTAAAAAAAAATTCTCAATGATTGTTATTTTTGGAAGAAGCTTTAAAGCAATATTTTTAAATAGAAATATTACTTTAAAATCTTTTATAAATTTAAAAAGCTTTCAAGGTTTGAGAAAACCATAGATGTTTAAAAACATTAGTTTAAATTAAATATCTTTTAATTTTTGAAAATCTTTCAATATTTCATAACCTTTAATTTTTATTTTCTAAACATTAAAAGGCTTTTTAATTATCGTAGGTTGGAGTATTTCGGTTTATATTTGGATTTGTAAAGCTCTGTGAAGTTTTTTTTTACATACAACTAATTACAAAACAATTTTGGTCTAACATATTCGTAAATATTCTTCTTAAATGCTTAAAAAATCTTTTGATTTTTGGTAAAAAGACATTCTAGTTTCTTAAATAGTTTTAACAGCTTTAAAAATATATTAAAATTTTTAAAGCTTTATAAAAGCTTTCCTATTTTCAAAAAAGTGCTGAAAGATTGTTCTTTTTAGAAGAAGCTTTAAAGCTCTATTTTTGTTAATAGAAATTTTACCTTAAACACTTTTAAAAATTTAAAAAGCTTTCAAGGTTTGAGAAAACCATAGATGTATAAAAAATTTGGTTTAAATAAAATATCTTTTAAATAAACAACGGTAATTTTTTATTATAATTAATTTCCAAAATAAAATCTTTTTTTGTGCTCTTTTCTATTATCCCGGTTAATTATTTTAATTACCGATATTGATTATTGAGGGTCAAAGCCCGTCTCGATGGCCATTTCGTTACCGCTTATTTAACTCTTCAGGAAACTTCTGACAAACATTTTAAATAAACCAAAATTTTTTGTCCAAACAATAAAGCAAAGAAAAAAATTTAAGCAAAAAACAAACGAAATGGCCATCGAGACGTGCTTTGACCCTCAATAATCAATATCGGTAATTTAAGTAATTAATCGGGATAATAGAAAATAGCACGAAAAAAATTTTATTTTGAAACCTTATAAAAATCTTTTATTTTTTAAGAATCTTTCAATATTTCATTATCTTCTTAACATTAAAAAGCTTTTTAGTTACTTCTTGTACAGCTAATTACAAAACAATTTTGGTCTAAGATATTCGTAAATAATCTTTTAAAAAATGTTTCGAATTATTTTTTATTTGATAGATTCAAAAGCTTTTAAGTGTTTTAGGATACATTAAGCAAATGAATTTGAGCTTTTAAATTTTTTTTTTAAATTTTAACTTTCTTAAAAGCTTATAAAATTAAAAAAGCTGAAGTGAATGGGTGAATAATAAACCAAAATGAGAGTATAAAAAGAAAATTCTGTAGAAGAATGCAAAATAATTTAAACTAAATAAAGCTGCTACTAATTTCAAAAATAATTACTAAATCAAAAGCATTTTGAAATTATGTTTTCCAATTTTTGAAAAGCAATTTTTTAAGGTGATTTTAAGAAAGCTACAAAATTTTTAAAAAAGTCATATAACTTTTATATTAGTAAATCGTTTTAAAACTTTTAAAATATTTTAGGAAGCGTTTCTAAGAAATATATTAAATGTGATAAATATTCTAAATCAATATGCAGCATTCGCTATTATTTTAAAAATTATAGCCTTGGCGTTTTAGTTTTAATTATTACCAAACCCAATTTCATAAACAACTTAAACCCGTCAATGTTTTACACATAAATACATACGTAGCATTATTTGTATTTATTTTTTTTTATGTTACACAATAACCAAACAGCATTTATAGTTCATTATTCAACAAAACCCTAAAAATCATTTTTAATCGTAAAGAATTTTTGGTATTCAGTTTGTTTTTGTTGTTAGCAGTTTGCAAGAGTACAAAAAAAAAAATCTCCGCACCCAAAAAAAAATAAACGAATCGTGTTGCACTGTATCGAAATGAAAACAACAATTGTGGTCGAAAAAATCTTACAAAAACTGCAAAAAAAGCGCGTTCAACATAAATTCTATTAAAAACCAGTATTAAACTCATACATAAGCCAAATTATATATGAATGTATGTCTGTGCTTGTACAAACATGTCATACCTTTCAAACATTTAAACAGTTTGAGTCATATACCCAATACTGATTTAATTTTGCGGTTAATGGAAATATAATATTCATAGAAAAAAAATTACAAAAAATTATAAAATTTTTCAAGTTTTAACAAACGACTATAGAAAAAGGTTAAGCAAATTAATAGCAATATAAGCCATAAACTGTGAAAGTTAATTTAGAAAAATGTTTCCATAGTTGCAATAAATAAATTTTTTTTCAATGCAACCAAAAAGCAAAGAAATAATTTCATTAAAAATCTAACCACAAATTAAAAAAAAAAAATAATTCTTTTTTTAAATATAACACGCAGAGAAAAGTTTTGTAATCGAATTCAGTTTTCATACCTTATTAAATATTTAATCTTAATTCGGTTAAAGTTCAGGTTTGTGTAAATTTCTTAATTTTAGTAGAAAGAAAAATTATATACACATATTTTTTGTTAATTTTTAAAAATTAAATAACACGCAAGGCATGGCTCATTAATGCTGACTTCGTAACAATTATTATGATACTGGCACAGCATACTCGTATACTGTAATGTGAAGAGAATTAGTCAACTTATAATTTTAAAAATTAAAAATTTAATATCAAATATATTGATTTATGCACTTTTTATATGCAGGGCTTTTTTGATAGCAACCACAAGCTCGCAATTTTTTTTCCTTTTTTTAATCTTGGACTCACGCTGGATCCATACTTACCATCTCTTGCATCTCATGTACCTTAAACTATAAAATCCTGTGCGGCTCTAGCAGGATTCGAACTGAAAATCTTTCTTTTTTTTGCACCTTAATAATCATAGTCAGCCAGACCACAATACTCTCCCCTGATCTTACCGGCTGTGCTGAGCTTCAAACTCACGGTCGATAGCTACATTAGTAAAGCAGGTCTTGTGACTTAATAAAATGCAGCCACGACTGCCAAACACTTACTTTATTCTTTACGGCTTCGGCGACATTTGGAACTCTCGATCCTTTGTTTACTATACATGCGCCTGAACCAACTCGTTATCGAATGCGGCTTCACAGCACTTGTTCTCCTTTTCTGCTTTAAACTCCGGTGAGTTATGAATCATTCACACATCGGCTCTCATAACTCAACACAAGGTTTAATTAAGTTCTAAAATGCTGTTTTACTATTTTCCTTTCTATTTAAAACATCTGTTGGGATTTGAACCTCTGATCGTTTTTCTGATTTACCAACAATTAAAGACTAATTCTTCGTCTTCGTTCGGCGATCACAACTGGTGCTCTGGGTCATGTGATTTAGCACTAGTGCTGTACCTTAAATGCGATTACTTAAAGAAAGCTACCTATAGTCAAAACCCAACAATAACCCATGCATAGTGAGACGAAACTTAGCTATGCGTTTATTAATATGTTCAGGTAAAAGTGCAAATAGTTAAGGAAATTTTTGGCAAGGTTGGGTATGTGCCAGCAAAGATGTAAAGGCCACTTGCCTGCTTCTTTTAGTTGTTGTTTGTTTCGGTAATACCTTCCAGTTAAAGAGAGAAAAAACCAAAACAAGCTGCCAGGTTTTTTCATTTTAGAAGAATCTTGACGTTTGAACTCGGCTATAAAGATAAATTTCAGTTGCGAGCGCTAAACAGTAAACAGAGAGATGAGATACAACAAATTTAAATACGCCAATCTATCAGACATAGTTTCGAAAATTTTGCTATTGAAAATCAACAAGATCGGTATATGTCCTTTGAAGCAGCGGCAAAAGCACCACGCCTGCCTCTAATTTTTCCACATCTGTTTTGCAACTTTCATTTGTATTTCTGCAGGTGGTTGTTGTTTATGATAAAAAATTAATGAAATTTAGATGGGAAGACAACTCTAAGCAAAACTTATGATTTCGGAAATAAAGATTCTTTAACAGAAAAATTTTATGGAAGAAAAGAACTTCTTATGCCGATTTGTATTTCAACTATTCAAAGGAAATGTCTGCAGTATGGTACATGTGGTTATGGTGAAGGGTATATACATAAGATTCGGCATAGCCGAATATAGCTCTCTTAATTTTTATATTAAAATTATAAAAATAAATAAAAACATTCTTTCAGATTCATATACCAAACCTTCTAAATAATTTATTTTTTATTTTTTTAAATTGTTAAACAGTTTCTTCTTATATAAAATTATAAACTTATGTGAGACACTGTACTCTGTAAGCCATAAAATTTTTTATGTTTCATTCAACCCAAGCGTTTTTCTTTACTCTTTTGTTTTGTCGTTAATCAATAACAATCGGTATTAGTTAAATGCAAGCAGGTGCATTTTTATATGTCTCTATTACTCAGCATCAGCCCTTTTTGCCGTTCGTTAGTTCAAGCTTTTTTCAATAGTTTTTTTAATGCCTCATCTTTGACAAATAAAATTTAAAAAAAAGAGTAATCAAACAATTTTATAATGAAGTTGCAAAGCAAAAGTTTGAGCGTTTGTTTATTTGTTTATTTTATAAATAATTTTTTTTTAAGCAATTAACACAGATGATGCCAGCATAATTTTTCTGATGACAGAAACCAAAACGTCATAAAAACAAAAAAAAAACGTAAATTGCATAAAACTTTTGAAATTACAAAGCGACCTATGAAGAGGATTTTTGTATGAAAATAATAATTTTTTTTTATTTACCAGACAATGTCAACACAATTCAAGTAAATGTTTGAACGTATAAATTTGGTTTTTTCTTTTTTGGCTGATGATGAAGCAAAAATTATTTTTATTAGAAAATTCTATGAATTTTACATATTAACACACATACATAAAGGCACGTTAGCAACTATGACGCTTAACAACCTGCTGGCTAACTGATAGTTCGTTTGACTGACTCACAGTTTTTCCGAAAATGTCAAACCAACCGACATAAGTAAATGCAGATAAATGTTGTTGTATCAAAAGCAGCAGTGGCAGCATCATCTGCAATTACAGTCAGCACTGTCAATGTTTGCTATTTTGCTTGTATGCACCTGTTGGCGGCGGTTGTGTGAAAAGAACTAATTATGATTTTAAGAAGAAGCATTTGGTTTGCCTCAGCGAAATGCCACGACGAGCTAATGAAAGAGTGGTTGAAATGTTTGGGTGTGTGGGTGTATTATTAAGATGATATAGTTTTTTATTGTTTTGTGTATAAAAAATTTGTGTCATTAAAATGATTTAGGAAAATTAGAAAAACTTGCTGATGCAAAAATATTTTTTTAAAGGAAAATTAATTAGTTAGAAAGTGAGACAGAAAAACCTGACTAACCAGCATTTAAAATAATCTGATTAGATAAAATTTAACAAGGTCGTACTCTCTATTAGGATGAACCAACTTTTTGAAGCCATCAGGTTGTAGCAGTTATTTCCATTTATGATCAGTATACTCTTCAAGAAGAACAACAACGCTACCAAATAATTAATAATTTTCTTTGAAAATCAGCCACCATATCATTTGATCAATTATTGCAAAACTGTGTTTACCGATGAAGTTATTTCTTAGTTTAACGGGCTTGTTAATGAACGGAATGGCTGCAAAAATAAAACCGGACTTCATGTTACAATTGATGGAGCTTGTTTTCGCACCATGAACAATCAATTTTTTCTGTTGGAAAATATGAATGACATTGATCTGGGCGAGATGTGGCGACTGCAACCATGGAATTATTGAAATCAAAATTTGGCGATAAATAGATTTCGAAAAATGGACCAATCAATTGGCCTTCGAGGTCATGTGATTTTTTTTAACAGAGTAGCCCTATAGATAACTACGATGTCCATTTAATTATTTTTGTAACCAGGCAATATTCTTCAGAAAAGGGATAGGGGAGAGTTAAGACAGGTGGTGATAGAAAGAGAAAAACTTCAATTTTTTTTTCAACACTACCACTGCCGTTAATGTAATGGACAGTGATGAGACGACCGCAAAATGTAGTTGATTAAGCGGATGTTTTTTAAAGCAAAAAGCCAATTTATTACTTATTTTGCTTCGCCAAAAGTGCTGTAATGTCACTTTATAAATATGTACGTATATCTAGCATTAAACAAACAAAAAAAAGCAATTTGTTTTTGGTAGCTGCAGGGGTTGAACCCAAGTCAATCTATTTTTTAGTCTTACTTCTTACCTTAAATACCGCAGCTACTGGATTAATTCCTGTGGTGCAACATTTTTATTATGCTATTAAACCCGCAATAAGGCGTTTCGTTATGAACAATGTAAGAACAACCGTGGTGGCCATACGCCCGAAATCATTTTTAAATATTAGTGTCGTTCAGAAAAGAAGGTTATGCACCTTCTAGAAGTTTTATTTGTTTCTTGAAACTTTATTAAGATTTTAATTAAACTATTTATATATTTATTTGAAAAAGTTCTTTAATTTTTTAAATAAAATATTTTATTAATTTAATTAATTATTTAACCAGAAAATTTTTTATTTAATTTACTTTATTCGTGCTTGATTCCTTCAAATATAAATATTTCATGATATTCTCATGAGATATTTATTATTTTAAACTAAACTACAAAATGAAATGTATTACTGCGGGGAAAGCATATCCATATGGCCATATCACTACTGCTCAAATAGCTCATCAGTGGATTTTACCCAAATTTTGTATAGAAAACTAGAAAGTCTTATATCAAAAGCCAAATTTATTAAATGAGAACTCAATTGAATCAATAAGACAGAAGACAATAACAACTCAAAAATGTTCTACACAAAAACACAGCAAACATTTAGTAACTATTTTTATATTTTCTTTCATTTTTCTAGATAAGGGATCCCATTGGGAACCATTCATATGTATTTGAAATATTCAATGAAAAAATAAAAATAAAAATTGAAAAACAATTTTTATTAATAAGCAATGTGCACATGCAAATATATCAAAATGAAAAATTTATTATTCGGAATCTTTTAAAATTTATTTAATTTACTTTATTCGTGCTTGATTCCTTCAAATATAAATATTTCATGAAAAATTTTTACTTATTTTTGAATTAAATATATAATTAAGTCGAATAAAAATTTAATTAAAATCTAACAAAACATTTTCCTAAATACGTGGTTAAGTGAACTTAATTCTTCATGAATAACTATATATAAAAAACTATCAGCAAGATGGGTGTGACATATTCAGTTGACCTGGATTTATCATTATGAACCTGAAATGGAATAAAAGTGTACGCAATAGATTTCACCAGGTGACTGCACGAATCATTGCAGCGTGCATGAAAATATCTACATTTAGTACTTGACCAATTAAACAAAGGAAAAACGTCCCTATTTGCAAAAAAGAGCAACCTTCATTCGGAGTAATGTTAGTTTGCACAACTGTTCAATTACGATGAAACAAATATATAAATTTAGTCTTAAATTCTTGTCACATCCACTATCTTCTCCAGACATGATTTATAGAGAATTTTTCCTGCTTCTAATTTTAGAAAAATTACTTCACAGAAGACGAATTAAGAGGATTTTTAGAAATCATAATTTATTAAAAATAGAGAACCGTGGGATTAAGTACATTTTTAGAATATTGCATTTAAAATTATTTTTTTAACTGATTTTTCCATCAGTTTTTTTCCAATTATTACTGAAGCTTCAGGTGGAATTTGACCAATTTCTCTTCTTTTGTTTAAATCAATAAGCGAAAGTTTTATGGCTACACTAAAGATATGGTAAAAGATGGCTGATCTAACTGACTCTCTTAGGTGAGTATGAAGTGACTGTTGCTGCAGGCTTCTATGAACGTGAATGCTTATAAAGACAACAATATAACACAAGGAACTTTCCACCAGTAGTTTTCTGTTGCATCTACTGTTAAAAAAGGGGGTGGACGATGTTGTACCATTGAGTGTGAATTATTTGCGAATTAGTGTTTCTGTTGTTCTGTTCAATATTCTGTTTTACCTGGTGAAAGGTGAGGACCGTGTTGTTTACCAAATCCTTAAGAGTGCAACGATGTCCACTGTTACCTGAGTGCATGTATAAATAACTAGAATTTACTTTTTTGGTACGCAACGAATAAGCATCTAAAACACAAATTAAAATGATGTGTGTGAAGATAAATATTTCAAGTTAAACAGGTTATTAAAAAAATGTAGCATGCGATAAATTTTTTCTTCCATACATACATACATACAGTAAATTTTGTATTGTTACGTTTTTCCCTTTTTGAACAAACGTACGGATTCTTTTGATTGTATTACTTTATGGCTTTCTCTGGCTATACTTCTTGATCCTACCGGTATTGTGAACCCTTGGTCTCGTATTTACTAAACATGCGTTATTACTACAAACGCACCCATCCACTCTACACTACAATGTTACTCCGACAATGAAAGAAGACTACCTCATGCACATTTCTGTATTATTACAATTTTGCCATCTTTTGTTGTTTCCATAAAAATGGGCTCATCCCTTAGAGAAACCCAAATTTTAAAAATTGAAAAGTGCCCAAAACCCGTTCCAACTCGCGCTGTTAAAAATTCCAAGTATGGACAATGAAAGAAGACTACCTCATGCACATTTCTGTATTATTACAATTTTGCCATCTTTTGTTGTTTCCATAAAAATGGGCTCATCCCTTAGAGAAACCCAAATTTTAAAAATTGAAAAGTGCCCAAAACCCGTTCCAACTCGCGCTGTTAAAAATTCCAAGTATGGACAATGAAAGAAGACTACCTCATGCACATTTCTGTATTATTACAATTTTGCCGTCTTTTGTTGTTTCCATAAAAATGGGCTCATCCCTTAGAGAAACCCAAATTTTAAAAATTGAAAAGTGCCCAAAACCCGTTCCAACTCGCGCTGTTAAAAATTCCAAGTATGGAGAATGAAAGAAGACTACCTCATGCACATTTCTGTATTATTACAATTTTGCCATCTTTTGTTGTTTCCATAAAAATGGGCTCATCCCTTAGAGAAACCCAAATTTTAAAAATTGAAAAGTGCCCAAAACCCGTTCCAACTCGCGCTGTTAAAAATTCCAAGTATGGACAATGAAAGAAGACTACCTCATGCACATTTCTGTATTATTACAATTTTGCCATCTGTTGTTGTTTCCATAAAAATGGGCTCATCCCTTAGAGAAACCCAAATTTTAAAAATTGAAAAGTGCCCAAAACCCGTTCCAACTCGCGCTGTTAAAAATTCCAAGTATGGACAATGAAAGAAGACTACCTCATGCACATTTCTGTATTATTACCATTTTGCCATCTTTTGTTGTTTCCATAAAAATGGGCTCATCCCTTAGAGAAACCCAAATTTTAAAAATTGAAAAGTGCCCAAAGCCCGTTCCAACTCGCGCTGTTAAAAATTCCAAGTACGGACAATGAAAGAAGACTACCTCATGCACATTTCTGTATTATTACAATTTTGCCATCTTTTGTTGTTTCCATAAAAATGGGCTCATCCCTTAGAGAAACCCAAATTTTAAAAATTGAAAAGTGCCCAAAACCCGTTCCAACTCGCGCTGTTAAAAATTCCAAGTATGGACAATGAAAGAAGACTACCTCATGCACATTCCTGTATTATTACAATTTTGCCATCTTTTGTTGTTTCCATAAAAATGGGCTCATCCCTTAGAGAAACTCAAATTTTTAAAGTATAAGTGACCAAACCCGTTCCAACACGGGCTTTTAAATATTTTAAGTACGGACAACTATAGAAGGACACCTCGCAAGCAAATCCCATTCATTTTGGGTTTTCTATATTTCGGGTTTTCCATAAAATTTACTGTTTGGATGCATAAACCGAATTTTTATTCCTTTAACAGGGCTATGTTATCTTTCTAACAGAGCTCTGTTAAATTAAAAGGTTTGTGGCAAAGCTAAAAATTTTAAAATTTATCTTCACACACATCGAATTTTCGTGTCCACCAAAGCCGGCAGTTAGGACATTTTTAATCGTAAGAAATGACGTCTAAAATACTGCCATGACTGAAAACACTTTTAAGTTAAAATGACATTCACTCTCAACTAAACCGCAAACTTTTTGACTGCCAAAATTGCTGGCTAAGAAACGTTACATTAATATAGAGCGATTCCAATAAGATTTTGAGCCATCTGTGAAAAAGTTTATACCTTTATATCTGTCCCATAAATCACGATATGGCAATCACTTGTTGTAGACGCGATCATTACCTTGCCATGTTCCTAAGGGAACACTGAATTCGTCGTAATTTACCTATTCAATGGTAGTAGGTGCAGGAGTGTTAAAGAAACCCTACGTACGTCTATAAAAATCTCTGCACTTCTCGATCCTAAATGAACGTTTCTTATTTAAAACAAGTAAGAGTGCTATAATCGGCTATGCCGAATCTTATATACCCTTCACCATCTATGTAAATCTAGTTTAGTGAAGTAACTCCAATCAAAAAAGCAAATATTGGGTTGATATAGAATTAAAAACAAGAAAAAATTAAGTACTATATAATTTTACATAAAACTGTTAGCGGCTCTTAAGGGGTTAAGCATTTTTTTTTAGTTTTAGTGTTTTCTGAAAGATCTCTTCAAGAGCTTTTCAGTGATACCCATGTTGATATTTTGAAAAATTTCAGAGACCCGTAACTCGGAAAGTATAGGCGAGCCCCAATTTTTCACATGATGTTTTTTTTCTTATATTTCAATTCTCTATCGACCCATATATTTGGATTTTTTTTTTTTTTGATTGGAGTTATTAAGTTAGATTTGTTCCAAGTTATATGGATAAATTTGAGCCAAGCGTGGTGTTTCTCCCGCTGCCTCAAAGGATATGGACCGATCTTGCTGATTTTCAATGGTAAAATTTTTGAAACTATGTCTCATTGCTTGTCGTATTTAGATTTTCTCTAGCTCATCTAGTGGATTTCAACCCGAATACAAACGGAAAGACGAACATCGCTCAGTCGACTTCGCTATGCATACGAAGTCAGAATATATGTACTGTGTGGGGTCGGAAATGGATTTTGTAGGAATTAAAAACGGACTGACAAACTTGGAGACAACCTCTTTCCACTTCTTGTGTTAGAGAGTAATAAAAAAATTGATGTTGTTTTTTCAATAATACTACGAAATAAAGTGTTTTCGGAATGATGAAGTCTGACAAAATTTTATCTTTGAAATACGAATATTTTTTGAAAACGCTTTTTATTCCCGAAAAGTTCAATACGTACTCCTGTAGCGCCATCTGTACGTAGATTGTAAAGCTTTTCTTACACCTACCGCCTCTACCGATATTGCACGTTGTAAGCAAATACATTCAATATTACCAAATTGAAGGAAAGCACGTCTCGATGGCCATTTCGTTACCGCTTACTTAAATCTTCAGGAAACTTCTAACAAACATTTTAAATAAACTAAAAATTTTTGTCTAAAACAGTAAAGCAAAGACAAAAATCAAAGTTTAAGCAAAAACAACAATAATCAACTACGATTTTATTTTTCTTTCTCCACTGTGTACGGCTGACTTTTTTTCGGCTCTTTTATACAGTTGAAAGATGATGAAAAAAAAATCACAAAACACTACGATAATTTATTTCTATGCGCAGGCACTTTGCTAATTTAAAAAAAATAGCACAAAGTTTTTTATGAAAATCAAATATTGCCTTTTACTTTACTGTCGGTCTACTGTGCAAGGGAAAAGTTAAATATTCATATATATTTAAAAGCCGCATTACGAAGAGAAGAAATTAATGCCAGTGCTAATAAGAAAATTTAAAACTGATAACATTTTCAAGTAACTAACAAGATTAATATTAGGCCACAGAAATAAAAAATAAAAGCTAAAAAAAAAGAAAATGTTAAATAATGTAATGAATATACTGGCAGAGGCAAATCATGAGATTGATTCGTTTTCTTTGGCACATTAACATAATTTTCAATTTTCTTCAACGTTTTGTCGTTTTTCTTTTTTTTTCTTTCTTTCTAAAAGATTAACAACTTTCCATTCAACGATTTTGGTTTTAAAAGATTTTAATTTTTTTTTTAATTTTATAGTTTTTTTACACCAGTAAAAACATTTTTGTTAATCACATTTTAACACATTTCTGCGTTTTAATTCATTATTCGTTTCAAGAATAAAAATATACTCTATGACATTGAATTGGCTTGAACTTAAGAAAGAAATCAAAAACGTGTTCAATAATAATGTGCATTTTAAATCGTGCTTTAAAATACTTTTTATTTTTTTTTATTTTGATGTATCGTTTGCTTTAATTTTTTCCGTAAAAATGGAAACAAAAATTTCAATGAATCAAGAGAAAAAGGTAAAGTATAAATTTATTTCGCCTGAATTTAAAAAGAAATTAAAACATTTTATGCTTTTATTCCATTCCAATGTTTGCCTCTAAGGCGTCAATTGCTGCTGGTTTATTAACTTAATATAGTGACTTTACGTGGCCTCACAGCATATCGCATGACCTTCAACAGTTCCATTTCTTAAAATCAATTTATCGCCAAATTCTAATTTTAATAAGTTGATGAAACAATATCTCACCTGCATAATTGTGACCCACATTTTGAAACGAAAAATCTGCGATCATAATGGAGTAACGATCTGCATTGACTGTAACATTAGCTCTGGCTTCATTAATAATAATGCAGGCTTATAACTGGCATTTAAGAAATAATTAATTAAAAATAAATGAAAAAATATATTCAAACTATACAAAAGCGCGCAGACGGGTATTTGGCCAATCTAGCCGGACATTAATTTCAATTAATTTAATTTAAAAATTAATTTTGAGCTGGACAGATAACAAATATCTGCATCTGCGTATAGTGAATTTTCAAGGCTTTTGGTTAATATTTGTGGTTTTGGGACACTGTTAAAGTCGGGAAAGTTGGATAAATTGCGTACGTTTTTTATTGACTTTATACGGTTATGAGAGGTTTGCAATAAATTTATATCTTGTGGCTAAACGAATAAAGATTTGGTATTGATTTTTATTCCTATGAAAGGCTACATTTGCCGCTACTTATATCAATTTTTAGAAAAATTTTGTTTTAAATTTTTATGATAAAAAATTTACTTCGAAATTAAAAAAAGGATTTTCTTTAGTTAAATTTGTTGTAAAAAAAGTGAAAAGGTTTTTGAGAGTGATTTCCATCGCGATCCTAAAAATGTTATATATCACTATAAAATTTACGATCTCTACTTTTATACTGTAGATAAAAACGTTGCGCGTTTTTGCGCCTAACCCACTATTCACTAGTATAAGACACACACCAAAAAAGTTATTACCTTTTTTTCATGCTTCCACCAGCACTTAACGCTGAAGGGTATTCAAAATCGGATGAGGTCTTTGAAAAATTAGACGAAGAAGGACCATGGCACTCATTATCATCTTAGTGCAAAGGAGAAGTTATTTTAAATAAATTAATTGTAGCAATCTTAAATAAAATTTACCGTTACAATCATAAATAAGCTATGAATAAATTAATTATTTTCAGATAAGTAAAATACTACGAGGACTGCTATATATATTTCTGGCCTGGCAACACTGAGTGCTGCCAAGTGCCATCTGACATTTCCATTGGAAAGTTTGTCATTTTTAAGCATAATCGTACTCAAAACGTTTTGACGTACGACCATTATTTGTGTTGTTTACAGTGACTTGAAAAAATTAATATAGAAAAAAATGGAATTAACTCGTGAACATTTTCGTGCCATCATTTTTCACAACTTTCGACGTGGATTATCACGACAAGAGTGCATTGATGAACTTAAATATTTGTATGGCGATGAAGCACCATCCTATAGCACTGTGAAAAATTGGTATAATGAATTTAATCGTGGCCGAAGCTCGCTCAAAGACGAATTCCGTGAAGGTCGTCCAAAAACGGCTGTTGTGCCAGAGAACATTGATGCCGTGCGTGAACTCATAATGCAAGATAGACATGCGACATACCGAGAGATAGAGACATCATTGGACATTTCTTCCACCAGCATACATTCGATACTGCATGAACACCTGGCAGTAAAAAAGGTTTGTTCTCGTTGGATACCGCACAATTTGAAAGTCGCTCAAAAAAAGGCTCGTGTCGATTAGTGCAAAGAAATGTTGCAAAAATACGATTGCGGTGCTTCAAAAGACGTTTATAAGATCGTCACAAAGTAATTGCTTTGCTGCAGAAAGAAACAGATAGTCACCTAAAGCAAATGCGTTTCTTTCTTTTTTTTGCATTTGCTGCACATTTTTTCACAGCAACAGTTAAGCAACTACATATGCATTGAATATAGTCAAGCATTTTTAATCACTGGTGTATGTAATATATAATTTAAAGACTGAATTATTAGTTTTATTGTGTTTTTAAGACTTTTTATGTTTAATAAATCATTTATTGTTTTAAGAAAATTTGTTTTTTTTTTCAATGGAAATAAATAATTTTAAGGCAACATAAGCACAAATGATAAAACTATGAACTCTCTTAGAAAATATTTGCCTAAAACTAAGACATTTAAATTTTGACACTATGTTTTAGCGCTTAAAATTTTTTTAGCACTCTTTTGGTGCCAATTTAGCTCCAAAAATTTTTTGGATCTAGTTATACTGTATCCCTCTGTTATTCAACTTCTAAATGTAAAAAATGAGGTGTATATCAGCTGCAATATTCAAACGAGCTATTAAATTAAATAATTCAAAATTATAAAATATTTCACCCTTTAATTTAAAAGCCTTAAAATCAAAAACATAATAATTAAAAAAAAAAAAAAAAAATAATGACCCAGTTAAATAAAACTATTAATATTTTTATTTGAATCAATAACACTTAAAAATTGTATAAAATGTTTTGTCTATTTCATTCTTTACATGCAAGGAAAACTCATTAAATTGTTGTGTGTAGTAATTTTGCTATGTTTTTTTTTTCAATTAGAAAAATAAACAGCACAAAGTCATGGAGAACGTACGTACAGATTACTTAAACTTGCCAAACCCACAAAAAAAAAAAAAAAAAAAAAAAATTGAATAAAATTTGTTTAGTTTAAAGTCATTGTCATGTCAAACTTTATTCATTTAATTATTTATTCATGACTTTTATTTATTTTTAAACTTATGTAGCGCTTTGTTAAGAAATATTTATATCTTAGCCTTAATTATAACTTTGAATTTTTGAAGGGGAATAGTAAATTGTGGAAATATTGCTGAAAAAAGCCACTGAGAATATTTAAAAAATATTATCTCATAATATTTTTATTTGGAAATTATAGCTGGAGCTATTTAAGTATTGTCACACATGGGAGATTTACTAATTTATTGACAATTTCATTAGCATTGAATGGTAAATAATGTGATGATATTTAGCGTTACCATTACTTTAACTAATGGTAATGCTTTTTAATGAAACGGTTTCATTGGTAATTAGTTAAGAAACAAAGTCATTATCATAGACAAATGATTAAATGGTATTAAAGCATTACCATTAATAAATGTCATTACTTATCTTTGCAAAATAAATGATATGGTATTTAAGTATAATAGAGCATTATTTTAAAAAGGGATTTCTTTGTTTGTTGAAATGTAAGTATCTGTTTTAACATTTTCAGAAAATATGAGACAATAGAACATACTTTTATTATCGTGTAAGTTATAAGATCTACAAGCTGTGTTGTTAGGTAACTTTAGATTTCAGTCATCAAGTTTAATACCCATCTAATTTAAAATTGATAAATTTTAAATTATTAAAATGTTCAAATATAATTCCATCTACGAAAGGGTGAAGGTTTATTTGCTTTATGCCTTATTTTCTGTTATGCTTCCATAAATTTATTCTTCATAAAAACAATTATTTCTGTCCAATTCTAATTGGTAATTAAACGGTTTCATTAAAATTTCATTATCATTGGTACTAGCATTATTAAAATAATAATTAAAATAAACTCATTAGCATTAAATTGCAGTTAATTTCTGTCATTGTCATTATTTCAAACAATGCCAATGAAATTACAATGGTAATGCAAAATCCCAAGTATCAGTATTATATACAACTGATTAATTTTAATCCGGCTTAAGTTTAAAAAATAAATTAGTTTTTAAATTGATTATGAAAGAAAAATTATTAACAAGTCTTTTGGTTCAGTTTTAATTTGCAAAAAAAAAAATTTTTTATTTAAAGAATATAGAAATTGGATAATAAGTGAACTTAACGGCTTAATTAAATTACTTGTTAGAATTTTTATTTTTGGTTTCGATAACGTTTATTCTTCGTTTTAATATATTTTAAGCATACGAATTTATGAATGTAGCGACCATAAAAACGACAACGAGATGGAAGCGTCTATTAACACGACAACAACGCTATAATTAAATTACAATATGCAGCTCTTAGAATATTCTGTAGATTAAAGCGAAATTTTTACAAATAATTCTTAGATTTGATCACTACTGCAAGAATAGAATAATTTAAACGATCTTCCGTAATCTTACGTTGCGTACGGCTGAAAAATATAGAATATTCTCTGAATAAATTCGACGAGTGATGAACTCAAAAGGGATTAGTTTTCAGATCAAAAAATAATCAACTCTAAACAAAGTTTTTTTTAATGATTTTGTAAACATTTTTTGTTTTCTCTCGTATTATCCCCATAATTTACACATAAATTAAAAATGCGAACCAACAACTATCGCGTAAAATATTTAACACGATCATGTTTTTTTGATGAACTAACTTTTGTCTTACTACAGCAGCCCAACAACAATTTTAATAAAAAATTAAAATTTAAAATTTTTGTTTTTATTTTATTTTTTTTTTTAGCTAAAACCGATAGTAAATTTCATAACGTGCTAAATTGTTGTATTTACTTTTCATAATTGGCACAACTTGTTTGTAACCAACAACAACTACAACACAAAAAAAAAAACAAAAAAGAAATCAACTTCAAATAAATTGCATTCAAAAGACACACTTGTTCGTTGAACAACAGGCACACATTCCTAAAGTTAATTTGTTGTTGCTGCTATTTTTCCAACTTGTATCTGCTTCCTCAAGCAATCAAATCTTAAACAGAAAAATAAAAATTATTTACAAATGATCATAGAAGTGATTGGTGTTGAATATAATAATATTTTTTGTAAGCAAATTTTCAATACACTGTAAAAAAAGTAATTTGCTAAACTAAACAATTTTTTTTAAGAATTTGCAGCATAATTAAATATGTTAATGGAATGAGTTTTTTTTAGTTATTTTTTCCTAGCGTAAATAATTTTCTTTTTGTTGTATTAATATTTCTCTCAGTGGGATTATCCATATAACTTAAAAAAAGTACAAATATATTTTTTCTCACTAAAACCTGTTTGTGTTTCAGTTCACAAATATTTTCTTTATTGTCAAGAAATATTGAACACAAATATACAAAGTTAACAAAAAAAAAAATTTTAATAAAAAAAAAACACGAGTGTTGCTGGGAAAATATTTAATACTAGTTTGAGTATTTTAGTCAAGTAGTAAAAATTGTTGTGCATTTTTTGTAACAGTTTACATATTAAAATGCTTGCGTTAATAATTGTTATTTTAAGCGGTGCAAAAGTGTCTTCAATGATCTTAAGATCGTTACAAAATTATTGTAATAATGCACTTATTTACATTATACTAATATGTAGTGCTAACGATTTTTAGAGTAAAATCTAGTTGACTTTTAGCAGTTCGCCGCTAAACTAAAAAAAAATCTACTGGAAATCTAAAAGTAGTCAGTTGAGCAACTATGTTTTTTTTTTTAATTTGTAACAAAAAATACTAGTACTACTGAAATTTACAAGGGACCTGTTTTGCTAAGTCCGCTAAGACAAGAAACTTAAAATTTGAATTTAGAAATTAAAGGGTGTTCCCAAAACTAATGTAATTTTTTCTATATGGCCGTATTTTTTGAACCGTTATATACAAGCACCTGAATTTAAGACAGAATGTCCACTACTTTGTGTCGTATAATAAGAAGTATAAAAATTTAAATTATAAATTAAAGGGTTTTACAATAATTGATATAAATTTATGTGTATGGTCAAACCGTTGAACTGTTAAAGGTAGAACCTGTTTTACACACAACCTGATTGCTAAATCTATCACAACAGCAAGTATGTTATTAGAATTTTGAAAATAAAGGGTGACCCTATAGTTTCTGTAATTTGATGTATATTGCCAAACTATTGAACAGTTGAACAAGTGTAAAGTTTGGAGATATAAGGGTGTCCCAATATGAAATTAAATCTGTTTTGAAGTCGGTTTTTTTGCATGAATTATTTTATATGCATTTAGCGTTTCGTAACATGAATTAACCACCCTGTAATTTTTAATTTAATTTTTCAATATTTGTTGTTAAAAATTTTTACGATTCAAAAGATTAGCTAACAAACGTCACAATTAGGTCTTGTATGGGGACACCCAGTAAGTATTAAATTTATTTTTTATTTGTTAGTTTTCGTAGCGGGCACCTACTCTGTGTATTTAACCTCTATCAGCTTCATTTATACAGGATGTCCGCGGGGAAGGTATACTGCTTCGTTTTGCCGCCATTTTGGTAAACATTAGTTAGTTAGTTGGGAGTGGCAGCCTCTCACGACGAAGCTCACTTGAGCACAATCGAATGGCCCGTTGTGGAAGATGGCCCGACTCCCCTTACCCAGTTGAGAACCATGAAGATTCTCGGATGAACTTCGCTATGTCTCCTATAGAGTGGAATGATAGCTCCGTAAGAGTCCCAAAGAAAGGAGAGCCTAGAATTCAAAATATTCTTCGAGCCAGGGATGGGCAGTGACACAGGAGGTGCAGTACTGTCTCTTCCTCATCCTCCGAGCCACAGCTGCGACAGAAATCATTGAAGGGCAGACCGAGTTTTTCAGCATGCCTGCCGATTAGACAGTGACCAGTAAGTAAAGAGACCGTGATACTTATAGATTTCCTGTCCAGTCCGAGCAGCTGCCTGGTCCGCTTGAGGTCCAGTGTAGTCCACAGTTGTCTGCAGATACAACAGGAACTTTCCTCCACCCATAATTTGCGAGCCAAATTGAGGTAGCGGTTCTTTATAGCCATTTTAACCGTTCCCAGAAGAATCCCAACGTCGGGTAGCGAGGAGACGTTAGGAAGCAATGTGCCCCGTTTGGCGAGATCATCGGCCTCACAGTTTCCCTGGATATCACTGTGACCAGGGACCCAAAACAGGTCAATCTGTGATCGCTTCGATAGTGTGTTTAGTAATGAGCGACGTCTCAGGACTAGCTAAGATGTACTGTATACACCAGCAAGTGCCCTGATTGTCGCCTGACTGTCCGAAAATATCCGAATGAAAAGGCCAAAAAGTTCGTCCCTAAGCATTGTTTCGGATGTTTTCAGAATTGCCATTACGTCAGCTTGAAAGGCGCTGCAGTAGTCAGGGAGTCTAAAGGAGAGTCTCAGTCCAAGGTTATTAGAGAAGATTCCGCAACCGACCCTGTCGTCCAGTTTCGAGCCATCGGTGTTTGGTAAACATTAGTCTTGATAGTTCATATTTGGCAGTCGTGAAGTAGACAAGTAGCAAAATATACAGTGGAAAAATATTCGATAATACAACATGTTTTAATCGTTGAATGAAAACGGCGTAACGGTAACTGTGAATAGGGAGCGATATCGTGATGTGATAAAAAACTTTTTAATGCCACAACTGCATGCCTTGGGCTTGGTTAACATGATGCGAGTAGTATACCTTCCCGGCGGACACCCTGTAAATGATATGAAAAAACTTTAATATTTAATCGAGTAACAATATTCGCATATTAAAACCAAAACAAAATTTTAGAAAGTGTTCTGTGATAACAGAAAATTCAAACGGATTATCACGAATATTTTAGTGATGTCATTTGAATAACTGATAACTTGAAATTGTTATCTTCGACACTATGAAGAGCAGAATAAAAGGGAAAACCAGCTTACATCTGCTGAGCAGCTACAGTGGCCGTGTTGTGGAGTATCTGCTCGTTTATTAAGCAGACAGGTCATGAGTTCAAATTACAACTGCGACTCCATTAAAAAAAAAACTATGAGGCTGAACAGCTGTGGGTGATGAGTTGTTTGAAACAAAAATAACACAAAAACAACTGTTCAAACCTCCCGAAGTAACAGTCAGATTTTATTCTCTAGCCGCTATAGATATCGATTATACTAAAACAAGGTCCGGAACTCGAAGTCTAAGTTTTAGAGAAATGTAGCAACGTAACAGTAAGTGGCAGTCGTAGTTTAGTAAACAAAATACCAAGTCATTCTATCCTCGCCTGAGAAACAAACATTGTGGTATAGTTAGCTCTGCAAGTTGTATGAGTAAACAAGAGGTCATATAAGTTTTAAGCTAGTTAGGGCCACAAAAAAAAAAAAAAAAAAAAATCTGGTATTTGCAATCAAGAACTTCTATGTCCAAAAAGTAAAAAGTGTAACGGTATAAAAAGTAAGAACTTCTTATATTATATTTCTTCTATATAATTGTACACGTAGGAACATATACAATTGATTCCTACCTTGTAGGTATTTACTAAGAATGCTACCGAAAGTCGTAGCGAACCATAAAGTGCATTTGGCTGGTATCTTAATCTTACTGCTCTCTTTACAATTTACACAGTTCATAACGATGTTAAGCCAAAATTGAAAAATAATAATTCAACTTTTAAAAAATATGAAACTCATTTAGTTAGCCAATTTTAAAGTAGAAACAACAATAACATTTATACTAAATATTTTGAAAAATTATTTTTAATTAAATTCTTAAAAAATTAATTATTTTTTTAGAAGCAAAAGTTTTATTTAATTCAATTACCTGGAAGCATTTTTTCCCAGTAAAATTAATAAATAATTAGAACAGCAAGCGATTATAAAATTGAAAATAAAGTTATTAAACAAAAAAAAAAAAATAAAAGCAAATTAAAGAACAGAAAATTTACATATATTAATTAATCTTGAAAAAAAATTTTTTTTATGCAATTTTTAATTTTTTTATCCCATCTCGAAGGCCATTTCGCTACCGCTTACTTAGATCTACAGGAAACCTTTCACAAACAATTAAAATAAACTAAAGATTTTTGTTCAAATAATAAATTAAAGACAAACACAACAACAACCAACAATGATTCTATTTTTCTTTTTCCACTGTATAGGGCTAACTTTTTTTAGGCTCTTTTATACAGTTGAAAGATGATGAAAAATAAAAAAATTACAAAACACTACGATAATTTATTTATATGCACAGGGACTCTGCAAATATTAAATGAAGTAAACTAAAATAATTTTTAAATCGGGATAAAAAAACACGATTTATTTTAATTAATTAAAAGCGAATATTAACGGCTTTTTAAACACAAACTCCAATTAATTATTTTATGAATTTATTCGATTAAAAAATTATTCGAATAATTGCAAATAGGATATTCTAGAAGCATTTAAAACATTTACATAAAAATTAGTTAAATGGAATTTCGGATAATAAATAAGGATTATTTCATAATGTTTTTTTATATTAACTTCAATAAATATAAATAAAAAACATTACATTACATTAATTTTATTGATTATTTGACCTCAAATCTTTTTAAAATCTGCAAACCTTTTACCTAAAACAGCATGACAGAAATTATTTACATAAAAATAAAAACAAAAATTCTTGCTTAATTTGTTTCAGTTATAAACAATTTAAATTGACACCTTTTATAGAATTTTCACAAAACATAACTTTAGCCTAGTGAAAAATCAAAACAAACAACTTATTTTCAACAGCCGCACACATCCAAAAAAAAAAAACTTTTAAAGGTAAATAACATTACTAAAACCTCAAAATAGATATATACATATGTTAAGACGTCAGGAATGGAATTATTAGCAATATTATGGTATTCACGCTGTAGATTTTAAATGCATTAGCGTCTTATAGCCGTTAAGGTGGGACCATGCGACTGCCGCTAATGCACCAATTTGTTCCAATTTTTACTGTACTAATTTGCCGCACATTAATGAAGTTGTCCCAATGATATTTTCTTCAGTCATATGTTTGACCCATTGTGTACAAATTTAATTGCCGCAAAAAAAGAAAAAAAAAATATATATAATTGGGAACTATAATCTCTTCAGCCTAGCCACATGGTTGTGTATTGCAATTATGAGAATCAGTTGTTAAACGAACTTGTAAATTAGTGCATAAAAAAGATTTGTTCTTTAAAATGAAAACAATTCGCCAATTTTTCCACTTGATGTTTTTTTTTTATTTTTTATTCTATTGCCCCATATATATATATATATATATATATATATATATATATATATATATATATATATATATATATATATATATATATATATATTTTTTTTTTTTTTTAATTGGAGTTATTTTGTTAAAATAGATTTGTTCCAAATGATATGGAAAAATTACAGGCATTCAAGAGCAAATTTTTCGAAACCATGTCTGACGATGGCCGTATTTAAATTTTTTCTAGCTCATCTAGTGCCATGACAAAGTAGATTTAAACCCGAGCACGGACGGACATCGCACAATCGAGTTCGCTATGCATAAGAAGTCATAATATAAGTTTATACTTTATGACGTCGAAAATGGATATTATAGAAATTACACACAGAATAACAAACTTAGTTAAACTTAAGCCGATTAATCAATTTAAAAAATTATTTTATTAAATTTTTGTGCACAACAAATAATTAATAATAAAATCTTGTTTGTCATGATTTATTTCGTGTTTAAAACAACTACAAATCGTTTAGCGCAACCATACATTGTTATAGGGAACATAATATGATCAATGTGAACATGTTTTTTGTCTGCTAAATCAAAATCGTGCACTTTTGATGAAGAGAATACACGATTGGCGCTTTTCAGTAATTTCCCGCTTTGCTAACAGCAACTTGTTGCGATTTTAACCTTTAGGATTTACTTCATCATATTCCGTGGCCACAGAATCACTCATGACTATGCATATTTTCCCACTTAAATCCATGTTGAAACAGAAATTTATTGTAATTATAATATGAAGTAAAATTAAATAATTTGTACTTACATAAAAAGTTATGAGCACATAAGTACAAAAGCAAGTAATTTTAAAAAATATAAAGTACCGTGTATTGTTGACCTTTATTGCCGCCCAAGAACATACAAAATATTGCCGCATTTTTTATAATTTTTCTGGACATAGTTTCTTCTTGGCCAGTTACATGATTGCCACATCAGAGTTGCATTTTATTGGGCAAAACTAGCAAAATATCGGTCTCTATTGCTGCATGTGCTAATTGATTGCGAAATCAGATGATTGGGGCATCATATAAGGCATATTTGGTGCAATGCGGCAATCATGTGATTCCATCTTTAAACATTTTTAAAGTAATATTGTTTGAAAATTAAAAGAAAATTTAATATCCATCTCTGACAGTCACAAAATTTGCATAATTTCCAAAAATCGAAAATTAAAAAAAAAACATGAAAAATGTATCAACAACAACATTTACAATGTGGGAATCGTTGTAAAAGCAAACGGTTTAAATACCGTCGGCTTATTAAAAAAAAAAAAAAAAAACAAACGTATGGATCGTTTTACACAGAAATAAAAAAAATACAGTTTAAAACGACGTAATTCTTACAAATCTTAATTCCACAATAATTTATTTAAATTTATACAAAATGCGTCAGACTGTGTAAAGGCTCTTCTGAGGCGGGTTGGCAAAAATTTAACTTTACTTAAAGTTTTCATATGTTGAAAAAACCTTTTTTTTATAAGATGTTTTGTTTTTTTTTAACCCTATAAAACTTAAATTTAAAAAAAATATCACAAAAATGAATTATAATTTTTCAGTTTTTGGTTTAAGTTCGTTTTTAATTGTGAGAAGTTGTAAAGAGAGGAGGAAAAAGGTAAGAATGCTATATTCGGCTATGTCGAATCTTATATACTCCTCACCATGTATGTTAATCCAGTTTAGTGAAGTAATTCCAATCCAAAAAATAAAAATTGGGGTGACAGAGAATTAAAAAATAAAAAAAAAAACAAAAAAAAAAATTAAGTATTAAATATACATAATTTTACATAAAAATGTCATCGGCTCTTAATGGCTCATCGTTTTTTTTTTTAATTTTTAGTATTTCCTTAAAAATCTCATCAAAAGATTTTAAATGATACCCATATTGATATTGTTACAAAAATAAGATCTGGCAACCCCTGTGTTGTTGTCCGTATGAGCGTGGTGAATAAGTTACTTCCACAAATGGTGTGTGTATATTATAATACCAAAATTAGCTAAAAACAGCTGAGCAACCTCAATGACTGTGTTGGTAGAGGTGCTTGCGGTATAACAGAAGATAGTGAGTTCAAGCCTACCTTGACCCATTGTGTACAAATACATAATTTTACATAAAAATGTCATCGGCTCTTAATGGCTCATCGTTTTTTTTTTTAATTTTTAGTATTTCCTTAAAAATCTCATCAAAAGATTTTAAATGATACCCATATTGATATTGTTACAAAAATAAGATCTGGCAACCCCTGTGTTGTTGTCCGTATGAGCGTGGTGAATAAGTTACTTCCACAAATGGTGTGTGTATATTATAATACCAAAATTAGCTAAAAACAGCTGAGCAACCTCAATGACTGTGTTGGTAGAGGTGCTTGCGGTATAACAGAAGATAGTGAGTTCAAGCCTACCTTCGGACATGCGTACAACGGAAAATAATAATTGTTATAATGATATTAAGAATCAAGAAGCAGCAGTACAAACCTCCCGAGAGCAAAAAGGCAATTACTGTTTGAAGCCATGGCAGATAATTTAGTGGAGACGATTAATTTAATATAAAAGTAACAGATAATTGCTTAGACGCCCTTTATAATAAAAAGTAAGAACGGTAGCGGTTAGCGCCGGGAAGTGTAACAGCATAACAACAGTGTATGGCAGACGTGTGTTAGAGCTGTTAGATAAAGGGCATGACTGGCTTGGATAAAAGGCCTTCTGGAGTTGTCTGTGGATATTTAAGGTTACTTGACAAGGCATCGAGAAGTTCATATCTCGCCGGAGTAACACAGTAGTGTAGCGTGGATGGCGGCTGCCATCAGAGGCTTGTAACTCCAAAAATATGGGCGAGCGCCAATTTTTTTACTTGTTGTTTTTTCTTATTTTTAAATTCTCTATCTCTATATATTTGATTTTTTTGATTGAAATTATTTCATTGTTCCAAGTAATATGGAAAAAGTAGAGGTAGGCGTGGTGTTTTGCCCGCTACGTCTAAGGACATTAACCGATCTTGCTGAGTTCCAATAGCAAACCTTTCGACACTATGTCTGATCGATTGGCGTATTTAACTTTTTGTTGAAATTAAGTTGCAGACTTGATTTCAACACTAACACGAACGGACATCGCTCAATCGACTTCGAGATGCATAAGAACTCAAAATATATATACGTTATGGGGTCGGAAATGGATATTGTAGAAATTACAAACGGAATGACAAACTTAGTTATACCCTTTTTCCACTTTTTGTAGTGAAGGGTATACAAATTTACTTTAAATCAGATACTTAACTGAATGCCAAATTAAAAAAGTAAAAAGCTAAAAAATATTAATTTCAATTCAAATTATGTCTTGTTTGTTGCATTTCTATGCAAATTTAAGGCTGCTTTAAGACACACTATCATATTTCTGTAAATCTGTATACTCGTACAAAACTCGCTTAACTCTGTTACTATGAGATAAATAAGGCCGTGTAACAAGAAATTTTTTTATGTTTGTGTTTTAAATTAAAATTTTACAAACTCACAAACACGCACAGCTTTATTTACCACAAACGAATCTCCCAGCAGTTCTGATGAGAAATATTTTTTTAACTACTTTAAAATTTATAAAAATGTGTTAAATTTCAATTGCAGTACAATTTCATGTGTTGCCGTTATCATTTGCGGTTTCACGGTGCGGGGCTCTACAAACAAATAAATTTTTTTTTGTTATTTATCAATCGGTTGTCCGATTTTTGTGAAATTTTACATGGCTTTAGAAGAGGTGTAGAGAATTGAGACTAACTTGGCTCTTAAAATCCTTAAAGGAATAGTGTCACTGTATTGCTTTAAAAGAGGAGCCCTTCTAATATATAAAAAATTTACCGGTACTGATTTTCCTTTTTTCTACCGGATTTAAAAAATTTCAAGATTTAGTTAGTTCCCCTAAAGTTCTTCTTACACTTAGTTTTTTTTTGCCACGTAGTTGAGCCAAAACAATCCCCAATTTTTTAACTAGTCGTGTTTGTTTTATGAAAAAATAAATTGAGTACTATTTATAATTTTACGTAAAAATTTCAGCGGCTCTTAATGGGTTAAGCATATTAAAAAAAATTTATTATTTCCTTAAAAATCTCTTCAAAAGCTTTTAAATGATACTAAAATTTATATCTGAAAAAATATTGTGCATAATAACTTTTGTATGAAAAGTTCAGAGCCCCCTTACTCGGAAAATATGGGCGCGCTAATTGCCCATTTTTCTTACTTTTTAATTCTTTATCGCCTCAAATATTTGTTTTTTTTTATTAAAGTTATTTCACTAAACTAGATTTGTTTCGAATGATATGGAAAAATTAAAGTCAGGTGTAGTGTTTTAATCGCTTCCTCAACGGACATTTACCGATCTTGCTGATTTCCAATAGCAAAATTTTCACAAGCTATGCCTGATCGATGGGCGTATTTAAATTTGCTCTAGCTCAGCTAGTGCCTTGGCAAAGTTAATTTCAGATGGATATCGGTTAATTGACACTGCTATGCATAAGAACTCAGAATATATAAACTTATGGGGTCGGTCTACAATGATTTTACAAACGAATTGACAAACTAAGTTATACCCTTTTTCCTATAAAAAATTTGTCTTATCAACTTATTAATTGAATCGAATGCACATTTAATAAAAAAAGTAAATTTTTCAGTTAAATAAATAATTGAATGAATTAAAATTTAATTGTTAATTTAATTTTATTGTTGGCTTTAAATGTTCTGCTGGTTGTTCTTGTCATATTTATATTTTTCTTTTTAATTTAAAACAATAAAAAATAAAAACTAATTTTATAGATTCTTTCTATCTCCCGGTATATGGAGCAAATGGTTTTTATTACACTGCCATCATTCATAACAGGCAGTACACACAATGGCATCATGCAATATGATACATCATAAAATTGGAATAAACAATAGATTTGGAGTAAGTTTCTAAACCAGCATTCATTATACACAGGGTCTTCTTCCTGTTTTAGCTCCTGTTTTATAAACTTTAAACACGAATTTGAAAAGCACATCATTTTAAATTTATTCGTATGTGTTAAAAGAGCTCTTAATAGATGTTGGTGGAATGAGATTGAGTCGTTCCGTTTGTATGAGTGATTTATTTTTGCGCCATAAAATGCTTCATTTTAATTATATTTCAAGCGAACAATAAACATACAGTGGGCATGATTGAATGAATTTTATATGTGTTAAAGAAGAAGAAGAAGCAAGTTGCTTTAGCAAAAAATGCTTTTTTGGTTTCTTAATAAATATGCAAAATTTAAGGCAAATAAATGAAATACGAGGCTAGACAAATATGTCTTTAAAAAAAAAAATCCGAAAAAGAAGGAAGAAGAGCCTTGAAAGGGAAATTCATTTTTTAGTTATATTTTTCTTGAAGTGACTGGTCGAGGCAAGTTTTGTTATTTTTAAAATAAACGGGACAACATTTTTAATTGCTGACATTAAAAATTTATGTTTGAAAATTAAAATCCCATTGAAGTCCAAAATCAGTTAATAGCTTATAAAATATCTGCACAAGCGTTTAATGTAGACGAAACGATGATTACTAACGAATGAACAGCGGCCACAATGATTTAATTTTTATTTTTTGTTAGTTTTTTAAATTAATAGTTTGAGTGTTGGATTTTATAACAAATGAATTATTTAATTCAGTTAAGCACTCAAAAAACTGAGTGCTTTTCATATAAATTTTTTAGACGTAATACGGGGGCTACTCTATATATTTCTGGCCTAATAGTGAAAATGCGAATATTTATAATCAAAAATGGTTTTATTGTTTTTCAAAGTATTCTCCAGCATGATTTATACACTTTTGCATGCGCTCAAACCAGTTGTCGAAGCACTTTTTCCACTCCGATTGAGACACCTCTAAAACAGGGTTTTGAACACTTCAACAGCTTCTTCTGGCGACGAAAATCGTTGACCACGCATTTTTTTCTTGATGTGCGGAAACAAAAAGAAGTCATTAGGTGCCAAGTCAGGGCTGTACGACGGATGACCCATTAATTCGACGTTTTGGCCGGTCAAAAACGCTCTGGTTTGAGCCGATGTGTGAGAGCTCGCATTGTCATGGTGAACAATGATTCGTCTTCTCTTGTTGGTTTTTCGAATTTCTCCGATGACTTCAGGCAAACAAATTGTAGTGTACCACTCAGAAGTGACCGTCCTACGTTGCTCAAGCGGAACAGTCGCCACATGACCAGTTTTGCCAAAGAAACAGGCGACCATTTGCTTCGAAGTGCTTCTTCCACGAACAACTTTCGTTGGGTTTTGCTCGTCTTTGAAGACCCACACGGTCGATTGTTGTTTCGTTTCGGGCTCATGCGCATAGATCCATGATTCGTCACCTGTGACGATCTTATAAACGTCTTTTGAAGCACCGCAATCGTATTTTTGCAACATTTCTTTGCACCAATCGGCACAAGCCTTTTTTTGAGCGACTTTCAAATTGTGCGGGTTCCAACGAGAACAAACCTTTTTTACGGCCAGGTGTTTATGCAGTATCGAATGTATGCTGGTGGAAGAAATGTCCAAGGATGTCTGTGTCTCTCGGTATGTCTCATGTCGATCTTGCATTATGAGTTCACGCACGGCATCAATGTTCTCTGGCACAACAGCCGTTTTTGGACGACCTTCACGGAATTCGTCTTTGAGCGAGCTTCGGCCACGATTAAATTCATTGTACCAATTTTTCACAGTGCTATAGGATGGTGCTTCATCGCCATACAAAGATTTAAGTTCACCAATGCACTCTTGTCGTGATAATCCACGTCGAAAGTTGGGAAAAATGATGGCACGAAAATGTTCACGAGTTAATTCCATTTTTTTCTATATTAATTTTTTCAAGTCACTGTAAACAACACAAATAATGGTCGTACGTCAAAACGTTTTGAGTACGATTATGCTTAAAAATGACAAACTTTCCAATGGAAATGTCAGAGTGCACTTGGCAGCACTCAGTGTTGCCAGGCCAGAAATATATATAACAGCCCTCGTACAGAAACAGCACATTAATTTAATTTGTATTTTAATTTTTAAAATTTTTTATTAAATATTTGCGGTCATTTATCAAACAAAATACGAATAATTTTAGAAATTAATATAAAAACAAGTAAGAGTGCTATATCCGGCTATGCCGAATCTTATGTACCCTTAACCATATATGTAAATCTGGTTTAATTAAATAACTCCAATCAAAAAAACCAAAAAAATATAAGGGTGATAGAGAATTAAAAATTAAGAAAAAGTTAAGTACTATTAAAAATTTTAGATGAAAGTGTCATCGGCCCTTAATAAGGGGTTAAGCAGATTTAAAAATTTTAGTGTTTCCTAAAAGATCTCTTCAAAAACTTTAAAATGATATTCATATTGATATCTAAAAAAATATGGTGCGCAATCGTACTTTTCTATGAAAAGTTCAGAGGCCAACTAACTCGAATTATAGACGAGCGCCAATTTTTTCACTTAAGGTCTTTTTCTTATTTTTTAATTCTCTATTGCTCTATATATTTGTTTTTTTTTATTGAAGTTACTTCACTTAACTAGATTTGTTCCAAATGATATGGAAAATTAGAGGCAGGTGTGGTGTTTTGCTCGTAGTCTTGGAGGACATGGAACGACCTTGCTGATTTTCAATAGTAAAATTTTCGAAACAATGTTTGATCGATTGGCGTATTTAAATTTTCTCTAGCTTAGTGTCAAAGTTGATTTTAACCCAAATACGGACAGACAGACGGACATCGCTCAATCCACTTCGCTATGCATAAGAAGTCAGAATATATATACTTTCTGGGGTCGAAAATTGATATTGTAGAAATTAAACACGGAATGACCTTTTTTGCACCTGTGGTGAAGGATATAATAAACTTAAACCGAATAAATCAATTTAAAAGTTATGATTTTGTGCTCATTAAATATTTAATAATGAAATTGCTGTTTTAACAACTACAATATGTTTGCCGCAATCATATATTGTTATAGGGAACATAATATGGTCCATGCGACCATGTTTTTTTGTCTGCCAAATCAAAATTGGGCAGTTTCGATGAAAAGAATACACGATTGGCTTTTTATAGTAATTTCCTGCTTTGCTAACAGCAACTTGTTCTTGTTTTCAAACTAAAAATTAAAAAAATCGCAGTAACAAGATTTGTGTCGAATTAGGCAATGAATGCTTTAAAAAATCCTCTTAAAAGACTTTTCGAAATCTTTGTTTAATAATATTGTAAGAATAAAAAGCAAAGAAATCTAAGACATGTTTTGTCGCATATTAAGAAAAAAAAAAACACTTATTGATTCCCCCTCGTATGAATTTCTTAGTTTATTGTACGTTTTTTTTTAATTATAAAAAAACAAACAAGTTTTATTGCATAAATTTTATTTTATTTACCTTCTGCTTTATTTTTTATTTTTGCACAATATGCAGAAAAACAGGAAAAGCTCTCAAGTGCAGTGAAATGTGCAAATATAAATGATTTTTTTTTTGTTTTTTACTATTTTCTTAGAAAAGAAATTTTTCTTTATTTTTAACCACAGGTAGTTTTCATTATGAATGTGCAATTTGTTCTAAAGGTTGATTTCAAATTTAAATGTACGACTAAATTCTAAGGTTTTGGTTTTTAATGGCATCCTGACACTTCCGCTTTGGTGGGTGCTTTCAAGAAATATGACATGCATCGTAGATTTATGTATTTTGCACTAACACTTATACATTTTAACTAACACCGCATGCCGAAACCACAATCCATCAACAGTGCAGAAAGCAAAAAAAGAAAAGAAATGATATAAAAAAATATAAAAGCTGTATACTGCAAGGAAACTAATTGAAAAACAGTCAATCACTTTTAAAAACATAAAAAATATGATCTTTAGGAGAGAATGAACTCTATTAATGCATGCAAAATGACACGAATGACCTCCGCAGATATTTTTTTCAACGAAGTGCAACTATAGAACGATTTTGCTTTCTTACGCATTGTGCGATCAATCTACCAGAAACCATTTGACTGTAAATGGATAAATTGATCTTGATAAGTAGCGTGTGTGCTACGCAAAAATATGTGCATTAACAAAAAAAAGCTAAATAATGGGGTTTGAAGTTCTGTCGTGAATATACAAGTTGAATTTATATTTGAATAATTTATAACTGGCGTGTGTGTTATACAAGAAGAATATCAAATAGAATAAAATATATCTTACGCTGCACAGATATTTTGTTAATCTAGCCGGACATTAGGCCAAAAATTTATTTTGAGAAATGTAAAAGTTTAAGCACGTAGCTGGACAGATAACAAAATTCTGCATCGTATAGTAAATTTTAAAGGCTTTAGCTTTGAGATTTGCGTTTTTGGGCCACTGTTAAATCTAGCAAAGTTGGATAAATCGCATACGTCTTTTTAACTTTAACCGATTTTAAGAGGTTTGCAATATATTTTTTTTGTGGCTAAACGAATAAAGATTTTGTATTGTCTTTTTTTCTGTGACATTCCATATTTTTTTCGATATTTTAATGATAACAAATTTCAGTCGATTATTAAAAAACTTTTTTTTTTGTTTTTTCGTCAAAGAAAAAAGCAAAAAGGTTTTTAGGGAGTGATCTCTACCGCGATCCCAAAAATGTTATATATCACTATAAAATTTTCGAACTCTTCTTTTATACTGTAGAAAACAACGTCGCGCGTTTTTTTTTGGCGATTTTTTGAAAACTTTACCTTTTTCTGTTTTTTTTACGAGTAAGAAACCTTTTTAAATTCATACAATGTTTTTATTTGTTATAATTGAAGGAAGATATTTTTTATTAAAATCATTGCTATTGGGCTGCTATCAGAAGAAGCGGCTAAGGCACGAAACAAACGTTTCCGTCTTTACAGGCAGAATTTTGCTAGAAGGTTTTCAAGAGTTATTAATCTAAACCCCTTATTACTAGTACAAGACCAAGTCCAAAAAAAGGTTATTATTATTTTTTACTTAAGAAGCAAGTTCTTTCATGCTTTTACCTGTACTTAATGCTGAAAAGGATTCAGATTCGTAAGAGGTCTTTTAAGAATCAGACGAAGATGAACCATGGAATTCATTATCATCTTGGTGCAAAAAGGAAGTTATTTTAAATAAAATAATTGTTTAATTTTTAATAAATTATTATTTGAACTGTGAATATTATAAACGAATAGAAAATTATTTTGGCTTAAAATCATTTATTTTTAATTTCTAAAAATCTTTTTTTAAAATGAAAATTTATTTTTACAAATGTATGCGGACGTTTTCCAAAGAAAACAGGAAAAATTACACGCTAGCAGAATGAAATGCTGCACTTTCTGGACCGCTACGACCTTCATCAGCATTCTTCGCATCTATCTACCTTCGTTGTGTATTTTATAAACGTCAGGCAGGATTGTAACGTATTGGAAAGCTTAATAATGCATATTTTTAGGAAATTGGCAACAAACCTAAAAAAACTTTATTAGGCGTGGAACTGGAGGGATACCACCCCCTTACTGTATAAAATAATTTCAAATATCCGATCCATTTCATTAAATAATTAAATTGATTTTTTTAAATAATATTTTATTTCACCTTCCACAAAAAGAGGAGGGGCTAAAATGGCATTTTAAAATCTCTTGAGTCAAATTTTAAGTGTTTTAATATTCTTTAATGTTAAAAGTTATAATTGCTAAACAAAAAAAGGGGACATTAAAATAAACGTCCATTTTTTAGAGGTAGGATTACTTCTTATAAGGGGAACTTTCTTCTCCTTGGTTCGATTTTTCTTGTTTTTTAGCTTTATCAGCCTATGACCGTAACAGATTTTTAGAAGCCAATATAAGCTTAAAAATGTTTAAGTTTTTTTGTTTTATTTTTTTTACAGGAAATTTAAAAAAATCTGTGTTTTTATTTTTTTCTCTTTGCGGCGTAGAATTATGTATTACTAAAAAGATATCATGGAAATGAAAATATATTTGCAGTGAATTTATATTTTTGACCATTAAAAAGAACAGCGAAACTTAATGGTATACTACTGTAATTTATAAAAGGTTTGTCTCCATTTAAGCTTCTACATGATACTAACGCATGCACATAGGAGTATTTTGCCAATCTACCCGGACATTACGCTCTACTAAGCGCAGATTAACGAAACTTGGCAAAAAAAAAACAATTATGGTCATAGGCTCTTCAGGCTAAAAAACAAGAAAATACGGACGTAGGAGAAAAAAGTTTTCCTTAGAAGAACTAATCCTACCCCTGAAAAATGCAAGTTTTTTATGTGTGTGGAGATAAATACGTCAAGTTAAATATGTTTTTAAAAAAATGTAGCATGCGATAATTTTTTTCTCCCATACATACAGTACAATTTGTATAGTAAATTCCGGACTTTTTTTTAACGAATACGATTACAGCTACAAAACCCTACGATCTCGGAGAATCAAACCTATTTGGAAATCGAGAGCACATGTAGAGCTACTAAATTGTAAACACAGTTTATGCAAATTGAATTTGAGAAATTTTTTATAAGACGCGGAAAATTAACTTAGTGCAATTTTCTCACATACAATGAGTTCTGTGACGGATTTTGTTTCTATGGTTAAACCCTTCCATTTCAGTGCACCAGTCCTTTTAAAAAATCAAGGTAACATATTGAGCTATTAAACTGTAATTACAGTTTATTCAAATTGAATTTGAGAACTCATATGAGAAAATTGCACTAAGTAAAAAATTTCTCAAATTCAATTTGAATAAACTGTGTTTACAGTTTAATAGCTTTATACGTGCCCTTGTTTTCCCAATAGGTTTGATTCTCCGAGATCGTAGGGTTTTGCAGCTGTAATCGTATTCGTTAAAAAAGTCCGGAATTTACTATACAAATTGTACTGTATGTATGGGAGAAAAAAATTATCGCATGCTACAATTTTTTATAAACGTATTTAGCTTGACGTATTTATCTTCACACACATAGTTTTTTTAATTTTCAAGTGATTTTGTTCAGTAATTACTACTTTTAATGTTAAGAAATGTTTAAAAACTAATTACCGTACTTATAAAAAAAATCAAAAAAGATTTGAAATATACTTGTATGTTAGGACAAATTTGTATAAAAAATTTGTCATAAAACATATTTCAAAGTAATATTATTTTCTATGAATACAGTATTTAAAGTTGGTCTCAAGAAATTCTATTCTATTTTTTTTTGCCAATTTCCTAAAAATATTTATTATTAAGCTTTCCAGTGCCTTACCAATCCGCGCCTCCCAAGAATATTATTAGAATAATATTTTATTACTTTATAGTATTTTATTTATCTGAATATAATTAATTTATTCATAACTTATTTATGATTGTAACGGTAAATTTTATTTAAAATAGTGACAATTAATTTATTTAAAAGAGCTTCTTCTTTGCACTAAATGATAATGAGTGCCATGGTCGTTCTTCGTCTAATTATTCAAAGACCTCTTCCGAATCGGACTCCTCTTCAGCTTTAATTACAGGTAGAAGCATGAACGAAAGGTAATATCTTTCTTTGGAGTGTGTCTTATAAAAGTAAATGGTGGGTTAGGCGAAAAAACGCGCAACGTTTTTTTCTACTGTATAGAATTGCGATGAAAATCACTCTCAAAATCCTTTTCACTTTTTTTACAAAAAAATTTAAAAAAAGGAATGCCTTTTTTTAATTTCGAAGGAAATTTTTTTATCATATGAATTTAAAACAAAATTTTTCAAAAATTATAATAAGTAGCTGCAAATATAGCCTTTCACAGGTAAAAAATCAATACAAAATCTTTATTTATTTATCCACAAAAAATATATTCAAACCTCTCAAAATCGTATAAAGTCAGTAAAAAACGTACGCGATTTATCCGACTTTCCTGACTGTAAAAGTGTCCCAAAACCACGAATCTCAAGCAAAAGCCCTGAAAATTTACTATACGATGCAGAGTTTTGTAATCTGTTCAGCTGCGTGCTTAAATTTGTACATTTCTCAAAATTATTTTTTGGCATAATGTCCGGCTATATTGGCAAAATACCCCTCTGTGGCACGTGGATGCCACCACAGCGGTTTGTCTTTATTATAGCAAAATATTTCCTAGAATCACAAAGATGCTAAATACTGCTTTTTATGGTTTCGTACCCGAAAGCTAAAAATGTTACGCTATTCATGTCGCTACAAAGTCTGCCCGTCTGTCACAAGCGGTGTATTCTTATGGCCGCTACAACAGCAAATATAAAACAAAGTTACAAACAATCAACACAAATCTGATTTAATAAATATGAAAAGCCATTTGGTAAAAAAATTTTGCGTTAACCGTAACATAGATAATCGATTAAAGCTAAAAAATTCAACAAACCTTAGAAACTCTTTTTTCTAAAGATTTTTCTTTTATTAATACATTTTAAAAATATTTATCAATTTTTAAATTTCGTTAAAATTTTTTTTATATTTAACTTAATTTCTTAAAAAAAAAACTAGTGTATCCGCTGAAAGGCAAGAAAACTATAATCAAATTTAATTATAATAAAAAGGCACACCTGCTAAATTTAGTTTTAAACTGGTGCGGCAGCAGCTGAGAAAAATTCATGTCTACTCAACAAAAATAAACCATTCACCAGCAAACTTTATTACCAACAAAAGTAAGAAAAAAAAAAACAGTAGCAAAAATAAGCCACCTGAGTCAATAATTGTCTTCATTATTATATAAAATACTGAACATTTTGGCAAATCATTTCCTTTTTTTTTAAATAGTGAACTTCAACTTTTTGTTTGTTTTTGTGAAAAAACATTGAAAAATTTTTTAAATTAGAAATATAAAATAATAATAGACGTTAAAACCCTTTCAACTTTCTACATGAGTGCATTTGCTGTAAAAAGTTGCAAACAAGTAATTGCTGGCTGTTGGCTGGAAAGCGATCATGTTATTGAATTATTTCTATAATGGGTTTTCCGATAAGGGTGGGTCTTTATTGTAATGAATTTAAGCAGGCTGCAAGGGGAAAAATTTGTTGTAAATATTGTTGTAAAAAAATAATAAAAAAAAATAATAATATATAAATCTATCGTTTAATCAGATAATCTAAATCCATTAAAATTTTACATGACTATAAAAGGTGATAAATTAAAATTTTAGGGGGGACCTGTTACATTGTCTTAAACTGGCTATCGGTAATTTTATACCCTTCAACATAAAAAGGGGAAAAATGAAATCTCTAAGTGTGTCATTCCGTTTGTAATTTCCATTTCTGAAATCAACTTTGCCAAGGCACAAGATGAGCTAGAGAAAATTTAAATACGCCAATCGATCAGACATAGTTTAAAAAATTTTTCTATTAAAAAAACAGATCGGTCCATGTTCTTCGAGGCAGCGGGTAGCGTATAAAAGTACGATTTTTGCACCCTTTTTTAAGATATCAAGGTATCATTTCAAGGCTTTTAAAGAGATCTTTAAGAAAGTCCTAAAATTTAAAACAGAATGCTTAACCTATTAAGAGCCGATGAGATTTTTATGTAAAATTATATATATGTATAATGAAAAATTGGTATAATGAATTTAATCGTGGCCGAAGCCCGCTCAAAGACGAATTCCCTGATGGTCGTCCAAAAACGGCTGTTGTGCCATAGAACATTGATGCCGTGCGTGAACTCATAATACAAGATCGACATGCGACATACCGAGAGATAGAGACGTCCTTGGACATTTCTTCCACCAGCATACATTCGATAATGCATGAACACCTGGCCGTAAGAAAGGTTTGTTTTCGTTGGATCCCGCACAATTTGAAAGTCGCTCAAAAAAGGCTCGTGTCGATTGGTGCAAAGAAATGTTGCAAACATACGATTGCGGTGATTCAAAAGACGTTTATAAGATCGTCACAGGTGACAAATCATGGATCTATGCGTATGAGCCCGAAACGAAACAACAATCGATCGTATGGGTCTTCAAAGACGAGCAAAATCCAACGAGAGTTGTTTGTGGAAGAAGCACTTCGAAGCAAATGGTCGCCTGTTTCTTAGGCAAAACTGGTCATGTGGCGACTGTTCCGCTTGAGCAACGTGGGACGGTCAGTTCTGAGTGGTACACTACAATTTGTTTGCCTGAAGTCATCGGAGAAATTCGAAAAACCAACAAGAGAAGACGAATCATTGTTCACCATGACAATGCGAGCTCTCACACATCGGCTCAAACCAAAGCGTTTTTGACCGGCCAAAATGTCGAATTAATGGGTCATCCGCCTTACAGCCCTGACTTGGCACCTAATGACTTCTTCTTGCTTCCGCACATCAAGAAAAAAATTCGTGGTCAACGATATTCGTCGCCAGAAGAAGCTGTTGAAGTGTTCAAAAACCATGTTTTAGAGGTGTCTCAATCGGAGTGGAAAAAGTGCTTCGACAACTGGTTTGAGCGCATGCAAAAGTGTATAAATAATGCTGGAGAATACTTTGAAAAACAATAAATCCATTTTTGATTATAAATATTCGCATTTTCACTATTAGGCCAGAAATTTATAGAGCAGCCCTCGTATGTAGTACCATTTTTTTCTTATTTTTTAATTCTCTGTCATCCCATTATTTGCTTTTTTGATTGGAGTTACTTTACTAAACTAGATTTACATAGATGGTGAAGGGTATTTAATATTTGGCATAGCCGAATGTTTTGTGTTAACTGGTTCGAAATTCCTATTTTGTTAATTGATGAAATATTTGACGTTAAGAGGATTTTTTAATTATTTATTTCTTGTTTTTACTAGAGACCTTCTCCGTTTTTGTTCACTATAAAAATGCCATCGTTACTAAAAAAATAAAGAGTTTCCTAAGAGATAAAAGATAAAACGTATTTAGAGAATTATAATAGACATATGAAAATATATTAATGACAGTGAAATCTGTATGATAATTGTAAGAAATATTTTATCATCTGAGAAAAGTTCACTGCTTAAAAAGGATGCTACTTGATCCAAAAACTCAAATTACACTATAAATATTACATCATTTAGGTTTTCAATTAAACTTAAGGACACTCCAAGTAAATTACACTGCCGTTTAAAATGCTTTCTTTACTTAAAAAAACTTCTTATAATTGGATTTAAAATTAACTATTTTCTCTGCTTTAATTTGTTAATTTTAAAGCGAATAGTAAAATTTAGGTCAACGCAGAACAAAATTTACTTTCTGGTTCGCTACAACCTTCGTCAGCATTTTGCTACAAGATATTTTTCAATTGTCAATTTTTCTATTTATACAACTCTTTAAAAAGATTTGAGATGGAAGTTTAAAATTTTAAGTATTCGTGGTTTGATAAACACCAAAATTTTGGGGTCTCTTTTTTTTTTTAAAGAGAAGTAGCACTTCAGGGCATAACCTATTAAGTTATTTTTAATAACCGTACTACATTCTTTATGAAAGGGATAGATAAGAGATTGACAGGTGGTGAAAGCAGATAGTTATAACCATTTTATTAATTATTTTACTTCGCCGGCGAATATGCTATAAAGAAGTACCGGCGAAGGCGACTGCATGTTTTTAATGTTAATTCTGAATATGATTTATACCATTAAACAGAAAAAAACATTTTTATTTTTTATTGGATTGAACCCAGGGCAACCAAATTTGTAGTCAACTTGCTTACCACCTTGACCACAGCAGCCTCTCTCTCTCTCTTTACCTATGCTTTTTGTCTTATTATCTTCCTGGATTATTTATTCGTTATGCGTTATTACGATTTTTTATATTTTTTTGACATCAACTCATAGTGTCAATTCAAATTTAAATAATAAAAACTGACCTTGAAACGGGTGCAAATATGTGCTGGGTACATAGCAAAAAAATTATTGCTCCGATGTGTGGATAATTTTGGAAGCTCTAAGTTGCTTGCAATGCAAAAAAATAAAAAAACAATAAATAAATAAATTAATTCTCTAGTATATTTTCCTAAAAATTTACGTTTAATTTATCAGCCCTATTTTACAGTCATTAGTTAACTAATAACTATGGTTTAACCAATAATTTTTTTCTTTGCCATTAGTTCACTCCGCAAACTTTATTCTGTGAACTACTGAATTGTTGGCAGGAAACAAAATATAAGCTGGGGTGTTCACTCTGTACTTTGACAGCCAGACTACGTTTAAAATTTTGGCGGAAACAGCATCAAGTTAAATCTTGCAGGACTGTAGTTGTAGAACAATAAGCTACTGTAGAATCGATAAAGTCACCTTTTACTCACTACCATAGAGTGTCCGTTTACTAGATGGCGGTAAGAACTGAGTGCTTCTAAGGAAGTAGAGAGGATCGCAAGGTCTAAATAGTATTTTGGCCAATATTACACACAGAAAAGACCAAACTATTTCTTGATTTGAGCGATAATCTTCTAAAACTAATGACTAATGCAGATGTGATCACTGGCCACTAAGCAAATAAAGCAAAGATCAGTAAATGGGTGAACGGATGTGAGAGGAGGATATTATGAAGCCATCGGGTTTGATAACCAGGCGAAAAATTTCACGATGGGCTAAACGAAATCTTTGGCTGCAAACCAGAAAATGTCGTCGACTTTATCAGGAAAATAAGCTGGCTTAGTGATGTAAAACAGCACGCATATAGGACGGATTAGGATAAGCGACTGGATCTCGTTGGATCTACAAATTGTAACTCCGTTCTATTCCTTATCTTGGCTTAAACTTATTTTTTGTTGGGATCCATTTTATTCACAGTAATTTCATTTTTTTCATTGAAATGTCATAGCACAATCTGAAATACATTTTTTATTCAGTTAATAACAATTTTTTTTTACGTGTACTTAGAATTTTTTATAGTTTCGCATCACTGACGATAGATTTTCAAAAACACATTGTCAACGAAAACCTAAAAGTGACCGGAAGTGTATTTTTTTCACTCCTCGATAGTTTTTTTTTTTTGTAGCAGGGGTTTTTGTTTATGTCGTTACATTTCAAATTTGAATTAGTTTTAAATTTCTGTGTTAGTTTGACTATTCTTCTCGCATATGCCAGGTCGAAATAAAGAACAGAGAGTCTTGCTGATGATATTTTCAATTTCATCTGCTGTTTGTAAAGTAAAACGTTTCAAGTAACACAAACATAAACACACATAATTACAGTCTGACTTTTAGTGTCGCTTTTGTTGGTTCTTTTGTACTGCATATTTTTAAGGAGAGGCCGGGTCGATTTAAAAACATACGAAAGCGTTTCGATAAGTCTTTTGAATATTGTAACGGATTCTAATTTTTGAGTTGATACTTTTTTCCAATCTTGGTAAATCTTCCGTGAAGTAGTACTTCTAAAAGTTTTTTTTGTTATAATGGAAAACTCATTATTCCTCTTTTTTTTAACCGACTAAATTTTTTTTAGTCATATTAAGTATTTTTGCCAGCGGAAAAGTAAAAATACATGTCTTGATGTGATCTTAATGGAAAATCACTTTTATCTCTTCCAAATTGGCGCGCACCCTTAATTTAATTACCTTTAAATATTTTAAGCAATTTTAAGAACTAACAGAACTAAGGAAGGAGATTGCTATCAAACTGATAGTCATATTGTGCTCACTTTTTGTCGTTTTTGATCAGTATACTTTAAAAAATCGTCATGAATAGCCTGACGCTTGAACAACGCTGCCATATTATCCAGATTTAATTTGCAATTTAGTTTCGTCATCAATCAATTATTCAGTGATCAGGCTCATTTTCGGCTCAATAGGCCCTACAGACTCTGTTATCTGCAAAAAAAAAAAAATACACAACTTGTGCGTTTTACCGTCGATGCTGTTGGTTAACGTACCATGATTTTTCGTTTGAAAATATGGATGACATTGTTTCGGTCGAAATGTGGTTTCAACATAATGTCGTTCGTTCCATACGTACGGCGACCGTAACCATCGCCTTAAAATTAAAAGTTCGCGATAAGTTGATTTTATTCGGATTCCAAAATCGTGCGATTTGAAGCTCTTGATTATTGTTTTCTGTAGCACCATGCGACAATTGACACCTCGGAGTCCAATCTCTGTAGGACCTGAAACAGCTGGAACAAGTGGCCCATATTTAAACGTTAACAGTGCGCTCGTTAAAAACAGCCGCGATAGCCGTATTCTTAAACTCATTATCAAATATTAAATACCATGTACTGATCGTCCAAAAATTTATTAATTTAAATTTAATTTTTGTGTTAATTTTTAAAATATTAACTTGTATCGGGCTTTCGTTTCGTAGTTGTGAGCAGACGTAGCCCTCGTTATTATAACACCTATTTTGAAAAGAGTTAAATATCATGAGACATGTGTTGTAGCCGTGACCTTTACAAGTTTAAAACTTTATCATCGTTGAAATAACTGATGACTTTCAAATTATCTGCCTCAATAGGACAACTTGAATTAAATTCATTTAGCCAACCGCAGCTGCATCTTGTCTAATGTCCAGCTTATTTCTGATTTTTAAAAGCCTTCAGTAAAAACGATTTTGAACAGCATGAATTTCTTATTAAAGTTTTAGTGAATTTTTAAAAAATTCAAGCGTTGCCTCAACTATTAACTAATATTTTTATAAAGACTTAATGACTTGCCCTCGTATAATAAAACTATCCCTTTGCTTAAGTTTGAGATTAAAAAAAATTATTCAAAAAATTTTTAACACATGACACGTGCGTGTTTAGCATCAATATTGATGACTGATTTCGGTTTAAGTTTTTGTTCGTTTTCAATTTCACGAAGGTTTTCCTTTTAAAGCACTTGAATTTAAAACAGATGTTGTTGTCAACACACGTCTATTTTCATGTTTTTCGTTTTTGTTGTTGTTGTTAAAAAGGTATTTGTTATTAAAATTTACAATTCTTGTGTTTTTTTTTGTTTGTTTTTATACTGAGTATTTTTTATTCCAAAAATATGTTGTATATGAAGATGGGTTGGGTAAACTGTTCTATGTTTTAAATTAACGCTGTACTCCTTTGCTCTTAAAACATGTATTTTTTGTTGTTTTTTTTAGTAAAAATGCAGCAGAGTATTGCCTTTCTTTCGCCCATACGAGGGTTGCCATATATATTTCTGGCCTGGCAACACTGAGTGCTGCCAAGTGCAATCTGACATTTCCATTGGAAAGTTTGTCATTTCTAAGCATAATCCTACTCAAAACGTTTTGACGTACGACCATTATTTGTGTTGTTTACAGTGACTTGAAAAAATTAATATGAAAAAAATGGAATTAACTCGTGAAAATTTTCGTGCCATCATTTTTCACAACTTTCGACGTGGATTATCACGACAAGAGTGCATTGATGAACTTAAATCTTTGTATGGCGATGAAGCACCATCCTATAGCACTGTGAAAAATTGGTATAATGAATTTAATCGTGGCCGAAGCTCGCTCAAAGACGAATTCCGTGAAGGTCGTCCAAAAACGGCTGTTGTGCCACAGAACATTGATGCCGTGCGTGAACTCATAATGCAAGATCGACATGCGACATACCGAGAGATAGAGACATCCTTAAACATTTCTTCCACCAGCATACATTCGATACTGCATGAACACCTGGCCGTAAAAAAGTTTTGTTCTCGTTGGATCCCGCACAATTTGAAAGTCTCTCAAAAAAAGGCTCGTGTAGATTGTTGCAAAAATACGATTGCGGTGCTTCAAAAGACGTTCATAAGATCGTCACAGGTGACGAATCATGGATCTATGCGTATGAGCTCGAAACGAAACAACAATCGACCGTGTGGGTCTTCAAAGACGACGCAATCCAACGTGGAAGAAGCACTTCGAAGCAAATGGTCGCCTGTTTCTTCAGCAAAACTGGTCATGTGGCGACTGTTCTGCTTGAGCAACGTAGGACGGTCACTTCTGAGTGGTACACTACAATTTGTTTGCCTGAAGTCATCGGATAAATTCGAAAAACCAGCAAGAGAAGACGAATCATTGTTCACCATGACAATGCGAGCTCTCACACATTGGCTCAAACCATAGCGTTTTTGACCGGCCAAAACGTCGAATTAATGGGTCATCCGCCGTACAGCCCTGACTTGGCACCTAATGACTTCTTCTTGTTTTCGCACATCAAGAAAAAAATGCGTGGTTAACGATTTTCGTCGCCAGAAGAAGCTGTTGAAGTGTTCAAAAACCATGTTTTAGAGGTGTCTCAATCGGAGTGGAAAAAGTGCTTCGACAACTGGATTGAGCGCATGCAAAAGTGTATAAATCATGCTGGAGAATACTTTGAAAAACAACAAAACCATTTTTGATTATAAATATTCGCATTTTCACTATTAGGCCGGAAATATATAGAGCAGCCCTCGTAATTGTTAAGGTTGTATGGTTACAGCAAGATGTTCATCATTTTTAATGTTTAACATAAATTATGATTTATGTGAATTTGATGGAAATTTTATTGCAATGATTTGCTACACTTAAACGTGTGTGGGTGTTAATAGCAGACATTTATTAATAATTCATATTTCAGTAAATTCTCCTCTCATAACGAATTGTAAATTTTTAATAGGATTGCCTTGATACAAATTTATGTTTAAAAAATAAATAGGTTGTGCCACAAATGACAACAGAAATGAAAATAAAAAATCCTTGGCCAAATTAAAAATGCAGTTAACAAAATTGAATACAAATGTATAGCGCTGATTGTCAAGAGCATTTATTAGACCTGCAGGGGACGATGCAGCAGATGAGCTCCTCAAAAGAATATCAGCTTTTCATTTCCAGGTCTATAACTCAGAGTTGATTTGGGACATGGTACTCGTATGATGCCTGCCATCTCTTACAAGAAGATAACTACATGCAGGCAGACAAAAATTTTTTAATTGGTGATAGTACATTGTAACTTCTCTGGCCTTATCGCGGCTTTGGGATAATGACAATTGTAGGCTATGAGCGAAAGAGCCCGATGCGTAAATGATAAGTGAAGATTCTGTATTATATGACATTAGAATGAGGATCCTGGCTATCAGCACATTTCATCAGGAAACTCAGTTTTAATGCAGGCAATCCAGCGGAGCTCTATTATAAAAATGAAAATTTACAATTATCACAGTCCGAAATCACTAGTCTGGTATAAAATGCGTTTGAGCGTCGAGGAATTTGGTGAAATGTGGGATTGAAAACGTAACAGGTTTGAAAATAAAAGATAAAGAAATATAATATTGTTTATTATTGTTATTTTTTGTTTAAACTTTGGTTTTTGGCTTTATTTTATTATTTGGATAGAAATCTTTAGTTTATTTAAAATATTTATGAGAAGTTTCCTGAAGAGCTAAGTGAGCGGTAGTGCAATGATTATCGAGACATTCTTTCACGCTTAATAATCAATATCGGAGGTTTCATTTTTCAATCGAGATAAAAAGATATCACAATTTGTTTTTAATTAATATAATAAGAGCCTGCCGTAATTTCGTCTGTCTCAATATTCCCCCAACACAATAATACAAAAATATTGTTACGTTTCATTTAATTGCAGCATAAAATATATCAACAATAATTTTCTCTGATGTCACTTTATTTACTCAGTTCTGTATAATTAACTACTTTGTTCGATGGTTTGTTTAGTATTGCTAATTTGCTTGTAACTGCGATTTTTATTTACAGGTGAAATAAAACGACTAGGTTCTTGTAGTATGGAAAGATCTGGCAGCTCTATCAAGTTTTTTCTTTTATAATTGCTATATGTTCGTGTTAGTATGAGGAAGTCAGAAGAAGCAACTAAAAGAAAATAATTGCGTTGTTTTTTAAATTTTTTTTTTTTATAAATAACGACAACATAGAGAATTAAGCAAAAGTTTACAAAGAGTTTTTTTTTCGCAGCAATATTAAAAAACTCCATGCCAACGAGAGTTTCTCTGTAAGCCTGTAATTTTTTGTTTGTTTTTTATTGCGCCTTAAAGTTAATAATTTTTTTTTCATAGAGAAAACTAAACTATTTTCTTAAAATTCATTTTAAAAGTAACAGCTTAACAAATTGAGAAATTTTGTGAAAGCTAAAATTGTAATTTTTTTTCGTCATTTGTATTGCTCTTTATTTTCTTACTTTAGAATCACCATAAAACCCTTTATACTGGCTGCTGGTTTTTATTAAAGTTAAAATATGTTTTTTCTTCTTTTTCTTATTTTTTTTTCTTTTAATTTATAATTATACCTTGAAATAAATTTGAATTTCAAGTTTAATTTCACAAGAAATATACTTATTAAAGAACCCTAAAACATTTACGTATTCTCGTTTAATGAAGCATTTAATTCAAAACTTTACGTACAAATGTGACCCACCTCAACAACAGCAACACAACACACTCACACACTTTCTAAAACCCTTAAACCAGACGTGTTGAAAAAGTTTTTATCTTAACTTTATTTTTTTCAATGTTTAGACAAAATGAATAATTATGGGTTTGAATTGTTGCTGTTGAAAAATTTAACACAATCTGAATCTCTTTTGTTTTGTCTACAAGAAAGATTTCATTAAAAAAAATGGTAAAAGAAGAGTCATGTATTTTTTTGTTTAAAGCGGGTTTGTATAAATTTAAAGTTTTCTAGTTGTAGTGAACTAATAAAACTACTTACAGAAAAAATAAGTTAATTGTTGTTATTTTATTTAACGATGGCACGTTTGCGAATTCTTTTGAATATTAAAAAATTTAATTTGGTATAAAAGTCTGTGTAGCACCTTAAAAAATATAAAAAATGTTTTAACAGAAACCATGAAAATAATTATGATGTTTTTAGTTAATTTTATATTTATAAAGGGTGTTTTTTTAAGCCCGATAAAACTTAAAATTGTTAAAAATAGCACATTAAATAAAATTTAAATAAATAAATATTTACTCGAAAGATTTATACATGGCATTGCAATCTGAAAAGTATAACGACGAAGCGCATTTTGGACGCGGAATTTAATGCAACTTTTTCGAACATTGCTGCTTGTATGTCACGAAAAACATTACTGTTGGCCTACAAGGCGTTAATTGTTGCTGGTTTATAAACACAACCCAGTGATTTTAGGTGCAGTACAAAAAGTAATCGAGAGTTATCATTTCGTACGACCTTGGGGATAATGGACAGGTCCATTTCTCGAAATCAACTTGACGTCAAATTTCGATTTTAAAAAGTCGATGGTTGCGGTCGTTGAATGCTACGTAGTGTCGTCCTAAATCAATGACATCCATTTTGTCAAAAAAAAAAAAAAAAATAATAAAAAAATAAAAAATTGGACAAATCAAGGAGTCATTTTTTCTTGAAAACTGAACCGATTTAAAAGAGATAAAGACGGTGCACTAATGCTCTACAAAATCTACAATTATGTTAAAGCATAAACTTAATCGGTTAACAAACAGAAGAAAAAATGAATTCCGAATTTTTGTGTTTGTCTATTTATAAATAGATAAAACACAATAAAAACGAACTAATTAAATTTTAATTTATTTACAACATTGTTTTAATCAAATTGACCAGCAAGAAGTCGCTTTCCCAACAAATTATGCAATTAAATGGTGGGAAAAAAAGAAAAAGAAAAAAATCACCCTCTTGACCAAAAACATACATTTAAAATCATTAACTAAAATTAAAATTCCCTACAATTGAGCAGTCAACCAGATACAATTAGCAACCAACCACCACTGCACCTTGTGCCCTTTTTAGTAAAGATTTTACTTTGAACTGCAATTGGTTAGAAAAGGTTTCAACATTAAAAAATGCTTTTAAATAATTGTTTGGATTTTGGGAAAGCAAAGCGAACAAATAAACAGAAACCAAGTTGTACGATAACACAACACTAAAATGTTAAATCATTTGATAATACTAACCTGACGAAGGTTTAGTTTTTACTACTTTTTCAACTATAAATACATTAAAAAAAGTGTAAAATAATCGTTACTATTTTATTTAATCACATTATCACCGCACAGTGGGGCAAGTAAAAACTATTTAGATATAAATCAGCAATTTCTAAGCAACTGCACCGTTTGAAAAAAACAAAATTACCTGCATATAGCAGTAAAGTTTTCTATGTTAAGTTTGAAGGTCAAGCTTTCCAGACAGTTAAGGAGTTCGAGAAGTAGGGCTCACAAACATTTAATTTGTTACTTTCATCAGATTTCAAAAAAAAATTTTATACAATAAAAGAATTAAACTTTTGACACATAAATCGATTGCCAGATATTAAATTAGTAAATAGAGATTTTTTACAAAATCTAAGTTTTGTGAATTTTCTCTTATAATAACGGCATTATTAGAGGGACTCTGGAGAACACTGTTTTCTTTTCAGACTTAAGTATTTTAAATTTAAAAATTTGACCTTTTACCAAGTGAAGGATAATTAATTAAATCTCCAATATTTACTCACAAATAAAAAAGAAAAGCAAATATTTGGAAAACACTAAATTTCATAATAAATAAAAATTTTTAAAATGCTTAACATTCCTCCAAAAAATTTCTGCTAAAATAAGATATTAAAGAAGTATAAATGTTAAGAGATTTTCAAAGAAACACACGAAAAGAAAATATTTTACCGTAATTATGAAATTATAATAAAATTTTTCATGCGCTTTTTACAACCTAAAACTTTGTTAAATATAATTTGTACAAAATTTAGAAAATTACAAATGTGTTTCGTGTTTTTGGTTGGGCTTTAAAAAACGTCAAGAGAGAAAAAAAAAATTATTTTTGTCAGCCACTAAAAGTTCTTAAAACTCAGGAAAAACAAAGCCATCTGGCAAGTCTACATAAAACTGACATCTAGTATGTATTTATAAGTCTTCTTATACGTTTGGTTGTTTAGCTGTTTGTTTGTAGGTACGTTAATTAAGGCTACACGTCTGAACCGATCTTAATAAAACTTGAAAAAATGGAAAGATATTTGTCTGGATAGTGCAAAAAGGTATTTATATTTTCAAACAGCTGAACAGGACCATTTGCACCAACATTTGATGAAGATTAAGTTCAAATTGGTAACTACTTTTAATTTGTTGAAGGGATTGGACTGTGTCGCGATTTTATACAACAGGCGGCCAAAAATAGAAGCAGCCAGAATTAGGAGTTGAAATTTGGCATAAATGTTTTTTAGGAAAGGAATTTCGAGAAAATCTAACAAGTGCCACGCCCACCTACCATACAACCTAAATTTAAAATTTTAATAATTTAATGCATTTAATAATATTTTAACATATGGCCAATTTTCAAAAAAAAATGGATCAAACGCTACGCCCACCTCCCATAGAATTAAAGTTTAAAAATCGTCATGACTTTGAAAATAGTAATCAGATAACAGCTTCAGCTGGCAAGTAAATATATTTGGTAATATTAGAATATATACAATAAGCGACAATTTCTTTTACTCGCCTCCATTTTGTTCTCATTAAACCCTCCTCTTAAGAAACATACGGTCGGCCTCTACCACTTGTATTTGCTTCCAAATATAGTATAACACAATTTAGCTTTATTGCAAAACTAAAACTTTATACGGAAACTTACGTTACAAATGAATTCATCTAGCCAGTGACTCAACTCTGTTTGAAATCTATTTCTCATGTGATAATATTTAGACGATTTGTTAGAAATTTTGAAAAGAGTAAGCCTTGTTTTTTGTCGTTTTCCTTCTAATAATAGTCGTTTAATATGATTTTCTACCAAATCCTTAACATGATTCATAAAATTGCAGGGTCTGAGGTTGACATTAAAAAACCATTTCAAAAACATGGCGGGCAATATCAAGCTGAACTTTAAATATATTTAAATACATACTTGTAGCTACAAAATACAAAAAAAGAGGAAAAGTGTTATTTCTGCTTTCTTCTAAATTCTCTACGAAAGTTTAAAGGTGCTTAAAAATCTTGACAATGCTCCACTACTATCTTGTTTCTAACGGTATTTTTTTATTTATTTATTTATTAAATCTGTATCTGACATACAGTGATGTGCAATAAAATAGAGCCACCTGATCCCCAATATTTTCACCCCTTATAAAATCCTTATACAAAAAAGTACGCATAAAAGAGTTGTTCCACTAATTTTACACATCTCTTACAAATGCAATCCCGTAATGTTTAACCCTCTAGTGCGCGAGAAAACCAAATTAAGTAAAATACTACTTAAACGAAAGGAAATGGTTTAAAAGCAAACGCGCAGGAGGCGAAAAATCCTTTGATGCAAATTTGCATCATTGCGCATTTAGCTCAAATTACTTACCATAAAAAAACAATACACACTATAACATTGTAATAAAAAAAGAGTGTAACTTATTTAAAACTCAAAACTATTTATAAACTTGTTGAACTTAATAAATTTTAAGGTCAGAAAAACACACTGTTTCCTCTATGAACAACAAACGAATGAGCAGGCACTTCAAAATTGCACAACAATTCAATGCTGCTATAACGGTACTTCAAAAGCAGAGAAAACGACGTCTATTAAATGGAGACAACATATAACGAACATTTACATAAAACTGTTTTCAAATTTTGAAGCTACAGAGAGATATTCGGTATGATTCAAATTTGCATCACGGCGCACTAGAGGGTTAAAATATCTTCAGCGTCATTAATCTTTATTTTATTATCGGTAAAAATTTGGATGCGAAAACAGGTGTGCAAAAAAATAAAGCCAGCTTTGGAAAATAATTAACTTTTACAAATTGATTTCTTTTTTTTCAATGAAAAAGTATACAAAAAGGTGAGCTTAGTGTTTTTAAAGTACAATTCGAAATAAATCTCACAACATTTCTAAATAACAGTATTTACAAGGGGCAGAGGAAAATATAGTATATTTGCGAGTTGGGAGACAATAAAAACTACATAACAAAGGAAAAAGTTATAGACAAATTGCCGAAGTAATTGGATGATCTAAAGAAATAGTAGAAAACGCCATCAAATATGAAAGCAAGGCAAAAAATAGAGGAAGACCGTCGATAATTACACCTCAACTGGAGCGAAAAATTTGCGTCATGTAAAAAAAGATAAAGGATCACCTCTTCCATCCTTAAAAAGAAGCATAATCTAGATATTTCTACCTCAACCAGAAGAAGGCTCTTATTAGAAATAATTTGAAAGCTAGAAGTAGTAGAAAGGTCCCATACCCAAGTAAAAAGCACCTAAACAAAAGATAAGAATTTGCCCAAAATCATGTAGATTGGCCTAGAAGCAAATGGAGAAATATTCTATGGTCTGACGAAACGAAACTTATTTTTTTTTTTTAATTCAGACAGAACCACCGACCCCCGTCCACAATACACTACAAAAACTATTAAACATGGAGGCGGACACATAATGGTATAGAGATGTTTTTCGTATTGTGGTATTGTGCCTTTATTTCGGAGAATGGATGCGGCTTTTTATACAAATGAATGCAACTATGATGCCTGTGCTGAATTAAAAATGCCGCTTCGATGAGTGTTTCAACAAGACAATGACCCGAAAGACACATCGAAGCGGGCAAAAAGCTGGTTTAAAGAACATAACGTCAAGGTTTTGAGCTGGCCGGCTTAGTCCCCAGACTTAAAATCTATCGAAAAACTATGGCAAATAGTAAACTCATCCAATAAAGACGAACTTTGGACTTTAATTCAGGATGCGTGGAAAAATATTCCTGTAAAAATCTGCTAAAAACTTGTGTACTCAATACCAAAACGATGCTTAGACGTTACAAAAAATAATTCCACAAAGTACTGAGGTAAAGCAATAATAATTAATGAGAAAAACTCCATTCAGTAAGCAAAAAAATTATTATTTTGGTAACTAAATTTATGCACAGGCAGCACCTGGTGACATGTAAAAATTGAATGGAAAAATTTTTATTGAAGTTTTGAATTTTCCCATTTGTATTATTTTTGTATCATTTAGTTGTACATTATTTTTAGTTTGAAAAATGTTAGATCAAGGTGGCTCTATTTTATTGAACACCACTGTATATGTAACTAATTTTTGTAAACAAAAAAAGTGTTGTTTTAAAATCAATAATTCAAATTCTGCTAAAAACAAAAATCATTGCACAATGGAATTCAACGAAAAACTCCAATTTGATCAAATATATTATTCTAATAATCCAAAATTTAACTAAAATTCATTAACAAAAAGTCATAAAATATTTCTATTTAAAAAACTAAACTACATTTAAAAAAACGAAGTTTAAGCTAAAACAAATTAAAAGACTCGTTTAAAAAAAGTGGTTTTTCAATTAAAAAACTTCATTCAAAATCTGAATTTAACCCTGTAGTAACAAAGATAAAATTTTACGGTTCATTTCAAGAAATTGTTTTATGAAACTTATATGTCACAAAAAAGTGAAAAAAATGGATTACTTCGGCTTGAAAACATTTACTTTTAATTTCTATTATTTTTAAGAAAGAGAAATAATTTCCAAATTTTCGTTTGTGTAGGTTTTCTACAGAAAATAGGAAAAGTCAGGTACCAGCAGAGTGTCATGCAGCATTATCTGGACCGCCATATCCGTCATCAGCATTCTTCGCATCAATCTACTTGACATTGTAACTAAGAGTACGAGGAATATTTATAATCAATCAATATTAATTTTATTAGAAGAAGTCCAAGCACAACTCAATGCTTTTTTTAGTTCCTCGTTTTACAAATTGTCACATAAATTAATTCTTGCTTTCTGCCAACCGTCGGTTTAGCAAAAAAAATATAATTTTATCAAAATATAAACAAAAGTTATGAACTAACGAAATAAATGTACAACTATAGCGTTGCAGTTTTTTTTTCTTATTTAAAATAGCGATGTCCCCGACTTGATAGTAAGCCTTGAAATTCAGGTTTGTTGCCGCATACCCGAGGATACTTATATACTTACATATCCCTTATTTACTTTAAGAACGTCATAACTCAAAATTTCTAATTTTGGAGTTAATCATACAGAATTGTTTGCCATTTCATGCTTTATATTGTATATAAGTTTCTTTTGTACATTCCATGTTTTAAGAGAATAAGTCGTTCGTTCATTTCATGTTTGAAAACTTTGTTTGTCAACAAGAATGACACATTTTGAGTTGTGGAGTAAACTTCATAACGTAAAGATCATATCGCTTTCTAAAACATTGTCACATTTCGTTTTGTGACTGTATCTATGAAAAAAAAAATATTTTAAAATGTATCGACTTTTCGCATATAATGTTTTATTCTTAATTACGGTGTTATGATGAAAAAAAATTAAGTGAAACTCCGTTTTTATTTTCACAAATAACGACATATTTTAGTTTACGACACAGTATCGGATATATTCTTAGAGCAATAATGTGATAACTCAAAAAATCTCACATAGTTTGTCAAAGACCTTCCCTTTAATATATAATTGATGAAAGTTTTCTTAAATGTTTTTTTTTTAATTATGAATCCTTTAATAATTGTAGTGCGAACTTAAGCAGTCTGATATTGTTATCGATGGTGAGAACAAGTCAAAAACTTAAGCTGCAATTATATCAAAATGATTTTTTTTGAGTTATTACGTTCTTGAAGTAAATGAGCGATTTGCACGTGACCAGCAAAAAATTAGACATTACCTTAGAAAGTATTTGCCATATAATGACTTACTTTTGTGCTTGCCATATTTTGTTACTCGCTTACAAAACACATTACATTAGTTCGCAAAAAAGGAAGTATAATTAAATGAGTTTTTTAAGTTAAAAGAGAATAGCTTCATACATACGTACTAATGACCTTCATTATGTCCTACAACAATTAATGTTACGAGGGCTGCTCTATATATTTCTGGCCTAATAGTGAAAATGCGAATATTTATAATTAAAAATGGTTTTATTGTTTTTCAAAGTATTTTCCAGCATGATTTATATACTTTTGCATGCGCTCAAACCAGTTGTCGAAGCACTTTTTCCACTCCGATTGAGACACCTCTAAAACATGGTTTTTGAACACTTCAACAGCTTCTTCTGGCGACAAAAATCGTTAACCACGCATTTATTTCTTGATGTGCGGAAACAAGCAGAAGTCATCAGGTGCCAAGTCAGGGCTGGACGGCGGATGACCCATTAATTCGACGTTTTGGCTGGTCAAAAACGTTCTGGTTTGAGCCGATGTGTGAGAGCTCGCATTGTCATGGTGAACAATGATTCGTCTTCTCTTGTTGGTTTTTCGAATTTCTCCGATGACTTCAGGCAAACAACTTGTAGTGTACCACTCAGAAGTGACCGTCCCACGTTGCTCAAGCGGAACAGGTGCCACATGACCAGTTTTGCCGAAGAAACAGGCGACCATTTGCTTCGAAGTGCTTTTTCCACGAACAACTTTCGTTGGATTTTGCTCGTCTTTGAAGACCCACACGGTCGATTGTTGTTTCGTTTCGAGCTCATACGCATAGATCCATGATTCGTCACCTGTGACGATCTTATAAACGTCTTTTGAAGCACCGCAATCGTATTTTCGCAACATTTCTTTGCACCAATCGACACGAATCTTTTTTTGAGCGACTTTCAAATTGTGCGGGATCCAACGAGAACAAACCTTTTTTATGGCCAGGTTTTCATGCAGTATCGAATGTATGCTGGTGGAAGAAATGTCCAAGGATATCTCTAAATCTCGGTATGTCGCATGTCGATCTTGCATTATGAGTTCACGCACGGCATCAATGTTCTGTGGCACAACAGCCGTTTTTGGACGACCTTCACGGAATTCGTCTTTGAGCGAGCTTCGGCCACTATTAAATCTCATGCCTTGTTAAAATCAATAGATTGGTAATCTAGTTGGGAAGTCCTTCCCCAAAAAATGATTAATTCCACATTCGATTACCTTTTTTAATATTTTTTGCTGGGTATCGACACAACTTAAATAGTACTCTGTCTTGTTATATATATTTTTTTTAATTTAAATATTCAAAGTTAAAATTTTCATTTAAACAAATATGGTCCTCCATCTTGCTTTTGTCTTTTTTGCATTATAAACTAATTTATTCTGTATTCTGTATTCATTATTGTTATTTCCATTTAAAATTTGTGTTTTGCTTAATTAAATGAGAAGGCGTTTTTTATACGTTGGTTATTTTATGAGGAACTACAAGCAAACATGTCTAATTTAAATTATATTTTTTTTGGGTTAGTGTGTCAAAATGCAAAATAGAATAATTGAGTTTCAAATCTTTAGCTGTTATTATTAAGTTTAAAATATTATATTTTGCACTATTTTACTTGAATGTATGCTTAAAGTCAATATCTAAATAATTGTTCTAGCACTAAATGTCTAAGAATGGATAACAACACATATTAACTATCTTCGCATCGAAGTCTGTATTAGCCTTGCTATTGCGGGTTGTCAATCACACCGGCTTTTAACTATTCGGAGTTACAAGTTAAAGGTGGAAACTTAATTTAACATTACTCTTCCCTTATGTCAGCTGCCAATCGCTTTTGGTATTTTAAAGAATTTTAAGAGCTTTGCCTTTCGTTCACTGTTTTTTATTAAGAACTGACAATAATTAATTAGTGTAACACTTTTAATTTTATACTTGTCATTTATTTAAACGGATATAAATTAATAAAATTTCTATTAAAATATAGTTTTTGGAATCTTTTTTACGTTAATTTATGGCAATTGTACCTGATTCCCTCAAAAATAAATATTTCATTATATTCTCATATAACTAAAAATTGAAATGTATTACTGCGGGGAAAGGATATCCATATGGCCATTTCTTTTCTGCTCATATAGCAGGATTCTACTTAAGTTTTGTATTTAAAACTCAAAAGTTTTATATTAGCAGCCAAATGATTAAATGAGAACTTCATTGAATCAATAAAGCAAAGACACAATTAAAATACTGTTGCTAATTTTTACTTTTAGATAACACATAACGCTGTAACTTAAATATAAAATTGATAAAAAATGCCTCAAATAATTGCATAGTGTAAATCTGGACCTTCTTAAAAATCTTTTATAAAAAAAGAAAAAAATAAAGAAATAAAAAAGTAAAAAATAAAAGAATGAAAAAATAATTCATGCAAAAAAACCAACTTCAAAATAGATTTCATCTCTATATCTATAACGGTTCAAAAGTATGGCCACATACATCAAATTACATTAACTATTGGGACACCCTTATATTCCATATCCAAACTTTATACTTGTTATAGCAGACTTAGCACTACAGCTCCTTATAAATTTGTATCTACAACTGTTCAGCAGCTTGGCAATATATATCAAATTACAGCTATACTATACTATTACTATAGGGGCACCCTTTAATTTCCAAATTTAAATTTCATATTTGCTGCTGTAGTAGACTGAGCAATTAGGTTCTTTGTAAATTTTAAACACCTGTCTATAACCTTTCAACAGTTTGGTTATATACATAAAATTTCATCAACTATTGTAACACCCTTTAATTTATAATTTAAAATATTCATACTTCTTATTATACCAAACAAAGTAGTAGGCATTCTGTCTTATGTTCAAATATTTCTATATACCGGTTCAAAAGATACGGCCATGTAGGTTGAATGACATTAACTTTGGGAACACTCTTTAATTTCTAAAGTCAAATTATAAACTTGTTTTTTAACGGACTTAACAATACAGGTCAGGTTCAAAAGTTGTTCTACATACATCAATTTACATTAACTATTGGGACACCCTTTTATTACCAAATCCAAACTTTATACTTATTGTTAAAGCGGAGTTTGCGATACAGATTTGTCTGCAACTTGTTTAAAAGCATAGCCATATATGTATATTAAATTAAATGAACTATTGGGGCCCCCGTAATTTTATTATCAACATTATGTCCAATTCGCATGCGTTTGTGTATTACGACCCATATAAGTCAATTTACGTCACCTATGGGGTCACCATTTAATTTTAAGACTTAGTTTTGTGTTACTATTTGCCATTGGAAGCTAGAGTAATACTTGTTTTTTTTTTTTAGTGTGGTGCCCTTTACGGTTTATAACACACGTAAAAAACATGTATGTTGTATGCGCCACCCTTTAGTTTTTAAGATATTTTTAAAACGGGACCAATCTGTAAGCATCACTCACCGTTCAATTGGCATCGATCCAGAAATGATTGAGTTATGGAGGCATAAATATAAAAAAGCAACATTTAGTTGAATTGAGTACCTCCTTCTTGTTTTGAAGTCAGTTAAAAATAAAAATAGTTACTCAATGATTACTGTTTTTTTATCCAAGATTTTTAAAATTTATTTTTTTTGCTTTATTAATTCAATGAATTTTTCATTTAATCAATTTAGCTTTTGATATAAAACTCTTAACTATTGAGTTTTCAATACAACACTTGGGTAGAATCTATTCATGAGCTATGTATATGAGCAGGAGCTAAATGGCCATATGGGTACGCTTTCCCCGCAGTAATACATTTAATTTGTTTTTAATAATAAATATTTGATGAAAAAATAAAAAAAAAAATATTAATATTTGGGAGAAGCAAGCACAAATGAAGTAAATTGATATTAAAATTTATATTTATTTAATTTTATCTTTTAACTAACGGGGAAAAAAAAATACAAAATCAAATATTTTTCAACCTCAAAACCAAACAGTTTCAAATTTCGATTCAGTCAAATAAGAAGGGCAAATAATAAATAATAAAATAATTATCACGGCAGTTTGTTAGGTTTTGTTCTCTTTAGATTTATTGAGGTTTATTTAAATTCTTTATTTTATTTGACATCGTTATCTTCTGTATTCAGGTTTGTTTTGTGTATCTCCCTTTCTTTGTTTTTGATTAAAATTAAATGTTTTAAAATGTTTCATTGGTTTTTGTTTTAAAGCTGCCACAAGTGTCTGGTTAATTTTATGTTAATTATTTCTTTTTGTTTGTGACTGTGAATTTTTTTTTGTTACAAAATTTATTACATCAAAAGCTGGAAATAGTTGTTGTTTTTTGTTTTGTTTTGTTGTTATGTTATTTGTTATCTTTTGTTATCCCAGCAAAACATTTTTATCGTATAAGTGAGAAGATTTGTAAAAAAAAAATGATAAAGTAAAAACACCCTCAGCAAAAAGCATATTTTAGTAATTCATAGTCTAGAACAGCCCAACAAAAAATAACATATGACTCAAAAGTACTGCCCATAGGTATATTGACTTACTATTGTGCTTGCCATATTTTGTTACTCGCTTACAAAACACATTACATTAGTTCACAAAAAGGAAATAGTAGTTGAACTAGTTCTTTAGGTTAAAAGAGAATACCTTAAAATACGTACTAATGATCATCATTATTTCCTGTAATAATCAATTCGCTGTAATTGATTATAAAATTATCATGGGTTGCTAATATCATTAAGCTGGTAATCTGGTTGGGAAGTCCTTCTGCCAAAAAGAAATAATTCTACACTGGATTACCTTTTTAAAATTTTTTGCTCCGATCGTATTACGATTGAATTATTATATGGTTGCAGTCAAATTCTTTATACACATGTAACAATATAATATGATTATTGTATGATCCAAGAAACTTATTAACTTATATTGACTTGTTTCTGCTGCTAACCTTTCTGTGTGTTTTAATATTGATACTTAAGCAAGATTGAAAACAAATCATTGAACTGTAGAAGCCAAACATTATATGCCCGTTTTTAGTTTTGTTTACATAACGTAAACATGTTACATAAATTATTTTTTTGAACTGATTTTTTTAAGATGATTAAATATTCAATTCTTAATTTTAATAAAAAAATATTTGAACTCTTATTACATGGTATTAATATTTAAAATTAAATCATGGATGTGGCGGCGACCGCTGCTGTTCTTGACGAAGCATATTTTGGGCCACCGTTATGAGCTTTGGTGGCCTTATTTCACAAATAACGCGCCCCCAAGGTGTCAATTGCTGTTAATTTATCAACATAAACTAGAAAATTGCGCGGCCATTTCACGCGATCTTGGAGGCCATTTGTCATGTCCATTTCTGGAAATCCTTTTAAGGCATTTTGATTTAAATATTAAGATAGTTGTGGTCAGTCTATGGAACATAGTGCCATCCTGCTGAAACCACATTTCGTCCGGATTAATGTAATGATCTCAATCGTTTTTAACGAAATTAGCTCCAACGACGCCAATAACGTGCAAACCCTTACGAGGGCTGCTCTATATATTTCTGGCCTAATAGTGAAAATGCGAAAACTTATAATCAAAAATGGTTTTATTGTTTTTCAAAGTATTCTCCAGCATGATTTATACACATTTGCATGCGCTCAAATCACTTGTCGAAGCACTTTTTCCACTCCGATTGAGACACCTCTAAAACATGGTTTTTGAACACTTCAACACCTTCTTCTGGCGACGAAAATCGTTGACCACGCATTTCTTTCTTGATGTGCGGAAACAAGAAGAAGTCATTAGGTGCCAAGTCAGGGCTGTACGGCCATTACCCATTAATTCGACGTTTTGGCCGGTCAAAAACGCTCTGGTTTGAGCCGATGTGTGAGAGCTCGCATTATCATGGTGAACAATGATTCGTCTTCTCTTGTTGGTTTTTCGAATTTCTCCGATGACTTCAGGCAAACAAATTGTAGTGTACCACTCAGAAGTGACCGTCCTACGTTGCTCAAGCGGAACAGTCGCCACATGACCAGTTTTGCCGAAGAAACAGGCGACCATTTGCTTCGAAGTGCTTCTTTCACGAACAACTTTCGTTGGATTTTGCTCATCTTTGAAGACCCACACGGTCGATTGTTGTTTCGTTTCGGGCTCATACGCAAAGATCCATGATTCGTCACCTGTGACGATCTTATAAACGTCTTTTGAAGCACCGCAATCGTATTTTTGCAACATTTCTTTGCACCAATCGACACGAACCTTTTTTTGAGCGACTTTCAAATTGTGCGGGATCCAACGAGAACAAACCTTTTTTACGGCCAGGTATTCATGCAGTATCGAATGTATGCTGGTGGAAGAAATGTCCAAGAATGTCTCTATCTCTCGGTATGTCGCATGTCGATCTTGCATTATGAGTTCACGCACGGCATCAATGTTCTCTGGCACAACAGCCGTTTTTGGGCGACCTTCACGGAATTCGTCTTTGAGCGAGCTTCGGCCACGATTAAATTCATTATACCAATTTTTCACAGTGCTATAGGATGGTGCTTCATCGCCATACAAAGATTTAAGTTCATCAATGCACTCTTGTCGTGATAATCCACGTCGAAAGTTGTGAAAAATGATGGCACGAAAATTTTCACGAGTTATTTCCATTTTTTTCTATATTAATTTTTTCAAGTCACTGTAAACAACACAAATAATAATCGTACGTCAAAACGTTTTGAGTACGATTATGCTTAGAAATGACAAACTTTCCAATGGAAATGTCAGATTGCACTTGGCAGTACTCAGTGTTGCCAGGCCAGAAATATATATAGCAGCCCTCGTACAAACAATGTATTACTTTAGATGTAATGGAGTGTGCAGGATTTGTTGTATATTGGATAAACCTCCATATGCGGCAATTTTGTATATAAATAACCCTTTAAGGGCCAGTTTCACAATGTCGCAATCGTTCCTTCGTTCGCATAATAATGCAACTGAACGAACGAACGATTGCGACATCGGCATACGGGCCCTTAGTCTCGAATGAGCCTTTTAGGAGAACACAATTTTTTCGTCTATAAGATATGAGAAGTGATAACTGGTTGATTTTTAAAGTAATTCTGATAGCGTTGTTCAAAATATCTATAATAGCTTCACTGCAGTTACATATATATTGTTACAAAGAACATAATATGGTTCTTGTGACCATACCACAACTATGTTTTTGTCTATCACGGCAAAGAATTACTTTTAAAATCTTAACATCAGGTGCTGCATCACATTTTAATACCTGCTTCTTTAGAATTCAAAAAGTTTTGCTGGGTTATTAATTTCCGCATAACAAGTATTACAATCGTTTGTCTTCTTTTTAATGGTCTCTGACTTATTCTGCTAGACAACTGATGCTTTCTTTTTGTTTTGTTTAAAAACATAATATTACTGAATATTAATAAATTTGTCTGCAGGAATATTTATTATTTTAAAAAAACATATAATCACAAAAAAAAACTCTCACGTTATCACAATAGAAAGTTTATTCAACTCTCTGAATATAAGAGATATTAATATTTTTTAAAAAATTTTTGTTACACTTTCTTTTATATTAATAAAAAGTAGAACACTAGTTGTGGTAAAAAACTCAAGCTTAGCAATGGATTATTTCATTACACTGTGCTACAAACGTTTTTGATCATTTTGTAAGAAATTTTTAAAATTTTTTCAGTAATATATTTTTTTTACAGAAACTAAGTTATATATTTCTTATATAACAATGAGGACAATGTGTTTTCAATGTTGTACAATATTTCAAAAATAATAAAATTTTGGCAGTAAATTTATTTAAGAACTTTTTTATCTGTCAGAGTTTCTGTGTTTTTTTTTATCATTATAAACTTTTTAATTTTTAAGTAAAGCATTTGTGAGCTTTCTGAAAAAAAAACATAAATCATGGATATTGACAGAACCGTCTGCTGTGCTTAAGAACTCCTTACACAACGTGAATGTTTCACCTCGCTCCAAATTTTTTATTAGAAAACAGCAAAATCAATTATTTATATAGCGTCATTTTTTAAATAATTATACATTTTTTTTAGGTCCATTATATTGTAAAATACCACACTCCAGGCAATTATTTTCTTTAGAGGTGTCACTTTATTTTTTCAACAAAGACTCTCTGTACTGTCTCAACAAAGACTCTCTGTAAGTTGTTTTGCTTGACACTGACAACATACCCGCAACAGTGATTTGTATTTATAGACGAGTAAAATCGGCAAGTTTCTTTTAATTTGGAAAGATCTGGCATCATAAGTTTTGTTTTGTGTTTGAGTTTATGTACGTACAGATTTTATTCGTAATTTTAAATTTTTATATTGGCTGTTTTTCAGTTATTAACAAAATTCGAAGTCTTATTGGATAATGAGTACGACAGTAATTTGACCAGGGAAGACTAAGTGCAATTGTATTTTTTTTTTCAAATGTTTTGAAGCTGTAAAGTTCTTTAGTACTTTAATAACTCACTTAAACGTTTAAAAATTGAAAAGAACATAGGAGGGCTGCTATATATATTTCTGGCCTGGCAACACTGAGTGCTGCCAAGTGCAATCTGACATTTCCATTGGAAAGTTTGTCATTTTTAAGCATAATCGTACTCAAAACGTTTTGATGTACGACCATTATTTGTGTTGTTTACAGTGACTTGAAAAAATTAATATAAAAAAAATGGAATGAACTCGTGAACATTTTCGAGCCATCATTTTTCACAACTTTCGACGTGGATTATCACGACAAGAGTACATTGATGAACTTACATCTTTGTATGGCGATGAAGCACCATCCTATAGCACTGTGAAAAATTGGTATAATGAATTTAATCGTGGCCGAAGCTCGCTCAAAGACGAATTCCGTGAAGGTCGCCCAAAAACGGATTTTGTGCCAGAGAACATTGATGCCGTGCGTGAACTCATAATGCAAGATCGACATGCGACATACCGAGAGATAGAGACATCCTTGGACATTTCTTCTACCAGCATACATTCGATACTGCATGAACACCTGGCCGTAAAAAAGGTTTGTTCTCGTTGGATCCCGCACAATTTGAAAGTCGCTCAAAAAAAAGGCTCGTGTCGATTGGTGCAAAGAAATGTTGCAAAAATACGATTGCGGTGCTTCAAAAGACGTTTGTAAGATCCTCACAGGTGAGGAATCATGGATCTAAGCGTATGAGCCCGATACGAAACAACAATCGACCGTGTGGGTCTTCAAAGACGAGCAAAATCCAACGAAAGTTGTTCGTGGAAGAAGCACTTCAAAGCAAATGGTCGCCTGTTTCTTAGGCAAAACTGGTTATGTGGCGACTGTTCCGCTTGAGCAACGTAGGGCGGTCACTTCTGAGTGCTACACTATAATTTGTTTGCCTGAAGTCATCGGAGAAATTCGAAAAACCAACAAGACGAATCATTGTTCACCATGACAATGCGAGCTCTCACACATCGGCTTAAACCAGAGCGTTTTTGACCGGCCAAAGCGTCGAATTAATGGGTCATCCGCCGCACAGAGGAGTATTTGACCCAAAAAGCTGTCCAAAAAGGCAAAAATTAATTTGATGAAATCCTAAGAACAAATTACGCAGATCGATAGAGAACAAAATTCTACATCATATCGTGCATTTTTAAGGGTGTAAGTTAAGATCTGTAGTTGTGGGACACTGTTAAAGTCAGGAAAGTGATGAAAATTGCATGCGTTTTTACTGAATTTTTTCGATTTCAAGATATTTATATGATATTTTTTTATGGCTAAACGAAGAGAGGTATTACATTGATTTTTTTTTTTGCCTGAAAGATTTCATCAGCAGCTATTTTCAATATTTAAAAAGAAAAAATTATCTCGAATATTTATTTTTAAAATTTTAATTATAAAAATAAACTATGTATTTAAATATATAAATTCTTACCAAAAACAAAAAAGGAAAAGCTTTTTGAAAGTGAAGGTAGTTGTTGTACAAATAATGTTATATACCACAATAAAATATGAAATCTCTAATTTAAGAAAAAAGAAAAAAAGTTTGCGCAAGTTTGCGCCATTATTTTTGGTGATTTTTTGAAAATTTTACCTTTTTTATATTTTTGCTCATAAGGCACTTTTTCTTATACTTTATTGTCGTCATAAACTTTTGTGTTTTTCGAATTATTGATGTGAAATATTATTTAATCACTTTGAACAAGTATGAGTACCAACATGATGGATTACCTGCCTTTAAAGAGGAATTTCTTAGAATTCAGTTCTTACTTTATAAATTCAAATTTACTAACTGTAAGTCAACCCACGCATACACACCTATTAAACTGTTTTTGTTTACCTGTGGTCTATATAACACTTCATCGTCTTCAGGATACTTTATTTCTTCTGAAAATACAGTTATATATATAGGTATATGTAGGTATATAAAAAATGCACCCAAGTATCAGGTTATTAACTAAGTAACGGAAAAATGCACTTTGAAAAATATACGTATATGGCTTATTGCCCAAAATTCTTATTATAAGAGTTTTGCAACTTTGAGAGATAACATGGAAAAAATTTACACAAGATTTGAGTTATTCCAAATAGTACAGGAATCTAATGCTAGAATCATTGACGAGAAGTTGCAGTTTTTAGCTAGTAAATTGTGTGCGATTTCAGAATGCCAGGGAGATGGGGATATACAATGCAGTGTGTTATAAATTTCAAAAATTGTTTCAAAAGATATTGGGGTTTAGCACAACGAAAAGAGGACCGATTTTTAAGCACGTATGCTAAATGGCTGGAAGGAACTGTGACAATACCAATATTTGGCAGTTCATCTTCAGGGCGACAAAAAAAATTATTAAATGAAACAAGTGAAAGAGAAAACGAAGAAGTTCGTCAGCAATTAACAACAGTGGAGATTACATTTACTGCATCAATGAGCCAGATGCGGCTAAATTAATAATGGATATAACACGATCTCCAAGAAAAGCAAAAATTTGCAAGTGATCGTTAACAACTTCCGAAGTCAACACAGTCAATAAGTTTTCAGCGGAGGGTGCTTTAGCATTGTTTAAAAATGCTGAGCTCACGAAAAACCAATATGAAATACAATGCCAACAAAAATGTATATCCATTGTATTTAATAATATAAAATAAATATAAGAAGTGAACATGTTTTTGCTTATTTGGTTGTTTATTCCTTATAGGAAGCCAAGCTACGAAACCAATTTTTATAAATATTTAATATTGGATATATTATAATTTTGAGAAAGGAGACATTGTAAAATCCATAAAAAGCTATGTTTTATTTCCCTGTATCTACACAACTACAATAGTTCGACTATCTAAATTTAATTTGACTTGCTCTTAGAATAAAGTACAGTTGCAAACGAAATTTTGGCGGAATGCGAGGGCATACGTAATAATAAATAATTTTTCTAAAAATACACAACAAATATATAAAAATAAATTCTCTTAAAAATGAAAAAAAAAAAAACAAAGTTCTAAATAGTGGTTGGGTGGGTGGTTGGTGGGTGGGGGTGTCAAAAATAACACTAACCCAATAATAATCTGCCACTACCTTTTTTTTATCAAACTAAAGCTAAAACTATCAAAAAAGTTAAGCTTTTAAAACAAAAACCACGCTTAATAATTTTGGCCAGCTTTTTGGGTCAAATACTCCTCTGTGCGCCGTACAGCCCTGACTTGGCACCTAATGACTTCTTCTTGTTTCCGCACATCAAGAAAAAAATGCGTGGTCAAAGATTTTCGCCGCCAGAAGAAGCTGTTGAAGTGTTCAAAAACCACTTGTATAGTTTCAGAATATCATTTGCCATCCCTGGTTGAGAACAATACAACTTTTTCCAACATAAAAAAACTAAACGGCAGCAAATTCAGGCCATGGCTTTTATTAATTTTTATTCTTGTTTGTTTGACTGTTTGGCTTAAAAGCAACATCTGTCTTAAATATGTCTTATTAATTTTTCCTCTATAATTTTTAAAATCATATCGACCATCTTTTTCATGCATTGACTTTCGCTTATGAAAAAATTTTTTTATATGATTTCGTTTAAATAAAACTGAAAACTGATTATAAATTTTTAAATCTTACACCCGCTTTCATCGTTATAAATCTCTGCATGTAATACCCGCATAATAGAATTTTACATTCCTTTTTTTCGCCAGTAGCGTTTTTATTAAGAATTTTTAACTGCATGAACATTTTCATTGCATGTGCAACTTAATCGCCAAGAGATAAAAGGAAACCTAAAACAAAGCCCCCATAAGTATTTTTCATTTAAAATTTTTTTTTATGTTGCAACTACTTGCAGCATGCGTGATAAAGTGGCAAACTTGTTTTATTAGTAAATAAATAAATACTTTACAGTAGAAATAATAACAAAAGAAAAAAAAATATTATTTACAAATATCCGTAAGAATCTGAAATACATTTATACTCTAGTAACCGGGACAACAAGACGAGCACGCATTATTCTTGCTTTAGAAGGAATTTATGTTTGAAAGAGAAAAATTCTTTTTTAGATTTTACTTCAGTTTATTTATTTATTTTGTAACATTTTTTTTATCCAAGTTTACTTTCTTTGTTGCTATTGTTTATGTTGCATGCAACTCACTGACTAGTCTTGTTAAAAAAAAAGTCTTCTTCCTTGTCTCATTGAAAGTGACAATGGGAAAAATGTTTTTCTATTACACGAAAAGTAATTTTTCTTTTTTCTTCTTCTTTTAGTTTTTAAATGCCAGAAATGTAGAGTAAAGACCATGATGATAGCAAACGGACGTGGCAGTAGATAAATTATATTTTTTCGAAATCATCATGATGTGAAATGATGTATTAACACACATTAGTAAAAGCACCGAAGGAAAGAAAAAAAAACAAAGAAAAACTTGTCATTACTTATGTATGTCTAATACACACAAATAGATACATACATACATATAAAGTATATAATGTTATATAGATACATCTAAGCCTCTTAAGCAATATTACTAACGTACATATGTATGTTTCTACAAGTATGTAATGTATAGCAATGTAATGTAGACTATGAGGTAAATAGGTCAATAACTGAAACTACTTTACTGCTACTGTATGATCCGACATGACAATAATGTCTTTATAGAAATTAACAAAAAAAAATATCTGTTTTTTTATATTGGTTTTTAATATCACTTTAATGCACCTCGATTGAGCAGAGACATTAAAGTGCATTAATTTAAAATGCATTAAAACGGAAATTCCATAATTAAGTGTCATTTGTACACAGAATGTTGACAACACGCTTTCTTGTTTGTTTATAAATAATTCTTTGAGTGCAAATGTTACGCTGTTAAATAATTGAAAGTTTATTCATTTATATGCAAACAGCATTTTGATTGTAATTTGCGGAAATTAATAATTAAGGTTATTAAATTGATTAACCTTGACAAAAATCAACAATTCTTGCTCCTCATACAAAGTGAAGTCGATTTAGTGATGTCTGTAATTGAATTGAAATCCGTTTAAACACGTTCCCAGATGAGCTGCAGAGAATTTATGATGACCATTCTCTCAGATAGAGGTGCTGTTAATATTAAGCAACAGCGGTTAATAAATGGCTCACAGTTCAAAAGTATGGCCACATACATCAAGTTACCTTAACTATTGGGATACCTTTATATTCCATCTCTAAGCTTTTTACTTGCTATAACAGACTTGGCACAACAGCTCCTTGTTAATTTCAACCGTCTGTTTACAACTGTTCCACAGTTCAGAAATATAAATAAAATTACTGCAAATATTGTGACACTCTTTAATTTTCTAATTAAAATTTTATACTTGCTGTTGTAGTAGACTTAGCAATCAGGTTCTTTGAAAATTTCAACCGTCTGTCTTTTATAATAGTTCCACGGTTTGACCATATACATCAAATTACATCAACTATTGTAACACCCTTTAATTTATAATCTAAATATTTATACTTTTTACTATACCAAGCAAAGTATTTGATATTCTGTCTAATTTTTAAGTGTTTGTATATAATGATTCAAAAGATGCGGCCATATAGGTGAAATTACATTAATTTTGGGAACACCCTTTAATTTCTAAATTATTATTTTAAATTTGTTGTTATAGTGGACTTTGGAGTAAAAATTCTTTGTAAATTTTAAGCGTCTGCCTACAAATAATTATCAAATTAAATGAACTATTGGGGCACCCTCTAATTTATAATTGTTACTATAACGGTCAAAGCAAGCATTTTATAGAACGGTTTAAAAGATGGGCCGATATAAGTTAATTTCCATCAATTACGGGAACACCCTTTAATTTCTAAAATTGAAATTATAAATTTGTTGATATAGGGGGCAGCAATAGAGGTCCCTTGTAAGTCTATCTCTAACGGTTCAAAAGTTTGGCTACATACATACATATATCTAATTGCATTAACTATGGCGACACCCTTTAACTTATAATTTAATCGACAGTCTGTCCAATTTTCCAGCATTTGCCTATAACAGTTTAAAAGATTGGCCCATGTAGGTCAATGTACGTCACCTATGGCGACACCCTTTAATTTTTAGATTTATTCTTGTATAACTTTACTTCGCTTTAAATTTTCCAGAAGTGTCCTTTACTGTCCGTAATACATGTGAAAAATATGTATGTTGTATGGGGACACCCTTTAATTTTTAAGATTATGAACTGTTTTTAAAATGGGACAATCTGTTAGCATAATCTATCAAATAACATTAAAATTTCAAAAATGACTGAGTTCTGCAGGCACAAACATTAAAAAGAAGCAACATTCAGACGATAACCTCCTTCTTTTTTTGACGTCGGTTAAAAAAGGTGAGTTCCAGCTCAATTAGATTTATCTGTTCTTTTTTAAATTTGTGAACTTTACGGTGGTTTTCTAAGTACGAGTCACAGCTTTATGACAACAACGAGGATCAATGTTTGTTCGTGTTCGATCTGTCACATTTAAGTTTATTTAATTATTAATTGCAGAAAGTCTTAATCGCTGGAGCAGCAGTTCTGTGACCTTTGTCCAGTGAGCATGAGGTTAGCATAAGTGACGAAACTAAGCAGGGTCTCTGCAAGACTCTCCACTTAATTTGACTCCGAAAATAGGCTCAAAATAGAGTTATGGGTCACGGCAACAATCTGCTCTCCTTATTATTTTTTACCTATTTTTGAACTAAAGAAATTATAACTCATTTTATTTTTGTTTCCTTATATTTGCAGAACTGACAATTGCAACAATTAGAGGTAGGTGGCTTAACTTAACAGTTTAAGTTATAATTTAAAAAAATAGTTGCTTTAATGAAAGCCTCTCGATAACCTTTTTCCTATTTCCTCTTTTTATTTTTGTGGCAAAGCATCTGCACCATTTGTCAACCAAAATTTAACAGTTGTTAATTGCCAGAAAATTAAGCTGGAAATTCCTGTGAGGCTGTTAATTTGTGGAAATTGTTGTTATTTTCTAACCTGCAAAAAAAACTTCCAAAGACTTTATTTTAAGAGCCGCCACAACTGTTACATGAATTAGAAAACAAACGAACAAAAAAAAAGCACCATAAAACACTGTTAATTACCGCGACAAATGTGGGCTAAATGAGCAAATGAATGCAAAAATAAGATGGCAACTGAAATATGGCAAATGAAATATAGTGTGAATAAAATACCCACTGCAGCCCACAAGCTACAATTAGCGCTCTTTCTTTTTACTTAAGTGACAACAGAAGGTGTCTTGAATGACTTGACTTGAGTTAAGTTGAGTTAACTTTTCTATTTGAATGGATGAATAATTGCATTTAGTGTCAAAATATTAACCTTCTCACCAGACATTTATTTTTAGTTGCTTGTCATCATTATCTACTGAAAAATGTTGAAAAATAAATAAGACAAAATGAAAGAAAATGAAATGCAAAAAAAAAAATTGTCGAAGAAAATTTGCAATAGAATGAATAGATTTTTTTTTTAAATAGTAAAAGGATTTTAAATCTATTTATTTTACCAAATAATCAAGCGGAAAAATAATTCAAGAATAATAAAAAATCTTAAATAATGTATTTTTTCCTGGTTGCTTGTATGATTTAAATTTTAAATATTGAAAAGTTTAATTGTAAATTTAAATTAATATAATTTTTACTTGCCACTAGTTGTTGATTTAAGCATCCTTCAAAAAATATCATACCAATCGCATAACTACATCATAATTTAACGGTTGTGGATTTTAAAGAAAGAAGTTGTAAGATTTTTCGCATTCCGTTTAACCAGGGTTGGGAAAAACATTACCTAAACGTTAATAAAGACATTACAGTGAAACGTAAAAACGTTAACTGTTAAAGGCGAAGAATGTCTTTTAAAGTTATAATTCAGACAAAAATGGGAAAAAAATCATGGGTCACAAAGACGAAATTTAAAAAAAAAATTTTAAATCCTATCGCTATTTCATACGGTACAGTATCTGTCTGGAAGCTCTTTTCCTACAGTTCTGAAAATAGGACAAACTGTCTAGATGCAAAAGTTTCGCTCGTTTAAAATCCACCAAACAAAAAAATAATTGATATTACGAAAAAAAATCAGCATTTAGAATTATTTCTTTAATACATGCATGTCCTGCAGTTGCTGAACGCTATAAATTGTGTAAGTGGTGGCACTCTTTTTAATAAAAATACCATTACCTGGGACTCCTTTACTGAAAACTATAAACGCCTAAATTTTAATTATTATATTGAGACTCCCGAAAGCGTTATGATTTGACAATACAATTATTACTTTTCACTCTTTTGTTACGGTGAGATATGAACTCATGATTCCTTTTCTACCACCGTATAACCGTTGCGGCCATACTCTTTGTACCTGACAAATTATTGAGCCATGATTATAACGTTAGCTTTTAAAACATGAATTATAAAATAAAAAACCCACAAAAAATGCAAAATGTTTATTTATTTCGATTTAACTGTGACTATCCTCTTTAAAAAAACCCTTATTTAACCGCAGAAGTTTTATCAGGATTAAAAATATTTAATTTTGGGCGTGTGTTTTGACACAGAACTTATTAAAAAAATACAACAACATCTGCAAAAAAAAAAAACAACACAACGTGTACGTACGCATTTCCAACTTTCATAACATGCAACCATAACTGTAAACAACTGCTTAAATCCACACACAGCTTTACAAGTAAAAAAGGAAGGCAAAACAAAAAATAAAATTACTAACAAAAAGGAGATTGAGTTGGAGATGAGTTTAAGCCAAATGTGGGTCACAAATGTTTAATATTTTTTAAGGAGAAATTTAAAGTCAAATGTCTGAATGATCATTTATTAAGGCCACCAAGCAAGATCATAATGACGTTAAACATAATTTTTCAGTTCAGTTGGAATGCAATGCGCATTAATTTATTTCCAAAAAAAATATTTTAAGTTGAAAAAAATACCTAAAAAATCGAAAAACGTATTATAAACCTCCTTAAATTCCTTGGTTTTTTTTCTTTAAAAAAATTAGAGTGTTACGCCGATATTCCTAAACTAATGTCAAATCTGAAAATAATTCAAATTCAATGTTTGAAAAAACTTTTTGTCATTAATAGATATTGGCTGCATAAAATAGTTTTGCCGCTCTTCCTAACAAATTTGAACAAAAAAATCATAAATGTTGAATTATACCAACGAAATCGTTGTTACCCGGTCTGTCTTTTTGTCTTCGGTAATTTTAATTAATTTCAGCTTATTAAGAAAATTATTTCTTAAAATCTATTTTTTTGCAATCAACAATTACTTTTCGAGTTTTATTTTTTGCTTAACAAATGCAGCTTAATTTACTGTAGAAAGAGCGTTTTCCGTGCAAAAACTGATATTGAATGATTAAAGGTTAAAATTTTTTTCCAGAGTCCGTACTCTTATTTTTTTTAAATTAATTAAATTTATTTTTAAGTAAAAAAAGCTCGAAAAATAACTTTTCTTAATTTTCCAAACAGAAAATAAATATTGTAAAATAATCATTAAAAAGTAATTTTTTGAATAAAACTAATCACCGTTAGGATCCTTGCTTTATTTCAAAAAAATTTTCACACACTTCCACGAATTTAGCCAACTTTTTAAACCTTTGGCTGAAGTCATGGATGTTCACGGGAGGTGGGGTGGCAACTTCCTGATTATATGGCGGTTGGTAGCAATTGCTTCCACATTTTGCCCAGTGTCAAATAGAGTAATAGATCATTCAGAAAATATTTTATGCAATCTTTTGGGAATGGTAAAAAAGTCTACGCCTTTCGCCATGTAATATAACATTCTGCTCATCATCATTGCTTTTAAAAAATCAATGACCAAAATTACCGCCGGCCAATTAATAGAACAACCCAATTCAGCACACCAAAAGTAACGTTGTCTATCGTCTGACTTGACATACGCTTGAGTGACGCTGAAATGATATACCAAAAGAAGAGCGCCAACGTTGTGTCTTGGACTTGTCTCATTGAGCAAAACCCACTGAATAAAAATTAAAAAGAGATGAGTAGAAGAATATATGATAGACGATGCTATAGGCATTGCTTTAGATTTGACTGTTAGAGCTTCAAACAGTGATTTTCTCTGATGTAATAATGTTGCGCTATCTGTTCCACATCAAATGACCGAATTCTGTTTATTAAGCGAAAGTAAGCTTCAAGGCTGAACAATAATGTTGACAGCAATTTTCAATATCTTCAAGAAAACTAGGCTACTAAAAAAATTGTGTTGGCAACGAAAGTTGGGAACGTTCTTAAAAACGTCCTTTAGATATGTTCTAGACTGGTGTCATTTAGTTCATTTGAGTGATCGATCATTTTAGTTCAAAGTGCAAAATTGAACTAGTACAATTTTTAATTCATGGTGTCTTTTTCGTTCAAGGCTCTTTTAGTTTAAATAATTTATAATTTCAAATCTTCTTTCGTAGTTGTATTCATACCCTTCACCACAAAAAGTTAAAAAAGGGTGTATCTAAGTTTATCATTCCGTGTGTTCTTTCTACAATATAACTTTTCCATAATGTATATATTTTCTGACTTCTTATGCATAGCAAAGTCGGGTGAGCGATGTCCGTCTGTTAGTGTTGAAAATATGTCAATCGATCAGATACAGTGTCGAAAGAGGTGCTATTGAAAATCAGCATGATCAGTCTATGTCCTTCGAGGCAGCAGGTAAAACACAACGCCTACCTCTCATTTTTTCATGTCATTTGGAACAAGAAAGTAACATCAAATAAAAAATTAATATATCGGCCGAAAGAGAATTACAAAATAAGAAAAAACATCCAGCAAAAAAATTGGGGCTCGCCATTTCAATATTTTTTTTTAAATATTGAAATGGCTATCATTTTAAAGATTTTGGAAGATCTTAAAGGAAATACTAAAATTTTCTAAAAATGTTTAACCCATTAAAAGCCGATGTCATTTTTATGGAAAATTATATATATGCAGTACCAAAATATTTTTAATTCTCTGTCACCACAATATTTGCTGTTTTGATTGGAGTTACTTCACTAAACTAGATGTACATAAATGGTGAAGAGTATATTAGATTCGGCATAGCCGAATACAGCACTCTTACTTGTTATACTTAAACTTTTCTGGGGTTTTCACATTTTCAGCGTCTTTAAAAGTAGAGATTCAAAACAAATTTTTTTAAATCATTTTAAAGATCAGTTTTCCTCTCGTTTTTAAAGCAATAAAAAATTATTACTACGTTTATAATTACGGTTTTTTTTATAAAGGTTGAGTTAATATTATATTTAAGAAAACAATACCTTACGAAAATTTGACGTTGCACCTACTTAGACATTTTTAGTGTTCTTGATTATCAGGCGTCTTCATTTATATCTGTTGTCATATGTTTTTTAGTGTTTTCAATTGAATAATAATTAAGCCGTAAAGTATATGTTTTGTAAAGAAAGACATTTCGTTGTGCTCTAAATATAGTTGGCAGATGTCTCATCTAATTTCTCTATTATTTAAAGTTTACAACATACGCCCATTGTTGGAGCCAGGTGTTGTTAAGTGTGAAAATTTTACAGAGACATCTCAAGTAATTTTGGTCGCAATATATGTTTTTTAATTTTTTTTTGTTGGGTTTACGACTTTCGGTTTGTAACGCCGATGCTTTTTAAATTGTTGCGTAACCTAGATTTCATCATTGTGTATGTCAAGTCTCACACCCGAAGTGTTTTGCTTTTTAACACGCATTAGAAAAATAAAACAAAAGATAAATATTTTTACAAAAGTCGTTAATTTTTATATTTTACGTTTTAATAGGCGATTTATTTTCTTTCACATATGATTACAGTTAAGAGTTTACTCGGCTATGCCGAATCTTATAAACCCTGTACCATATGTGTAAATCTAATTTAGTAAAGTAACTCCTATCAAAAAGACAAATATTGGGGTGACGGAGAATTAAAAAATAAGAAAAAAAAAAATAAATAAATAAATAAAATAAAATTTTAAATAAAAAAATTTCACCGGCTCTTAATGGGTTAAGTATTTTTAAAAAGTTTTAATATTTCCTTAAAGATCTCTTCAAAAGCTTTTAACTGGTACCCACATTGATATCTTAAATAACATGTTGCACAATCGTACTTTTCTATGGAAAGTTCAGAGGCCCATAATTCGGAACATATGGGCGAGCGCCAATTTTTTGGCTTGATGTTTTTTTTGTTGTTTTTTAATTTTCTATCGGCCCACTAAACTAGATTTCTTCCAAATGATATGGAAAAATTAGAGGCAGCTAAGGTATTTTGCGCGCTGTCTCGAAGGACATGGACCGTTCATGTTTAGTCTAACTAGTAAAATATACGGACAAAAGGACATCGCTCAATCGACTTCGCTATGCATAAGAACTCTGATTATATATACTTCATGGGTTCGGAAGTATATATTGTAGAAACTAAAAATGGAATAATTAAGTTAGTTATTAAGTTGGCGAAAAAATGACGCCAATCGGCGAAAAAACGACGCATATAATGATCTCGTGGCTTTAATTCCTGGACTAGCTGGATCTTATATAAGTAAAGGCCAAAATCTTTGTGCAAAATTTTCCTCGTAGTGGACTACAGAGCCCCAATACCTGCGACCGACGACGAATCGATAACTTTGGATCTTCTTCCACACTTTTCTTTACAGCAGCGATATTCTTTTCAGTACGCACATTCCTTCGACATGTTGGTGTTACTGCATCCTCTAGAGAGTATGTAGTATGAAATCTATGCACATTTCGACGGATGGCTTGCTTAGACGGACGATTATGTGCACCATAAAAATCACGAAGTCGTCTGTAAGTTGCTCGAATTAAAATATTTTTATATTAGCGTAGATTGACATAGAAAACACTCCAAATAATAAATTTTCGTATTAACATTTACGAGGGCTGCTATATATATTTATGGTCTGGCAACACTGAGTGCTGCCAAGTGCAATCTGACATTTCCATTAGAAAGTTTGTCATTTTTAAGCAGAATCGTACTCAAAACGTTTTGACGTACGACCATTATTTGTGTTGTTTACAGTGACTGGAAAAAATTAATATAGAAAAAAATGGAATTAACTCGTGAACATTTTCGTGCCATCATTTTTCACAACTTTCGACGTGGATTATCACGACAAGAGTGCATTGATGAACTTAAATCTTTGTATGGCGATGAAGCACCATCCTATAGCACTGTGAACAATTGTTATAATGAATTTAATCGTGGCCGAAGCTCGCTCAAAGACGAATTCCGTGAAGGTCGTCCAAAAACGGCTGTTGTGCCAGAGAACATTGATGCCGTGCGTGAACTCATAATGCAAGATCGACATGCGACATACCGAGATTTAGAGATATCCTTGGACATTTCTTCCACCAGCATACATTCGATACTGCATGAACACCTGGCCTTAAAAAAGGTTTGTTCTCGTTGGATCCCGCACAATTTGAAAGTCGCTCAAAAAAAAAAAAAACGCTCGTGTCGATTGGTGCAAAGAAATGTTGCAAAAATACGATTGCGGTGCTTCAAAAGACGTTTATAAGATCGTCACAGGTGACGAATCATGGATCTATGCGTATGAGCCCGAAACGAAACAACAATCGACCGTGTGGGTCTTCAAAGACGAGCAATATCCAACGAAAGTTGTTCGTGGAAGAAGCACTTCGAAGCAAATGGTCGCCTGTTTCTTCGGCAAAACTGGTCATGTGGCGACTGTTCCGCTTGAGCAACGTAGGACGGTCACTTCTGAGTGGTACACTACAATTTGTTTGCCTGAAGTCATCAGAGAAATTCGAAAAACCAACAAGAGAAGACGATTCATTGTTCACCATGACAATGCGAGCTCTCACACATCGGTTCAAACCAGAGCGTTTTTGACCGGCCAAAACGTCGAATTAATGGGTCATCCGCCGTACAGCCCTGACTTGGTACTTAACGACTTCTTCTTGTTTCCGCAAATCAAGAAAAAAATGCATGGTCAACGATTTTCGTCGCCAGAAGAAGTGTTTAAAAACCATGTTTTAGAGGTGTCTCAATCGGAGTGGAAAAATTTCTTCCACTGGTTTGAGCGCATGCAAAAGTGTATAAATAATGCTGGAGAATACTTTGGAAAACAATAAAACCATTTTTGATTATAAATATTCGCATTTTCACTATTAGGCCAGAAATATATAGAGCAGCCCTCGTAATTTTGTTTGTTTTTCAAAATTGATCATGATTGAAACTTTGTTCATTTTTCAAACCTAAACTTTCACTTTATGTGATTTTTTTTGTGATTAAAAAAAAAAATTAAAATTATCAAACTGCGTTTCAAAGTTAAGCCAACATAAATATATTCATTCACTTTCATACATTTAGAGGCTGAAAGTGAAATAAAAATTATAAACAAGTTTATGTGTTTAAACAGTTTATGCTGTATTTTTCTCCTTGGGTCGTTTTTATTTATATTTGTCTTTTGTAATTTTGAAAGTCACTATTGCATGCGTTTAGTAATTGTGACTTTTTTGCGTTTGATTTTCTTGGAAACACTTTTAAATTGTTATTTATGATTATAGCTCCTTAATCTTTTTCTATGCATACAAATGATAAATTTATGAAAGTGCAGGTTGTAATAAAAGAAACCAGGTTGGAAAGTAACTACAAGTTTAAGCTGCTGTTTGCTTTGCTGCCTGAACTTCAAAACCAGCTAGTTTCTATTAAATTTGTTAAGCCCTTTTGTTAAACAATATTACACCCATAATTAGTATAAATCCGGCCTTAACTTTTTATTATTAAATGCGGCTCAAGTACAGTAAGAAGTTTCCATTTTCCTTTGGGAACCTAATTAAATTTAAGCTTCCAACTAATTAACAAATTGTCTTTGTTATTTTAAACAGAAACAGGTTTTCTGTATGTGTGATTAATATTATTTTTCACTTTTTTCGTATAAAATTTGCGGTCAATTGTTTAATAAAAGAGAAAAACAAAAAACAAGACTCGTAATTTAGCAATCATTTTTCAATTCAAATCGTTTCGTGTGCCTGTTTTTTTTTTTGTAGATGGTTGGTTACGTTGTTTCAAAGAAAAAAAAGAAGAAACAATTTAATATGGACGTTGTATGTCAAGTGTTTTGGCTGCAGCAGAACAGTAAACGTCCACAGGGCATCTTTATTATTGCAACAATAATCGAGGTAAAAACTTTTCAAGTATGAATGCACTCTACTTGCAATTGGATAAGTTTTTGTAGGAATCAAAGAATTAATAATATTTTTATAAATTTTCACATACTCCATTGAAGCTATTAATGCAAATGAATTTGTTTCATGTTTGTGTAAATGCATGGAAAATCAGTGGCTTTCAATCACATTTAACGCAAGAAAATGAACACACAAAAAAAAAAAAAATTCGTAAAAACTGTGCCACATTAAAAACAGAAAATTTACACTCATAAAAATGTATCAGTTGCTGTTTTCAGTAGTTCCGTTTCAAGTCTGAGGCACAAAACAAACTATTAAATACTGTTATTACAGAAGAAATTTCAGCATACTGTGTGTTATACATGAAAAAAAAATTTATTATTATGACTTAATTATCCATTTTATTAGCACTGAGAAATGATTACAGCATTGTCATTAAAAGTCAAATTTGTAGTCTTTTTCTTTATAATAATAAACAAAAAATATTAAATTTAATTTACTTTATTCGTGCTTGATTCCTTTCTTGAAATATTTATTATTTTAAACTAAAATTATTATTTTAATTTAAAAAATGAAATGTATTACTGCGGGGAAAGCATATCCATATGGCCATTTCACTACTGAATTCACGGAATTTTAAAAGATTCCGAATAATAAATTTTCATATTGAAATATTAAATTTATTTAATTTTTTAAGATTTCATTGCTGCCTTTTATGTTTTCTTTTTTCTATTATAAAACAATTTTTTTAATATACAACCAATTTTAATTCCAATGGCCATCGGGTCGTGCTTTCACCCTCAATAACCAATATCTGTGATTTAATTATTAAATCGGGATGGTAAATAAAAAATAGCATGAAAAAAATATTTTTTGAAAATGAATTAATTTAATGTGGAATTCCTGTTGTTTAATTTTATATTCAGTATCGGTGATTTAGTTATTGAATCGCGATAATAAATAGCACGAAAAAAAGATTTTTTTAAATTATTAAAAAAATGCAATTTATTTATTGGTTTGGAAAAGGAGGTATCTATACGTATTTCGTGGGTTGCTTAAGCCAGCATATCAGGAACGCTTTATCGACATTTTTAGAAAAGCAAAAAACTTTTCCTTAAAGTATAAAAACTTAAAAACAAAGTGAAAGTTATTTTAGAAGCCAAAATTACCAACAAAGCACGTTTTTATTTTTGCTTACATTTCCTTCTGCGGTAGACGTAAGGAGTATTAAAAATAAAAACAACACAGTAAGTTTTTCGTTTTTATAACCTTTTCCGCAAAAACGATATATCTAAGTTTTTTATATATAAATGTTTTTTTGACCTTTTTAGATAATTATTGTTTTCTAATTTTTTAAGCACTAGGTCAGTTTATAAATTATAAAAACTTTTATTTATATTCTCAATATTTCGCCACACCGTTGGGTGGCATCATCAGGAAACAGGAAACAAAAAATATTAATAATTAGATTAGATTAAATATTTATGTAATTTTTACAATATATTCTGAGTTCTTATGCATAATAAAGTCAATTGAGCTATGTCCGTCTGTTCGTCCGTATTCGGTTTGAAATCAATTTTGCAAATGCACTTCAGGAGCTAGAGAAAATTAAAATACGCCAATCGATCAGACATAGTTTCGAAAGTTTTACTAATGGAAATTGGCAAGATCGTTCCTGCCTCTAATTTTTCCATACCATTTGGAACAAATCTTGTTTAGTGAAGTAACTCCCATCAAAAAACAAATATATATGGGGCGATAGAGAATTAAAAAATAAGGAAAAAAAACATCCAGTTAAAAAACAAACGCCCGCCCATATTTTCCGAGTTATGGGCCTCTGAACCTTCCATAGAAAAGTAAGATTGTGCACCATATTTTTTAAGATATCAATATCATCATTTAAAAGCTTTTGAAGGACATACTAAAATTAAAAACAAAAATGTTTAACCCATTAAGAGCCGATGACATTTTTATGTAAACTTATATATAAAACTAAATTTTTTCGTTTCTTATTTTTTAATTCTCTGTCACCCCAATATCTGTTTTTCTGATTGGGGTTACTTCACTAAACTAGATTTACATATATGGTAAAGGGTATTAAGATTGGGCCTAGCCGAATATGGTACTCTTGCTTATTTTTAATTAAAGAAATTTCTAAAAATTTAATTTTTAACAAATTCTCATTTTGGTATAATTTTTGTAATCCATTTAATGTATTTTTTATTCATTAAAGTCTTTATTTAGCTGTTTTTTTTTAGCGATTTCCCTTCTTAAAGCCTTAAGTGCTTTACGAATTCAAATTAATTAAAACAAACGTTTTTTAAGTTTTTAGTTCAAGTTACAGGCATTAAAGTAAGATGTATGAAATACAACCGGGTGTAAACACGCTTTTTTGTGTTGCTGTTTTTTCGCCATTATATTTCTATAAGATACGTACAACTATACAATACGATACTTACACATGTACAATAGGTTGTGAAGTGGATACAAGTAAATTAAAACAAGCGCTTTGCTGGAAGAAACATTTTCTTTAAATTATTTTAAAATAACTTGATTTATACCATTTTAAAACCTAAATTGTTGTTTTAAATGCCTTCTCTATTAATAAGAGAAGAGATAGATGGAAATAAGAATGCGGATTTGTTTAATGGTAAAAAAAATATTTTCGGCCATCATGGACGCAGCAAAAGCTAGAAAAAATAAACGATTTTTGTTTAAAAAAAAATGTATTTCGTTGTCTTTAGCGTCTTTTTCCTTAAAAATTTCTTTAAAAACTAATTGTTTCATTAGGCCCTAATTAATATCAATAATATATATGAACGAATTAATAAGATTAAAATAAAAAGTAATTTATATAAAATTTAAAAATCTTTTTCATCTCAAAAATTTTCTCTGAGTGTAACAGCAACACATAAATAAATTTGCAACATCTCAAAAATATATTTGCTAGGAGTTTTTCTCGTTTGCCACTTAATTTAGTTTGCAACTAACTGCTTGCCCAAAAACATGTTTGTGCGTATGTTTCTCGATTTCATCATTCAAGTTTCGCAACATTATTTTCAACACTTTTACAAACACGCATGAAAAAGTGAAGATATTATGAAAAAATTTTATCTCTATTCAAGTTTAAAAAATATATGTTTTTATGCTGGTATTTTGTTTAAAAAATATTAAAAATAATTTTTTTTCAATATAAAAACGTTTCTCAGTTTTATGGTTTCACTCATTCATCTCTGGCAAATTAAAAGCCCCAAGTAAAAACTGCCGGAGGACAGAGCACCAGCACCAGCAGCAACAGATTGTAAACAATTTGTTGCGTATCAAAAATGCATACAACTGATACTTTGGTGCTTTGCTCGCAATGTTTCTGCTTTTATTTTATAAAAGATTATTTTGCGACGCACAGTGACACTTTTAAAGAAACTTGTGTTTTGTTGTTCTTGTTTAATGGCTGATAGAGTTTTGGCTTCAATAAAATCTTCAAAAACTGTTCTTACTTACTTTGACAGGGGAAAGCAGTTTAACCTCGGTGGCAACAAGAGAAAAAAAAACACAATGGGGAAGAAAGAAAATATTTTGCAAATAAATTAACGATGTTTATAGTATTGAATTAATTCAAATAAAATTTTACTTGTCCGTATAAGAAGAGTAATCAAGTTTAGGTTTTCAGCCTGAGATTTGCAGACCTTTTTGGAGCGGCGTAATATTGTAATTGTATTCAAAAGCAATAATAAACTATTAAGTTATCGTCTAAAATGAACGAATTATATGCGTTAAAAAATAACCATTTCAGAATTTTGAAATTTGTAAAAATGCACGATTAATCAAGACTTTCCCCATAATAATAAAATATTTTAATGGACTTATAACTTTTTCCTGCATAAAAACATTAATGAAATGCTTAATCTGATACCCTTTGTCGAACTCAACCTTTTCTGAAAAAAAATTGGACAGAAAAAAAATTCATTTAAAAATTTGAATATTTTTTGAAACCTTTGACGGTCATAGAGATTTTTTATTCGTAGACTTTACACTGTTTTATAAGAGATAGAGTTTGATCACTCAAGAATATATCTAAATGCTCTACTAAGAAATTTTATATTTTATGTTTTGACCTTGTTGCAGCACAGGCTCGATATGGCCTTAAATTACAGAGCTGCAAAGTCGAAAACTGTAACCGGTTTTAAAATCTCAATTTGCCTTTAGTTATTCTCAAAAGTAACTTATGAAGTAAGGCATGGCCAAATGTGGGTTATGGGATTTGTAATGCATGACTTGGGAATTTAGGGTTTCTGCCTACCTACACCTACAATTTTTCAATTTGTCTACACTTGTTGATTGAATATCTTTAGAAATAAACTATAACACTTTAAATATTCGTAGTTCCTATATTAAAGGGTTACCCAAAAAGTAAGTAATTTTTATAACGGCCTACGTTTTAGTTTGTACTTTAAATGATTTTTTTAATAATCATTTGAGAAGACTTTCAGAGCGTGGGCACTGTTTCCAGAAGTGCAGATTTATCTGCATTTTGCAGATTTTGGCTTCTCAAATTGCCAAAATCAGATTTGAATATTTTGGGCCTGAAATCGCAGATTTTTTTATGATTTGTGTGGCAACTTCTATTAAGTTGACTAATTTTTATTGTTTTCGTTGGAAAACGTCCGTTGTAAAATAATTAATCTTTCTAAAAAAAATTTTTAAGAAATTAAAAAAAATGAACTTTAACTAAAATCAATTTTAATTTATTTATAGTAAATCACAATTCAACTCCTGATTTTCATAAAAAATTAAATTTCAAATAAAAAATCCTCATGCATAGATTTGTAAATCTATAGAAGTATTCCAATGTGACGCCTTAAACATAAAATAACATTTAAATGTGTCTTATGACAAATTTTTCATACAAATTTTTTCTAAAATATGTTTTAAATCTGTTTTGATTTTCTATGAATACGGCAGTAAATATTTTATCGACAAAGACGGAGAACATAGTTAAATTTGCAGCAGATGAAGCTGCTGTCATGACAGGTAAAAAACATTCCGTTGCCAAAATTTTAAAGTAAAATATCAGATTTATTTATTATAAAATGCATATGTCACTCACTGGTATTATGTTCGTCGTATGCACAACTTAAACTTCTATCTGCTGTGGAGACGCTAGCTAGAGATGTATACAATTATTTATGGAACAGTTCAAAACATTATAACCAATTTGATAATATACAAAGTTTATTAGATTTTAAACCAAAAAGATTTTCCACCCATTCCAAAGGCATTCCGTATAGTCGGTTGTAATCGCTTATTAGAATTATATTGTTTAAAAAATTATTTTTTATTTGCTGTTCATATCAATCAAATCGAAACTACAATATTCATATTTTATAACCTAACTGATACTAATAAAATATATTTATCTCTCTAAAGTACATTCTGGTATGATTAGTACTTTTAGTAAAATACTCCGAAGCGAAGCGACAAGAGCCCTTAAAATTTTTTTTTAACTGTGAAAGCACATACCTAGGCACTAATGCAGCTGAAATAATTGTAAGAATAAGTCTTGATCAGCGCGATATAAACAAATCTTACCTAAAAGTTTTCCAAAGATTTCTTAAGAAAATAAAAAACAGGACTTGAACTTTAAGTTTAGAGATCTAAAAGTATTAGATTTTAAAGATTAACTAAATGAAAAATAAATGACTTTAGTTAATTTCTGCAAAAACTATTCGAGAGAATATTTAGTAAAGGAAAAATGCATTTGAAGATTTATTGTAGATTTTTTAAATAAAGTGCAGATTTTGAAGATTTTTTCTCGAAATATTGTTGGATTTCGCAGATTTCACACATAAAAGTTCTAGCAACACTGAGCGTGGGTATTGTCCTACTGAAACCATAAGCTGCCCTAATATAATAATAATTTTCAGTTAGAAAAAACTTTTTTTATACGAATTATATTCACTGCTTCGCTAGATAACCTCAGCCTAAAGTTCACAATAAACAGCGGCAAGTTGTGAATGTTTGCCATCACTAAAAAGTATGATTCGCCTTTTTTTTATTTTTGAAAAATCAGCGTCGGTCGGTTTGTTAACTCTCACATATTTTACCCTAACGTAAATATACAATATTAACTAAAAATTTTGGTGTAGAAGAAACAAAAAATATTTTTAATAATAAGTTATTTTTTAAAGAAGCCAGCAAATATAAGCCAGTAGCAGAATGTAATACAGCATTGTCTGGATCGCTACATCCTGCAAAGTTAATTTCACGTTAATTTAATTTTAAAAGTTCTTTAAAAAATAAGTTTTTCACACAAAATTTGATTAAGGTAACAAAACAAACCATGGTGAAATAATACAGGTGGTCCCAATGGCGAATTCATTAATTTTTTAGTAAGCACGAAATGTCAAACACCATAAAAAACACCATATAAAAAATTATAGATATTTTTTACATATAAAGTTCGACATTTAGTGTTTACGGCAAAATTAATGAATTCGCCATTGCGACCACCTGTATTATTTCACCTTGCAACAAACTTTTAGCATTCATGCGAAGATAAGTTAAAGAGTCTATACAAAAGCGTTCCAGTTCGATAAATTGAAAGACGATTTTCTTATCCTGAAAGTTTTTTGACCCACTGTGCAATGAATATAGAACTATATGTAAGTTTTACACTTTTCTGTGTTCATTCCTTTAAAATATGTTTGAGTAATTATGCAATCAGTGTTGTCAGATTAGGTGTTTTTTTGTTTAATAGTGGGGGTAAAAAATCTTGGGTAGGAGATTTTTTTTTTTTGGGAATTTTCGGAGATTTGTATTTTATATTATTTTTAATGTTATTGCAACTTGATTATAATTTCAATTGTTTACCCTTTTATTTAAAGATCTTTCAGTATGCCAACAAAAACACTGTTTAAGATAAAAAATTTGATTTCTTGTACTCGCATTTAGATTCAATGGATTTAGGTTATGAATGTGAAGAAAAATTTGCAACTTTTCCCTTTAAATCTTATTTATTAAAAGCGATAAAACCACCGAATCAAGGGCGTTTGAAGAACTGAATAAATCGTTGTCGTTGAAGATGTTTTTTGCTCAATGACTTTTTCCGAAATAAACTAAAAAAAAAACGTCAGAATAAGGAAAGAAATTTGAAAAAAAAATAATAGTTTTCCAATATTAATGACTAAATGTATTAAAAACAGTTTTGGGAATATTTGGCGATGACAACTTTCAATTTAGGAATTCGACTCTAGAAAATATGGGTACTCTGTGTGTAATGTCGTGCATTTTCCCTTTTCTCTGTGTCTACGAGTAGTTAGTTGTTGTTATTGTTGTAGTTGTTTATTTTTGCAATATTGATCATGTTTGACTGACAGCTCATTGCTGTATATTTTATTTTCACTTATTTTATGTTGCTGTTATTTTTTGCTTCCCTTTTTTTTTATCAGCGAAAAAAATGTTCAGCATCGTTTGACGTTTATCAGATATTTGCAGTGATTTATGTTTTAAATGGTAAAAATTTTAATAATTTTTTTAATTGTTTTTTAAAACATATATCAAATTAAGAGGGGTTTTTTGCTTCTCTTCTTTTTCAAGTGCGTTGTGTGCCAACATTTTATTTTAGGCGTAATCAGACTCTTGAAAATACAATTTTTATAAAACTAATTTTCTTGATTTAAAGTGATTTATTAGTTATAAAACAATTGTTAAATATTTGTGAATAAAATGAATATAAAAAAGCTCATTTAACATTGTAAATTATGGCTTCCCGATATATTTTGGCTAGAAAAACAATAATTTTAAAAATTAGGTGGTCATTTTGCAGTTGACTTAGAAATAAAAAGTAAAATTGTTTCACTTTTTAAAGTTTTGATTATAATACAGGAACAATTTAGAAGTAAAAATAAATTTTTAATCTAATCTGATAACTTTTTTGCCGCATATACAATAATGCTGAGAATGCTGAGATTACAGTCCAAAACTCATCGAAATTACTATGGCTCCCAAAACCAAAAAATTATACAAAAATAAATCTAAAAATTACCTGTATTGCTAAACCCGCTATATCAACGAGTTTATAATTTTAATTTAGAAATTAAAGGGTGTCCCATAATCGATGAAGATTTACTTAAATGAGCCTATCTTTTGAACCGTTATATACAAACGCTTGTAAATTAGACAGAATGTCGATCGCTATGGCCGTTGTAGTAACAAGTATTAATATTACAAATTAAAGGGTGTGTCAATAGTTCATTAAATTTGATGTGTATGGCCATAATTTTGAACAGTTGTAGACAGACACTTAAAATTTACAACAAACCTGTACTGCTAAGTCCGCTATAAGAACAAGTATAAAATAGGGTTTTAGAAGATAAAGGGTGTTCCAACAGCTGATGTAATTTCAAATGTGTGGCCGTACTTTTTAACCGTTGTAGACAAAACGCTGAAACTTAAAAGGGACCTGTATTTCTAAGTCCGCTATACTAACGAGTTTATAAGTTGAATTTAGAAATTAAAGAGTGTACCATAATTACTGTAGATTTACTTATAAAGGCCTATCTTATGAACCGTTATAGACAAGCGCTTGTAAATTTGACGCAATGTTAATTGCTATGGCCGTTATAGTAACAGCTAATAATATTTAAAATTGTAAATTAAAGGGTGCACCAATAGTACATTTAATTTGGTATATGGGCATACTTTTAAACATTTGTAGAGAGACGATTGAAATTTACAAAGAACCTGTATTACTAAACTCCTCTATAACAACAAGTATAAAATTTTGATTTGGAAATAAACGGGTGTCCCAATAGTTGATATAATATGGTGTAAGTGGCCGGACTTTTGAACCATTATAGACAGACAGCTGAAATTTACAAGGGACATGTTTTGCTTAAACCGCTATAACAAGAAGCTTATAATTTGAATTTAGAAAGTAAAGGGTGTTCCCAAAACTAATGTAATTTGTTCTATTTTTTGAACCGTTGTATACAAATACCTTCATTTGAGACAGAATGTCCACTACTTTTTTTGGTATAATAAGAAGTATAAAAATGTTATATTATGAATTAAATAGTTGATATAATCGGATTTATGTGGGCAAACTGTTGAACCGTTACAGACAGATGGTTGATATTTACATAGAACCTGATTGCTAAATCTTCTGCAACAGCAAGTATATAATTTGAATTTGGAAATTAAAGAGTGACCCTATAGTTGCTGCAATTTGATGCATGTTGCCAAACGAACAGTTGAAAAGTATAAAGTTTGGAAATATAAGGGTGTCTCAGTAGTTAATGTAACCTAATTTATGTGGCCATACACTTGAGATGTTATAGGCAGACAGATGTAGATGTAGATGTTTTGAAGTCGGTTTTTTTTTATGCAAGAATTATGTAAATAATGTTTTGTGCCAAAAAATGCATGCCAATAATAGTTTTAAACAATTTTTTATTGAATTAAATAATAAAATTGCAGAAATAAAAAAAAATATTTTTAAACTTATTTAAGGCTGGATTTTAGCGGACAACAGAATATACATAAAAGAAAAAATTTCAGTTTCACAATTTTATTCAGCAAAAGCGAGGTGTAAAGGAAATGTCTGAATAAAGAAAATTTTCTAATGTGGCAAACATTTAGTAGCTTCAGGCTACACACTAACAACCGTATGCCTAAAACTTAGAATGAGTTTGGCATTAGTGAAGAAATTGATAAGGCTCCCAGTGTGTTTTGCCGTTCGGCCTGGCACTTAAAATCATTTTAGATTGTTGCCATGACCCATAACACTATTTTGGGATTATTTTTGGTGTCAAATTGTGTGAAGAGCCTTGCAGAGATCCTGCTTCGTTTGGTAACTTATCCTAACCTCATGCTAAGTTTTTGTTATGCATACGGCTCTAAGTCTTTTATTTTGCGGGGTACACGCAAAGAAAAAACATGGTTGCGATATGGTCACAATAACCATAATATGTTCTTTGTAACATTGTAAAGTTGCTGAGAACAAATTATAGTTGTTTTCAGCAATACTTCAGTCACAACAAACACGTTTTTGTTGATATTTAACCATTATATGGTTACTGTGCACAAAAAATACAACATGGTTGGTTTAGCGTAAAAAAATTTGAACTACGACCAAAGTCTTATAACTTATTAAAAATAATATAATATATTTAACCATAATAATATAAAATTAATCAGAGTATGAGTAAAAGCAAAAAAAATAATGTTTCCGCTTAAAAATATTTTGTTCTTGGTCTTGACAGAATGTTTTTCTATCAATTTAGTAATTTTTTGTTAGCTTAAAGTTGAAATTATTTTTATTGTTGAGAAAATTAAAAAAATAAAAATGTATGTACAAAATAAACAATTATAAATAATACAGAAAATATGACAACAAATAAAAAGGTAAGCAAAGCATTTCAAAAATAGTTGAAATATACATGTGTATGTATGTTAGCATATAAATCTTTATTTTGGTGTTATAAGCACAATTGTGATACCATTTACGTATTATTTTATTTAAAGCTATTATATTATACATCAACAATAATTGCCAGATGCCAGATTAACGTATTAGAAGTCTTGGATAAATGTGTAGTCAGTACCGATGTACCATTACGTACCGTATATCTTCAATACGATGCCTTTGTTTGTGCTTATAAATTATATATTTTTTTTATAATTGATTCTTGTAGCCTATGTATGTGTTTAAGCCTTTTAATTATATATAATAAGCAATGAATTGTTTTTTTTGTGCATTTATGTTATTGAACAACTTTTGTAACAAATCAATAATAATAATAATTCAATTATATAACATGACATTTTTAACCATGTGATGATGTTTTAATGTAACCATTTATTGTTTATATTATAACATAACTATTTTTAGATTTTACCATGTTATTTTTATACTAGACAATAATATGATTGCAACACTAGCTTTAATGTAACAATACTATGTTTTGTTAACAACCATATAATACAACCATAATATGTTGCTCCTAGATTATGGTTACCTCAACCATGTTTTTTCTTTGCGTGTACATAAAACAAGAAATATACATATATATTAAAGAGCATTTGAACAAATAATTGCTGCCCTTATTTAAACTTTATTAAACTTCGCCAATATTTAGCCCTGGAAGAAGCTGAAAGTCATTTCTGCGAGATCGTTTGTCAAGTGATTCAGAAATAATAATATACGATATTCCAAATCTAATGCTGCTCCACTAAATTTCATTAAACTGATTTTGGAATTAAACTTTTTAAATAAAATGATCAGCTGCTAAGACTGTTATGGAACTGTCAAAATATATACCCATTCCTTTTCAACAATAATTTAAAACTTATTTTACAACCCCTGATTTTTTTTTTTTTTCATTATCATCATTATTGTTTGCTTAAATTCCAATCCATTGAAGCTTCGCAATATCTTCATGCTAAAGTGCTGCTGTCGTTGCGGTTGTTTTAATCACAACAAGTCTTGCGATAAAAAACGAAACATGAGAATCGTGATGTTGGTGCAAATGTTTATGAAACAATCACAAGTTCGACGGCAATCTTTCAAGTATTTAATTTCAATTTCAATCAATCGATTTTGCTTCTGTCTTCTATTTTTACATACATTAAAACTTTCAATTCAGAAATACAAAAAAAAAAAAAAAAAAATAAATATAAAATGAGCAGAAATAGAAATAAAAAATAAATACAACAAAAAAAAAACAACGACGCAATACTGATACTGTAGTCTGCAACTACAAGTATTTTATTATTTACTGCAACTTCTTTACAATTTTCAATTTAAGATTATTATATTTTACTATTCCATAGACTGCGAGCGTTTGTTAAATATTATTGAATGACAAAATTATAAAGCAAAGCAGAAGAATGGCACAACGAAATGAAAAAAAATTACAAAAATGAAATGAAGCCAATTTTAGTAACGACAGACAGTACGAATCAGAAGCATTTGGCATTTTTATTTAATTAGAAACTTTTTGTATGGTTTTTATTTATTCTGAAATAAAATCTTTTAATTTTTTTTATTTTACTTTTGCGGATTTGCTGCTGTTGGCTTTCAGTTTATTATTATAATTTTTTTGTACAAAAAGTTGTCATGAAGTCAATGAAGCAATTCATTAAACAGACATTTAATCGTATTAGTGTATTCACTTTAAACAGCAGTTTAAATCTAACGCCTTTAGGGATTTTTAAAGTTCGGATGCTACTAACTGAGATTGATTGTTTTGCTTAGTGTTGTGAACAGAAAACCCAAATTCCAGTGTTTCATTTTAACTAATCTTTATGCTTTCTCTTAAATAAAATTAAATTTGTGATTGATAATTCGGAATAGAAAATCGAAAATAAATCTTTAGCTTCTAAACGCATCATTTAATTTCATTGCAACTTGAGATGACAAACATTGACTTAAGATAGGGCACGTTGGGTATATGAAAACATGAACCTTCGCGGTTTTCATATTTTAAGACAGATTAGAAAATTTTTATTTTAACTTTTATAGCTAAGTTTCATTGAAGCAACGGTGCTACTTAAATCATTTATCTGTAAAGAACTATTATCAGTTATGTTATGGGAACCGATTGATTGGAAAAGGTTCATTTTTAAAAAAGCGTGACGATCGGTTTCAGCACACAAACTAAAAATCGAAATTTTAGAAAATCAATTTCCTTGAAAAACTTCTAGATTTCCTTTCAGTGCTTATTATTTTTTAGTATTGCAAATACAAAGTTGGATAACTTTGTTGAAATTTGAAAAAAATTTTTGGAAAATATATTTGTATTAATAGACGTATGGACTAATTAATTGACGATTTCCATAGCATTAAATGATAAGTAATGCTAATGATCATTATTTTAACTAAGATTACATTATCATTATTTTAACTAACTGTATTAATTTTTAATGAAAAAGTTTCATTCATTCATGTCTCGCCGGAGTAACACAGTAATAACGCATGTTTAGTAAATACGAGACCAAGAGTTCACAAGACCGGTAGGATCAAGCAGTATAGAATACAGAGTTTACATTGAGCCACAGTGGTATTTGCAATCAAAAAAGGGAAAAACGTAACAATATCTTAAATTATAGTAGAGCAATATTTTAAAATGGCATTTAGATCAGAAAATTTTGGTAAAATAATTATGTTTTAACTGAGAAAGTTAATAAATAAAACACTATGAGAACCTATTTTTTGTTTTCGTGTAAGTCATAAGATCTGATTGGTTTGTTGTTGTTCACTGTAACAGCCAGTTTACAGAACAGAATTTGCCGTATAGACGCACAAAAACGTTACCGTTTCTTATGTTTAGGTTTTTAAAACGTCAATGTCGTTTTGTTTTTGTAAAAAACGTAACAAATGGCAATTGTTTCTGGTTTATGTATTGCGCGTTGTAGTGTCAGATACGTCAAATTTGAGCGAAGAAAAAAAACCATTCGTCAGGAGTTAATGTCGTTGGGCAACTGCCCATCATAACACTTTCACTTATTAAAACATTTATTAGTATTATACATACATTTAAAAAATTTTTGTTTATTTTTATAACTATTGTTTAAACTTTTTTATTTTCACAAATTTTTGTTTTGCAGATAAAAATTTTACTTCATTGTTTGATAATTTTGTTTTTTTTTTATTTAACTCAGCTGTTTCTTTTTAAGCGCCGAAGCAGGGTTACCAACATTCAAGGCAAAAACAAAAAATGTATAAGAAAAAAAAGTAAATAAAAAAGATTAATTAATACATTGGCAATATTACGATTTGACACAACATTTATTTATACGAAACGACAAAACCGGAACGTGTTAAGGCTGGTTCACCCACAAAAATTTTGTTCCGAAACATTTTTTTTTTTATATGTAGTTTGACGTTTTATTTTTTGAGAGAGAGAGAGAGAGAGAGAGAGAGAGAAAGAGTAAACTCACTTCGGAACAATTTCAGCTTGAATTGGTTTAATTCTAATTTTTGTTCCGAAACAATGAAACTGTGCTGCAAACTACTTTTTTTCAAAGAAAATTTAACTGAGCTGCCACTTCATTAATTAATGTGATAAAAATCTTTCAAGCTAAAAAATATATTTTACATACTTTTTCGTTCTTTGTTTGCATTGATATTCAATAATTATTTTTAAAATTTGTTTTGTTCTTAAGATTACCTGCCTTAATTTGTCTGGTATATTTATAATAAAACACAAAATAAAAGAAAATAAGTTTAAAAAATTGTGTCATGGATCTCAACGAATGAATCCCTTGCCTTGAAGCTTATTTCAGAAATGAAAAAGCCGGGAGGAGAATGCTTGTATGACTTTTTACCTCAATTTTTTTTTACCTTATGTTTTGGTTTAATTATGAAAGTTTTTTTAATTTAGAATTTATTTATAACAAAACGGCATTCAGTGAATTTAATTTTCTGTTACAGTGCTGCCTGCTTGTAAAGTAACACATCTCGCTTACATATATGCTTCATATGGTAGCTTTGTTTTTCTAGAAAAATTGTTCGAAGTGGGTGAATCGTTTCAGAACAATCTCTCAAAAAACTAAAATTCTCTCACAACAAAAATTTTGTTCCGAAACAATGGGTGAACCAGCCTTTACACGGACGCTAATTATTACATATTCGTCCGTATGCCATCCGGTTTCGTTTCGTTCTTGACGTGTTCTACAACAGGCTGTACATCTCAGATATCAAGTTTAACACCCATCTCACTTAAAAATTATAAATTATTAAAATTTTCAAATATAGATCTACAAAAGAATTAAGATTTTTTTCTATTAAAATATTTTCTATTTTTAAACTAAATGACATAAATTTAATAAAAATAAAAAAGTAAATTACCTAATTTGTGTTCGACCTGAATATCCTTACTGAACTGACCATTATTGTCTAGCATGCGTTTTTATAAAAATGTATTCGTTTTGTGTTGAAATTTAAACAACAAAAACACATTTAAGCAACAATATACATTTTTTAAATCAATACTTGACAGTAGTTGAAACTCAATACAATTGAAAAAAAAAAATAATGAAAAATAAAAGAAAAAAAATGCCACAACTTGGAAACAATATGAAATTTTTATGATACCTGTTTATCAGAGTGAAGCATTAACAGGTGCTGGTATGAAAATAAAAAAATTAAAAAGCTGTCGGCTACAGACCATCTATTTAAAAAGGACAATCTACATTTTAAATAAAAAAAAAAAAAAACATTAAATAACTTTAAAAATATTTTGGAACTGTAAAATGTATCTAAAAATTAAATTAAATTAAATTTCGTCAGACGGACCAATTTAATTAGAGCGTCAAGCAAAGCGTCATAAACTGTTTTATCTTGTTATATAAACTCCAATAAATAGAAATAAAAAATAGAAAGTAATCTAATTTTCATTAATTTTACACAATATAAAAAGGAATATTAAACAACTAATAATAGCAGTCGACTTCATAGGGATATGAAAAAAAAAAATTGTTTTCCAACTCTATACATTTTGTATGAGCATGAATATTTTTGACAGTTGCCTGACGCGCTGCTTAGTTTTGTCTGTCAGTTTGATAAAGTATAAAAGCAAGATTGTAGTACCTGTGCAACCTAACCTAATGACACAACGTGACCTTTGGGACCCAAGTGAGTCGGTCTTATTGCGCCGACAGCCTCTGCAACCTAAGATTATAGTAAGGATTTCTATATTAATTATATATTTTTTTATTGCAATTAGTGATAAAATTTTGTTTTTTGATGCAATATCTATTTTTCGATTTAATAAAAGTTTTAATGTATTCAACTTGCTAATAATTGTTAGTTAAATTACACCTACAACTGTCTACAATTTGTAGTAAAGCTTAAGTTCGTTTTTCATTCAATTTATTTCTTTCTCTAAGGAAGAAAATAAAAAGGATGTGAGAGAAATTTCACTATAAAAATAATAATGTGTTCTGAATTGAAGCCTGACTAAACATTTTTTGAGTCCCACAATAAAATATTTTTAACGAAAAAACAGAGGCTTTGTTAAATTTTATGATTTGCCTGCAAGGATTCAAACGATGTGTGAACCGTAGTCATTGACGATAACAAAGTTAAATGCACAGACGGCTGCAAAAGATAGAATAGGCAGGAACCCTATTCTGTAAATCGCTTAAGCTGAAACTTCATCGCTTAAAATCTAAAATGTAATTCTGTAACACTTTTTCTCTAAATTTGGCCTGATATTAAAATTCAATTCGCATCATATGTAGCGTTTGTTCTAATTTTGCATTTTCTGCTTCAAGTAAGCGGTTTGATATCCACAAAAAATTTTAATTTTTAGCAACGAAATGTAATGTTTACTGTGTAATAAAAATGCCATCGGCTCTAATTGGGTTAAGCATTTTTAAAAAATTTTAGTATTTCCTTAAAGATCTCTTCAATAGCTTTAATATGATACCCATATTGACATTAAAAAAACTTTAAAAATTTCAGAGCCCCGTACCTCGGAAAATATTGACGAGCGTCAATTTTTTCATTTGATGTTTTTTTTTTAATTCTCTATCTTATACTTTATTGTTCTGAATGACATGAAAAAATTAGAGGTTTTAGTGGGTTTTTGCCGGCTACTTCAAAGGACATGGACCAATCATGCTGATTTCCAATAACACCTCTTTCGACACTATATCTGATCGATTGACATATTTTTTTTTTTTGTCAAATCAAGTTCGCCTGAGCACTAACACTAACACGGACGGACAGACGGACATCGCTTAATCGACTTTGCTATGCATAAGAATTCAGAATGTAGTCAAATTCAAAAAAAGAGTTCATTTTCCAATTTGCAAATTCCACCTGACTTAAAAATCTTGGCTAAAAAAAAGGAAAAGGAGCTCTAAAAAACTGTGGAGAAGGACATAAAGGCATATGCGGTCAATTGTACATAATTTCTTGACATTATAATTAAAAAACATGAGGTAGAATTACGTGCCTATAATTCCAGAGCTTCGATGTTTCATATTTAACTTGTTGTTAAACTTTTTTTATTTTTTATAAAAATACATGTGTATGTGAAGTCTGTATGTTGCAAAAAGAAACGTTTTTAGTGTTCCTTTAAAAAAAAAATTGGAAAAAATTCATTCCATTATTTATTTTAGGAGCAAATTAGCTACGGCGAAAATATAAAATTTTAGCTAAACGATTGAATATAAAGAATACAAATTTGGTAATAAAGCTAAAATATTTGCCGTTATTTATTTTTAGCGATCGAGATTTAGATTTAGCTACGAGAATAGGGCTGCGGTTTTCCAAATTTTTGTAATCAGTGGTTTGCCGTAGAGCTTGGATGACTTTTTTATGTTTCGAACTTTCTGTAAGACTGTTATTAAACAATAGTCCTCTCAGTATGAGTGATAAGGATATGAACGGAGTTCGTAATGCCTTCGCAATATAACTTTACCTGTAATTGCTCAAATTCTCTAGTGTTTAATTGATCGCCCTCTTGTTCCGAAATACTTATATTATTAGTGAATAATTTCCCGTTACTTATCATAGGAAAGGTTTTTCTAACTTTACGAACCTAACCCTAACTAAGAATCTAAAGTATTACTTAAGGTAGCCGAAAATTTAATTCGTAATTTAGTTTATATTTGTTAATCCTTGTACACTGTGTTCTCAAACTAGAATTGAATTACCCTTTACTGCGCCTTACATGCTAATTTGAGTCTAAGAAAGACCTTATTAGTGCCCTGGAAATGATAGTCTCTTCCCTGATTCCAAAAGTCATATCAGCAATACATGAAATTTTTTTCCAATTGTTCAAAAATTAAACTTATAATAACTTCCTAGAAGGCATAAATATTTGTGTAGTGTTTTTATTTTTATTGTTGTTGTTGGCGAAAAAAAAAGAAAACTTTAAAGTTGAATGGATAACTGTATGGAGCGCAAGCAATTCTAAAATATTAAAATTAGAACGTTGATGAAGGATGTGGCGGTCCAAAAAATGCAGCATTTGATTCTGCTAGCGTCTAATTTTTCTTGTTTTTTTTGGAAAACGTCCGCATACATTTGTAAATAATTTTTATTTCTAAAAATATTTAGAAATTAAATTAAAATGAACCAAAAAGCCGAAAATAAGTCAATTTTCATTCATTTATAAAATCGGTGGTTCAAATCCTAGTTGGGAAAAAATAAATTAAAAATATTAAATTACAATATGAAAATTTATTGTTCGGAAACTATTAAAATTTAATTTACTTTATTTTTGCTTGATTCCTTCAAATATAAATATTTCATGATATTCTCATAAAATATTTATTATTTTAAACTAAACTAAAAAATGAAATGTATTACTGCGGAGAGCATATCCATATGGCCATTTCACTACTGCTCAAATAGCTCATCGGTGGATTTTACCCAAATGAAAGAAAAAATAAAAATATTTACTGAATGTTTGCTGTGTTTTTGTATAAAACATTTTTGAGTTGTTATTGTCTTTTGTCTTATTGATTCAATAGAGTTCTCATTTAATCAATTTGGCTTTTGATATAAGACTTTCTGTTTTTCTATACAAAATTTGGGTAAAATCCACCGATGAGCTATTTGAGCAGTAGTGAAATGGCCATATGGATATGCTCTCCGCAGTAATACATTTCATTTTTTAGTTTAGTTTAAAATAATAAATATTTAATGAGAATATCATGAAATATTTATATTTGAAGGAATCAAGCACAAATAAAGTAAATTATATATTAAATTACTTTATTCATAATTTTTTTTATATAAAAATAAACGAAATTGTAATGTAATAATTAACATTTCAGCCACAGATTACAGTTTCCAGAACAATTGAACAATGATTTATAATGTCAGAACCTAAACAAAACTAGAAAATGATACCAAATGTTAAAGTTAAAACAAATTACAAAAAAAAAAAACTATAAAACCAAAGTAATTGTATTGATAAAACAAATCAGCCAACAACAACAGCAAAACCCTTATATACAACCAACCACCAAACTTTTATCGGTCTAGACTACAAAACCAAAAATAAAACCAAATAAATGATTACAAAATATTCAAAAAAAAGAAATAATAAATAAAAACGAGAATCCATTGGAGAAGCGAATAAAACAGTTTCCGGCATTTAGGAAAATTAATCAATTGGCTTAATTATATGGTTGATTTAAAGGTTAAAAAAGAATAAGAAGAAGAAGAAAAAAAATCGACCACAAAAAGTCACTACAAAATTACAAAAATACAATGAGAGTAACAAATCATAAAAAGAAGAAAAAAAAGAATGCAATCAAATAAAACCGATTAATCAAACTATAATTGTTTTAGACATGGGTGTTTTCTGTTTTAAATTTTAATGAAATTAAAATCATTTTTAGATGGATCACACATACGAAGAATCTTAAATTAAATTTAGTTTAATTAAATAAAAGTAAAATGAATATGTTCGTTTGTTTTTTGATATTCAATTGAGATTAGAATACAGAAAAAAATTTATGGTGTGTCGACACGCACATGAGCCGTAACGGGGATTTCTAAAAATCTTAATTATCACAAAATATTTGATAATCAAATTTATTTTAAAGCTGCTATTTAAAGGGCCCCAGCAAAAAGCTTTTGAAAAGGTAATCGAGTGTGGAATTAAGCATTTTTGACGGAAGTACTTCCCAATTATAATCAATTACTGAGAATCGATTACATTAATTACTGTAGGAAATATTGAGAACCATTAGCATGTATTTTAAGGTATTCTCTTTTAACACATAGAACTAGTTTCATTACTACTTCCTTTTTTGGGAACTAATGTAATGTGTTTTGTAAGCGAGTAACAAAATATGGCAATCACAAAAGTAAGTCATTATATGGCAAGAACTTATTAAGGTAATGTCTTATTTTTTGCTGAGGCTCAACATAAATTTTCATAATAAAACTAAATTAAAATGTAATGAGATGCGAAAATATTCTTCATTTTAAGATTTACCATTTTCAATGCTATAAAAAACTATTTTAATGTCAAGAACACTAAATATTGTTTGCAGATGTCTGAACTTATCGATGGAAGCGAAATCGTGCCACTATTAACCAGTGAATGAAAAGTCGGAAAACGTTTCGCAAGCGTTTAATAGCGTTTTAGGCGCCAGTGTATTTGAAACGTCTTCGAAATGTGTTTTTCTCAAAAGGATTCAATTTGATTTTTCTGTTAACTTTTCATGAATAAAACTAATACATACAAAACTATATGACACAATCCTTCTATTTACTTCATTTTTGTTTTGCTGACTGCAAAGAACAAAAGAAAACGAAAGCAAACGTTTCGTTTTGTTTCTTTTCGTACCCTGTTTACACTGTTTGCAATTTATACAATGTGCAAACGTATGCTTTTAAACTGCCAGAAGTTTTGTTAACAGTCACTATAAATTAATGATACAACTGCAAGTTGAGCTCAAAGATCATGGATTTTGTACCACATTTGGACCACCCTTTAATTTTTAATTTAATATTTTTGTTGTTTGTTACAAATCAAAAGATATAACAATGTATTTCAAAATAAGGTTTTATGAGGAGGCACCCTTTAAGTTAAATGCAATTTTTACACTTGTTTTTTTTTTGCAGCCACACACTTTGTGTAAAGTTAAAGGTCTCAATATTGGAGGATTGAAAATTTGTTCTATAATCGTCGAAGTTATTTCTTGTATGAAGAACCCTTTAGTTTCTAATGTTTGGTTTTATAGCGGTCTTGCTGCGACATGCTCTGTGTAAAATGAAAAACAAATTGTCTAACTATAACGAATTTAAAGAGAAAGAAATTAAGTAGCTATGGGGACACTCTTTAATTGTTCACCCCAATTTATTATTTGTTGTTGTAGTAGCCATACTAATACACTTTTTGTGTAAAAGTGGGCAACCATTATAGTTTCAGTGATAGTGACCTGCGACAGACGTGCAAATATTGTAGTGGCAAAGTACCCCTTTAATGAAATTTGAATAAAAACTCTATTCTTAAAAGTATAGAAAAAAATTATTTTAACAACTCAGAAAAAAGATTGTGCAACCATAAAAGATTTTGTTTGTTTTTAGATTGCAATTTAAACAAATATTTAATTGACCCAATTATATTAATTTACTTTATTCAAATATGTTTTATTGTCTTTTTGCTTTTTTAATTCAATGGAGTTATCATTTAATCAATATGGCTTTTGATAGAAGACTTTTAGATTTTCTATACAAAATATGGGTAAAATCCACTGATGACCCTTCCTCCGCCGTAAAAAATTTCATTTTGTAGTTTTAAATAATAAATATTTCATGAGAATATCATCAAACATTTATATTTGAAGGAATCCAGCACGATTAAGGTAAATTAACATAAAAAAGATTCCGAATAATATATTTTCATATTGAGATAATTATTTTTTAAATTGAAAAATATTTAAAAAATTTTTTTAATTAAATAATTGATTGACTAAATTATATATTTAATTAAACAAATAATTGAATCAATTAAAAGCTTAATGCTTGCTAAAACTTTTTTCTGTGAAGTAAATCTGTCACCTGTAAAAATTTTGATTTAAAAAAGTTTCTCGTTTACCGTGTGTACTTGTTCTCACTAAAATATTATAAAACACAACTCATTCACTTTTAGTATATTAAAAAAAAAAAATTATTTCAAAACAATTTAAGCTTTAATGTAGTAATTTCCTATTTTCATAGTTTTCCGCAGAAAAGATTCAATAACAAAATAAAATACTTCACATGATGTGGCTTAAGATTTCATTATTTTTATTTCCTTGAGAATTCACTGACTGCCAGATCAAGTTTGATTTTATGTTTATGGGTAAAATAAAATACAAAAAATTTCAACTACATGAAAACGAAAGCAGCTCACATTTCCTTGTGCACTTTCTTTTTTTTTTTTTTGGAAAGAAATAAATAAATAAAAAAAAATGTTTAATAAAGAGTAAACAAATTATGGCTTCTGGTGGGTTTATTTTTAATCATTTTAATCCCTTGATAATGGATCGTGTTAACGCTCAAGTGTTGCACATTATTTCGTGCCGTTTCTCTTCGTAGATTGATTTGTTGTGATGTGTTCGTACATCAACATTATCGTATTTACTGATGGAATATGAATATGAAGAGTGGTAATATTTTAGCTTGTTGCTTTTTATACTTTAAGTAAGTACGGAAGTATTGAGAATATATATATTTTTTTTTACTTTACTCTGCTGTACTGTGCTCTAATGCAGTCAATTGAAAGCTGCCAAACAAATGTCTTCTGAAAATTATAGGGAGCGATAAACATAAAAGAATTTGTACTATTGTTTTGTAACGTAACGTTTTCTCTTGAAAAGTTATTATTGTCAATAAGAAAAAAATTTTTTTTTGTGAGTGATAGAAGAAAGTTAATACATAAATACATACATCCATACATAGATACATACATGCGATAGTTATCTTAAATGTTTTGAAAAATTTAATATTATGTGTAGAATCAAAAAAGGGAAATCGTTTTCTATTAAAAAGACCTTTTTCAAATTATCTTTATTCTATTAACAACTTTCCTCGTGTTGGGTGCCATGTAAGTGCCCTCAGCCATTAACATAATAAATACTTAACACGATTTTGACATAAGTGAAAGGATTGAGCATGTTCTCAGCCTTTTTTTTGATCGATATCTAATAAAAAATTATTGCAGCACATAATCATGACCGATAACTTCATATTATTGACATTGCTTGTTGTCACAAGTGTACTGAATCTCTGCTTAGTTTCGTCACTCAAGCCTGTTTTATGCTCACTTTTTGTTATGCGCAAGGCTGCCAGCACATATTGTATTTTCATTTTAGTACACAAATAAGAAACACTAATTCGTGCAGAGATAATCGAATGTGAAATTAAATTCGTAAATCGAAGTTTTAAGACGATAAAAATCGTCGTCGTCAACGATCTTGTTCTCAGAATGTAATCATTAATTCTACCATTTTATTAATTCTAATCGCACTGCGATCTTAAGTTCATATTATGGTCTCATAAACGAACGGTCATGTTAAGCAATCGAGATGTGGAATGGCCGATTGAAGAAAAGTCACACTTTTCCTTCTGTCCTGTCACAGCCGTCTATCCGTGAAAGCGTAATACGTAGACACTTCAAATTTTCAAAGAATTTGTTTTACTATAGGCGTTGTAACAACAAATACTAAAGGGTGTTCCAAAAGTGGCGTGATATTTTAAAAATATTTTGACAGTTTATGTAAGACTATAACCGCTACAGTAACTAGTTAAAGAAAATAAAACTTTGAATTAAATGGTGTCCCAATAGTAGCCTGCTTAGAGTTGTTCTTGAACCGCAATAAGGCTGCCTTTTTTGTTTCTCATCAAATTCAAAATACGATCTTAAAGATCTTAATAAGGTATATAAAAATGAAAAGTGACTTACTGCCATCCCTAAATTAGCGCGTAAAGCGCGAGATATCTGTCAAAATTTCTCATGTACATACAAAATGTATGACGCATCCCTAAATAGCACGACGTCAACGCTTAGCAAATGAAAAATCCAATTTTGACAGTGCGTTAGGAAGTAAAGTTGGCTGCTTGTTGGTTTGTTTTGTTTTGTTATGGGTGAAAAAAAAAATAAAATAAAATGAGTTAACATTACTGTAAAAGACACAAAATTGACGCTCTTATTTAGGGATGGCATTCCAGCGCAAAAGCTATGAGTTACATTGCTTTGCGTCTTACGCGCTAATTTAGGGATGGCAGTTATACGTATAAAAACAGTTGCCTTTGTTGCCAACCGAAGCTCATAGGGGTATTTTGCCAATCTAGCCGGATATGAGACAAAAAATTTATTTTGAGAAATGCAAAAATTTAATTACGCTGCTGCACAGATAGCAAAATTCTGCATCGTATAGTGAAAATTCAAGGCTTTTGCTTTGAGATTTGTCGTTTTGGGGCTCTGTTAAAGCCAGGAAAGTTGGATAAATCGCATTCGTTTTTATTGACTTTATACGATTTTTAGAGGTTTGTAATATATTTTTTGTTGATAAACAAATAAAGATTTTGTGTTGACTTTTTTCTATAAAAGCCCATAATTAGCAGCTTTTTATATTAATTTTTAGAAAAATTTTGTTTTAAATTGTAATAAAAAATTTCGTTCGAAATTAAAAAAAAATGTTTTTTTTGTTAAATTTTTTGTCAAAAAAGAGTGAGAAAGATCTCCGCCGCGATTCTAAAAATGTTATATATCACTATAAAATTTACGATCTCTACTTTTATACTGTAGAAAAAAATTTTGGGCTTTTTTGCGCCTAACCCACTATTTACTAGTATAAGACCGACTCCCAGCTACTCATGCTTCCACCTGTACCGCTGAAGAGGGTTCAAATTCGGAAGAGATCTTTAAAGAATTAGACGAAGAGAAGTTCTTTTGAATAAATTAATTGTTATAATTTTAAATAAAATTAACCGCTACAACCATAAATAAGTTTTGAATAAATTATTTTCAGATAAATAAAATCCTATAAAGCAACAAATTACAAAAATATCTTTTTAATAATATTCTTGGAACGCGGGGATTGGTAAGGCATTGGAGAGCTTAAAAATGATTATTTTTAGGAAATTGGCAAAAAAATCAAAAATTTAAAAAAATTTTTTCACAGAGTCGTTTTGGGGGTAGGATTGGAGGGATATATTCCCCCTGTCCATAATAATTAATTTCTATAGTTTTAAGGGATATGTAATCCATTTCATTTAATAATTACATTATTTTTTTAAATATAATTTTATTTCACCGCCCACAAAAAGGGGCAGGGCTAAAATGGCATCCAAGAATCTCTTGAGTCCAAAATTTTTAAACATTGTATGACCTTAAAATTTGTAGCTGCTAAACGACATGACGGAAAAATTAAGAAAATCTTGAAGTTTTTCTAAGGGGAACTTTTTTCTCCTTGGTCAGATTTTCTTGTTTCTAGCTTTAACAGCCTATGGCCATAATAGATTTTCCTGTCAAGTTTCATTAATTTAGGCACACTCAGTAAATTGTAAACTGCCTAAGGTAGATGGAAAGTTAGAATGCTAATGCTAATGGTAGCGATCCACAAAAATGTATTTAAAATAAGTGACTGTGAATATTTACAACGATAAAATAAACTTTAGTAAACGTTTAACTATTTTTAATGTGACAGGCTGTATGTTTAAGTGTTAAATTTTATGTTAATTAAAGTACATTTTTTGTTATTCTTTAACACTTTTTTTTGTGTGTTTGAATAATTAAGTTTAATATTCGAATCATGAAGTTTTGTGTACTTTTCAAATTCGTACGTGTTTTAAAACGGAAACAGAAAAACTGAAAATAAAATAAAAAATGCTGCCCAGCAAAACCATTTTTAAACGTATTTTATGTGTTGTTGATGTCACTTTGCTGCTGTTGTGTTAAGTGTTAATGTAGTATCATCATCCTCACCAATGTGCTGATTCAGCAAAGATCATCTACATATTTGCATAAATAAACTTTGCATACAGGAGTAAATTTAATATTAAACATCATCATACATATTTATTATTGTGTAAACAATATGTACATTGTACCTTGTTAGTGTGTTTGTCTTTGTCTGAAAAATTTTTATTTTTTTTAAATTAAGCACAAAATTAATTTATTTTTATAAAACAACAGACAGTCGTGTTTGTGTTTGATAATTATGTGAATTATTGCTTGGAAAACACACATGAACTTGTGTATGTAAGTAGTTCATTATCGTATTGAGTTAAATTTAATTTTGTGTTTTTACTTAAAAAGTTAATTTGTAAATGATGATATTAAGAGTATTAACTATGTCATAGAACAATTTTATTTTTCTTATTAAAAGGACAAAGACAACGAAAATTAACAATCAAAAATCTTTATTTATGCCTTTAATATCATTAAACTTAGAAGAGATCTGAATACGATAAATTTTACACTTCTTACAAGCAAAGAAAAAACATGGTTGAGGTAACCATAATCTAAGAGCAACATACTATCGTTGTATTATGTAGTTGTTAGCAAAACATAGTTGCTTAATTCACAAAATCTTGTATGGTGTGTTTTGTATTGAATACACTTTCTGTTTATATGCTTGTGAACACGCAGTGTATTATTGTATCAATTTGTTTTATATGTATATTAAACCTCAAAAAGCAAATAAGAAGAAGAAAATAAGTATTCAGAAAAAGGTTTTCAGGAAGTAAAATGGACAATAGGACTGAAAAAAGCAATTAATTTCCATTTTGCTTTTTTGTTTGTTAACAAATTTTTAACATCAACAATACAAATGTCTTTTGTTTATTTTCTCCTTCTCAATATAATAGGGAATTCACATGTAGTTGATAACACGATTACCAATGCAACTTTTCAAAAACATGCAAAATAAAAGTGTACCCGTGTATTGAAATTTTATATGAAAATTTCCAACAACAAGCATACACTATTGTATTTTAATTGAACAATACAAATTATACACGGATACAAGGGGTTTTGTGAATTAAGCAAGTATTGTTACTTAATTAAAGACACGGGAATATTTTTTTAAAATTTAATTTTCACAAAAACTTCGTGTTATTTTTTATTTAATTATCCCGATTAAATTAATTACCGATATTGATTATTGAGGGTCGAAGCACGTCTCGATGGCCATTTCGTTATCGCTTACGTAACTCTTTAGGAAACTTTTGACAAACATTTTAAATAAACTAAATATTTTTGTCCAAACAATAAAGCAAAGACAAAAATCAAAGTTGAAGCAAAAACAACAATAACCAACAGAAATTCTATTTTTCTTTCTCTACTGTATACGGTCGACTTTTTTCGGATCTTTTATACAGTTAAAACAGGATGAAAAATAAAATATTAAAAACACTACGATAATTTATTTATATGCACAGGCACTTTGCAAGTTATTTAATTAAAAACACGGGAATATATATTTTTTTCAATTTAATTTTCACAAAAACGTCGTGCTATTTTTTATTTAACTATCCCGATTAAATTTATTACCGATATTCATTGTTGAGGGTTACATTTAATAATAATATCGCTGGTCTTGCAATCATATTGTTATCTAGCTTAACAATAACATGGTAAAATATAAACATAATTGTGTTTAAATATAAACAATCAATTTTTAAATTTATTACAGGTTTATAAATTTTGTTTTACAAATCCATTATAAAAATAATAATTAATTGTGAATAAGGCCTTAAATTGTTAAATTAAGATATCATAATATAATTGCAAATGTCATGTTAAAATATTAAATGCAAAGCTTATAAATATATTCTAAGTCTTTTTTTCCAAATAGCTTTTATTATAATTTTTATGTGATTGTACGCTGGTCATTTCGTATTTGTACCTTTACTCTTCCTCTTGATCACATATTTAGAGCCACTTAAATTTTAAATTTTCAACAGAACATACGTAACTTATAAAAATCTTCCTAAAAAGCTGAAAAAAAAAACTTTTTGGGATTTTTAAAAATTCCTATGGGGGGTGTTCCAAAAGGGGGAAAATGTACCGCTTGGCGGCCTGCCCAATCCCCTTTGGCTAGACAGCTGAAATTTTCAACATTTGTAAATTGGGATATAACCTAACTCCTTGGTATGGTAGTTTTTGGAATTCTGCCCAGAAACGTGGTAAAATAGTTGCTAAAATGGAGAAAAAGTCTCCACTTTTGCGGCCTGGACAAAGGTTTAAGCTAGGAACTTGAAATTTGGTATGTGCATTCTTAATCAGAAGTAGACATCTGTATATTCCCGTACGGAGAGTAGCATGAAGGAGAAAATTCTTCGCCTTGGCGGCCTGCCCAAACCCTTTGTTTAGAAATATATTAGGAAATAATTAATTTTCAATCATAATATATCCCAACATATTTCAACATATAAAAATACCGGTAACGATGTATCGGGCTGTTAAGCTAGTGGGAAATAAAATACTTAGTAAAATTCTTTGTTTAAATTTTAAGCATAGGTTTTTAATATATTTTTTTAATGTGTAATATACATGATCAATTTTTATTTAAATTTCACCGCCGGTTATATGCATTTCGTTTTCTATAACTACATTTTCAGCTTTATAATCTGTTTCTTGATTTTCGTCATAATCATCATCCGATCTTTCGAAAAAGTGCACGTTGATTTTTGCACATAAATGCCCAAAACTGTCTTTTGGTTTTAATTTTGATGTTTGACAAATGTAGACAATTTTTTTAGGTTTCATGAAAAACTATTTAATACTACGGCAGATTCATAGAAAATCAAAAGAGATTTGAAATATATTTTAGGACAAATTTGTATGAAAAATTTGTCATAAAACACATTTTAAAGTTATTTTATTTTCTATGAATACGGCAGTTAACATTTATACCAAAAATAAACCAGTAAAATTTTTTTCACCAACACGTTTTTCTTTTATTATTTTTTATTATAATTAAAATACTCACTGTCACCTTCGTTATCTATATATTTTTTTTAATAGACACGTGCTTTTCGTTCATAGACGCAGTTAACACTAAAAAAGAACACACTCAATTCTATTTACAAACACTTTAAGAGAATCAACTTCGATGGTTTACTGCATAACGGTTAACTGCAGCTCACTAAAACAAAATATGTTGTTTGTTGTCTCTGAGTGTTTGCTATACGGTTCTAGTAAAAATAATTATTTTAAAGATCGTTAAAAATTAGAGTTTTGGCCAAGAAAAGTGGCCCGCTAGACCACATTGCACGGGCTGTCACGGGCAGGAAAACCTAACCAAAGTTGCATCACAATTAAATAAAAAGTTTAGCAGTGAAAAAAAAGAAACATTCAATAATATTTACAATAATAATAATTAATAATTTGTTAAGCTAACGAATTGATTTATATGTATCTGTTGACTGCTTTTTGAAAACAATATTCTTACAATTAAATTAAATAAATATCTAATTTGCCTGGGACTAAATGACCACCTAGTTTCAAATTTTTACACGCAATAAATATTTTTTATACCGTTCACCACAGATGGAAAAGGGTACATTTAAGCTTTTCATTCCGTTCGTAATTTCTACAATATTCATATCCGACCCCATAAAGTATATCGCTGGTCTCATGTAGAAAGGCCCTAACTCGATTTTTTACAAAATTGAAATTTTTCGTGATTCCAATACATTTCACACAGATACACCTTGTCACATAATTTGAATGCAATAGTATCAAAAATAACGGATTTCTAAGCATTTGCATTTTTAGTATTACATTGTGATAAATACAGTTTCTGTTATGTTTTTACCTTCTCCTGTAAAGTTACATATATGCGAGTTAGGGCCTTTCTACATGAGACCAGCGATATATATTCTGAGTTCTTATGCATAGCGAAGTCGATAGAGTGATGTCCATCTGTCCGTCTATACTTCTGTTTGTCCGTGTTCGTGTTATAATCAACTTTGGCAACGCTCTAGATGAGCTAGAATAGAATTTAAATACGTCAATCGATCAGAAAATTTCGCTTTGAAAATTAGCAAGATCGTCAATCGGTCCTTTGAGGCAGCATGCAAAATACCACGCCTTTAATTTTCGTTATTTTTTTAACTTCCGTTTGCATTGCCGCCGTTGGTTGTCTTTACTACTTAATATTGTAGGTTTTGCTTAGAGTGCTGTCAGCTAGTATAATTAGTCTTTAATAAGTAGTAATGACCACCTTTACCCCACCTTAGCTGCCTTTATACTACGCACCAGATTTATACTAGCGGGCAACAACCTTTAACTTACAATATTCGACCCTATTTTTAACAGAAAAACTTAAGGCGATTTACATGTATATGTGTTATACATATGGTGAAGGATATATAAGATTCGGCATAGCCTTGTTTTTTTTTACTGAAAACAAATAATGGCAACAAATTATTTGTTTTAAAAAAAGCAAGACTGCCAATTAAATATGTTTATTTGTTTTTTTTTATTTAAAATTTAACAATATGTTTACGGAATTTTTTTGAATGCAAAGTTGCTACAAACTTTGTTATTTAAATATTCATTTATTCAATAATTCACATTGTTTTAGTGCCCATATTTTGTGTATGAAATAATATAAACATTTAGAGATAGCATGCAAGCATTCATGCATAAATGAGCTGGCGTTATAGTAAAAGCAGTGGTCGGCAAAAAGAGAGACTTTTTCAAATGCGAAATTTTTAACTGTTTTTCCTTTAGAGTTGATAAGGAAATATTTCTGATATTGTAATTAGAGCAGTTAACGAATTTGATTATGGATTTTACTTTTATTATAAAAAATTACAATGTATCTCTTTAATGGTTTTTTGTCGGTCTGTTTGTTTGGTTGTTTGTCGCAAAGCTATAGTTATCTATGCAGTAAGTCGATTTTCCTTGGTAACTAGCGGTTCAAAGGGTAAAGTAGAATAAATGCGTTTATTATTGTTCAGCTGAGTAATACACTCTCTCTGCAAAGTAAATATTTTACATGATGTAACGTAGAAACTATAGTATTAATAGCCTTCGAATATTGTACAAATAATTACCTCATCAGAGCGCATAGGATAGAAACAGTGGACGCGTGGTACTTCCCACACAAAATGAAAACTTTTTATCGTTTACCTAGAAAACTGTAAAGATACATTTAGCCGAACGTTGTAAATTAAACGAAGCTTTACCGTTAATGTAGTTGTGCTAATAGAATGTGTAAAAAGGTGTCATGTTGAGCAAAAAAAAAATAATAATAATAATCATAATAAATAAAACTGTGGCATGACCATCTCTTCTGGCACAATTCAATTGCGATAATGAAAAATATAACATTTGCATAAATTATACTCTGCCTAACAATTATACAAAACATTACATGTATAACATATTGTATTTAGAAAAGAAAACTTCATAATTTATTTAAAATTATATTGTGTGTGAAAAAATTAAACAACTTAAAAGTTGAAGTATAAAAGGACCAATAAGTACTGGAAAAGGGAGTTGGTACTTCTATTCAATTTTTTATAATATTTACCATCACTGGCTTCATGTGTTACGTAACCTCATATTGAAATTCTATTTTCAGCAGGTTGAAACGTTACGACTAAGTGACATTTCAGTCGGCTAAGCATTTGCATAACTCTTCGTATAACAAAAATGATCAGCTGACACATTTACATTTCTACATTTACTGTCGGCTAAATGTACCTTAATACGTAATCTTGAAATTTTGTAAAATTAATTTCCATTTAGATGTCCATAGTAAATTAAAGAAACAACTGGCTGGGATGGAACCGCCTTTAAAACGTAAAAATTATTGCCATGCACCTATTGAATAATAGTAATAATAAATACCTGGGATAGCTAGCATATAATTGACTTTGTGACTTAATGAATATAATTTAAAATTAAAGAAATAAATATAAATAAATTATAAATGTAGAATAAAAAATGTAAATCTTTGTTTCGCACATCATATTTACTTGTAATGTACACGATATGACATAAATGTAATCCGTAGAATTTGAATACCGACCACTGATTTATGGGAACATTAGAAATGAAAACTATACAAAATGCTAACGCTTGCTTTACAAAATGTATTCAAATGCGAGTAAGTAATAGTAGTAATAAAAAGAATAGATTTGTTGCATGTATTGTTTAAGGAGGTGGTGAGAAGGGTGGCACTGATCATAAATTGATAAATGTTTTATTTGTTAAAAATGCAACAAAAAAGAAACAAAAATTACCCCTGAATATGAATACAAACATGCAAACAATTTCAAAAAAAAAATATTTGTTAAATAAATCTTTACAAAAATATGTTTAAAAATATTTATTTATCTAATTTGACAATAAATTAAACCAACAATTAATTATTATAAAAGACACAAAACCAAACAGAAATTATAATCTAACGAAATAATTTAAAATAGTTTTAAATTCAATTGAGCATTTAATTTGTTAATAATAAACAAATATATACAGCGCGATATTCTAATAAAATGTCTTGTGTATAAAGTCTTGCACGCTTCAATTAATTGATTTTTATAAAAATTTATTCTAAGCTCAACAAGTTTTTCGCTTGTACTTTTATTTAATGAGTATTAAAGTTGCAACCTGTATCGTGCTTTACGCTGGTCAAAAATGTGTATATGGCATGCTCCATACATGGGAGTAATTAATTAGATGGACTAATTACTTGACGATTTCATTAGCATTGAATGATAAATAATGCTAACTAGTTTTTAGCATTATTATTATTTTTACTAATCGTAATGCTTTTTAAGGAAAATATTTCATTGATAATTAGTTAAAAAAGACAATCATTACCATTGACTAATGATTAAATGGTTTCAAATCATTATCATTAATGAATGTGTTTCTTGTCTTTGTATATTAAATACACATCTTGAAATGAAGTAGTTGAGCTGATGGCTCTAGCAGCTAGTGCTCGTAGTTCTTCAGTAACTTGTAATAATTTATTATTTCTAAGTTATTTATTAAATAAATAAATAAAATAAAGTAGTAGAGCAATATTTTAAAATGGCATTTAGATCAGAAAAACTTGGGTATTAACATTCTTAGGACAAATGAGACACTATGGAAACTAATTTTTGTATTCGTGTGAGTTGTATTTGAGATTTGCTAGTTGTGGTGTAAGGTGACTTTAAATCTCAGACATCAAGTTTATAACCTTCTCACTTAAAAATGATAAATTATTAAAATGTTCAAATATAGATCTATTTACAAGAGTGTTAAAATCTAATTATTTTTTGCATAGTTTTTTTAAGTTTCTACGAGTACGTTCAAAAATTAGTGTTTCATAAAAACAAAAATTTTTATTTCAATTGTTAATATTAATGAAATGATTTTATAAAAATTTCATTACCATTAATAAAAACAGTTGTAAGTAAAATAAAATCATTAGCATTTAATGGTAGTTAAATGTTTTTCATTGTCATTATTCAAAACAACGCCAAGTAAAGAAGGAATCACGAAAAATTTTAATTTCGTAAAAATTCAAGTTAGGGCGATATATTTTTCTCTATAACGTCCTTGGGTTGCGGTGAATAAGTTATAATTGTTTTAAATTATATTTTAATCACAATGAATAAATTATTGTTAACATTTGTTCATTAAATGGTTATTACGTACAAAAAGTATATCATAGTTATTCCGAACCAAATAACTGTAATAATTAAGATAAAAACTTGAATTCAAATAAACAAAAAATTATAATCGAAAGATCATTGCAGGAAATTCTTGCGCCGCATCTTATAAACCCTTCACCATCTATGCGAATCTAGTTTAGTGAAATAACTCCAATAAAAAAGCAAGGATTGGGGTGACAGAGATTTAAAAAATAAAAAAATTGTACTGCATATATATAATATTACATAAATTAATATCGGCTTTTAAAGGGTTAAGCATTTTTAAAAAGTTTTAGTATTTTCCTAAAGATCTTTTCAAAAGCTTTAAAATGATACCCATATTGATATTTCAAACAATTTGAAAATTTCAGAGCCCCGTAAGTCCGTAAATATGGGCGAGCGCCAATATTTTCACTTGATGTTTTTTTCTTATTTTTAATTCTCTTAAGCCCAATATATTTATTTTTTTAATGGAGTTACTTTATTATTCCAAATGAGATTAAAAACTTAAATGTAGGCGTGGCGTTTTGCCTGCTGCCTCGAAGGAGATGGACTAATCATGCTGATTTTCAATAGCATCTCTTTTGACACTATATCTGATAGATTGATATCTTTATTTTTTTGGTGAAATCAAGTTTGCCGGGGCAAAATAACACGGACGGACAGACAGAAATCGCTCAATCGACTTCGCTATGCATAAGAAGTCAGAATATATATACTTCATGGGGTCAGAAATAGATATTTTAGAAATAACACACGGAATGACAAATTTATATATACCCTTTTTCCACTTTTTGTGGTAAAGGGTATAACAAGGATTACGACCCTTTTTGTACATATTTACTGCCATATTAATAGAAACCAAAATAACTTTTAACCTACTTTAATATTTTAGGAATACGCAGTAATTGTTTTAATTAATGTTTTCATTAAATATAATTGCTAACAAGTTGCTTTTACAAAAGAAGCGAACAACAATAATAACATTGACTTTTAACAAAAAACAAATTAAATTTAACATTGTCTTACATGCAATTATTGATGCATGCAACGTTAACATGTCTATTTTTCTACCCACTTGTAATTTTCATATCATGTTTAAGTTTTTTTATTTTTATTTGTAAATAAATAAAAACAAAAAACATGAACTTGGTCTTGAAAAAAAAAAAGAATTAAAAAAATAAAAAAATTAAAACGAAATGAAATGAAATGCAAGACAGCAAACAAACAACAGGCTGCCATAAATAATTTTTTTTTTGCGATATTTAACAAATAATATGAAGAGTAATAAACCTCTTGTATTTTATAAAAAATTCAGGGCGTTTTTAATGTACGATTATATATGAACATAGATTCATGTGGTGAGTTGTCAGGTAGTATTTTTGCAAAGGCACACATGATGTGTAATTTGTAGTTATATGAACTTGAAAACAATATTTTAAATTAGTGCATCTCAATTGTTGTTAATTTTTTAATTTTTATTATTTTATTTGCAGTCGTCTTATTTATTAATTTAAACTACATTTTAAAAACTTTCATAATTTTTCTTAGCTGATGACATTTTTATGTAAAATTGTGTATATGTAGTACTTAATATTAATACCATTCACCACAAAAACTAAAAAAAGGTATAACTAAGGTTGTCATTCCGTTTGTAATTCCTACAATATCCATTTCCGACGCTATGTTTTCCGAGTCACCGGCCTCTGAAATTTTCAAATTATTTAAAATATCAATATGAATATAATTTTGAAGAGATCATCAAGTAAATATTTAAAAATGCTTAACCCACTAAGAGCCGATAGCATTTTTAAGTAAAATTATATTTATGCGGTACCAAATATTTTTTTTTTAATTTTTAAGTCTCGCTTACCCCAATATTTGCTTTTTTGTTTGGAGTTACTTCACAAAACTAAATTTACATAGATGGTGAAGGGTATATAAGATTCGGCATAGCCGAATATAGCACTCTTACTAGTTTTTTCTTAAATTCCCTTGTGCAATATGTTAGTTACATGCCGACTCTTAATACAGACATAATTCATATTAAGAATAAAAACAACAGTTATTTTTTAATTTCTCAAGAGAAAGAAAAGTTAATAGGATAATTACTTCTTTACTTCTCGGTCTAAATGATAACAGAAAATGTGTTTCTGGCCAGGATTTTTGGGTACTTCTATCATTGGACTTGGCTAAGGCTTTTGATAAAATAAAATAATTAAAAAACTTAATAGTACTCGTAATAATGGCTTCTTTGTATCGGCTTGTAGGCTAATTTTCTCTTAAGGCCAGGATTCACTATCATACACATTCGTACGATTTAATCGCACAAAAGTCTCACAGAAATGTATCATTTATAAATTGTATTTAGCTTAAAAAAAATATTCAATATTTAATAAATATTTATTTTAACAAATATGTTGTCTACTTTTAGGTGTTAAATTTGCAGTAAAGGCAATCAAAGGGACAATTTCGAAGGACCAATTACAGGTAATGATTTTATTTAACTTTAATTTCTTTTGTGTTAATTATTGCTTGAACTGTTTAATATTATAACTAATGAATAAATTAATTTTTCTTAATTTCGTCTTTATTTCTGGATCGGTACAGCCATCATTAGAATGTTTCGCATATATCTATCTTAGGCATTAAAAACATCATCTGTCGTATTCATAAAATATTAAAATATATTTGAAATGTATTTTAGGACAAACTTGTACGGGAAATTTGTCATAAAGCACATTTCAAAGTTATTTTATTTTTTATAAATGTGGCAGCATGTATTTAAGAAATTAATTCAAGAAATAAAAAATACAAGAAATATTCATAAGCAATTAGTATTAATTTCGTTAGATAAAGTCCACATACTATCCAAAGTTTTATTCCGTTGTTCTCTTTATTAAAAGTATACCGTCAGTTATGCAACGAAATGCAATTTAAGATTTATTCTTTCTTTACTTATTATAATTATTAATATAATAATTTGATAATAATAATCAAAATCAGCTATCAATAGAAATTCACCACACTGGTGAATTTTAAAAGGTTTTTATTTTTCAATGTTGCTACAGAACACCCACCGAACTTTTGGTTGATAAAAATCTTGACAAAATATCTTGATAAAAAATTTAACAAGAATTTACAGAATCGGGCTGTTAATGTGCCTCCCTTTATCGACGTGTAGAAACCGCTATGTCTAGTGCAGTAACTCTTTCGATTTTTGGTTTAGCTAAGTAAATTTGAAAAATATTATCTTGATTCAAGAATTTTAAATAATAAAAAATATAATGAAGTATAAAGTTCAGACTTCATACAAGTTATCATAGAGTTAGTACAATGACATTAAAAATCAAACTTTAAATTGTGTTTTTAAGGACCTTGTAAATTTAAATGTAAAATTATCCGCATTTCCGTAAATTTAATTTAGTCAGTCAGCCAAGCGTTGGAGCTCATAAGGAAGAACAATAAATTATTTTATATACAAGCATTTTCAAAAAGCACAAATAATCTTTAACAGTTGCAAGGTGTTAAAAACTACACTACAGAATGCACAACAATATTAACAATAACACACACGCTTACGCTTGCTTGCAATTTCTCTTCTTTGTGTTGTTTTAATCGGGAATTTGCCTCAAGCATGAAAACAATGTGCAGAATATTAACAGCAGAATAAAATGAAAATTTCGTTATTTTATAACAACGACTACTAAGAAGTTGAACATGATAATAATGAACAAATTAGCAATTGTTATTTGACTGGAAGGCAACAGACATATTTAAACTCACATATAAAAAGATAAAAGTTTGAATGCTGTGTGTATTCGTATCCACGTTCATTTCAAGCACATTACAAAATCACGGTTAACAAAGTAATAAATTTATTGGATTCATAAACAAAAATACTTTTGTTATTATAAAGAATGGAAATGAAAGAAATTTTAAGCTGTTATATTTTCAATGTGATTTTAATAATTTTATTTAAATAAATTTTAAATGAAAAGAAGTGTTTTTTTAACCTTCCGATAATGTTATTTAAAAATATATGAAGATTTTGGGTAAAAACATTTAGCTCTATTGAACTTAACGAATTTGATTTTTATAGCTTTTAGTCTAACTAGAACTATTCGTCAGATTTAAATTTGCATTAGTAGAAGCTGTTGGTATCAGAGAGTAGAGAAAACAATACATAATTTTTTATTGCTCCTACCATAATCTAACCAGCGCACAGAGGAGTATTTGACCCAAAAAGCTGGCCAAAAAGGCAAAAATTAATTTGATGAAATCCTAAGAAAAAATTACGCAGATCGATAGAGAACAAAATTCTACATCATATCGTGCAATTTAAAGGGTGTAAGTTAAGATTTGTAGTTGTGGGACGCTGTTAAAGTCAGAAAAGTGAAGAAAATTGCCTGCGTTTTTATTGAATTTTTTCGATTTCAAGATATTTATATGATATTTTTTTATGGCTAAACGAATAGAGGTATTACATTGATTTTTTTTTGCCTGAAAGATTTCATCAGCAGCTATTTTCAATATTTAAAAAGAAAAATTTATCTTAAATATTTATTTTTAAAATTTTAATTATAAAAAAAACTATGTATTTAAATATATTAATTCTTACCAAAAACAAAAAAGGAAAAGCTTTTTGAAAGTGAAGGTAGCTGTTGTACAAATAATGTTATATACCACAATAAAATATGAAATCTCTAATTTAAGAAAAAAGAAAAAAAGTTTGCGCAAGTTTGCGCCATTATTTTTGGTGATTTTTTGAAAATTTTACCTTTTTTCTATTTTTGCTCATAAGGCACTTTTTCTTATACTTTATTGTCGTCATAAACTTTTGTGTTTTTCGAATTATTGGTGTGAAATATTATTTAATCACTTTTAACAACTACCAACATGATGGATTACCTGCCTTTAAAGAGCAATTTCTTAGAATTCAGTTCTTACTTTATAAATTCAAATTTACTAACTGTAAGTCAACCCACGCATACACACCTATTAAACTGTTTTTGTTTACCAGCGGTCTATGTAATACTTCATCGTCTTCAGGACACTTTATTTCTTCTGAAAATATAGTTAGCTATAAACATACCTAATTTAAAAGGGTTACAAATCAAAATTACATTTAAAAACGGTGCAGGTATATAAAAAATGCACCCAAGTATCAGGTTATTAACTAATTAACGGAAAAATGCACTTTGAAAAATATACGTATATGGCTTATTGCCCAAAATTCTTATTATAAGAGTTTTGCAACTTTGAGAGATAACATGGAAAAAATTACACAAGATTTGAGTTATTCCAAATAGTATAGGAATCTAATGCTAGAATCATTGACGAGAAGTTGCAGTTTTTAGCTAGTAAATTGTGTGCGATTTCAGAATGCCAGGGAGATGGGGATATACAAGCAGTAATGCAGTGTGTTATAAATTTCAAAAATTGTTTCAAAAGATATTGGGGTTTAGCACAACGAAAAGAGGACCGATTTTTAAGCACGTATGCTAAATGGCTGGAAGGAACTGTGACAATACCAGTATTTGGCAGTTCATCTTCAGGGCGACCAAAAAAATTATTTAATGAAGCAAGTGAAAGAGAAGAAATTCGTCAGCAATTAACAACAGAGGAGATCACATTTACTGCATCAATGAGCCAGATGCGGCTAAATTAATAATGGATATAACACGATCTCCAAGAAAAGCAAAAATTTACAAGTGATCGTTAACAACTTCCGAAGTCAACACAGTCAATAAGTTTTCAACGGAGGGTGCTTTAGCATTGTTAATAAATGCTGAACTCACGAAAAACCAATATGAAATTTTATACAATGCCAACAAAATTGTATATCCATTGTATTTAATAATATAAAATAAATATTAGAAGGGAACATGTTTTTGCTTATTTGGTTGTTTATTCCTTATAGGAAGCCAAGCTACGAGACCAATTTTTATAAATATTTAATATTGGATATATTATAATTTTAAGAAAGGAGACATTGTAACATCCATAAAAAGCTTTGTTTTATTTCCCTATATCTACATAACTACAATAGTTCGACTATCTAAATTTAATTTGACTTGCTCTTAGAATAAAGTACAGTTGCAAATCAAATTTTGGCGGAATGCGAGGGGGAGAACGGCATACGTAAAAATAAATAATTTTTCTAAAAATACACAACAAATATATAAAAATAAATTCTCTTCAAAATGAAAAAAAAAACAAAGTTCTAAATAGTGGTTGGGTGGGTGGTTGGTGGGTGGGGGGTGTCAAAAATAACACTAACCCAATAATAATCTGCCACTACCTTTTTTTTATCAAACTAAAGCTAAAACTATCAAAAAAGTTAAACTTTTAAAACAAAAACCACGCTTAATAATTTTGGCCAGCTTTTTGGGTCAAATACTCCTCTGTGCAGCGTCCATTACTGCTGGAAAACCAATATCTCGCTAATCTATCTGAATTTTGAAAAAGATGTGGACAGAAGCATTTTTTTATATGCGAGCATAGTCTAATCACCGACTGTCTCATAACACGTCCGAACAGCATAACAACTGGAGCAAAGAAGATGGACTATCCACTGCTTCCCTTCCTTATCCTGGCATCTCCTGCAGAAATCATAACATAGGGGTCACATCCTTCTGCCATGGGGCCCGAATCAGCAGTGTCTCATTTAGAAGCGCATTTGCCTTCTCAACTGATGTGCTCCCTTTTCTTATTATGATATCTCCTGCATTAATTGTTACATTAAAGTCCCATACTTCTTTCATGGTCCCCAAAGCAGGAAGGCCCAATGTCTTGGTCACTTAGACGCACAGTTGCACACTCGTCATCTCTGGAGGCCGTGTTGTCCTGATTTATTTTTATCGCGGCCATATAATTCTTGTATTGGACCTGCACGTCCAAGAAGTTGCTCATATTATGCAGGACGACAGAAGGATGTAACATGACCATCTTGCGGAACCGCTTCCTCTTTTACCAGCCCGATAGCAAAATGATTGCTCAAAATGTTGACACCGGGGGCACCAAGTGTCAGCCATGACCTAACCTAGGTGCAGACGAGGATGCTCTGGGTATATGGGGAACCAGTCCGCCGGTGTGCAGGCACTGAAGCTGGATAGACAGTTGGGTACTGTTGAAGGCTTTTACCAGTTTCCTTAAATAATAATATATGAATAATTATAGCAATAAATAAACTGGCACGGCGGGAACTGGTAGCCCATACTGAGAGCCGCCCATCTCTGTAGCCGGTCACTGATGAGGTCCCTTCTGCGGGTATGGCGTGGAGAGGAGTTTAAGAATAGGCTCCGACCCTATAGCAAGGGGTAGATTCATGGTCCTGCAAGCCATGGTCTTAAAATTGCACAGAATAGTAGTTTGACCACCGTATGATAAGGGCGGCTTACTGCCAGGTACAGACGTTAATCTAATCACTTATCCTGCTCCAAATGTTACCATACTATGCATCAAACAAAGACTTTATCTTGAATATTACGACATCCATAAAAGAACGAAAATTTCTGCCACATATTCTTTAGTACAGTTTTTTTATGTTCGCCGTTCTGGATAATTTTTTTTATTTTGTTGTCAGATATCTGAATACTATGATTCCGTAATATTAGGCTGATATATTTATTATTTGTTTGGACAGTCACGCTCGAAGTTCATATATTTTCGCTTGTTTAAAATTACTGTACATTTAATATTTTGGTACAATAACAGTAAACTTATCATTTGACTTTGTTGTATATTTTCGTAAATGACAATTGTCATAGATGAGACTTGCATTAAAAAAAGTTGGCACTTAGTCACATAAGAAATTTTGTAGAACAAAATATAAACCACATTAAAATTTTAATGTTCATCAACTGCAGTGGACTGCATCTTTTCAGCGCTGTGAAGCGCTGTTTAACGAAAGGTGTCAAATTAAAGCTTAAAGTCTCAGCTAAAAGTTAAAAAAAATTCAGCTGCTACTACCTGCTCCTTTCCAAAAACAAAAAAAAACAAAAATATTAAAAACTTTAAAGTGATAAAGTAACAAAACATGAATTTTCGTTCATGCATGTTCTTGTTGACATAATTCTTTACTGTTTAAAATTATTATTATTAATTGTTAATTGTTATATATTTCAATTAGCTTCAATTAGATTTGAATTGTTGTTTACTGATACTGATTATATGCAGACGTAATTGGCACAAAAGAAGAGTTAGTACGTAGATTTAAAATTATTTTGGCTGCAATAAATTGTAATGTAGCGATCGGCACTAACAAATTTCATATATATTGTATGGATACTGCGAAGTTACTTGTCGATCTCTATGGCTGGTACTACATGCCTGTAACTGTGCATAAGATTCTGGTGCATAGTAGCAAAATTATAGCAGAAGCTATTCTGACAACAGGTATGTCTCTATCTGAAGGTCTTTATTTAATGATTTCATTTTTATTTTTTACATTTTAATTGATAATTTGTATCAGTTATGCTGTCCGAGGAAGCTCAGGAAACCAGGAATACAGACTATAGAGCCTATAGATTACATCATTCGCGAAGAATTGGCTGCGTAACCACTTAAAAAGATTTAATTCATAATCTTTTATTATCTTCAGACACATTTATAAATAGATTTCGCCCAAAGCTGCTAATAAAAAATTGGAGTACGATAATGATGTTGAAAATTTATTACAAGACTATGCTTAAATTTTTTCTTTGGGAGATGGGCGTAAAAATGGGCGCAACAGGAGCCTTTTCTACTATTATAATATTTTCTACTATTATAATATTTATTAAAAATCAAGGGAGTTATGCCACTTTTTCAATACAAGTTGAATGGAAAGTGGGCGTAAAAGTGGGCGGATATTTTTCAAATTTCACAATCATGATTCCGAGTACTTAAAAATACTATGTACCAAAAAAACAATACCGTAGTTGAAATTTTATTTTCCACCTTGTGTGGGAGGTGGGCGAAACAGTGGGCGGATCTTTAATTTTTTTCTTGATTCAAAAAAAAAAAAAAAATAAGATTATGCGCCAAGTTTCTTTGTCTTTCGACAACTTCTTCTATTTTTAGCCGCTCGTTCTATGAACCTCAACCCATGTGTGCCGTGGCCATTAGATTTTCCCGAAGTCTGTAGAGCATTGCAAAAAGAACTTTCCTTCTACGGGAGCGCTACTCACTATAGAGACTAATGCTCCCCACCACTAGTTTACCCCCTTGGTACCGATTAGTCTCCTTAAATATGTTCTCATTGGAGAATTAAATAAATTTTGTCTTTAACATGTTGAGGTGAAACCCGCAGTGGGCATATCCAAACAAACTCTGGTGAGCGAAAGTTAGCCTTTTAAGGCTACCCGCCTAAAGTAAGCTAACCCCATTCTTTATCAGAAAAGCTGCGAAGGTATATGAGCACTGTTAATGTTAGTTTTTAGATTATGAATTTCTATTGTAATACTGAATCATGATGCTAAATACGGGTCCGGATTTCAAAGAACATTGATGTAGTTGCCGTTAATTAAACTATTAGACAATTTAAGTAATCAGAAAACATTTATTGATTTATTGATCAATTTTGGTTTACACAATTTTAGGCTTAAATAACTTTCGTCTTGATGGACGTTTCAACTACTACTAAATTAATTCGCTAACTTAAGAACTAAAAGTAGTTTCGAGTATGGCTCTCATTGTTCGTCAAGTCACAAGGTTGTACATAGTCAAAGTTGTATTTAGTAATAGTTACCACTTCTCGTTGTTCGTCCTAGTCCCACATTTATTTACCTTCATCTTCTTTAAACCTGTTGTTTTAAAATGTTCATATTTTACTTAAAGCTTTTTTTTAAACAGAAATCATAAAGCTGCATATAAAATAACTCCAACGTAACATGAAACGGGTCATTAGAATACAAAATTGATATTTTTTTACATTTTAAATTTGTTTTTAATTAGAATTTCGTCATTAATAATTAAAGATTTGCAAACGTAGAAGATTTAGAATTTACTTGTGATTTTATACAGGTTGATAGGTGAGTGTGTACATATCGTTAGGCCTATGCCCACTGTATTCATATTCTGTCTACTACAAAGTTTGCATACTGTGTGTTGCATCATTGCAATTATTGCTGTTATATTCCCTGCGGACATTCTAGTTTTGTAGCACTGCTAAATATGACGCTGTTTTTTATGTCCTTTTGGTTTGTTTGTTGTTTCATTATAGTTTTTACACTCACACAAGTATAAAGGCATAGAAAAGAATTTGTATCCTTTCAGACTGTCTAGCTTTTGTTTTGTTGCTTCCTATTTAAATAGACAACATGTTTGTTATCGCTCTTGTTAAATGCAAATATTTGTTTTGTATGAGGTAGAGGGTGGAACTAAAATAGGCAAATTTAAGGTGTGGATATGAAATAAAAAATTACTTTAAAAATTTGTATTAATATTTCCATTTTTAATTAAGATTAAACACCATTGATTGTGTCTGAAAAATTATGATTTAAAGCTAATCAAAGCCGCTAAGTAATAAGTTTTTTGGTTAGAGACATTAAAACTCCATGGACATTATGAAACAGCGAAATAAGTGAAAAATATTCATTAGCATTATGTCACACCCCTCTAGAAAAACACTCAGGGATATATAGCAAAATTTTTTTTACGATTTTTTTATGTAACAACAGTTGTGTGCTAAAAAAACAACGCTTTTTTCATTTTTCTTTGAGCTTTGCAAAAACCAATTCTTTAAACTGTTCTTTTTTGTTTTTTACAATTGAGGTAAACTCGTTCTACCTGGTTTGTCTTTGGTTTGTGCGAACAAAAAATGCATCTCAATTGGCTTATTAAACAGTAATGTTAATAACTCAACTATCAGCTTCGCTTCTTACCCCTGACCGTAGTTAAAACTCCTCCAGGCCGAATTGTTAGCAAGTAATATCTCCATCTGTTTGTCTCTTAAACAGCCAAATTTTTCTATTATTAGAGAGACCACTTTCTTATAGTTACAAAACTATAAAAAAAAAAAAAAATAAATAAAACTAAACTTTGTTTTTTTTAGTATTTTAGTGTCTCTTTCCCAGTCCCCTTTCCAGAAAAGAGCAATAAATTAACAATTATTATTTCAGTTAAAAATACTTTAATTTATAATTTCACAATAAAAACGATTCACATTAAGCTTTTAAGGTTTACCGTGCGTCATTGAATCCTTTAATTAAGCGGTCGTTATTATTTTGAGTTTGAGTGATTTCTTTTTATTGAATTATCTTCCCCTTTCATTAACGTCGTGTTAAAGTCAACCGCATATATTTTCAATTATGCTAAATCTGGAGAATATAGTGGGCTATTAAGAAAGTAGACTTATTGGTATGATATACTATATTCTTCAACATCACTGAAATTATTTATAGGAGCATTAACTTTTTGCAGAATCCATGGAATAGGTACAGGCAGGAACAGAGCCTTGAAAGTTTCTCTATACTTGCTCGCCCAGCCCCATGTCTGACATTGGATTTGTAGTATCACAGGATATAGGGGACCACAGGATATACGGAGAGGATATCTAGATCTGTACTGACAGCAAGGCCGCGATAAACGCCTTATCGGGTGTCTACGAGACATCCAGATTGGTCCGTGAGCGCCGGACATCTCTACATGAGATGGCGAGACATTCCAACGTGAAACTCGCTAGATCTGGAACTCGGCTGAGAGATCAGGAGATAGATGCACTGGAGAGAATCCCTCTAAACTGCTGTAGGCCTTTTTTTCAGCGGGAACTTTTGGGGCCCCGCAGACCAGATGGTCTGACGAGATCACCTGCATGGTTTCGAGGACATTATGGCCTCAGTATGATAGAAGTATATCTGTAAAGGTTTCCCCGAGGACAGTTGGTCATACTGCTAGCTGTTCGCACAGGGCACTGTGTTATCGGTACGGATGCTAGGAGACTGAATCTTCCATACCATGACTTATATAGAAGTTTTCAGCATGAGGAAGAAACGGTGGATCATTTGCTCTGCCTTTGTCCAGCTCTTTCTGGAAACAGAGCGGCCTGTTATATGGTTAGGATAAACTCGTTTATCCAGTGTTCGTGGTGGTTTGGCGATGGATCTTGATGGTAACATAGGGACCTGAATTGATTGTTTCCAGGCAACACAATGGGACCATTTATTACCCAAGCCAGTGCCACCTGACCTATCCTTCTCTTGACCTTCTCATGATTAACATGACGTTTTATTTAAATGTCCCATCACATATGCTCTCTAGCAAATTGTAATCGATTTTCTTTACGTTCATTCTACAGTGGCGATTTTAAGGGTTCCGTATAGAAAATGGAAAAATGTAACCCAATTATTTTCGCCACAATATCAGTCCGTCTGTCACAATAGAATATCCATTACATAACCATTATAACAACAAATAGGGTGTTTCGAAATTAACGTAATATTCATAAAACTATTGTTACTTTTTGAAAATTATGTGCGCTATAGCAACAAGTAGAAGTAATAAAACTTTTAATTTAATATTGACGTGATACTTATATGACCTTAGTTTTTCAACTGTAGTAGGCAGGTATTTAGAATTCACACAGAGTATGTACAAATATTTCCGCTATAAAAAAATTGCAAATACTAAATTTGAAAATTTATGGGTGTTTCCAAAGGGCCGTAAATTTGACGAATATGCCACTATCTTTGAAACAGTTTTAGGCAGCCGCTAATTCTTATCATCTGATCGAGATTTTAAGTGGAAGCAGTGAGGCAGTTAAAATTAATTTTTCTTCTTCAGCTCATGTTTTCGAATTTTTTTTTAACGAATTCAAATTTTTTCTATATAAACAGTTATCACAAACTTAAACAAAACTTTTAGCGTGGAGCATTGTTCATTTATTTTTTATTTGTGGTAGGCAGACACTTTTTAATACTCGTTTTGTTAAGTGTTATTATCAGTCATAGGAGGCAAATATTGGATGAAAGAGCGCGAATACTTTTTTATAATTGTATAAGCAATATTTAAAAAAAAATTCTCCTCTTAATTGGATATTATTTGGCTGACCAAGCGAAACGGATCCATTAAGCACTTTGCCAGGATAATTCTTCAGTTGCATTTATTTTTCTTTCTAAAATTTTTATAAAAACCAAAACATAATTTGTATTTTTAATTTTAAACTGAAGGAATGTTCTTCAAGTAATAGATGAACGAATTCGTTACAATATGTGACAAGCGAAAATATGCTTTTCTAAAATTATAAATATCTGTTACAACAAAGCTAAAAGCAATTTTTGTTGTTATCGGTTAAACTGTGTTTAATAAATAGAACTAAATAAAAGAAATATTAGATAACATATGTTGAGCATACGCCACCGCGTTCAAAGCGGTGTCTGCTTGTTTGTTAAAGAGATGATCATGAGTTCAAATCCTAACAGAACCTTTAAAGAGAAAATTTAATTTTTGGTATCAAGTAGCCACTGTGATCAAGTGTGTTAAAGGGTCTGGGTGGTAAACCGGGATCGTAAGACCAAATCTCCTCAAAGTCGCAGAACTTTATGGTGTAAGCGGCTATGCATATGAGTTAAAGCCTCATCGGAGCTACGTTACTTTCTTGAAGTGCTTGTTTAGTTAACAAGATGTCGAAAAGAGCAAGTGGTAAGAATGAAAAGTAAAAAGATTTTACGTTTACGAAAGCGATAAACGTAACAATATTTTCCTGTATTCCATTTTTCTCGCAGCTAATCTCTTTAATGGTATTTAATCACATAAAAAACAATTTGAAAAACTTGGTGGTTTTGCTTATTTACTTAAATAAAAGCCATGTCTGATTACAACCTCAAGAACGTTGAACTTGTTTGTGGCATTAGAAAAATGTCTCTTTCAGCATTGATGTAATGTTGATGAAAATGTGTTTGAAAATGATGCAACATTGATAAAATTCATTTGTACCACATGTGTATGTTACTTCTAATAATGATGGTCGTCTGATGTCTAAGCCTTGAACAATGCAGGATACATTCTAAAGAAATTTCTATATTGTGTTGTAATTGTTGTTGGTTTTAGCAAAATTATAAAATACATTTCGTTTTTTTGTTTTTGCATGCAGACAAAACTATTACAAAAATGTTTTTGTTAGCATCTTGTATTAGCTCTACAATTATATTTTAAGAACTTGTTTATTTTAAATTTAAATGTCGAATATTTTTCAATTTACAAAACAAATTTTTAACATTCGCTTTTAAAACATCTTAAGATATGAAGAAAAGAAAGGGTTGGTATGATTTCCTCTTGTGTACTTAATACTGGAGAGTCAATCTGCAAAATGTAAAAAAAAAACACAAAAATTTAAGTTAAAACAAAAATATATTTTTTATTCGAACGTAAGTGACTTCGGACATATGGCTGTAAGCGGCTGTTCTTGACGAAGCACATTTTATGAGTCTAAATTTTTACTCATAACGTTGACCTTCAAGGCATCAATTATTGTTGGTTTCTATCCATATAAAAAAGTAGTAAATAGTAAGTATGAAAAAGTGTTTCCAAAGTTGTACTCTGTTCCATATGTAAAGTCTGGAAAATATTTTGGAAAAAAAAAAATCGTGAAAATGACGAAAAATCGCCGCATCGAAAGCCTGGTACTACGTTCAGTTTTTCATGTTGAATGCTGTCAATTTACATTCATAAAAAAATTGTATGAAAAAGTCATGAAAAAATATTACCGAAATGAAATGAAATGTTTCTGGCAACATTTAAGAAAGCTGCGAAAAAAAGCACGTAAGCATTATTTTATGCGGAATTTTTCAAACAACAGCTGATCATATGTCTTTTGCTAACATTTTTAAAACAATGGAGTACACGTGAAAACAATTAAAATGTTTAATTCTTTCAAATCGCGATATAGACACAACATTTTAAAAGTCAAATTTTTTACATGAAAAATTTACGAAATGCTTCTGGCAACAAGTTTATTAACTGAAAAATGTTTCTGGCAACATTTTTTTTTTCCAACTGCGAAATAATATGGACTGCACTTATTTCGTACAGAATTGTAGCCAACAGCAAACAATGCTGCAAACCTAGGAGCAATTAAAACGAAATAACACCAGGTGGCTGCAATGGCGAATTCATTAGTTTTCGCAGCATATGCTAAATGTCAAAAACTATATAAAAAAATTTATACATATTTTTATATGGAGTTTGACATTTCGCGTTTACGTCGAAATTAATGAATTCACCATCGAGACCACCTGTATTATATCACCATGCTTTATCTTCTAAGACCTATGCTGTAAACACATTCAAGATAGCAGCTACCGACTGCAAAATTTCAAAGTTAGAATGCATGTGCTTATATGAGAATGATTATGTTGTTGACAGCAAGACAACAAGGCAGCAGGTTGTAGTCTGAGCTGAATTCGCCGCTGCAGTCAAATTTAACAAATGCTCTAAACCAAGGCGAATTAATTATATGGTGTTAGCGGTGGCGAATTCATTTATTTTCGCCTGTATTCTAACTGTCAAACTCCATATATAAAAAATTTATATAACTGTTATACAGATTTTTTGCTAGTTGAAGTACTTATATTAATTTCAATTGTCGTATAGGATATCTGTAAATACATAACACGATTGGTTTTAATAGATATCAAAAACTGTTGTTCTTAGTATTTTTTTATTTTAGTGGACAAGAAACTACGTGACACACTTATTATTATTCTGAGAAAAACTTCTTTATATTTTCAATCTTAAAGACAATCCAAACGAATTATTGTACTCCTTAAATAGCCTCTTACATAATAGTTAAAACATTTTTTTAATTATGAATCGAAGCTTCTTCTTTAAAAATCGCTTAAGTAACATCACTTAAATACAGTTAATTCGTATTTTTATTATGTAGCTGCTGCCGTCAAAAAAAAAATGTAGCTGCGTACAAGGCGACAAATGTTGCTAGCGTCATTTGCTGTCGTGTGTTCGTGTATCTTGCTGTGGCGATTGCGTTTAGAGCACTAGTACTCTGTTCGATTTTGCAAAAAATGTTGAGCAACATGCATTATTTCGCTTGGAAAATTTGACAGTGCCAATACAGCGATTTAGAAAATAATTAATGTTTTTATCGCCTTCAATTATACTATATTGTTTGGAAAAAATTTAAAATTTACTGAAGCCGAAGAGAGGAAACGCTTTTCTGCGTCTTGGTTTTTATATGGACTTTTGACAACAATTCGCACGAAATGATGAACAGAGTACTGTGCTTAATTGTGGAAGTAAGTAAATCTGCTAAACATGTATTCTTGTATTCTGTATTCTTTTTCTTGTATTTTGTACTTTCTATTTTTTTTAATTTCGGTTTTTCTAATATTTTTGTACGTTTTCGATTTTTATTTAATTTCCTTTTACACCCTTCAGCATATTTGGAAAATAGTTTGTCTAAATTTTTCATTTTGTTTGTCTTCAATTTTTCATATCTTTTTTTTCAACTTTCTTTTGTATTCCTGCAGGTTATATTATTATAAAAATTTAATGGTAGAAAAGAATTTCTTATGCCGGTTGTTTTTTCACTGTTCAATGGGAAATCTGCAGTATGGTACATGTCGTTATACACATATACTGAAAGGTGTATAAGATTCGGCAAAGACTAATATAGAACCCTTACTTGCTTATAAAATTTCTATCCATCGTATGTGCAAAAACAAACCTATTTAAACTAATAAATAATTTGATTGATTCATTCATTTAAATTTAAAAAAGGTTGCGCTTTACATCAAATATTTGTACAATCTGAACAAAACTTTTACATGAATAGATTTAAATCGCTGTTACTTTCATGCGTAGTGCAATTAGAGTCAACCGAAACAATAACAGACAACATCAGTAAATAAAAACTAAAATGTTTTGGGCATAAATAAATAAGGAATTGCTTCAACTTAATTCAGATTAAATTTACATAACAAACACCCAAATAGAATGAAAATATAAATTTAACTTTTTTTTTACAAATAAATATGTGGGCGCGAGTGTACATAACTATACGTCTCTTTAGCATTAAAGTATGTCAATGTGCATTTATTTATTTTGTTGTTGTTTGTGTTATAATAATTTTAAATTTAAATAACCCAAAATGTAAAACTTTTTGTGTTTATTTAAACGAAAAGTAACAAAGCTCTTTGTCCTTAATGTGGTAGGAACTTCATAAACTTTTCCCAAAATGCAAAAGAATGTAATCTTTTAAATATTGTGTTTCAATTTGATTGCAAGATTATTTCGTGTTAAAAATGTAATTTTAAAGTTAATAAAATAGAAATGTTATTTGTTGTTAGTTTAAGGATTAATTTACAAGATATCGTATCTAAGGTTTTTGTAAACCATTAAGAAAATATTTGTGAGTAAACTAAGGTTCATTTTTTTACAACTGGAAAGATTGCTATGAAAAGCATAAAGAATGTTTTGAAGAAATTAATGCGTTTAAAAAAGTAGAAAAATTTTTTTATCTGCTTCAAATATTTTTAGAAAAATCTTCACCCTGGATTCAAAATTACTAGATTCACATTCAAATCTCTTAAAAACCGGTTTGGGGTTGACTCCGTGGTAACAAAAGGGTCTGAATTTTTTAGTTACCCAATTCAAATCTATGTCGCAGTTAGTAGCCGTAGTATTTTTATTCAGTTACCAGTCAATTGTAGTGGAACTCAAAATGTGAATAGAACGCTTTAATAATCTCTGAACCTGGTAGTGCAACTAGCGTCAGTTTTAATCTCTCATATATAAAAGTACGAACGAAAATGCTTCACTTCTAATGTTAAATTCCACGCACGTTTTTGTCTACTAAATAACATCACTAGGAGACAATTCATTTGTGAACGACTGGCCTGTGAATTATACAAGGTTTTTGTTGACAAATAGTTTTCAAATGCGAAGAAGTACCTGCAGAAGCTTAAAACTGTCACATTTTTTGTATGGGAGAGATGAGACGAGAGTCTGCCAAGCCTTGCCAAAATGCACGAGTCAACCCCTTTCTGTTTGTCTAATTTATAAGGGTTACTTCTTGACATTTATGATCAATACACTCTGGTAATTATAAAAGGTGTTGAGCATAAACTCCGCTGTCAAATTATCTAGATTGAATTTATAAAATCAATCATCTTTTCATGCAACTTAAAGGCGTAAAATATATTTAACGATGAGGCTCTTTTTTCGGGCTTATCAATAAATAAAATTATCGCATATTGAGTGAAACTAATCCGCAACAGACCCTACAGCCTCTATTACATCTGGAAAAGGATACTGTTGGGTGCGGTTTACACGCTGGTGGAATCACTGGAGCTTATTTTTTCTAAACCGAAGTCGCATCGTTATCGTACCATGACAATTATCCGGATGTGATAAAATTTCAATAGGATGCCACCATGTATCGTAAGGCCACTAAAACCATGGACTTATTTGAATAAAAATTTCATGATAAGTTGATTTTGATACGAGATCTTGCGATTATTTCCAGTAGGGTCACAGGCAGTGACTGTTTTATTTTAAAAACCAACAACAAAGGATGCCTTGATGGCCTTGATGATCCCTTGAATATTGTCATAGCATACGGTGAGTAATGCTTGAGAAAGTGTTTTAAAATTTGACATCTAGAATGCGCTTCATCAAAAACAGCCGTAGGGGTATCATTTTGAAACTTAATGCCACGACTTGATCTTTTGAAAAAAAAAAAAACTATTTTTTATACCCTTCAAGGGTATAACTAAGTTTGTCATTCCATGTGTAATTTCTACAATATTCATTTCCGACCCCATAAAATGTATATGTTCTGACTTCTTATGCATAGCGAAGTCGATTGAGCGATGTCCGTCTGTCCGTTTGTTTTAGTGTTGAAATCAAGTTTGCCGAGGCAAATTTGATTTCACAAAAAAAAAAAAAAATAAAAAAAAAAATAAATAGTGTTATTTAAAACCAGCATTATCGGGCCTTGTCTTTCGAGACAGCAGGCAACACGCCTACCTCTAATTTTTTCATGTCATATGGAACAATAAAGCAACTCCGATCAAAAAAATAAATATGTAGGGCGATAGAAAATTAATAAGTAAGAAAAAACCTCACGTGAACAAATTGGCGCTCGCCCATATTTTCCGAGTTACGGGGCTCTGAAATTTTCAAATTTTTTTAAAATATCAATATGGGTATCATTTTAAAGCTTTTGAAGAGATCTTAAAGTTTTTTAAAAATGTTTAACCCATTAAGAGCCGATATCATTTGTATGTAAAATTATACACTTTTTTTAATTCTGTGTCACTCTAATATTTGCTTTTTTCATTGGAGGATCTTCACTAAACTAGATTTTTATAGAAGGTGAAGAGTATATAAGATTCGGCATAGCCGATTTTAGCACTCTTACTTGTTTTGAATTAAAATTAAATGTTTTGTTAAACATATTTTGAACAATTAAAGTTCTACCGGGCTTTAAAAACATCATTTGCATATTTAAATTGCTATCTTAAAATTTAGTGAACAATAAAGTCAAGTTATCGCTTATAATAGTGAGTGTAACATTAATATAGTATCTGGCTTCTTCACCCATATGAAGGCACAAATTTGTGTGTATTTTCCAAACAGTTTATTTCAATAATATATTGCTCACACACGTCATATAAAAGGTTCCCTGACATTCATTACAAAGGAATTAAGTGCAATTTCCAATATCGTTATCATTTTCATTATCAACATTTGGCTAAAATTGTCATTTGGCTAAAATCATTATTGGCAGGGCTGTCAGTTGCAATGCAAAACATGATAATGCTTTTGAACCAGATAATACTACTTAAACCAATGTTAACGTCGCATGAAAAGCCAACCAACCTATGAATTAATTTATTATAATATGAGTATATAAGTCTGCTAAAATTTTCATAGTGTTAATTGAAAATGTTTAATAACAACATTTATTTGCAATTAGCAATAAATTTGTTTCTGCCTTTCATAATTTACTGCTGATCCTGTTGCTAAAGGAAACAATCGAAAAACCCACAAACACTACCACTAATTTAAACTAAAATCAGTCTAATAAAACCACCCATTAACACTTATCTTAAGGCTAGACAGACAATAATAATTTATTATTTGTATAAATAATTTCTGACTGCACACAACTACTCGTATATTATTTTATACATATATATTTTTAATGTTGCATATTTTAAGGCATAAATAATTTTCATTTTAGCCTTGAGCTTTAGATATTTTGTAAACAAGCCAATAAGCTTTATTCAAATACTCATACAAACATTATTATTGGCAATAGTTTTAGCTGGCTTTAATCTATTTGCATTTGCCACAAATGCTCATTATATTTTTATTTTCAAGCAACATATGCCTTTGTGGGTGTATGTGTGTGTGTGTGTGTGTGTGTGCATTTCTTACTGACTTTATGCATGATTTGTGTACTGTGTAGTTGTTAAGCTCCTTAAAGTATGCAATACAAACTCATAACATATGCAAAGCATATTTATTTTAACAAACTACTTGATAATATTTATGGCCTTTTTTTCTCTTATATATTTTTTTTATATGTCGGCTTTATTTCTCTACCAGTTTTTCAGTTTATTCTGTTTGCTGTTGCATTTCCCTTTTTGTACTTTGAGTGTGAATCAATATTTAATGCCACAGTTGATCTTCGGCAGAAGGAGGATGGTGTAGATAAGATTTACATTAGTGTCACAGATTACTTGCTATTATATTCAAATACATTTAAACGAAGCGCAGACTAGTACTTTACATATAAATTAAATGGATTTTTTTTCTTCTTAAGTTTTACATCGATTTTGTTGTTTTCTTTTATTTCTTTATCGATGTGATACTTTTGTTAAAGTATTTTTTTTTTTCAAGCTCGTTGCAAAATGTTGAATGCATTTACAATGCAAAACTTTGAACTTTAAACAGTTGATGGAAATTATAGTCGATAATATATTTTTTTATAAATTATAAAATAAAGTGAGTAAACGGATGTGTGTGAAGATAAATACGTCAAGTTAAATACGTCTTTTAAAAAATATAGCATGCGATAATTTTTTTCTCCCATATATACGATACAATTTGTATAATAAATTCAGAACTTTTTTAACGAATATGACTACAGCTACAAAACCCTGCGATCTCGGAGAATCAAACCTATTGGGAAATCAAGGGCACATATAAAGATATTAAACTGTAAACGCAGTTTATTCAAATTGAATTTGAGAAATTTTTTATAAGACGCGAAAAAGTGACTTAGTGCAATTTTCTCATATACGATGAGTTCTGTGAGGGATTTTGTCAATGTGGCCGAACCCTTCGATCTCGTGGAATTACACCTATTGGGAAATCAAGAGCACATATAGAGCTTTTAATCTGTAAACACAGTTTATTCAAATTGAATTTGAGAAATTTTTTATAAGACGCGGAAAATTGACTTAGTGCAATTTTCTCATATACGATGAGTTCTGTGAGTCAAGAGCACGCGTCTTTCTCAATTTTAATAAACTGTGTTTACAGTTTAATATCTTTATATGTGCCCTTGATTTCCCAATAGATTTGATTCTCCGAGATCGTAGGGTTTTGTAGCTGTAATCGTATTCGTTAAAAAGCCCGGAATTTGCTATACAAATTGTAGTGTATGTATGGGAGAAAAAAATTATCGCATGCTACATTTTTTTTAAAAACGTATTTGACTTGACGTATTTATCTTCAAACACATATAGTAAACGGCTGAAATTTCTTAAAACGGTAAGAAATGTTGTGGGGCAGAGAATTATATATAGAGAATTATAATTAAAATAAAAGTAAATTTTATAAAAAATGTTTTTCCAAGTCAACTGCATTTTTTCAAAAATAATTCGTATGTTCTTCTTCACTAGCTTCCTTTCCTTACATGTTTCCACTTCTATTTTGTTAATTTTTTTTTCGACACCAGATTTATTCTGGCAAACTTTACTGCAGGATATGCCACTATAATGCTGTGTCTCCGCATATGAATATTATTATAACTGTTTGTCTATGTATGAAACAAGGATTTAATTCTCACGGAAATTCAAAAGGTCGTATGTGTGTGTGTGTGTATTTTGCGTTTGGTGATTACCGAGCACCGAGTCAATTGTATTATTTGCCAATTCATTGAATTTTACGTTTTTTGTGTTTTTTTTTGTTTGTTTGCAATCCATTTAATGTTTTGACTAGAGAGAGAATCCTCTTGCCTGTCTGCTTGGTTGGATTTTTAACACTTTAGTAACAGCGAGTATGTAGTTGAATAAATCTTCTGCATTTTTCTCTTGTTCTTGTTCGTTTTATTGCATAGTTTATAATGATAAGCACACAGCCAGGATTAAAATTATGGGTGTAGAATACAAGTCGTTGCACTCTTTGTTCTTTGCGCTCAAACGACTAAATATTGTTTGCACTTCAGGAACAATTAATGTGGTTTTATGAATTTGAAATTTAAAGGATAGCTGTAGTTGATTGTGTGTGTGTGTGTGTGTAAACGTGAATAAATAGAGTCGTTTATTGTCTTGTTGCCAACGTCGATGTTGCTTGCGCCAATTGAGCAATTGCATAAATAGATATGGAAGTGAAGGCTTATTATTTTCTTAAATTTATTAAGTAGATGCATGTGGAACTGTGCTTGTTTTGTGTTTTTGATGGTTACATTAAAAAAATTAGACTTTAGTATTATTTTAAAAATATTAATCAATATTTAACCGTTAAGAGTTTCGTTTCGTAATATTTTCGCTAAATAAAATAAAATTAAAGCAGTAATATGAGTTTTTTGACTTTTTGGTACGGTTAACTTCTTGAAATCGATGTCCTTTTTTAATTAAAAAAAAATTGACCAGGTATCAGTTATTGTATTTTATTAATACGCACTAACTACCGATTTATGAAAAACACAAAAATTGAAGAAACGGTTAGATGAAAACTTTGCGAATGGTTTTAAGTTATGCTTAGGTTCGTATTTGTAATTCTAATTTTTTTTAGAAAAAAATATTCTAAAATGGTTGCGGTGTTTATTTTACCCATTCTTGAAAGTGTTTTTTGTTGTGGGTGTATTTAAAACAAAGAGCCTAAAAACGAGTCTCAAAAATATCGCAATCAGAATTTTAAAGGCCCAACTATAATGTGCATACACTAGCTTATGCCAACTTATACAACTGTGCAAATACATTGAATTATATGTGGTAAACTATAATGTGAATAAGATAACTTTTCGTCAAGTTTCGTTAAATTTCATTTCTTTATGCAAGGTACGAAACTGATCGCACTTTCCGTACGGAAACAGCTGATTGTGCTTTGGTTTATACATTAATAAAGAAATTTTCTAATTAAGACCTAAATTGTTAAATTTTTTAGTTTTTAATTCAATAAAAAATGTAGAAAAAACAACATTTTTCTTTATGGCAAATTTTTTACAATTATAATATATTTAAATTAAATTTGTATTTATACACTCATATGTATACCATATAAACGATGAACATCGTTGCATTTTTTAGTACGGTTGGCCACAAACACAAAACAGAAAATAATTTGTAATAATTTTTTTTTTACATTTTCTTAGAACATAAACCAAAATATGTAAATGTGTATGTGAATGTTATTAAATATATAAAATATTTTCTTAAAGCCTTTGCGTTTTAAAGTTTTGTTGATTTATATAGAAATTATTTTTGGCAAAAGTACATAAATGTGCAACTGTGGCAAATAAGTTACTAAATTTTTTATAAGTACATTGTAGTCACATAAATTTCTTTGATAAGTTACCTAAGCATTTGACAGGCTTTTCGTTGAGTTTTTGACATAAGCTAAAGCTAGCTTATGCACATTATAGTTGGGCCTTAAGTATTTTCTATACTCGCACGGGAGAATTTTTTAATTCTCTTTATTTGTAAGCAGCGTTGCCACATTTTTACCCTATTAAAGTTTTTTGCTACCGTTTTATGAAATTCTGAATTGTATGCAGATCTATTTATAAACAATAAAAAATACAAAATTTGATTAAATCTATTGCTTAAACATTATAAGCAGAAAAACAGACAACAACCGTTTTCATACGTATGAAATACAACACATATTTAATGAATAAAATGCAATAAAAACCGCTCAAAGTCACAGCTTTTGGGCACTATTTAAAGCAGGTGTACTTATGTTGTTGCTGTTTTTTATGTACAAATATTTTCAGTTTATGCGCCTTGTTGTCATAAACGTGCTACTAACGGTTATTAAGGAAAACAAAATGATAAAAAATAAAATAAATCTATTTTTCGAATCCGTGAGTAAAAGGAAAATTACTTAATTTTTTTAGTTTTAAACAAAACTGTATATACGCAGATGTTATATTGCATTGACTGTATGTCATTAGACCTCATAAATAATAAATTGCAATAAAGTTTTTAGTTAACATATTTTATTTTGTTCAATATAATTATTGCTTTAATACCTATTTATTAATTTTAAAAATCTATTTGCTTAACGAATAGAATTTTTAAATTTCTCTCCTGTGTGACTCAAAAGAAAACTCTAACAAAAACGTAATATAATAAACAATGAACTATTCTTGAATTATTAGTGAACTTTTGTTGTGTTTTTAATAAACGAAAATATGGCGAATTTTACGGGTTCTATTAAATTTATTTTCTGTTATATATTCAGCCCAATTATGAATATTCTCACGAAATTTCTTTCCCACGGAAAAAATTTTTCTCGAGAAAAGATTTCTCCAATTATGAATTACGTGGAATAAAATTATAAAAAAGTGCCATCATCGTAATTTGGAGGGAGTTTTTTTTTTTTTGTTTATTTTAATATAATTTTTATTTTATAATTTAGAATATGTACTTTTTTCCCCGGAATTTTTTCACTTTCCGCAGTCAATCAAAAGGGGAAAAATTTATAATTGGTGAAAAGGGAAAGGTGAAAGAACTCGCACGGAATTTTTGTTTATAATTGGGCTGATTAAATAAAATTTCATAATTTCAAAGAAGTATGTATGTTAGCTAATTTAGACAATGGCGACTTTTGATATTGTGTTTGATTTAATAATTCTGATCTGATAACTCTGTTTTTCTCACACTACACACGTTAAAATCTCTTTCTTGGTGTTTGTTGTGAGTATGAGTACGAATAAAGTAAAGCCAGCATCGCAAACATTTTACTTGAGCATGCTAGACACTTATACTCAGATGGAATGGGTATAGTAAATACTCGCACAAAAGAAATACGGTGGCGATCACACCGCAACCGCATTTAAGATGAGTATATTTAGAGTATTAAAAATAGACGTACAGTACTTGAAGTGCACCGATATGATTAATAATAAAAACGATGAAGCGGAAAAAAATTTTATTAAATTTTCCTAAAACTTTCATTTATGTTTTCCCTGCTATTTTAAAATTAATAAATTGTTAAAAAATAATTTTCTTTCTTAAAAAAAAATATCACTGAAAATACGAACTTAGGCCTTACTTATAATTTTTTATTTGAATTTATGTTAATTTTCACTTATTTTTTTTATGGCTTAACTAAAAGACAGTGAGTGATAGTCAATATTAAGCCGGAATTAAATTCCATTAAGTTTTCTCATGAATTTTGAACAAAATACGTAAAATATTAAATATTGAGTTGTTATACACTTCACTTGAAAAAATCATTTTATTGTTTTCTACTTAACCTCAGTTGTTTCGATTAACAGCTCTTTGTTTATTTAGTGTAAACGTTATTGAACTCTGTGCACTTAAATGCATTTATCATGTTAAGTATCTTTCAGAAAACTTTATTTAGTCAATAGTACTCACAAAAGTGTGTCCTAAACAAACTTTTAGATATTTGCAACTTGGCTGCAATTTGTTATTGTTGTTGCTAAAAGGTTTTTCTTTTATTATATTATAACAATAACAACAATGCCAGTCAATATGTAGAAAAAAAAAACATATCAGAAATTCACTGTGAAATTCAATGGAATTGAAATGAAAAGAAAAAAATTATAAAAAAAAAATATTTGTAACTTGTCGAAAAAAGGATAAATTTAAAGGAATGAATTAAGGCACAATAATATATCACAGGAGTAAAGAAAAAGTTTCGTATTTTCGCTACGCTTATTTGTTAAAATTATTTCTTCACTTATTTGTAAATTTAAATATCGATTGTAAATTGCATTATTAATGTATTGCAATAAATAGACTTTGGTTAAAATCTTTATAGTAACTAAAAAATTGCTAAAATAATTCCCTTACTACTCTTCTTCATACCCCCATACTTCTGAATGACATTTTCTTAAATATATTTTCTTTTTTCTATAAAATAGTTTAAAAATACATAAGAGTGAGGGAGATATAAATACATTTAGCGAACAATGAACTAAAACAAATCTTTGGCGGCACGCACATATGGTATTATTGCAATTTGTGTGAATGTTGCATGTGTCAATATAAACGCAAAACGTACATGCAGGTGCAATACTGTAAAACTTTACAAGATTATAAAAAAATACAGTTTGTCCACAAACACTTTATACAGAAAAATTTTTTTGCAATCTAAATAAAACTTTTTATTTTAAAACATAATTTCTTGTTCATATAATTATTAATAAATCAATAAATCAATTTATGAAAATAAAAATTAAATGATACACTTTGGTAACGCCAAAACTCCAGAACGGACGCACTGCAGTATCTAATGTTTCTTCCATTTTCATTTGAATTTTTTTGCAAATGTCAAATGATTTTTCTTTACAAACTAAAAGTCTATTTATTTTTCCAATACATACATCTACAGGGTGCCCGCCAGAAAGGCATACTACTTTGTTTTGCCACCATTTTGGTAAACATAAGTGTTGATAGTTCATGTTTGGCAGTCGTGAAGTAGACACGTGTTAAATTTATTATGAAAAAATATTCGATAAACCAACGTGTTTTAATCGCTTAAACACTTTATCAAAAGAAATCATCGATTACTATGAAGTGAATTTTTTGGAAGAAACAACTTGCCAAATAGTGCGTTTTATTAATCGTATAGCGAAGGATTTCGAAGAAGGATCTTACTTTGAAAATGAAAACGGCGTAACGGTAACTGTGAATGGGAAACGATATCGCGATATGATTAAAAAATGTTTAACGCAACATCTTTTGAATACTCAATAAAACGCAATATTTTTTGTGTTAATATATTTCTATAATTTTAATTATTTTCAATGTCTGCATTTAATCTTGTCATACTGTATGTATATTTTTTAGTTGTTATTTAGTTTAGTTTGCCTCCGACAAACAGCAATACACACAATACAATTGAAAGTGTTCACTAAAGCAATGTGTTTTTAAAGAGAAATAAAGCTGTTTCGAATGCATTTATATTTCAAGTGTGAGTACGTGTTCCAGAAGGTAAAATTCAATCCAATCAACGGTTTTAACATTTATAATTGTGTGTGTGTTTTTTTTATTGCAACTTTAAATAATTAGTAAAAAGGATTGGTGTTTAATTTATTTTCAGTAATAGTGGTTTACAAGAAAAATTTAATATTTTTTTATTGGAAAATAAAAATCAAATTAAGTGAATAAGAGTGCCTCATTTAACTGTTCTTCATCAAAGCAAAAGTACAATTTCTGTTAGCTTACGATTTTGGGGGAATTTAATTAAAGACACGGGAATATTTTTTTTTCATTTAATTTTTATAAAAAACTTCGTGGTATTTTTAATTATTTGCCGATATTGATTATTGAGGGTCAAACCACGTCTCGATGGCCATTTCGTTACTGCTTACTTAACTCTTCAGGAAACTTCTGAGAAACATTTTAAATAAACTAAAAATTTTTGTCCAAACAATAAAGTAAAAACAAAAATCAAAGTTTAAGCAAAAACAACAACAACCAACAGTAATTCTATTTTTCTTTATCCACTGTATACGGCTGACTTTTTTTCGGCTCTTTTACACAGTTGAAAGAGGATGAAAAATGAAATACCAAAAAGCACTACGATAATTTATTTCTATGCACAGGCACTTTGCAAATAATTTAAATAAAGACACGGGAATATTTTTCGTGTTATTTTTAAATTGTCCCGATTTAATTAAGAATTATATTTTGATTTTTTAATCATTCTGAGTGTGAAAATATAAAGTGACCGCTCAGTGGTCTGTGGCTTCTCCAAAAGAACTATTGTTCATTGGGCCTTCCAAAGCAAAATCTTGATAAAGGGTATAAAAATAAAGCTCAGCATTTTACGACACATGGCTTATGTGGATAATTTATTCAAGGAACAGGTTTACAGATGTGTATACAACCTCTTCGTTCCACTTTGCATGAAAGTTATCCCAACTGAGAGGCTTGGGAACTTCTAGCGATTTTTAATTGGTGCAATTTTGTATTATGCTTTCTGTTACGCAATTATTTATTGCAGAAATTTTTTGACTAGAGACAAAATTGCATTTTTTTTTTAAATTAAGATTGTAAGACATAAAGTGTTTATTGCATATAGATATTTAGTTTGAGCTTTGGAAATTAGGCGCACTAAAAGTTCCATCTTTAAAATCTACACGCTGTATTAACTGCCATTTTTATAAAAAAAAAAAACTAAAAAAGAAATATTACAAATGTATGCGAACGGTTTCTAAGGAAAACAGGAAAATTTAGACACCAGCAAAATGTAGTTAAGCATTTTCTGTATCGCTACATCCGTCGTCGGCATTCTTCGCATCTATTCAGTTTAGGTTGTGTACATGCGAAGAATACAATTTTTAAAAGTTGTGCGATAAAAGATCTGTGTAAATTTTCAAATTTCAAATTGCATAAAAACCACATGTAGGCGCATTTACATAAGAACTCGTGTTGTACAGTTGAGCAATGAAAAAACCTTAAAAAAATTTGCTAATGTGTAATTTTTCTAATTAAAGCAAATTTAGCTTCCTTTGCATTTTTAATATGGCGCATCCTTGGCCCAGAGGGATAATAATAATCGGAATTCAATAGTTTTTATGGAAGGTACTACACCCATTATATCAATGTCATCCATTTTTGAACGGAAGACGTAACTTAGCTAGTTGTTATTGTTGTTATTTTGCAATATTGAATTTATATATATTTATTGCAAACCAGTTGAGGTAAAATTCTAGATAAATATTTTTTCATATGGGAGGTGGCACCCACTCCTGCTTCATTATTTTTTTTTTTTTAGTTATTCTTCTCATAAAAACTGTCCTCAGATTATAAAGGATACTAGAGAAAAAATATTACAAAAATCAGTCCTCGCCATTCTTAAGTAATGACGCCACAAACAAACATAATTTTTATAAATATTTATAAATTTTATTTCTCCTATAGAAATATCAATAAAACGCACAAAAATACTTCAAATATAAAAAAGTCTTCAATCGAATTTTTAACTCGACCTACATCAAATCCAAAGGACAAAAGAAAATATTGACAATAAAAAGTTTAAGGTTATAAATATATTTTGATCCTAAAATTGTATATTGTTAACAGGACAACAAAATTAATAATAAAGCTTAAATTTAATATTTTATTTATAGATTTTTTACACATTTTCATTGTTGCAAAAACTTCTCCTTCTTCTTACATCTCTCTTTCCACTACTTTTGCAACTTGCACAATAACATAGAAAATTGGGTTAAATAAACAATTTAACAATGATATTGACAATAATAATGATTATAGAAAGTAATGCAAGTGGCGAGTTTTCTAGAAAAAACTTTAAATAAAAACTGGAAAATTTGTGCGCCCCAAAAAAAAATAAAAAATATTTTTAAAAATGTGCGGCTGTGGGTTTGTGCATGTAATCTATACAATACATTGTATTTGTATACTTTACTTGAATTGTAATTTATTTTGTATTTATAGCCTGATAAATTTTGGGTTTTATTTTACAAAATATTTATGTGCTGTTTTTGTATTACAGGCGATCAACTCGTCTGAAAAATTTATATGAAAAGCCCTCAGTTTTTTGAGTTATTTCCATATGAATTATTCAGAGGAGTTGATCGCCTGTAATATAGAAACAGCCATTAGTCTTTTTATTTTTTAAGCTTTTTCATTTTTTAGAGTATTTTTAAAAACGTTTTATCCATTTTATGTTGTAAGTAAATTTTTTTTAACTAGGAATTGCATAACAATAATTAACAGTAATAACATGTTTTTATTTAACATGATGTTAAACCACAAAATCCATAATTAATTCAATCGTTTACAAGAAAAAGAAGAAGAAAATATTTTTATATACCATCAATAATAGTTGATTGTACCAGATAAGTTTTACAATGATTTTATTGAAGTATAAATATGATCAGTTGCAAGGATATTGTGCTTTTACCACTAAAATAACGTAACCAACATATTTTTCAAAACTAAGTTTTTGATGTTAAATTGTTCTGTAAGTAACAACGAAAATACGAGCCCCAAAACCTTAAATTTAAACGTAATCCACATACGAATAAATAACTGACCGCAAAATAACATAAATCACATAAAACAATGAGAGAGCTGCAATATAATTAGAAAAATATAAAGTTTAAAATGAAAAAATATACAAATAACAATGCAATCAACATAAAAAATTACAAATTTTATAACGTATGTGATAATATTTTATTTAGTTTAATATTGTTATAAAAGACTTAATATCTATTTCTTCTTGAAATCTTTCACTTTCTTTTCCAGGATTTGCACCTTTTCAATAATTTTCTTAACAGCTTGATTTTCCAAAACATTTTTGACGTCTAAAGCTAATTCTCTATTCCTAAATAGTGAAAACTGTCTGATGAAACACTTAGGATTACAATTTTGTACGTTTTTCTAAGCACAGCTTCTAGAAATAGCGAAACATTCAAGCTTTCCTGAGAAAAAATTGAAAACAAGTTTTTGGCACAACTACTTGTTGTTTTGTTCTGTATAAACCCTTTTTTTAACTTTTATTTCAAAGACTGAATTGAATATTCGCAATCTTTTGCCGGTCGGTTAATTTTTTCACGTTTTTTTCTTTTTAAGTAAAGTTTAAGTCGATTTACATTTTCTTCACAAATTCAAATTTTTTGAAGGATTTTCGTTACACAGTCCTCTATTTTCACTCACAGTAATGAATGTTTTTAATTTGTTTTGAAAATATTTATTTTAATATTTTTGCTTGTCTTGAGCTTGCTAATTTATGGCTTTTGAAGCAATTTGCCGTGATTTTCAACATGTTCCTTCAGGGCCCACTCATTCCACTAGCACCTTTGTACAACTTCATTTAAGAAATGTGTATTATTTAATACTTCACCATATAGCAAACAATTCAAACAATTTCTGTGTTTTAAGAAGAAAATGCAAAGTTCTTGAAAAATTCCACAATATTATTGATTTCCAAAATTTCAACTACTACTGGTATTTAAAATTGTGTTACTTCACTCAATGTCAAAAAATTCCATCAGTATTTTGAAAAAGATCGCTGTTTTTATATACAAACATCAATAATCAACAAAAAACATGTTTAACAAAATTTTAAAATTACCTTTTAATTTTATTTTATTTAATTTTTGAAAATGTCGCTTTTTAAACACTCAAGAAAACCGAGGTATACTTATATAAATGTTTCAAATTTGAATTTATTTGAAAATTGTTATAATAATTAAAAATAAAATAGATAAAAATTAATATGAAATTCTTCAAGTCAAATCAATCTACAAATGAACTAGTTAAGGTGTTAGTACTTTTCTGTATATATTCTATCACCTTTTGAACTTGTGCTTGCTGGTACGCAGCAGGATAGATAACAAAATTCTGCATCGTATAGTGAATTTTCAAGGCTTTTGCTTGAGATTTGTCATTTTGGGACACTGTTAAATTCAAAAAAAGTTGGAAAAATCGCGTACGTTTTTGTTGACTTTATACGATTTGAGAGGTTTGCTATATATTTTCTTGTGGCTAAACGAATAAAGATTTTGTATTGATTTTCTTTCCTCTGAAACGGTATATTTGTCGCTACTTATATTTATTTTTAGAAAAATTTAGTTTAAATTATTATGATAAAAAAATTCCCTTCGAAATTAAAAAAAGGATCTTTTTATGAAATTTTTTGTAAAAAAAAAAGTGAAAAGATCCTTAAAATGTTAAATATCACTATAAAATCTGCGATCTCAACTTTTATACTATGAAAAAAAAGTTGCGCGTTTTTGAAGGTCTTTGAAGAATTAGACAACGAAGGACCATGGCACTCATTATCGCCTTAGTGCAAAGAAGATTTTTTTTTAAATAAATTAATTGTAAAAATTTTAAATAAAATTTACCGTTACAATCATAAATAAGTTATATTGTGCATAAATTAATTATTTTCAGATAAATAAAATACTATAAAGTATTATATTATAAAAATATCGTTTTAATAATATTCTTGAGAGGTGGGGATTGGTAAGGCATTGGAAAGATAAATTATAAATTTTTTTAGCAAATTTAAAAAAGAATTCACAGGGACGTTTATGGAGCCGGGATTAGAGGGATAGCTCCTCCTGCCTATGTTAATTAATTTCTATGGTTTTTTCAAATAATATTTTACAAATAATATTTTACTTCACCGCCCACAAAAAGGGGCGTGGACAATTGCATTTTAGAATCCCTTAAGTCCAACTTTAAGTTTTTAAACATTCCTTGACATTAAAAGTTATAATTGCTAAACAAAATGATTTGAAAATTAAAAAAAAAACTTGCATATTTTAGAGGTAGGATTAGTTCTTCTCCTTAGTGCTATTTTTCTTGTTTTCTAGTTTTAAAAGCCTATGACCCTAACAGATTTTTCTGTGAGTAAATTCAGTTAATTTTTAGAGCGACTAAAGCTAAAAAAATTAATATCCAGCTAGATTGGTAAAATACCCCTATGTGTTCCGCAAAGAGATTACTGAAGAGGTTAAAACAAAATTTCTTTGAAATATAAAGGATTTTTGCTATCTTTTTACCTAAAATTCAAATACCTGTTTACACTAGATATTTATATTTTATGCTATTATACCATCTTTAAGTTTTAATATGTCGAAATACTTTTGTTAAATCTGATAAAAAGTAAATACGATATTTAATTTAATTTCAAATTGATTTGAAGATAATAAATAAATTAAAAAAAAATATCAAATGATTAAAAATTAGTCAAAATTTTATCAGTATATTTTTATTGTTAGTTTCTAGTTTTAGTTGCTCTTCTGTGGAATTTTATCTTTTATAAATAATTAAAAGTTTTTCATAAAATTCGGTAAATACCTTAAATGCAAATAAAAATCATATCAAAAAGCATTGCAGTTTTGTCATGGCAACATCTTTTTAATTTTAATGTCTAATATAGATTAAATTATAATATAAAACAAGGAAAAGGAAATAAAAATGTTTTTGTTGCCAAGTTTTATTAGTTTTTGGGCCATGCAATTTTGTTGCGCTCCTACAACAAACAGTTATAGTTCCGTTGCCAGGTTTTTAAGTTTCTACTTGAAAGAGTCCTGTCTCTTTTACTTTGTTAACAATTTAAACAAAGTTGCCAACATTATTAACAATTCTGTTTACAAAAAAAAGTAGAGGCAATTTATTTTATTGCATGTGTTATTTTTTATTTTAGACTGCGACAAAATAAATACAAATAAATTCTGATTTGAACACACAACATTTGGTGTTACACTCAACTGTTCATTGACTTGTTACAATGCTGTTCATTGACTTGTTATAAAACAATTGTTAAAATTGCATTTTTTTTTTTGGCTTTTTCTTTTATTTTTAATTTTCTGGCTAAAAAATACTCACGGAAAATTTGTTGCAGAAAACTAAATACAACCACCGCCTAAATACGTTTAAATATCTAATAGGAAAAACAAAAACAATAGTGTTTGGTTGCCCCCAACTGTGCTTCTCCACTGCCATCAACTACCTGTATGAAAAAAGACAAAGAATATACAAAAACTATTTATGACCAAAAACGAGGAAGAACAGCCTAAATCTATGGTGAAGAACATAAGCCTTAAACCCCAACAACCACAAACCGACTTACCTCGACATTAACAATAAACTAAAAAACCCTGCCATGTAGATGTGTGCTACTGTTGCTGCCGCCTGAAACCCTCATGCAGGCAACAATATGCCGGCAACAAGCATTAAAATAGAAAAGCTTAAAACAAAGACAATAAGGAACCACAAAAACCAACTCAAACACATTTCTAGACGTACAAGCATAATTATATTTAAACACATACCAACACAGTAATTATGATTGTTTTTTGGTCAATAAGAGGATTTAATTTTTCCTGTTGAATTTTTCTTTGTAGAGAATTAACGTTCTGTAACCAAAAAATGTTAAAAATTTAACCTTTTGAATCTCGCTCAATGTCTGTCCATCTGTGATATCTGTAAAACCGTAATACTTTCAGATACAGGAAATTTCACACAAAAGGGCGCAAAAACAACAAATAATAAAAAGAAATATAAAATCAAAATGTTCCCATGAGGACGTAAGTTTTATGTATATCTCCTTAGGTTTTGGAACACTGTACGCGGACCTTTAAAATTAGTATGCAGTACTAAGTCCGCCATAGCGTAACCAACAAATTAAATTGAAAGTAAGCATTAAAACTCGCATTAAATGCTAAACCGAAAACCCAAATAAAAAAAAGTACTACGAGGGCTGCTATATATATTTCTGGCCTGGCAACACTGAGTGCTGCCAAGTGCAACCTGACATTTCCATTGGAAAGTTTATCATTTTTAAGCAAAATCGTACTCAAAACGTTTTGACGTACGACCATTATTTGTGTTGTTTACAGTGACTTGAAAAAATTAATATAGAAAAAAATGGAATTAACTCGTGAACATTTTCGTGCCATCATTTTTCACAACTTCCGACGTGGATTATCACGACAAGAGTGCATTGATGAACTTAAATCTTTGTATGGCGATGAAGCACCATCCTAAGGCACTGTGAAAAATTGGTATAATGAATTTAATCGTGGCCGAAGCTCGCTCAAAAACGAATTTCGTGAAGGTCGTCCAAAAACGGCTGTTGTGCCAGAGAACATTGATGCCGTGCGTGAACTCATAATGCAAGATCGACATGCGACATACCGAGAGATAGAGACATCCTTGGACATTTCTTCCACCAGCATACATTCGATACTGCATGAACACCTGGCCGTAAAAAAGGTTTGATCTCGTTGGATCCCGCGCAATTTGAAAGTCGCTCAAATAAAGGCTCGTGTCGATTGGTGCAAAGAAATGTTGCAATAATACGATTGCAGTGCTTCAAAAGACGTTTATAAGATCGTCACAGGTGACGAATCATGGATCTATGCGTCTGAGCCCGAAACGAAACAACAATCGACCGTGTGGGTCTTCAAAGACGAGCAAAATCCAACGAGTGTTGTTCGTGGAAGAAGCACTTCGAAGCAAATGGTCGCCTGTTTCTTAGGCAAAACTGGTCATGTGGCGACCATTCCGCTCGAGCAACGTAGGACGGTCACTTCTGAGTGGTACACTGCAATTTGTTTGCCTGAAGTAATCGGAGAAATTCGAAAAACCAACAAGAGAAGACGAATCATTGTTCACCATGATAATGCGAGCTCTCTCACATCGGCTCAAACCAGAGCGTTTTTGACCGGCCAAAACGTCGAATTAATGGGTCATCCGCCGTACAGCCCTGACTTGGCACCTAATGACTTTTTCTTGTTTCCGCACATCAAGAAAAAAATGAGTGGTCAACGACTGTCATCGCCAGAAGAAGCTGTTGAAGTGTTCAAAAACCATGTTTTAGAGGTGTCTCAATCGGAGTGGAAAAAGTGCGTCGACAACTGGTTTGAGCGCATGCAAAAGTGTATAAATCATGCTGGAGAATACTTTGATAAACAATAAAACCATTTTTGATTATAAATATTCGCATTTTCACTATTAGGCTAGAAATATATAGAGCAGCCCTCGTAGCAGAACCCACGACTTGTTATTTCCCTGGAATATGGAGTAAAAGTTTTTACTAGATTTTATATAAATTAAATTAAATGAAATTACTGTTTATTTAAGGAATATATCAAATTGTAACTTTTAATGAAAAAATATATTTTTTTGAAGGAAAAAAGTTATGCTACTTTTTCCTGTCTTTCCCTTGTAACACTGGTATAGATGTATAGATTGCTGAAGCTGTACTCTGTTCATTTCGTGAAAACACACAATGTTTCTGACTTCAGGTTGATTAAGGCCAGGAGTCACTATCATACTCAGTCGTACGATCTGCCAAAAATTGCATGTGTGCTGAAAAAGTATGAAAGTGTGGATCCTGTGATTTCAAGAGATTATAACTCTTGAAATAATTCAAAAAATATTTTTCTCCATGCGATCAGGGTTGATTTTTTTTAATATGATGAGGAGAAAAAACAACAAATATTAAAAGCATATGTTTTTGCATCTTTTTTGTATAATATTGTGGCAACTGCGACGCCATTTTGAAACGATTTAAAAGAAGGACAGAATTCTGTCAGATTTTTGTGTGATTTAATCGTACGATTGTGTATAATAGTGAATGCTAGCCTATAACAGCAAAATGTTTCTGGTTACATTTTTCTTCAACTGCTTAATATGCGCTGTACTTATTTTGAGTAAAAGTAAGAACAAAAAATAGCAAGGAATGTAGCAACAAAAATGTAATTTTCATTCTAAATCGTAATGTTGTAAAATTTTTCCAATCTAAATAAGTAAAATTGTAAAACAGTTTTGTAAATTTTAACAGAGTACTTCGCTTTAGAATAATATTGCCATTTTTATTGCTTTTAATACAGAGTCTACAACTGCGATTAACTCTTATTTAAGATGCGAGAAAAAGTCGGCAGAGCAATTCTCCATCTTAATATTGTACAAGGGGAACACGTATTTCTCTTTATCTTATAAAATTTATAAATATTGCTAATTGAAAATATTCTGATATATACATATTTTGTATCATTTCGTTTAAAAACTAATTATTTTCTTTTTACATCATCGTTTTATATAAAATTGTACTGTTGAGGCAGATATTTTTAATAATTTGTGCATCAGATTTGTAATGGCGGCATTATGTTTACAAATACATAGTTGTTTTTTAGATATGGGATATGAGATTTGATATGAGATATCTCATTACAAGGCTCTCATAAGAATTCTTATAAGATTGCACTCAATTTAATGCTATAAAAACAATCATTTCCACCGACCATCGACTACAAGATGTCAAAAATAGAATACATGCGTGCTTATGAGAATAATTTTTTTAGCCGCTACACGACTACCGACTACACGGCTACTTTTGTAACAAAAAACAGATTAGTGCTGCCAATACAATAAATGCATAAAATCGTAGTTTTAAAAATGAAATACATTAAATATCGCTATTAAAAACGCGAAAAACTTTTATAGTGGCAGCATTGAAAAATAATAATCATCTGTTTATTTATTTACATTTTTCATTTACTATTTATTTGGCGTATTTTTCATTTACTTTTTGTTTGTGAAATTTTCCATTTAGTTCTTTTTTCATCAATTTCTAATTTGTTTCATTTATATTTATTTTTTGGTCTTTTTATTGAAATTGATAAGTATATAATAGTCATTTTGACTGTTTATATGTATTTATTATATTGTTTAATGTAAATGTTTAGTTCAATTTACATGCAAATATGGACGTGGACACTTCATACACTGAAGTCTTTGTTTCCACTATTTTAGCAATAGTACTTATAAAGTTAATTAAATTTTCTTGAGACATTTAAATTTTTTTTTACACAAATTCACTTAAAAAAATCAAGTTTGTTTTGTTTTGGTTAACTTAATTACATATGTCAAAACAGATTTTTATTTTTTGTAGTTAGTGGTCGATAGTCGTTAAAAGAATTAAGTAGCCTGCTACTTGGCTATTTTTGTAGCCAGCTACATTTGTAGTTGGTAGTCGATGGTCGGTAACCTTTGATTGTGTTTATAGCATAAGTCTACACGTAACAGAATTTCCTTAGCGATTGAATTTGACGTTCTCATCTCAGATGTTATCTCTAATGTAGACCCCAAGTAAGTATGCAACATTTTTTGCCATTGTTTACACTTGCGTGTTGCCATAAACATTTTGCTGTTACTTTTCACAATATAAACGAGTACAACTTTTGAAAATTTTTTCTGTATTTATTTCGCATACATTAATTTTTAAGGAATATTGACAGCATTTTATACAAAATGATAAACAGAATACCATGCTAAAGTTCAAGTTCCACTTAACGGATTTATTTCTTGCTTCAATTGTAGAAGCTAATGTTGCAGACGTGAGGCTTTAGCTAGGATATAACAGTACATGATACTAAGCTTATTTCGATAAATTTTGTCAAATGATCAGTAAGAAGTATGTTCTTAGACCATATCTAGCAGTCCAACTTTGTGCTAAAGACTCAATGTAGCGAACATGATACAGCATGACTTAATATCGACAATAAGGCGGCCAAAAGTGCGAATCGTTCCCTTGTGTGTAAATATTTGCATAAATGTAAATATAACTGGCATGAATAAATTTCAAAGATAATCAATTTAATTGCCATGACGCAACTCTGCATAAATCTAAATAAACTTCTTAGCAAAATATCTGCTGGGTGGCTTCTTGTATTGAAACCTCTTAGTCCATGAGTCGTTATTGACAAAAACAAAAATCACAAACACTCGCCTATGTTTGTTTCACTACAGCACATACTTTAAGTGCTTATTCTCTATTCATGTTTTATCAGTCTATTTTATTGTAAAATCAAAAGTTTATTTTAATGTCGCATTGCTTGGAGCTTTTTAATTCTTTTCAATTCAGTTCACTTGTTTCTTTAAGACACTTTTATTTAATCGTTTTACAAACTGCAGAATATAAAAGGTGTCTCAAAATTTGTGCAAAGTTTAAAAAGAGAGAAAACATATTTTTTGTTCCTCTAAGATTGTTGTTTTTTCGTAAATCATGAAGTACTGAGATCAGCATTTGCTGGTTGTTTTTCCTCCAATTTATTTAACTTCCAATAATCCCATAAAAATATCTGCAGTTGCGATTAAATACTAGAAACAGATGTTTGATGCCGATTACCGAATGAATATCGTACAATTCGAGGAAATATCGTTTGCAAAAATAAGGCTGTTTTTTGGGCTCAATTCAACGTGTGATTGTCTTGAAAAATAAACTCATGTTGACTCCAAACATTTTTTAGATAGTCACAACTGGGCTGTCAAATTTAATTTTTTTAACAGTTAAGATAAATTATTTTGTCTTTTTGGGGAAACATTTTTTATTCGAACATCTAATACTTAACTTAAAATTGTAAACTTCAGTACATAATTTATAGTAATGTGTGCTTTTTTTTGCTGTTTTCTTTTGCAGATTTCTTCATTTATCATCCGCCAGAATGCTCAAGTTACTAAAGTGGCCTTGGAACATTAATATCCTTTTTTAAAATTGGACTGTGCCTTTTATAATTTGTTCGTAAGGTAAGTTGTTCGTTTTATGACTTCAAAGTTATACGAAAGTGTTGAAATAGCTGATGGTTATTAAGCTGCAACAAAAGGATGCGGTTTTTATTACATTTGAGCTAAAAAAAAAGTTTAAATGGGAGAGAGAGTAGCTTAAAGGGCAGGATGCTAAATAAATGTACATTGTAAATTTCTTTTGTGTTGTTTCTATAGCATAGCTCGTGCACAGTGGGGCAGAATCAACATTTTCAGAAATAAGTCATTAAGTTCTGAAGGTTTATTTTGAAAAGTTATTTAATTTGTATATTTGACTTCATCTAAAAACCAACTATCTATAAGTCATTAAGTTCTTAAGGTTTATTTTGAAAAGTTATTTAATTTGTATATTTGACTTCATCTAAAAACAAACTATCTATAAAAAATGGTACAAAGCAAGACTGTGAATGCGAAAATTTTCATTTAAAAGAAAAATCTAAAAATATGTCATATTTAACAATATAGAAGAGAAACAGAGTCATATGTTTTGGAAGCATTAGGGTAGTATCAATTTTCAATAAAATTTTTGAGCGGTGATATGATGTAACCAAACTTGGATGTATTATTATATCCTTCTCCACAAATAGTGGAAAAAGGGCGCAACTAAGTTTGTTCTTCCGCTTGTAATATCTACAATATCCATTTCCGACCCCATAAAGTAACTACATTTTGGGTTCTTATGCATAGCGAAGTCAATTGAGGATGTCCGTCTGTCCTTCTGTCTATCGGTCTGTCTGTCCGTTTATGCTTAAATACACCAATTGATCAGACATAGTATCGAAAGAGGTGCTACTGGAAATCAGCAAGATCGATCCATGTCCTTAGAAGCGGCTGGCAAAGCACCACGCCTACCTCTAATTTTTCCATATTATTTGGGACAATAAAGTAACTCAAAACTAAAAAAAAAAAACAATGGGGCGATAGAGATACAAAAAAATGAGAAAAAAAATATCAAGTGAAAAAATTGGTACTCGCCCATATTTTGCGAGATACAGGGCTCTGAAATTTTCAAATTTTTTAAAATATCTTTTAAAGCCCTTGAAGTGATCTTCTAGGAAATGCTTAACCCATTAAGAGCCGACGCATTTTTGTGTAAAATTATATATAAATAGTACTTAGTTTTTTTATTTTTAACTCTTTGTCACCCCAATATTTGCTTTTTTGATTGAAGTTACTTCACTAAACTAGATTTAAATATATGGTGAAGGGATTATATGATCCGAATATAGCACTCTTACTTGTTTTTATTCAGTTTTTAATTTTTGGAGTAATCTTCTCTGGAAAAGGGACTTAGTAGCAACGTTACGTGCTATTGCAACGTTATGTGTATTTTTACAAAATTGTTGCATCGCCTCTACTATCAAGTAAGCGCATTATGGTTTTAAAGTTCTGCAGCTATTTAATTTTTTTTAAATTATCTTTTTATGTAGATAATACAGGCATAGAAAGGGCACTGTAAAATAGATGAAATATATATAAAATATGAAAAGATATACGAAAATGATAAGAAAAATTAAGCAGAAGTTGTAAAAAATATCGATTTTGTTTTTTTGCAAGTAACTAACCTAAAGCACGGTATTCTGTTCAGCATTTCGTGTGAAAAGCATTTAAAAACCCATATTAAAAACCAGCTCGAAATATGTGTATAAATAATTAAAACTAATGTTGCTGTAATTAAACACTGTTGATGTTGTAATAACAGTGCAGTCACACGGCCAAGTTTTTGTTCAATTCTCTTTCAAGAAATTTACACATACTGCTTGTCAAAATTCACAAAAATTGAAAGCTGTGACGTAGGCTGCACGCAATTTCAAAGCAAGTTTTTAAGCAAGATGTTTTTAAGAAAACAAAAAAAAATATTATTTGAAGGAAAAAACTTCAATCAGCTGTTCTCTTGAATGAAATTTGAAAGACTCAATTGAACGAAAATTTGAAAGCAAATTCTCAGCAAGTTTTTAAAGTGAGAGTGTATTGGTAAAAAAATGAGAGAAATTTTAAAAATTGAATGAAAACTTGATCGTCTGACACCCTAGTAAGTCACGAAATGTTTTTGGCTTCATGTTTAATTACAGAAAAAAGTGTCTGGCAACAATGTTTTCTATCTGCTAAAGCTGGTTTCACAATATAGTACTGAGTCTAAAGATTTTTCAAATGCGTAAGTACTATGAAAAAATGAGATTGTCTGAAAGCAAATATAATATATACTTGTCAAATAAAACGGAAGGGGAATTTGGCATCCAATAATACATATTAATTTTTAGAAATTTTTCTAAAAACTCTGATTTTATATTTTATCAAAGTTGTCTTGCTGCTGATAACCCAGCCAATCATTAAATAAGCACTCCGAAAAAAGACTTAAATGTACCCAGGTAGGGAGCTTTTTCTGAAACTAACTTAATATTGCTCACGCCATGACTTCTATACAGCAATCGAATATGATGAGACACACATAAATTGTGATAAGCCTCATCGCTTATCACAATTTAGCAATAAAGCAACTGATCGGTTACTACGAGTAACTGCTCTAGAGCCCAATCGTCGAAAGAACGACGCTCATAATGGTCTCTTGGCTTTATTTCCTACACAAGCTGGATCATATACGGGTGTAGGCCAAGATTTTTGCACAAAATTTTACACTTAGTGAACGGACGTAGCATCAATTCCTGCGACCGACGACGTTTCGATAAATTTTAATCTTATATATGAAACTTTTCTACTAATGAAACAAATTAAGCAAAATACTATCGAAAATTAATTATTCTTTTGGAATAAGATATTCAAAATAATTAGCTAAGTTGAGCAAAATAAAATCCCCCAAAAAAACCCTTAAATCTTCTTTTAAACTTTAAATTTTTCCCCTAACAAATGTTTATCCCCAAATTTCACCCCTAAATGGAAAAAAATACCTTAAATCTAGGGGAAAATCCCCGAATCTGACAACAATGAGGTAATTACACTTATATGTTTGGTATTACATTCTAAACATTTTGTATTAATTGGTCTCTTAAAACAAATTAATTGTTGTATGTACAAATGTAATTGATATTATGCTATTTTTTATTTTGGATTGTGAAAAAAATAATAATTTTTCATTACTGCTCGCATTCAAATAAAAAAAACAACTTTAAAAAATATATACTTACGTATAAAATATCTAAACGAAAGTTATAAATATTAAAATCAAAGTAAACAAAAAAATATGTCAATATAAAAAATAAGTCAATGTACAGCAGATGAGGAATAAAACCTTAATTATTCTATTATAGTATAAAAATTATGCTTCAAATATAACTTTAATTAAGTTCCACAATGCTGTGATCATATAAGACAGCAATATAGTTCCAATAACAACAATATTGTGTTAATTTCTAAATATCCTGATTTTAATTAATAATCACCGATATTGATCATTGAAGGTGAAAGCACGTCTCGATGGGCATTTCGTTACAGCTTACTTAACTCGTCAGAAAACTTATTTAAAACACTTTTATCCAAACAATAAAGCAAAGACAAAAACCAAGTTTAAGCAAAAACAACAATAACCGACAATGAATCTATTTTTCATTTTCCACGGCATACGGTTGACTTTTTTTACGGCTGACTTTTTTTCGGCTCTTATATACAGTTGAAAGAGGGTGATAAACAAAATATCATAAAACACAACGATATCTTATTTCTATGTATATGCACTTTGCAATTAAAATATTAAATTAAAAAACACGGGAAACATTAATTAAATAAAGCGAAATGGCCATCAAGACGTACTTTCGCCTTCAATAATCAATATCGGTGATTCATAATTCAAATCGCGAGATTAGAACTTAAAACATTTCTTTTTAAAAATCAATTTATTTAATAAATGTTTTCCGTGTATTTTTAATTTAACAATATAATTTGTTTAAAACCGTACAATGCTATCAAAATATGTTGCTTTGAGATTTCAATCCCTTCTGCCATTTATTTCTTTCTATGATGAATCTAATTGCTTGTGTTCAAAACTCTTCATTAAAAAATTAAAAGAAAAAACGTCAGTATTGCACCTGCAGTCATAATACATAGATGTAAAATTTTCAGTACCACTAAAGTAAAAATAATTTTTTACACTAAAAAATCATTAATCTATTTCCGTCATTTTTAACACAATTATTATACTCAAGTTGAATAAATAAGGTCATCTTAAAATACTTTTTTTTCGCAGTGGTTAAAATAAGCTGGTAATTACTATTATTTCCTTATTAAATTAAATTAAAAAAATGTCGTAATGAGTAAATTACTACTGGTAAGTTATAAATTGCAGTATTGAATAAGATTTTACTGATAATGAAATTTCAGTGACAGTTAAAATTTACTGACTTTTAGTTTTTCTATAATCAGTAAAAATTTCCTGGTAATGCCGTTTAAATATCATCATCAGTATTCATTTACGTCTTACTGCAGTATTGAATGCAGTGTCCTCATCTTTGTCATAAATTTATTTATATATATATATATATATATATATATATATATATATATATATATATATATATATTTAATTTATGGTTATTTATTTGAAAGTAAATTCACGCAATTTTCTTAACAGTTATTTTTTTGTTTTTTTTTTTAAGTTTTATTTCTGTGTTGAAAATAAATTGGAACATTTGCTTAAAAAAGTTTCAAGTCTCACAAATGTTACACTCAAGTTACTCTCAAGCGATTTTGTCAAAAAGCAGTGGCACAAAATTCAGTGCAGAACGAATTTTAATGCTCAAAATAAAAATCTGAACTTTAAAAGAAGAAGAAGCACAAGTTTTAGGATTACAGAAACACAATAGAACATTTGCCAAAAAATTGTAGTTTATTAAACAATTAGCGTTTTTCATTAAAATTTTAAACAAGAGCAGGTAACACGTAAAGAAATGTAGGCGAACTTGCTGCTTTAAATATTTGAAAATTATTACGAGCATATGACCACCACATCTATCTGCTCTAGTCAAAACGCATACTGAAAGTCTAATATGAGCCATTTTTTCAAACCTTGCCGGCGATGTGTCATGAATAACATGAACAATGTTGGCCTCCAAAGCGTCAATTGTTTCAGGTTAATCAGCAAAACCAGTGCCTACGTAGCTCTGTAGGAAATAATCGAAAGATATTATTTCGCACGATCTTGTAGGCCAATTGACGGGTCCATTTCACGAAATCAACTTATCGCCAAATATTAATTTCAATAAGTCCATTGCTGCGGTCGCCGTATGACACATAGTGCCGTCCAGCTAAGATCCGCCCGTGTCTATGTGATCCATATTTTAAAAAAGAAGAAAAAAAAAACATTGATCAAGGTGCAGTAACGATCTCCATAGATCGTAACGCGGTAAGTTATGCATTTTTCTGAATGTTATTCAGTCTATAGAGCCTGTTAAGGCGGCAATTTTGTTTACTAACAAACCTGTTGGCCAAAAAAAAAAAAATAATAAAATGCTTACCGGTGAAAAATTGATTGATAACGGAGCAGATGAACGATCTTTAAAGTAAATCTATGTAATTTATTAGCGTCGTCAAACGTCGATCTAGTCTTGATGATTTGTCTGATTACGGGTTTTTATTTCTTAAATTAAATTATTTGCATTTTTGTAAACCCGCTTTTACGTTTTACCGGTATTCATAAATCGTTTAATTTATATTTTTTTTTTATCATCAGTTACCTTGTAATCTTTAAATCCTAAGATTTTATTACCCATTACCTTCCTAAGGCTGATTAAGCTTATTTTTTGTATTTCGTTTTTTTTGCTTTTTTTTTAGTCTATGACTTCTGTTTAAGATGTTTATTTTTATTCTTTTGGGTTTCAGTGTGGGTTTTGTGTGGGTGTGTAATAAGTCCTAAACTCGTTTCCCACCAACAAACTGTTGTGGGATTTTAGGCGTAGGATATGGTATATAAATGTGTATTTAATGAAATTCATATTTTCACTCAAAATTCACCTGCTCATTTAAAAACAAACTAATGCAAACAAATAATAAAATGTCAAAACGATTTAAACAAATTTAACAGAGAACGAAAGTTTATAAATTTTCTTAATTTATTTTTTCTCTTGAAATTGTTAGCTTGCTTGTGCGATAGTTTATTTATGTGTTTTAAGCTTTTGACTCCAAATTTTATAAAAGCTTTTGCTAAAGTTTATGTTTTGATATGTATTTTGGATGTATTTTTTTAGATAAATAAAAGCTTTGACTGCAGTGGGTTAGGAAAGGTTATAGGCGTTCTTTTTATACCATTTACCACAAAAAGTGGAAATTGGTCGATGCAGCGGGAAAAACACCACGCCTAGCTCTAATTTTTCCATATTATTTAAATCAATGAAGTAACTCCAATAAAAAAAAACAAATATAGATACATAATTAATAAATAAGAAAAAAACATCAAGAAAAAACTTGACGATCGCACATATTTTCCGAGCTACGGGCCTCTGATCTTTTTAATTTTTTAAAATATCAATATGGGTATTATTTAAAAGGTTTTGAAGAGATCTTTAAAGTAATTTTAAAGTTTTTAAAAAATGCTTAATCTTTTAAGAGCCGATGTCATTTTTATGTAAAATTATTTCAAATTATAAATGAATAGAAATTATTTTGGCTTAAGTTTATTTATTTTTTAATTTCTGAAAATCTTTTTTTTTAGATATAAAATTTTTATTTTTACAAATGTATGCGGACGTTTTCCAAAGAAAACAAGAAAAATTAGACTCTAGCAGAATGAAATGCTGCACTTTCTGGACCGCTACGACATTCATCAGCATTCTTCGCATCTATCTACCTTAGTTGTATACTTTTATAAACATCATCTATTTAACCAACTAACTTTGTAAATAAGAATACGAGAAAACTCATAACTCATATCAACATTAATTTGGTTAGACGAAATTTACACACAAACTAATTTATTTCTTTACTGTTCTCTCTGTATTTCGTCTTGTACATTTGTTTTTGCTTTTTTTCAATCATCGATTGAACTCGAATGCAAATTTGTTTTAAGTCATTCTTACTTGTTTACTTCATAACATTATAGATGCTGTTCCAGTATCATTCTGATTGTTATGAAGTAAGTATGTATGCTCGCTGTGCCTTGCGTGCTTTTTAATTTAATTTTTATTAATTATTTGAACTGTGAAATATTATAAATGAATAGAAATTATTTTGGCTTAAGTTCATTTATTTTTTAATTTCTGAAAATCTTTTTTTTTTTTAGAAATAAAATTTTTATTTTTACAAATGTATGCGGACGTTTTCCAAAGAAAACAAGAAAAATTAGACGCTAGCAGAATGAAATGAAATATTATAATGTCACCCCAATATTCGCTTTTGCAATTTGAGTTACTTTACTTAACCAGATTTACACATATGGTTAATGTTATGTAAGATTCGGCATAGCCAAAAGCACTCTTACTTGTTTAAATACATAATGTTTAATGTTGCATAATGTAATCATTAACTAATGGTAAAGCAGCTTTTTGCTCCTATATTTCTCTTAAATCCTATTGTATCATAAGGTCTTTTTATTTGTTTCAATGCTTTTATTTAATACGCTTTTTTCCTTGATCTCGCGCAGCTCTTTCTAATTTATTCTTACAGACCTAGGTAAAGGTTTTTAATATCCTTCCGTTATATACCACTCTACAATAAAAGCCATCATATTGTGACTTTAACGGGATTTCAATTTCTTCAGTCAGTTACTATACACTATGCGGAAAATTTCAAGAAACAGCTGTTGCTACGATGCCTTTTATTTCAGTTGATCAAGATTTCCATCTATTTGCTCGAATCCCTGCCTGTTCTGTCGTGATGTCCAGATACTTTGCTACTTTTTAGGTATTTTATCGCCTTTTAAACTACAGAAACTGTTAAAAATCGATATTTACGTTGTTCTTAAGTGTTGGACTTATTTTGTAAATAGCATTGAATTGTTTGTGGCAGTCATAAACTTCTTTGCGACAAAACAAAAGAAATAGAAAAATAAATGATGCCTTATTCTTTTCCAAGCCCACTGTAAACTTGTGTTTATAAAAGAGCTTTTCACCATATACCATATTAAAAGCTCTTTAACTCACCACTTTAAAAGAAAAGAAAAACTAAAGCTATCTCTCAAATTAAAAATTAAAAACAAAAGAACAACTTTTACTCTTTTTCTGTTTCAGATAAATTAAAAAAGTCCTTTAGACATACGCACACACCCATGTCCTTAAATTTACCAAAACACAGCCAAATAACACAACTGAATAATTTTTGAGAAAATATATAAAACTGAAACTTAAAAGAAAGCAGCGCATGTTTGCGAATTTTTAGTTGACACACAACATTCAATAAAAACGGTTCCTAAAAGCGCATTAATGCGCGTTTTAACGCGTTTCGTTCGATGAGATACAATTTCTTAATTTTCCTTTATCAAAGTGTGTTTGTGTATTAAAATTTCAATGCTTTTTCTTTTGATGTGTTTTGAAATACACACGCATGCATATGAAGAAATACAATTTTAAATTATGTTGTATAAAAGTTGTTTTTTTTTATTTATTAAAATGTTAAAAATTAATAATAAAACAGAAATTTGTTTGTTAAATGTGAAACAAAATGGTTTGAAAAGATCATTTATGCATTTGTAATAAAAGTGGGTTATAATTAAATTAAATACAAAATTAAATAAAGCACGCAAAAAAAACAAGTGAATTAAGTATATTTATGTATACCAAAGTACATATTTACAACTTTTGAAAAAAAATATATATGTATATATGTATATGAAAACAAAAAATTATATCACATTTTAAAATTATACGAAATATGTATTTTTAACTTTTAATAATCGTGTTGGAGAATTTTGTATGTTTTAGGATGTAATTTTATTTTACCGTTCTTTTAAACACAGTCTTACCACAGACACAAATACATACATGCATATAATTTACTTTAATGTCTGCCAAACAAAAGCTCAAATTACATCAATGCACTTACATTGTTACACACATTTATATTCCAGCTTATCCAGTAAAGAAGGTGGTTTTTATTATAACACAATTTTCTCAAATAACAAAAAAAAAAAGTGAACAACGTAAAAGAACGTTTTCGTTGTTTTCTTTTATATTTTACTTTACGCTTTTTTATATTATCTTTATTTTTTATTCTGTTACAATGAACGGTGGCATCAAGCTGTTAAACTTGTGAAAATTTGTGATGAAGTGTCTTCCGAAATTTAAGAAAAATTTAAATTAGAGAGAAAATTTTTTATTTTATTTAGTACATATCCAATTCACTGACTGTGAGCTTACTAACACTTAAATTACGATAATTGAAGCGAGAAAGTTTACTTAAAAATAGATTGAGATCATATGTTGTCCACGTTATCATCATTTAAATTAGGCAGATAGAACTCTTTTATTATAGGGCAATATTAAGCAACAGTAACAGCTGGCGCTTGACCTCATGTATTCTGGCAATCATGGCGATAACAAATGGCATAAAGGCAAAAATGTTTTTCATCGCTTAAAAGTACTAATTCATCTGAAAAATTATTTTTGTAAGGATTGGAAACTCTTCATTGCACAAATGAATTTTAAAACAGACGACATGTGTTTTACATATGACTTTTCAGTTAGGAAATACTTAAGTATTTTCGCACGTCTGTCAAAATTTTTAATTTTCAGACGACTTATAATTTTTGCTTTTAACTGTAAATCGATAATTATATCTGACATAAAATTTTTTACGTTTTTTTTTTTTTGTATAATAAAAGAAGTAGCAGTTCAAGCAAAATATCTTTTTAGTTCTTTTTCGTAACCGTGCTGCGTTGTTTAGGAAAGGGATGGATGAGAGATAAGACAGGTGGTGAAAGGAAAAAAACATATCCAATTTATTAGCTATTATACTTCGACGGCGAACATTCTGTGAATAAGTACTGACGAAGGAAGCTGCTTGTTGTAATGTTAATTCTAACAGGAAAAGTTTTTATTATTTGATTGCCGCAGGGTTTGAACCCTGGTCAACCAGATTTTCAGTCAACGTGCTTACCACCTTGACTACAAACAGCTGATACCGGATGCGTTGTCAGATCAATATTTAATTTGTGCGAAATTTGACAAGTCATATGTCTTCCTGAAGCAGCTTAAAACATATTAATTTTTTTAAGCAAAAATTTTTATAAGATCGACTATTTATCAAATGTGCTGCCACATTTTAAGAATTACAAATCAATTACTTTAAAACATATCAATACTTCGAATCATACATGAAAGTACTTAATTAGATATCAAGTAATGCTAATAAGAACTGCTAGCTGTGGTGTGTTAAGTCCCAAGAAATTAATAAAGTATTAAAATTTTAAAATATTTATCTATCTACAAAAGGGTTAAGGTTTAGTATTTTTTTAAGGTTCTGCAGTCATAAATTTATTTTTATAAAAACAATTATTTTTTTCCCAATTATATTTAGTAATTAAAAGTTTCATTAAAAATACATTACCATTAGTAAAAAATTATATAAAATTTAAAAGGTTTAGTAGTATTAAATGGATGTAAAGTATTTGTAATTGTTGTTAATTCAAATAATGCTATTAAAATTTCAATTCAAATGAAAAAAATCTCAAATATGATATTTACAAGAATTTCCTAATGTTCCTTTTTAGACATAAAAATTAAATATTTTATCTAATATTTTAATTGAAATTACGTAAACATTTGTATAACTGTTGTATAATTAAGCTACTTAGTACCTACAACGGCTTGTGAATTAAACTGTCATTAAAAATATTTTATAAATTAAATTACTTTAATTGTGCTGGATTCCTTCAAATATAAATATTTCATGATATTCATATGGCTATTTCGCTACTGCTTATATATAGCTCATCAGTGGACTCTACTGATGAGCTATATATGTAAAAAATTAATATTCAAGAAATAATACAAATAAATATTTAAACATCAGTCAGTTATAAACCTACTGGTGAAAACAAATAGAAGAAATTAAAAAAAAATGTAGTAGAATTTTTGTTAGGCTTTTTAACGGAGTATTAACACACAAAAGACTTGATTTACTTGATAGTTCTTTATAAGGGTTCTGCTTCTATTTTTTTAAATAAACAATATTTTTTTTACCAATTGCACTCATTGGTTAAATAAAACAGTTTTATGAAAATTTAATTTTTATTTGGAAAAACAATAATAATTGAAATAAAATCATTAGCATTTAATGGAATTTTTTTCTTAATTTTTTGTTATAAATAAAATAAAATTTACAGAGGGTGGTTAACCTATTCTAGTAGTCGTCATCGTAACATATCAATGTAGATATTTTCGACGCATTCGATTTGTTATTCTACTTGACGTTATTGACACTTATTGATCACTGCTCAAAGATTTTTTGTATTCTATAAAAAAATGTGACGACGATATTGTATTGACGTGACTCTGTTTTTTTTTCGACGCCTTTTTGCATAATGACTGGACTGGAAGTGATTTAAAATCAAACATAACATTGAAAATGTAAGAAAGTGAAGGTGAGTGAATACAAATCACTTTGAAAAATTGGTGGAAGAATTGCAGAAGAATCCATCTTTTGCACTCTTGCAATTTTAAAGAAAAATGGAAAGAAATTGGAAAAATTCTAAATTCTCTTGGACCGCCTAGAAGATTAGCAGATGGATGGCAAAAGGTAACAAAATAAAAAATCGAATAGGGATTTATAAAAAAGTTCATAAGAATTACTTCTAAGGTATAGAGAATAGAAGAAGCTGTGGCAAACCTTTTAACTTCCAGAAGCATTTGAAGCCTGAAGGAGATGTTCAAGGAGCACAAATAGTTAACATGGGAAGCGATTATAATTTGTTGTTGAAGAACCAGTGGAAGTCAACCAACAATTAGGGAAAATTCCTTGCACGTCTAATGCTGCTGCTACCAATAATACCAGTTCTGCCGAAAGTAGTTAAATAGAAAGCAAAGAAGCCATGCAATAATTAAACTGACTTACTGCAGAAACCCTGCCAGATGCAGGCAAAACATATGTACATTGCGATCCGGCAAATAAATAATATTGCAATTCTGCCTAAGAAGTCTTCTTTCAATTAAATGTTTTTTGTTTTTTCGAGCTTTCATCATCAGTGAAATCAAGATTTTCGTCACTTATAAAAACATTTTACCATAAAAGTATCAAACAAAAATAAAATTAAACAAAAAACTTAGGGATGTGCATTTGCATTTCATAAAATCGATAAACCGTCGACGTCGTCACAGGGATGTTACAGAATGCAAAATTTTTTAGAATTGATGCCAACATTGATACGAAGTGATATTGATACTAAAACGACGACGACGCCTACAACTAGAATAAGGATGAATATGAGATAAATAAAAAAAAAATTAGAAACTAAAATAATTATTGGACATGAACTTAATTTTTTTAATTGAAATTTTAATACCTTCGGCCACTTTCAAGAAAAAGGGCGGGGTTAATAGATTTTCGTGTCAAAGCTGTTACAAACAATCACTTGTTTTATGGGTGAAAACTAATACAGTCACAGGAATGTGTTAGCGTCAAATAAGAAGTCAATCCTACGAGCAATAAAAGAACAACTTTCGTCATTAATTCATCTCCAGTTTCTTTTGGTTTGAAATTATTTCCATATAAAACTTTTATATAAAACATTGAAATATTTCAATTTGCCTAAATGAAACTTCGTATATTGAAAATAATAATGAATTATTTTATACTTAAATTTATTTAATTTTTTAGTTATTAAAAATTATTTTCTCATACGATAGTAATTTATGTCAAGGCCTTAAATGCTTTTATCTTAAATTCTAAAATAAAATTTGAAATGTAAAATTTTAATTAGTAAAATAATTAGAATTATGAACATCATAATTAAATTGCATAATTAAATTTGTTGCCAGCAGTAAAATTTAAAACTAAAATACATATGTACATGTATACACATGCGAGTAAAGAAGAAACTATTGGCAGTCAATCTGGCTAATTAAAGAAGAAAAGAAAAAATTAAAATATATTATATATATTTTTCTTTAATAAAGTCTTAGTTGAGGAAGATTGCTGATTTTGTCTTTTGAACTTTTGAATATCTTGGCTCTCAGAAAGAATTTAATATAGAATAAATATTAAATGCAAAAAAAAAAATCTGTTATACTGTCGCTTTAAAACCCAACGAGCTCTCTCCCTGAAGTTCGTTTTTAAAAACCTGAATTTTGGAAAGTTAAAAGCCAAAAGTTCACACTGTGCAATGGTTCGATATTTATTCTTTGTATTTGTGTAGTAAAGGTTTTTTTACGTAAGTAAATAAATGAGTGTTTATGTTGTGTTTTAACATCAAAAATTATTTTTTTATAAAATTCCTTTTTCTTTGTTTGTTCAATGACACTCAGCTGTTTTAAAGGTTGCCTACGAAATTAAAACAATAAAGAAAAGAAACTAAAGTTAAACAATAAAAGAATACAAAAAGTAATAGCAAGTAAAGGGCAGACATACGCATTTTACATTTTCCCCCCTAAAGAAGTAAAAAAAAAGTAAAAATCAGTTGCTTGAAAATATGTTTGCCTCCAGTTGATTTTATTTTTTAATGTAAGTCCTTTTTGTTATTTTGCTTTAGAGGTGTGTTTTGATTTGTTTGTATTGTTCTTGTGTATGTTATGTTGTGTATGTATAGGTATAAATTTATACACATAACACACATGTACACATTGTAGATTAAGTTCTAATTCTAACAATTTGTTTAGTTTTTCAAATCGATTTTAGTCCTTGGAAGTGCGTTAATGTCTATTTATTATTTTACTACAGCAGCAGCTTTGTATTTGCTTATTATATAGAAATATCAAAATACGTGCATACATACATATGTATGTATTTGTAACTGCGTGGTTTTTCCTATTTCATAAATATAGTAAAATGAAAAGAAATATGTGTTTTTAATTGATCGCTATTAACTATAAACGGTAGTAGAGAACACGGAACATCCATTACATTTTCTATCAATAATAAATCTTTTTGTCAATCAATATTTTTATCCGAAATGCCTTACATACTCCAGATTTATAAAATGCCATTTTTTGGTGCAATTTTTTCAATTCTCTTTTTAAGTTGCCAAGCAAGCCATCACCGCCAAACCAAAACTTCTTGCTAATTTCATGAAAAATTTCATAGTTTAAATTGGGTCATAGTCATACATATCTACTACTTTCTTTAGCTAAATAAAATCTTTTTCAATGAAATGTTTAATTTTCTCTCAGCAATATTTTTTGAGATAAAAAGTCCGAGTTCGAATGGTCGACAACATGCTCAAATGAAAATAAATATGTTCTCTTTTATTTTTAACAAAATTTATTTTAATTTTTATGCAATTAAAGTCGCAAATAATTAATTTAAAATATGTTATTTGTTCTATCAATTGTTTGTTTTGAGTACTGGCAATTTCATATAAACAGCTGTTCTAATTGATGTTCGAAAATATGCTAGTATTAGTGCGGTTGAACGTATAGTCGGTAATTAAAAAAATATGTAGTTGTTTTAATTTTGTTGTAGTTTTCTTTTGTTTATTTATATTTTGCACCCTAAAATCATATGTTTTTCTTTTCGAACATAAGTTTGAAAAAGAGCAAATCGCAAGCAAATCGAGTGAGTTTCAGAACATGTAAAACAAAAGTTGGCGTTTTTGAAATCACATCGATTTCAAAAACATGCCTGTTTATTAAAAACTTTTTGTTAGATTTCAAAATAATGATCGAACTAAAAGAAATTTTTATTTTTTATATAAAAAATAAACTTTACCGAATTTTAAGCTTTAAACTATGTAAATTTAGAAATTTCGATAATAAGTTCGAAATTTCGAACATGATTTCAAAATTGTTATTTTTCTTTAAGACTTATTTTAAGCAACATTTTTCCCACTTAATATTAGTTTTTGTTAAGTTTGCTAATTAACTTCGAATTTTCGAACAAAAAATTTAATTATTTTTTAAGTACAATATTTCAAAACTAAGTTCGAAATTTGAAATATTTCTGGTTTTTATTATTTTAGTCTTTTTGTCACAAATATAGTGTGATATTTAAGCAATAAAATTGTTTGCAAAATTACCAAACTTACAGCAAGTTTTCGAATTTTATAAATTTTTGAAATTGGGCATTTCTTCAAAGAAAATTCTTTAGTAAGTTACCACATGAATAATTTGACATTTAGCAATAGTAGTGCCAATTTCACGATTTGTATGTTTATTGTTTTTACGTTTGAAACATCGTATTTGTTTCACGTCGAAAAAAAACACCATCACTTTTATCACTTTCCCAATGAAATAATGCAGCTCATATTATTTCGTAGTTGAAAAAAAGATTGTTGTCAAAAACATTTCACTTTTTCAAAGCAAAAAGCCATAAACATTTCGTTGTTTTTCACAAAATGAACAGACCACACTTCAACAACAAATTTTTTTCATTTCGAACTAGTTTTTCATATTTCGCACAAAAAGCTTAACCGAGAACTATGATTGAAGATGATTTTTAGTTGCTGTTTTATTAGTTATGAAAATTTATTTACTCCAACCTTCAAAAATTAAAATATTCTTTGTTGGATAAAGTAACTTAACTTTTTTTGATCAATACGCATTTGTTTATCTTCCAGCGACGTAAAAAAAAATTTCAGCTCATGGAGTCGTCTTAATGAAATGAATATTATGGCTGAAGGCAGGTTTTGGTGGTGGTGGTTTGGCTAACAGAAAGCAATGAAGCCTGAACTCAGAACTCACGTTGATGCCAGTTAGCATCACCTCTAACTAACCGATAGCCACCAGACTATTTTTGTACGTTTTACGATTTTAAACAAAATATAAAACAATTCTACTATTTTAGATGTGACACAATTGTGCTCTAGTTAGCGTTTCATTACTGTGCCCTTTACTCCAATCATTCTTTCGTTTCTTATAAAGCGGTGAAATTTTTGTAACTCCGTTCATTTATAAAGTGCACTTGCTTCCTAAAGAACTAGCAAAATATTGAAAAGTTTTTAACGATTTTTATGCAAATTCTTTTCATTAAAAAAAATTTATGTAAAATTATGTTTTAATATTTTACAATTTAACTACTTTAACTTAGTTTTCTTCGAATACCTACGGATACAGTAAGTTTATTTAAAGTTTTCTATAAAAGTTTTTATTAATGTTATAGGGAAAAAACCTTTATGCACACGTGAAAAATTTAATAAATATATTTTTTATATTCCTTTTCTTTATGGGCTGGAAATAGTATTTGTTTTCATTTTGTGAAGTCATACATTAATAAGATAATTTGATAAAAAATGTTATTTAAAAAAATTGTGTTTTAAACTACACAGGACAACATTCGTGGAGTTCTTTTCATGAGAGCGACGAAAAAGTTAATAAATAGTAAAATGCAAAAAAAAAATGACACCAATGGGTAGAGGAAGATTATGCTTGCGGTACTGTAGGCTAAATTCGATCAAGCAAACCTTTGTCTTTTTTTTCTTTTTTTGTTTTTTGAGATGATCATATTAAACCCAAAATTTTTTTTAACAATATGTGTTTCTTTTAACTCTTATTATTTATTATTATATTATTATTTATTTGTTTTAATAATAAAGTACGGTATTACGTTTAGTATTTCGTGCTAAATGCTGCAAAAGTCCATGTAAAATATCAGTGTGAGTAAATGTTGCAGAAGTTGTACTCTGTTCTGTCTACACGTTTATAAACAGCAAAATGTTTCAGGCAACAATTTCTTCCCACTCGGAAATAATATAAGCTGTGCCTATTTCGTAGGGATGCATTAAATAAATTTTTATCCCTACATCCTTTACGTCGTGGTCTTGGCATCACTTGAAAAAATTTGCTAACAATTTTCGCAAGTTTGAGCAGAGTACTTACTTTTTTAACCCTCATTAAATTTTTATGGTTTAAAAAAAATTGTGGTAATGAATTTTCACGGTATTTTAGTTTAACTGAAACTTGTATTCTTGCAATAATTGCATAATTAATTACTTGCATGCCAAAAACTTTTTCTGTTTTATTTTACTTCATTTGTTTTCCTTCATTTTCTTTGTAATTACAACCATTATATGTGTTTAATCTTTTAAAAAGTGATGCTTGCATATTAACACTGCAATTTTCGGTTATTTTTTTCTGACATTAGCATTAATAAATAAGTATTCTAGCTTTAAAGGAAGAATAAATTAACTTTGTAATATGAAACTGAAGAAGAAAAACAACAAAATAAATTTTAAAGAAAATAAATATCTAACTTTAAATAAATAAATAGAAAAAATAATTAGAACAGGAATAGGTTTTTGATTGATGAGTTCGTAGAAATATTACGCGATTCAATTGATTCATCTAATCAATCGAAAAATTGAGTCAATCGACTAACCGAATTAATCGATTAATCGAGTCAATTTATCGAGCCAATCGAATAAAACGATAAGCCACATGGAAAAATTATTCTATTCAATCGATTAACCGAATCAATCGAGTTACTGAGTCATCGAATAGCTTCATCAACCGATTAATCGAATCAACAGATTAATCGAATTTATATACTAATCCATCAAAAAAATTTATTCTTATAAATTAATGAAAATTGACTTACTGCCAGTCCCACGATGTCGCAATCGTTCGTTCGCATAATTTTATTAAAAACAAAAAATATATTTTGTATTTGTTTCGAATGTAATGTGCGAACGAACGATCGATTGCGACATCGTGGAACTGGCAGTTAGTTTTGGCTTATTGGTTCATTTTTAATTTAATTTCTAAATATTTTTAAAAATAAAAATAATAGAAATAAAATGTTTAGAAATTAAATTAAGAATGAACCCATAAACCGAAAATAAGTCAATTTTTATTAATTTATAAGATCGATGGTTCCAATCCTGATTGGGAAAAAATTAAAAATTTATTCTAACAGAGAAACATGTTAAAGCAGAAACAACATTCTCATAAAAATAAATAAACCGAATCTAAAGAAAAAATTACCTTTTAAAATTAAAAACATTTACCTTTCAATTTTTATAAAAAGACAAAACTGCGGGTAAGCTTTCTTAGCAATTGTATGCGTTATCTACGGATAGAGCTAAAGTAGACGCGGCCTGAAGAAAGCCAATTTTATAAAACTGTAAATTTAAATCTGTCGGAATATAGAACGATTTATGTTCACAATATGAATTACTTTTTTAATATTATTATTCTCTAATTATATTCATTACTTTGCTAAAACATTACTGACTTAAAAAAATGACATTTATATTTATATTCGTTGTCAGCTGATCGTATTAAAGTTGGACCCCTGAGGGAGGAAGATTGTGCCTTTAGTTGCGAACACGTTGTTTGTAACCTGTAGTTTATTATTTTTAAATGTTTTTAAGAGGATTAAATTTTATCTGGTTCATTTAAGTTTTGATTATACACAGAATCTTACTTCAATCGAAAGGAGCTAAAAAGAGCTTTAAAACGGTATTCATATTAATAATGTTAATCAAAATTTACAGCTCTAAATCGAAAATTGACTCTGGGATGGCGGATCTGGGCTTCAGATGTGAAAAAATATATTTTTCATTTGTTCACATAGACAAATATATAGAAATTTTACTGGAAAAACATAAATGCTTTAGGAAGAGCAGTAAAGTACCAATCATTTAAAAAGGTGAAGCAGGCTTTGAGAATTTTTGCACTGTGATGATGTCATTTTGTCGTTTGGTAGGTGGAAATAAAACTGTCTAAACTAAAAAAATTTATTATATTAAACAACGGGAATTTCCCCACCCAAATCACACCAATCAATTCTCAAAGTTCCCGTGCATAAAATAAATTATCGTAGTGTTTTGTAATATATTATTTTTCATCCTCTTTCAACTGTTTAAAAGAGCCGAAAAGAATTCAGCCGTATACAGTGGAGAAAGAAAAATAGAATTACTGTTGGTTATTGTTGTTTTTGCTTAAACTTTGATTTTTATCTTTGCTTTATTGTTTGGACAAAAATCTTTACTTTATTTAAAATGTTTGTCAGAAGTTTCCTGAAGTGTTAAGTAAGCGATAACGAAATGGCCATCGAGACGTGCTTTGACCCTCAATAATCAATATCGGTGATTTATATAATTAATCGGGAAAGTAGCACGAAAAAAAGATTTTTTGAGAATTGTTTGGTATAAAAAAAATTTTTATTTTAACAGAAACTCCTTATTTTGGCTAAAGGTGCGGTCAGATAAGTCAAACATTTGACTAAAAAATCATAACCACTATTTTTAGAAATGTTTATTGAATCTTTCCTGACACATATGCTTACGAATAACGATTTATAATATACTAAATAAGATATCTTTCCTTTGTTATGGAGTTGGTATTTACATCTTTTTGGTATAATATTTGACTAATGTGACCGCACCTTAAGTCAACCATATTTTCTAGAGTTTTTTCCACTTCTTAATCACAATCAATTTTCTTTTATTCTGAATAAAAAATAAAACAGTTTGTTCTCATCTTCAATTATTGCGTATTTTACCTTTTCTGCTTTCTTTTTCTAATATTTTGTTTAGATTCTTCTTCATCTTTTTACCTCCTTTAGCCATTTTTTGCATTGTTTGTACACTATTTAAGTTGTTTTATACTCCATTAAGTTTTTAAAATACCCTAAATTGCTGTTATTGTTGTTCGTTGTCCTTTTTGTTGGCAACATCAATAACTTGATTGATAAAAAAAGAAACTTCAATATACTTCCAAAAATTTTTTGTTTATTTTATTTTCTTAGAAAATATCCTTTGTTTAAAACTGCCTGTACTTTTAATGAAAAATTAAATTATAAATAATGTTTTAACTTATAAATTAATTAAACCAGACTCTTTTTAAGTAAATTTAATGGTAAATATTTTATTATCTATTTCATTTTGCAATAAAAGCACAACAAATTTTAAATATTGTAATTAAAGTTTATCAAGATTAAAAGCTAAAATATTTGTTATAATTTTTGTTATATGATAATTTAATTTTATTGAGACATGTACTTGAGACTTATATCTAAAATTTGTGTGTTTGTTATGTCAATTAATTAAATCAAACTATGTTGGTATTTTAATAATTTAAGAGTGTTTTAAAAGTTGTTTAAGTTAGGAAACATAAATCTAAAATACATAAATATATTTTTTGTTTGAGAAAAACACGTAGGAACATGAGCAAACCATTTATTAACTCCCATTGTGCATTCTACATTCGTAGGTCATGTTTGATTATTCACACAACGGGACGCATAAATGTTTGTTTTGTTTCTCTAATTAACTCTAGTCACTCACTCATTCGTTCATTCATTTACTCGTTCACTCGCAACTACAATGAGGCTGAAAATATATAGTGTTCCAAAACGAGAATGTTAAATAAAATTCCTTTTACGTATACAAGTTTGAATAATATTTAACGTTTTGTTAATGTCAAAGGATTATATAGTTCTAACTTTATGACATACATAATTGCGTTCATTATACGTTGGCCTTATTTCAATTAAACATACAAATTTGATGGGGAAAGAAATAAAGCGATACAAATAAATTTTTAACTTTAATTGTAAATAAAATGATAACGTAGGACCTACAGATCGATGAAAGTAAGGAAAAAAATGTTAAAAAAAATTTTTTTTTCTCAATTGCAAAATAAAAAACTTTATTTTCTTAGCTCTTTATAATTCTAGAAACTGCTAGAGGTTTTTTTTTAATATTGTCATAACGCACACTATTGCGTTTTTTATTTTCAAGCGAGTTAAATCGTCTATATTGTTCTAATATGGAATGATCTGGCAACATGTTTTAGGACAGATAAAATTAAAAATTAAATAGTGTCCTTGCTTAAAAATCAAAAGCTCTAAGTAGGTAAAAAAACGTAATGGAGATTAACCATAACACCTGTCTTCATGATCCATAAAATTAAGGATGTCGTACAAGAGGGCTCCTAAACTTAAACTATGAATGTTATATGGTTGCCAATACATAGCAGTTAGTTCGTTGTGGGCGTTCGTAAAATAATTTTACTTGTACCTCTTTTAAAATACAACACTTACCGAGTTTTCTTGGTTGCTGGTTGTAAAAAAAGAAATAAAAGCAAAATAGAAACGAAGTTGGTTTAAAATTTGTATAATTGCTTCAATATTTTTTCATGAGCTTCAGAAAAAGTTCTTATTCTGTCTTTAAAGTTTCCCTAAAAATTTGGGAAAAAAGGCCTTATGATTAGTTGGAGCGATCGGTAAAATATGCATAAATGCAAGTTTGTCCGCCAATTATCGTAAAAAAGTCAATCTTCCGTAATAAGAGAGCAAATGAAAAGAACATTTTTAACTTAAAAATTTTGCTTCGTGCCATTGTAATATTTATATTAAATGATATTTCTAAGAAGGAAACAACAACAATAAATAATATTTGAAAATAATGAGAAACACTTTCAACATGCAGACACACACAAACCATTTTCGTTTTCTTTTGTACGCACAAGAGTTTTTCATATCAATATTTTCTCTAAACGACAGCTAAATTAGCAGCAGGGCAGTTGTGTGTACGTGATTGTTTTCAAATATAATAGCAACAAGACCGAGTAATAAAACATAAAAGATATGCTGCATACTTTAACGTTACATAGTTAATTAACCAGAAGCTGTTTTAGACATTCGTTCTTAGGACATTTAATACAAAATTAAACAACAATTATTGTTCAAAAAAACAACAGCTGCATTGTTGATTTTTCTTAATGAAAAGAAAGGCTCCTGGGGGCTCCTCGCATACAGCATTTATAATTATTTTTTTTCTTAAGAAATTGTATTGTTTTAGTTTAAGTCTAAGTTATTTTTTATACAATTTTTCAATTGTTTTTTTTTTCAAGATTTAGGATAGAAGCTTTAGAGCTGTTTCTACTAAATTTATTTATATATTAAAGCGGTTTGAACTCTCCAATTCTATACAGATGCAAGCATTTGACAACTTGCTTTCTTTGGATTTTTAATATGGGACTAATTTTGTTGCAAAAGTAGGTATTATGTACTTTTAGTTTGTAGCTTTATGGTTAAAAGAAAAGAAACATTAACTGTTGGTTATCTAAACTTAAAAAAAATATAATGGAATTTTTGATATAAAGGGTGTTTTTAAGCCCGATAGAACATATGCAACAGTTAACTGTCAGAAGAACTATCATATTTCGCTAAAGTTTCGAATTCATAAACAGTATAATTTGGCGTATCATCATGAATTCTCTGACTAATTTATTGCAAAGTTGTGTTCAATGACGAATTTCATTTTGGTCTTAACGGGTTTGTTAATACCAAAAAAAAAAAAAAAATACTGCATATAGAGTGAAACAAATTGGGCCCGTACCCTGTACGCTTCATTACATCCAGAAATAATGACATATTGTTGCTGTTTACACTCTAGTGGCATCAGTGGACCTTAATAATAATGCGTTACGGCCGATCGAAATTTCTTTTTTTTAATTCATCATCATGTTTATTGTGACATGTGGCCTGCAATGCTCGAAAAAATGGTCTAAAATTTGACTAATAGAATGCACGGTAGCCATACACCAATAATCATTTTCAATTATTTAAGTCATCTTAAAACAAAAATTTCTAACAATTAATTCTTTGAGTAAATTTAAAAAAAAAAATAAAAAGTTGTATAGAACTTTAAAAACAGCCTATACTTTTACTATAAAAAAACTATTTTATTTTACTTTTTCTTTTATTTGGATAACATCAACACTTTAACAATTTGTAACTAATTTCTATCAATTTCATTAATTTAATCACCCATATTATCGTTCTTTTCAATAACATCAGGAAGAAAAGTGGTATTAAGTGTACCGACAAATAACCTGGTTTTTTGAAAGTGGTATAAGTCCACTTATTCTCTTCATAGTTGCAATAAAAATTTCAAAAGAGTTCTATCTTGGCATAAAATAAACAAATAGAGTTTTGCTGTACAATTCTATCGCACAAATATTTCTTTTGCAAGTGAAATAAGTCCATTTCTAATAAGTTTAATTAAAACAACTTTCATTAATTTCTTCCAAACGACAGATATTTCAAAGTTGTAGAAACAACATTAAAGAAAAAGGCCAATTATACACTACCCAAGACTATAATATCGCATTAAAGACTGGCCGAAAAATAAAGCTTCATTTTCCATTTTTTAAGAAATGAAAAGAGAAGACTTTGTGTCAACTAAATCTCTATATTCGGATATGTCGAATCTTTTATACCCTTTACCATCTATGTAAATCTAGTTTAGTGAAGTAACTCCAGAAAATTAAAAAATAAGAGAAAAAATTGAGTACTACATATTCATAAGTTTACATAAAAATGGCATCGGCTCTAAATGGGTTAAGCTTTTAAAAAATTTTTAAGTATTTTCTTATAGATCTCATCAAAAGCTTTTAAGTGCTACCCGTATTAATATTTTAAATAAATTAAAAAATTCAGAGGGCCGTAACTCGAAAAATATGGGCGAGCGCCAATTTCTTCACTTGATGTTTTTTTTTTATTCTCTATCGCGCCATATATTTGCTTTTTTTATTGGAATTACTTCATTGTTAGAAAAAAATAAGGTAAGCTTATTGTTTTGTCCGAAGGACATGGACCGATCAAGCTGATTTCCAATAACACCTCTTTTGACATTATGCCTGTTCGATTGACATCATTCAAAACAATATTTTTGTTTGGAAAAAAGGGAAAAGTAGAAACCCTCAGCACAATTAATAACAAGAGAGAAATATAACGATATCAGTCTATTAACCACAAATTCTTCATTAAGCTAATTTTATAGAAAATTAAGTATAAAATTTCTTTTCCTTATTTAAAAACGGAGTAATTTGCATTTTTATAATTTTAATATAACTGAAATAAACTCTCAATAAATTTGGTTATTCGTCTTAATTTTAACCGTTACTTTTTTAAAAGCAAATTTATTTAAAAAAAAAAAAAAACTTATGTTAATAAAAATATGGACTTGAATTTGCTCCTGTTTTTATTTCTTCTAAAATATTATTTTAGAAAGTGGTACAATTCCATATGGAGCTAAAAAAATCGGTTATATGAAAAAATGGACTTATATCACTTTAAAAAAACTTAGCTCAAACAATACTGTTTCATTTGATGACAACGAAAATGTTGCCAGCATCGTTAATTAGTTTTTGTACTTCTTGAACAGTTTTAAACATTGAGTATTTTTTATTTTTTGTTTTTTTTTTTTTCTTTCTAAGGCAATAACGCACTTGTATGTGACATTTTAATGTCCTTGAACTGAACATACAAACGAAAGAAGGAAGCAAAAGTTATAAATATTTATTTTACGTAACTATAACAGCCAAGTTGAAAAGAAAAGTAAAAGTTGTATATATTTTTTTTTTTTTTTTTTACTTTTCCTGCGAGGCAATAGTAACAGCTGGAACGTTATTTTTCAAGACACAGCAAGACGTTAATCATAAAAAAGTGTTTTTTAAATTATATTTTATTTATTTTTTTTTTATTATATTTTAATATTTTTGTGCTTTCTTAAAGTATAAGCCTTTATATTCAAATTATTAAAATTTTAAATTATATGTTCTATTAATAAATAAAGGATTTAATTTAGATTACAAACCAAATGGATTCACAAATTTTCACTGTTTGTGTACAGGACTGAAAGGACAGAATTATTTCTCTCTTAATTAAATGATATATGTGGGTGGGTGATACGCGTCTAATAATGGCACGATTAAACAAAAAACCAATTACTAATGATTATTTTTTTTACAGGATTAAATTATACCAAAAATTGTATTTCTATTAATTGAGATATAATTCGATTGTTTAAAAAAATATTTATTTGTCGGGACACTAATTTTAATATTCCATTAAGAAACTTTGCACTGCATTAGAGATACTAAAATAATTATGGCTTCACTGCGGAAAGAAAAATCATAAAAATAAATTGTAAATCTATGATAGCAAATATGCCCCAAAGCATTCTAGGTGGCAGTTTCAACTTTACTAGGCCCAAGAATAAAAAAATTAATTTCTACGATTTCTTGCCTTTTTCTTAAATTAAAAAATCCTTAAAAAGAAAATAACCGTATTGCGAATGATAGCAATACGTCTGTTTGATTAAATTTAAATATATATTCACTCAGCACAATTCTCTAGCCTGTAAATGAAAGAGAAAAACTAATAGCTTTAAAATTTTACAGTATGAACTAAACTTCTTTTTAATGGATTAAATAAAACACTACCTCATTTCTGCTACTCAAGTGAGAAATTTCTCACATGAAAACTATGATGTAGAGTTAATAATGTTTTTATAATATAAAATAACAAAAATATTCATGAATTACTCTAACACACCCTGAGAAAAACTGAAAAACTAATACTTTCTTGTGATAAATTTCTCATTTAGGTTTCAGAAACAAAGTACAGCACACAGTGTTTTGATCCCATACAATGATGTTACAAAAATAGAAGGAGTTGTCTTAGAGTGTTGTAGAGCGATTAATACAGCATTGAACTTTAACGAAAAACTTGTCCATTAGGACTTCGTCGGTGTACCAAGCCGTATCATCTAATTTAAATTATGAGAAAAGACCGATTTATAGCTTACTAATTCCATTGACCATAAAAATAGATGTGCAGAAAAGAATTAAGAGCCTACAGGTATTAGAATCAAATTTTGCTCTTGTCACTTTTTATAATTAAACAATAAAGTTGCTTTAGATGAAATTAATTCTTTACAATGCTAAAAATTATTAATCCCGACGAATGATTAATATTTGTTAAAAAGTCATAATAAATAACAATCATACGTCATATGGACGTAGGATTAAAATTTGTTTGAAATTTTATAATAAATATCAGTCATACGTCACGTGGTCTATTACTTAAATTGTGAATACGAAACATAACCACTATCTGTCAAGGATTTAAGTTTATTAAACATAACAATTTTTATACAATATGTTGTAGTAATTTATTTTTATTAAATTTTTTAAACTTTTAAAAACAGAAGAGGAAAATTAAATTTTCCAAATTAAGAAAATAAATAACAATTTCTTGTTCGTTCATGCTAAAAATTTGTTTGTCATATACATACATATTTAAATTACACACATTGAGTATGAGGTTTAAGCATTTGTTCTTGGCAATAAAAAAATAATAATAATAATAAGAAAATTAGAAAAGTATATTATTTACTTTTATAAATAAATTAAATAATTTAAAAGTTTTTTATGAATATTACAAAATAATATTCATCTTTATGACAACACCCAATATTTTTGTATTAAATTACTTAAATATCTCTTGCGGGCTGATTTTCTAAAGAATGAAACCTTTTGTATACATTCCATAATTTGCAGATCTTTTAATTAAAAATTTCTTATTTTTTTTATTTCTTCGGATATGTCGATGGCAAAACTGTTGATTCATACTTGATTTTTTTATCAATACTACTCACTATTTGTACGCATACAATGCTCTCTTCTGTAGATTTTAAGCATGTATTTAGCATCTCATTGTCACTAAGAATGTGATAGTGGTCTTCTTTCTGAGGAGGTAGTTCATTTGGGTCCATATGAAGACTCTGGAACCAGTACTTTACGACTAATTCACTCCAAATTGTCACTCCAAAATACAATAAGAGGGAAAATACAGCTAAGGACCTAATTAAAACTTATACATACGTATATGCATAAATAAATGCACACATACATACAAAATACATATCTACATACTTCAAAAAATTTTCGATTCATCAAATACAGGATAAAAGTTTAAACCGGAGTTGGGAAATAAACAAATTTTTTTTTACAAAAATATTTTTAAATTGTACCTGAGAGTATTAGATCCCAATTTTTTCTCTTCATTAACCAAAAACTTATAAAATTAAACTAATGTAGATTTAAGCTTTTGGATTTTAGAAAGAAATTAAGATCAGACGTTTTTAAAATAGATACAACATTTTTGAGCGTAACTCGTTGAAAACACAAGTATGAAGAAAGTTCGCTTAAGTACATAATTTTATCCTGTCCTGTTCAATACACATACAGTACATACATACACATACAAAAGTGAGCAAATGCTTGGAAGTTAAATAGTTAATACCCTCAAAAATAAAAGTACTCAAGCAAATAAAACAAAACTTCTTGAATTTATTCATTAATATGTTCTTAAAAATAAGCAGTAGAAAAAATGTTTATTACGAGGGCTGCTCTGTATATTTCTGGCCTAATAGTGAAAATGCGAATATTTATAATCAAAAATGGTTTTATTGTTTTTCAAAGTATTCTCCAGCAACGAACAACTTTCGTTGGATTTTGCTCGTTTTTGAAGACCCACACGGTCGATTGTTGTTTCGTTTCGGGCTCATACGCATAGATCCATGATTCGTCACCTGTGACGATCTTATAAACGTCTTTTGAAGCACCGCAATCGTATTTTTGCAACATTTCTTTGCACCAATCGACACGAGCCTTTTTTTGAGCGACTTTCAAATTGTGCGGGATCCAACGAGAACAAACCTTTTTTACGGCCAGATGTTCATGCAGTATCGAATGTATGCTGGTGGAAGAAATGTCCAAGGATGTCTCTATCTCTCGGTATGTCGCATGTCGATCTTGCATTATAAGTTCACGCACGGCATCAATGTTCTCTGGCACAACAGCCGTTATTGGACGACCTTCACGGAATTTGTCTTTGAGCGAGCTTCGGCCACGATTAAATTCATTATACCATTTGTTCACAGTGCTATAGGATGGTGCTTCATCACCATACAAATATTTAAGTTCATCAATGCACTCTTGTCGTGATAATCCACGTCGAAAGTTGTGAAAAATGATGGCACGAAAATGTTCACGAGTTAATTCCATTTTTTTCTATATTAATTTTTTCAAGTCACTGTAAACAACACAAATAATGGTCGTACGTCAAAACGTTATGAGTACAATTATGCTTAAAAATGACAAACTTTCCAATGGAAATGTCAGATTGCACTTGGCAGCACTCAGTGTTGCCAGTCCAAAAATATATATAGCAGCCCTCGTACATCAATTAAAATAGAAAAAAAAGAATTTTTAAACTATTTCATATTTGCTCGGTTTTGTACGTTTTTCTTTCCATGACAGTTCTTATAAGTCTTAATATTTTGTCCACAAGCCTTTGTTTTTTATAACGCTATTAATACGCTTGGGCATACTTTCAACAAGATTTTGAATTATTTCAGGTGGGATTTGGTTCCACTCGAGCTGAGTACGTTGCCATAATTCTTTCAACTTTTTGGGAGCATTTTGGTATTTTCCTAACTTCTTTTTCACTATTGCCCACAAATTCTCTATTGGATTAAGATCGGGGCTTTGTGCGGGCCAGTCCAATAACTGAAACTCTTGTTCTGACAACCACTTCTTAACAATTTAAGCAGTGTGCTTCGGATCACCATCTTGTTGGAAGATAACTTCCTTTTGTGGGTAAGGGCTTTTATCTACAAAATCTGGCAAATTCGTCTGCAGTATATTTAAATAATCCTCCTTTCTCATTATACCATTTATTTTTACGAGTGGACCCATTCGCGAAAACGTAAAGCATCCCCACACCATCAAACTGCCTCCACCATGTTTAACAGTCGGCTTTAAGTGATGCCTCTGGATGCTCTCTGTTGGTCGCCGCCAGTAATAACTTAATCCGTCTGACTGAAAACGGTTTATTTTGACCTCGTCCGACCAAATCACCTTCTTCCAGCCGGCCTTTTCTTTTTGATAGCTGCTTTGTAACCTATTCTGTGAAGTGCTCTTCGCGCGGTCCACTCACTGACGTCCTTGCTTAGGATCTCCGCAGCTCGTTTTGGTGTCACAGAACTGTTGTTTTTCAATTGTCTTATCATAAGACGAGCGTCAGCGTCTGATAAAAGTTTTGTCCGTCCTCCAACATTTCGTTTTTGAACTACATTACGTCTTTTTTGCACAATAACTACAGTACGTTGGCTAATACTTAAAACTTTGGAAATTCCCCGAGAAGATTTTCCACTTTTAGCCAGTGCTACTACACTATTTTCTAATTCTGTACTAATTTTTTTTCATATTTTTAAAGACTGAGCGATACTTTGAACACTTTTGCTTAAAAACACCGTTTTTGTGACTAATATCAAGTGAAATAAAACCAGAAAAAATAAAACGTGATACACAAAAAAGAACGGTAATTTATAACTGTTTTTAGTCATTGTAGAATTTCTTTTTTCAATTAAACAAAACGTGCAAAACTGAGCAAATAATGAATTATTTATAATTCTGCCTCTTTCTCGTTTGAATGGATGTTTTAAATACTCGCTTTATTTTTTTAAAGAGAACATATTCATTTATAAATATAAGAACTTTTGTGTTATTTGCTTGCATATTTGCATTTTAACAAAAATTTTAATACTAAATTGCCCAATATTTGTCCACTTTTGCTCGTTACTGTACATATTTTAATCTTAGTGGTTTGAAATTGTTTTATTTATATTAATTATACGCCTTGTCAAACAACCTTAAGAAAAAAAATTTACATTTAAGGTTTTAGTAGGCAAATAGTTTAAACAAAATTCAAATTCGCACACTTTTTAGTAAAAATTATTTTACAGATGTTTATAAAAATTATGTTTCAAAAATGTTGAACTAGTTTCCACTGCTATTGTTTTGTATTTTTGTGTTTAAATTAAGTCCTTCACACCAAGTTTTCTTCCAAGTTTCATAATTTCTCATCTTTTTGTTTTTATATGAAAATATGTCGCTTCTCATTAAAATATCTCTTGATTCTTACTGCAATAAATGAAAATTATACAGACAAGCATATTTATTCATTCTAAAAGTTTTTCTGCAATATTGCAAAAATTCTATTTTTATTCGTGTATTTTTTATGACTTTGCCAGCAGTTAAAGTTGTCACATTATTCTAACTAAACTTTAGTCGTACAGCTGCCTTCATATTTAACTGTCACTCCCATCTTAATGTTATATTTAAATTTGAACTATAAAAAAATAAGACATACATTTTTTTTGTTGGTATAGGTAAATAATACTGGTGTTAGGTTTGTTGACTTTACACATTAATGTGAACCAGAACTGTCATTTTTCTTTTCTTCTTCCTTATTCTTTGGATACTTGTCTTTTGAGTTGTGTGTTTCTTTGGCAGCGTTTTTGGTTCACTTTTGTTTAGCGTTTTATGATTTATTGCTGAGATACTAGTAGATATAAATTTGCACATGTGCACATTAGGGAGGTTATATTTGTATAAAAAAATTCTTTGAAGTCAAAAGAAAATTAGTGGTTTATTGTAGAATATGTCAATGTTATTTGCTTAAGGCACCGCCTCTATTAGAACAAGGAAGAAGTTCCAGCTCTTTTTGTACCATCCTATTAAATTTATTTATTTTTTTTTTTTCATTTCTGGTATCTTAAACACATTTAGACTTTTTAAAATTTTTAGTGGGTGGTTACTAAAAAAAATTATTTTTTTAACAGTTAAGAATTAAAGGAGTTCACTTAGAGCAGACACTTCAGTGCATTGCAGCACTTTTTTCTTTTTGATTTCTTGTTATGAATCCTTGTTTTGTCTACTGTACACTGGGGTAAAATAAGCATATTTTAAAAATAATACAACCATTTGTAAAATTTTACATGAGCATTGTATATGAGATTTGAGCTAAAATTTATTTGCTGGTTTATCAAAAGGAATATATTTTAATTTAAATTAAATTAAGGGAACATTAAAATAAGTTAATTAATCTTTAAAAATATTCTGCTAATTATCCCGAATAAATTTGATTATTGAGGGCGAGAGCACGTCTTGATGGCCATTTCGCTACCGCTAACTTGGCTCTTTAGGAAACTTCTCACAAACATTTTAAATAAACTAAAGGTCAAAGTTTGCGCAAAAACAACAATAATCAACAAAAATTTTATTCTTATTTTATCCACTGTGTACGGCTGACTTTTTTTTCGGGATGAAAAACAAAATTTAAACAACAAATAATATATAATAAAACACTACGATAATTAATTTTTTTTTATACACGGGCACTTGCAAATAATTAATTAAAATTAAATTACGAAAATAATATGTTATTATTTTTTTAAATATTTTGTTAAGTATCCCGAACAAATTATTAAAATCACGAACAAATTGAAATCAATAACCAAATCGGTCACTTTAATATTTTTAACGATTAATTAATTTTTTTTAAATATTTAGTAGCATTTAAAAAGAAGCAAACAATTATTTTACTATTGTTTCATGGTTTATAACAGAGTTTCTTATAACAATTTTTGGTTGTTTTGTTGATGCCCGAATTTCGACGTGTACTACCTCAACTGAACTCAGCGAATATTTTTTAACAAAGATGTTGTCGTAGTAATTATCCAGCCTTTGTTTGATTTCCTTGAGGATGTTATATTTAAAAGATATTATTGACTTTATACGATGTTAAGAAGCAAGGCGCCTCTTATACACGAATTGTTTCTAACGTTTTATCGGATAAAAAGATTTATTTTTGCACTCAAACTTCAGTAGAAAGCTTTTGCCAGTGACCTTAATTTATGAAATTTGAAATCCACAAACAAGACTACTAAATAGTCAAAACTTGTTTAGATTAGTGTTATCAAGAAACCAGTTCATTAAATTTTAAAATAATTTTGGCTTTATTAATATAATATTTTTTTACATCTCTATATTCGTTCTCCTTTATTTATGCATTATAAAGTATTACTCAGGTCACTAACAAAATACTAAGAAATAAAAATGTTTTATTGCAAACGAAAAATATATTTAATAAATTATCCTTGTTTTCTACCGGTTGTGCAGTCATATGTCTGCCTTACTACCTGCCGTATTGCGTATGTCTTTATTATACAATATTCAATTTGTTTTATTTTTTTTTTTATTTTTATATTAATCATTTATTATTTACTTAAGTGATATGCAACAGCTGTTTGCTTTTTGGTTTCTCTTTATTATAATTCATTATTCAAATTAAATAAATTGTAAAAGTCTCAAACAAACAAACAAACAAACACACACACAAACATATGAACGCCCGATTGTTCTAAAGTCAGTAACATAACTCACGTATGATTTAATATTCTGTGTGTTTATTCAGCAGCAGAAAAAGTGTTACACAATATTTTTTAAGAATTAATTAAATTTTAATTCGTACAAAAGCCAAAAATATTAAAAATTTACGCATTGCACAGTGTGTTGCCACTAGATAGTTTGTCAACAATAATAATAAAGTTGTCGTAGAAATTAAAACAAAATTAATTTTGTTTTCAATTTTGATAAATATAGGATCGTAGACACGTTTACCTCCCTTGTATCCTTAATTTTAAAATAAACTTTAGGAATTAATTTTAATCGGAATCCAAGCTAATTATAAAAAAACTATACGATTAATTTCTGTAGTAAATGTCATTAAAATCTCTTTAAAAAATATCTAACGCCCCTATCCAGATACATGTTATTATGTTTTTTGACAAATTTCTTCTGTTAACTCTTCAAGGCTTTTAAATCACCACAGAATAAAATTATAAATAATAACCAAACGTTTTCAAATCAGTCAATTTACGGATAAAATTTGGCAGAGTTTCAGTTTTGTTAAAATGCTAAGCAAAAAAAACGTGGATGTGGTATGACCACAGTAACATTATTATATTCTCTGTAACGATGTAGGTTTGCGGTTCAAAAGTTGTAGTTGTTGTATTTTTTAACAGTTGACCTTTAAATGATCTACACGCAAAATGTGCAGGAGACTTGCACTAAAGTACATAATCTTTACTATAATTCCTAACAATTTTTTTAAATTTAGTATTTTCATAATATATTACTGATAAACATAATATGGTTTTAAATGATTATTTTTCAGTTTGCCTTAAGTTCGTTATTTATTGTAAAATTTAGATACCTGCAGAATGAAATGCACTTTTCGTTGTTATCTAAGTTTCACTGGCATCTCTTTATATATTATTACAATTAACTACGAACTTAATCTCAACTGAAAAATAACACAAGTATACATGGTTTTGGATCTAGGCAACCGAAAGCTGTTTCTAAAGTTATTTGGAACGCTGAGTCCGAAATCGAAATTTTTTATAAAAATTATATATATTTTCATATGAAATAATTACACAAGTATACATAGTTTTTTTAGAAATGAAGAGCAGTCGAACTGATCGCTTGTACTCTTTGGGATCTGATTCATGCATTAAAGTCCAACAGTAGTCGCACATCATGCCCTCGTCCCAAAATCCTTGGTATCGTTTTTCGATTTTCGCCAAATCTTAGTTTAGTCGCTCTTATTGCTCGTCGCTTGTATCACCCAAGTTTTTAGGAAAAAAAATCGAGATGAGAATGCAGAAAATGTATTTTGACAGACATTCGAGTTCCAATCTTGCAATAATTTTGCAACAAACTGTCGAGTTTTTGCTTTAAATCCGGGGATTTGCGGTTGCCGAGAAAGTTATGAAGAACATCTTGAAACTATACCCATGCTGCTGCTTCATTGGGCGTTTAACATTTTGTAAAGTTTCTGTCGGCCATTAATTTTCGAATATGAGGTTCGACAAATATTCCCTCTTTGATTTGGGCGACCGAAAACCTGGGAAACAACTTGGCCAAGTACTCAAAAGCCGGTCCGGGAACAGCGCCTCAAACAACATCAAGATTAGTTCTCATCTTTTTAAAAAGTTGACCTGGATTTGTAAACTTGTGTAATCATTCATTTTTTAAAAATTGTTTGAATAAAATACAAATTAAAAAAATAAACATACGTTATATATAAAGCTTGTTGTAGATTACCAAACTATGATTGAAAAGGAACAAAAAATATTGTATAAACGTACTTTGGTTAGGCCTATTCTAACATACTTTGTTGCTCTTAAATTATGGTTACCTCAACTCAACAATAAATTGAAATAGTAGTATGGAAATTTCTATCAATTTTTCTGAAATAATAAAAATATTATTACAAAATTAGATATATACCTTTACAATTCTACAACAAAATAATTGTCTGTTATATTTAATAAAAGTTCTCACAAAAGTATCTAACAACAAGTTTTTGCAGCATTGTTTAGAATAGCTTATATTCACACGTAGATAAATATAATTAAAAAAAACGACTAAACTAGGATGCCATATCTTTCTATAGTAAAGTAATTTAGACGTTTTATTTCGCCTATAAATGGAGTTAGCAATATAGAGCAGTATGCTAGAAGTAGCAAAGTCTGAATTTTAAAGAGCAAACACGTGGCTTTAAAATGATGTTATCACATCGAAAGCGCTCACCAAACGTAAGAAGTACACAGCCAGAAATGACGGTTTTTACCGAAAATTATAACAAATAAGGTGACATTAAAAAAGATAATAATTGACTGTTTTTTGCACAGCAGATTGTGAAAAGGGAAAAACGCAAAAATATATTAAAACCGAAAGTGATTTATTTGTGAAAATTGCAAATGCATGAACATGATAAACAGTTGTTTAAAAAAAGGCTCCAGTGGAAGAAATAATTTTTTAAACACTATAAAGGCATTTTAGAATAGAAATTAATGAAAAAGACTTCAGCAGTATTGTAGAAGTACTCTGCAGTATTAACCGAAACAAATTTGCAACCCAGTAATTTAGCAAAAAATAAAATTAACATTTATTATTTCAACACTTGAAAACTCTTTTTGAATAATAATTTATTAAGTGCAAGACGTCCGTTCTTCTTTAAAATTCCCAGTGAGGCCCTAAAGCCAGTTAGGTTTGTATGTTAGTAACAGGGCCTTTTCATAAACTAAGCCAATACAAAAACTTAGCTCCCTTGTCTTTTAATTCGTTGGGTTAATGGACCAGTTCTTATAAAGTTACCTTAAAAACATAAAAAAGGTTTCCGAATAATATCATTTCATGTTGTTTCCTTAAAAAATTATTTAATTTTCGTTAATCTGTTTGCAATTACGGAACAAAAACTTCATGCACCTAGTTTCATGAAAAATTTTATACTGAGAGTTGGCTTTTATTGATTTATGATTCAGTATTTTCACTATTATTCAATTATTGATTATATAATTTTAAGTAAAATATTTATTATTTATTCAATAAATTTATTTACTGCTGCAATTTTTTTTTTTGATTTTGTTTTTGTTTTTCATTCAAATATTTGCATAAATGTTGCTGCGTTTAAGTAGTTCAGCATTATTTCAAAAGCTTTGACTCGAATTTACAAAAGATTTTTTTTTTATATCGAGTAATCGAAAACTGCATGATTTACCACACGCTCTCAATAAAGTGGATTAAATTAAAATAAACAAACTACAGTGAACAGCTAAAATGTAATGGAATTAATAATAATACAATTTCATTACTTTGTTTAAAATAATTAAGAGATCTTCTCTTCTGTGCGTAAAACTAAAAAAAAAAAAAATCCTGAAAAACAGGGAAAAAAATTATAAACTAAACATGAGATTTAGAGACATTAACATATTACGTTCACGAAAAATCTTGCATGGATGTTATCAAACACGATCAAACAAGCTTGCGTTTTAGAGGTTTCAAATTTATTTTTGAAATAAGTTAAAACTTATTTTTAAATTTTGTTTCACTTTGATCATACTATGAGTACATTTACATTATTATACCTTCAGCACAAAAATTTGTCAATATCCATTTCCGACCCGCTACATTATATGTATTCTGACTTCTTATGCATGGCCAAGTCGATTGAGCGATGTCCGTCTGTCCACCCGTGTTTGTGTTAGTGAGGCAAACTTGATTTCACAAAAAAAAAATAAATAAATAAATAAATAAAAATGTTAATCGACCAGATATAGTGTCTAAAGACGTGCTATTGGAAATCTGCATGATCGGTCTATACCCTTCGGGGCAGCAGGCAAAACACCACGCCTACCTGTAATTTTTTGCATGTCATTTGGAACAATAAATTAATTCCAATCAAAATTATAAATAAATGGGGCGATACAGAATTTAAAAAAAAATAAGTAAGAAAATTGGCGCTCACCCATATTTTACGAGTTACGGAGCTCTGAAATTATTAAATTTCTTGAAATATCAATATGGGTATCATTTTAAAGCTTTTGAAGAGATCTTTAAGGAAATATTATTTTTTTTTTAAATTCTTAACCCATAAAGAGCCGATGTCATTTTTATGTAAAATAATATTATATATTATAATATTGTGATATGCAGTACTAATTTTTTTATATTTTAATTCTCTGTCACTCCAATATTTGTGTTTCTTGATTGGAGTTATTTGACTAAACCAGATTTAAATAGATGGTGAAGGGTATATAAGATTCGGCATAGCTGAATATAGCACTCTTACTTGTTTTTAATCGTGATTTGTCTATAATGTGTCAGGAAGTAAAAAAACACTTAAAACAGATAAAAACGACTGTGGAAATATATTTTCTCCTGTTGGAGAACCCTCTATTTATGTAATGTAAAATCCAACAACAACAAAAAATCATAATTCATATTTCATATGCGTGTCGTTTTAATAATATCAATACAAATAAACAATATTGCTACTATTTACATTCAGTCATTATGCATAATAAATTCATTCAGCTCAAGGACGTTATTCACACGAACACAAACACAAACACGAACAGCGAGAAAACATTTTATGCAAAATAAAAAATAAATATTTTATACACGCATAATTTAAACAAGAAAAAAAAGAAAAACAAAATAACTGAATACTGAAAATAATTTTAATCAAAAGCAAACACTGTACAGTAGATTTTTGCCTTAGAAAAAATTCCTCAGATATGCACCGGAAAAAAATATAAAAAAAAATAATTCAAAAGAAAACCTCGAAAAAGAACTAAAGAAAATATTAAATATAAAAATAAAAATAAATAATTTTTAGATAATTCTGTCTGAGTTTTTTTTTCAATCTTTATTACGAAAAATTATTTAATCATTCTGGAAAAAATATTAATTTTGCTAATTAATTTTCAAGATAAAATCTCTTTTTCGTGCTATCTTCTATTATCCCAAATAATTATTTTAGTCACCGATATTGATTATTGAGCGTCAAAGTACGTCTCGATGGCCATTTCGTTACCGCTTACTTAACTCTTCAGGAAACTTCTGACAAACATTTTAAATAAACTAAAGATTTTTTTCCAAACAATAAAGCAAAGACAAAAATCAAAGTTTAAGCAAAAACAACAATAACCAACAGTAATTCATTTTTTTTTCTCCACTGTATACGGCTGACTTTTTTTCGGCTCTTTTACACAGTTGAAAGAGGATGAAAAATAAAATATCACAAAACACTACGATAATTTATTCATATGCACGGGCACTTTGCAAATATTAAATTAAATTTAATTTTGTAATTATGCTCATTAGTACAGAATAAACAGAATAAGGAAATATTTAAAGTGTGTTTTTCTAAGCCCGATAGACTAATCAACTGTAAAAAATAACAAAATATGAAATTTTAATAAGAAGAATTTTATTCGAAAGATCAACATACGGCATTAATGCCTGAAAATGACTTTGGTCTTACGGCCATCGCGTCTGTTTTTAACGAAGCGCATTTCAGATGTCCAATTGTGGTCAATTTTCTCGAGCATTTTGCTGGCGTCATGTCATAAACAACATGAACAATATCGACCTCAATTTTTGCTGGCTTATTGTTTTTTTTTATAGGGTCCATTGTAAATTGGTTTCCCTTCACATTTTTAATAACACGCCCGTAAAATCGAAAATGATTCTTATCCTCAATTTTGCGTCTATAAGTTGGGGGAATTGATAACTAAGTCCAATGCCTTGCCCATGCATCAATCTATTCATGAGAATTTTCGCAGTTTACTGACCATACAGGGTGTCCGCCAGGAAGGTATTCTTCTTTGTTTGTTTATAATTTTTGTTTTACTGAAAAATAATGGTTCTTATATTGATAAATGTTTTTATTAATGTCGCCAATTAAGTGTGGTACACAATTTCAGATGAATATTCGCCTCTGTTAGGCTCACAAATGCAAGACCTTTTTAGCATATTTTTCATTACATTCTCACACATTTCTCGCGGTGTTTCATTAATTTAATCACGAATATTTTGTTTGAATTGCCTAATCATTTTTTGTTTTGTTTGCATATAACTTGGTTTCTAGATATTCCCACAAAAAGAAGTCCGAAGCAGCCAAATCAGGGGACCGTGGAGGTCAATCAACATCACCAAATAAGTTGATGTGAAAAGAAGTCTGGCAGCAATTTCATTGTTATCCTGGCTATATGCGATGTGGCACCATCTTATTGATACCACATTGTAATCAAGTCCAAAGCAAGCAGATGTGGTGTTAAAAAGTTTTCAATTATATCGCGATATCGCTCTCTATTCAAAGTTACCGTTACGCCGTTTTCATTTTCAAAGTATTAAGATCCAATGATTCCTCCTGAAAAAATTGCACACAAGACTGTTACTTTTATTGGATGCAAAGGTGACTGATTAATAATTTAAGGGTTTTCCATTGCCCAGAACCGACTATTCGGTTTATTCCCATACCCATCCAAAAGAAAATGTGTCTCGTCACTCATTACAATTTTTTCATGAAAAAACGGGGTTGTCACGGGTGAGCTGTAACATCCTGCGGCGCAAATGGTTTTGTGGAAGCAGCTCTTGTGTCAACTAAATCTTAAAGGGAAACAAATGCAAATCCTTGTGCAAAATTGTGGCCAAAATTGTTTTTTTTTTAAACCAACCTCCTGAGTACAGCGTCGAATTCAGGTTGATAGATTCTTTTGAACATTTTTTTAAGCAGCAATAATGCGGTCAGCAGTACGTTGTGGTCTATGCTTGGGCCTATCACCTACAGACCCTCTTTCTTCGAAGTCATGCACTACTCGATAAATAGTGCATTTTGTTGGCACGTTGTTTCTCCCAAAAATTTAACGTATCTCTCTCATCGTCACAGTAATCAATGATTGATTATGATTAAATGTATTAACAGTAAAACACGTTGCTTTGTCGAATATATATATTTTCTTAATAAATATGCCACGTGTCTACTTTACGACTGCCAAATACGAACTGTCAACACTAATGTTTACCAAAAAGGGCGGCAAAACAAAGTGTGAACCTTCCCGTCGGAGACCACGCAAATGGCAAAAAGGGAGTTTTCGTAAATTTTATCGGGCTTAAAAACCAGTCGATGTTACTTTGACCAGTTAATTTGTCACGCCCCTTATCGAAGTCTGAGTATTATAGAAGAAAACTGAAATAGCATTTTTGTAAAGAAAAAGAGAATTTTCTATTAAAAAAATTTTCCTTAGAGGTCACTGTTTTTACTATTTATGGCAGTTGAGGGGCTTATTCCCGCTTTATAATTTTTAAGTGGATTGATTTTCGTTACAAAAAAATTGTTTTTTTTTTAAGTAAATTAATAATTAATTTAATAGAAATGAAAATAATTTGAACTTTGATTAATTTGTATTAATATCCTCTAAAACTAGTTTTTAAAATTAAATCCAACTGTTCCTTGTGTACATAATTTTGTAGAATAACAAAACAATTTTAACAGAATAGAACTACATGAATGCGAAAGAAACAAAAAAGATTATTATTCTTACAACAAAATGCCATAATAATAAGCCAGGATGATGATGTCTAAAAGGAAAACATAAATGAAATACCGATTTTATTTTAATTTTAATATTTTTCCTCTATTATTAAATGAAAATGGAAAAGTTGAATTAAATACAACTGCTAAAATTGCAGCATGCATAACGTTCGCTCTCCCTTTCACCACACGCACACACACAGACACACACACACAAAAACACACACACACACACACTCAAACACCGTTCGTTGTTATTAGTTTTCTTTTAGACAGAAATTTAAACAGAGTTGAATAGAAAAATGCTGAAACTTATTTATATAATATTTAGTTTTGTTCGAGCGCATACAAAAAGGAAAGCAAGAATATTTGCACAAATATTCCTTGTTTATTTTCCTGAAATTAAATTGAAATTCAAGTATGCGTAACGAACAGAAATGAGAAAATAAGAAAAAAGAAAGTTTAAGAAATGGGAAAAAAAAGTTTCCAACAAAACTTTTCATTGACGTCAGCATATTTTTCGCTTTTTCTTTATTTCTTTTTTTTTTTTTTAGTTAAGACCACGCTGCTACTGCTGCATTTTGTCATTATAATGCTCATGAATATGATTGCGTTTAGAATATTTAAACACATACTAGTGTATGAAGTAAACAAAAAAATATGCGTCACACATATGCTTAAGCTTATGTAGCCTTGATTGTGTTTATTTATTTATTTATAAATAAATTATTAAACAAAACAAAATGTCAAAGAAAACTATTTTAATGTAGTGGAGTGCAGTGGGTCTTTTAAAAATGCCTGAAAATAGATTTTGTTGTTTAAAAAAATATGTTAAAACTGAGGTTTAATCACTTTTTTGTTAAACCTTCCTGTAAACTTAAATTCTTGATTTTTAAATATGGCAAAGAAATTAACACTTGAACGTAGTGGCAGATTAAAAACAGAACAAAAAAAAAAAAAAAAAAAGCGGTAGGAAAAGTAGTACAGTTGGCGACAAGGTATCTGCTTTAGTTTTGCACTAAAATTTATCTCCAGCTCGCTTATGAACTATTTAAATTGCAGCAACTCAAAATAAATAAACCTTTTTTTTTTTTTAATTCAAGGATTATTATCAGTCTGATAACCAAATCATATTTTATAATATTGCAGTATTAACTTGGCTCTTGAGTTATTTAATTGTTAAATAAAGAAATATATTTCTTCCTGAATCTTTTGTGTTCAGTCAATCGCAAGTTTAATTAATATATAGAAAAATATTTCGCATAAATATTGCAAAGACAAAAATTTGTTAAAAAAAAATAATTATTTAAATTAATTCTATTAAAATATATAAAAACAATGTCTGAAGGATCCTTTGATATTCTTTAAAATAATTCTTGCAAAAAAACCGACTTCAAAACAAATTTTAGCCATCTGTCTGGTTCAAAAGTTCTGTCACAACCATCAATATATGTATATCAAATAATGGAACATCCTTTAATTTCGAAATCCATATTTTAATTATTATTTTATTCCTCAACTCCCACTGGAGCATAGGGCGTCGACAACAGCAGTTCTCCATCTGAACCGATTTTGTGCAATGGCCTAAGTTCATTCCTAGATATACCCAGTTGGTTCATTTCGGATTCCGTTGAACGTCTCCATCCATGTTATGCGTCGTCTGTCGTTTTCTTTACAATCTTGATAAAATGGGTTCCATCTAAGAGCTTGTTTAGAAACATCGTTGTCCTTTCGTCGAAGTGTGTATCCTATCCATTGCCAATTTCGTTTACGTATCTCAGTTGCTACTTGTATTTGATTTGTTCTTGCTAGCAGCTCAGCATTTAAAATCGTCTTAAGCAGCGGTTAATAAAAGCATGAAGTCGCCTTGTTATGTCGTTAGTAACCTTCCAGGTTGTAGCGGGCAGGCCATGTAACGTTTTTTTTCAACTAGTGCTGATTTTACAGATAATTATTTTTATCCTTTCGCTAAATGAATATGGTTGTGTATACGCTTGAACAATGTTGGGAAATATTGCGACATTAAGATGCCGACTTTCATCATCTTTTCAGATGAAGCTCATTTTCATTTTGACGGGTAGGTAAACTGGCAAAATTGTCGCATTTGGTGCACAGAAAACCCGAACGCATACATTGAAAAGCCGGTGCACTCAAAACGAGTCATTGTTTGGTGCAGATTTTGATCCAGAGGCATAGCTGGGCCATTTTTCTTTGAAAATGAGGAGTGGCCGTTGCAGTCAATGGCGATCGTTCAACGAATTTTTGTTCACAAAAATTGAAGAGGAGGATACTGGCAACATTTGGTTCAACAGGACGGCGCTACATGCCACACAACCGAAGCAACACTGTTTTTTATAGCATTAAAAGAAAAAGTTATTTGGCGGACCCTATACATCGATATAGGAGCACTAACTTAACAGTTGCCTCAAAAATTCTTAGCTTTGTGGATTGGCTGATTTTATTACTTTGCCAGATTGGGGCTAGTATGCCAAAAAATGATTTGGCCTTGTTTATTCTAGCGACTACATCCAGTTCGGTTTCTCCATTTTCAGTGATCTCTCTCCTTAGATAGCAGAATTGGTCACTTGTCTCAAATTTTTAATTGTTAAAGGGCAATGAAACTGTTGTTGTACCGATGCTTAATGCTTTTGTTTTTGCTGCATTTATTTAAATTGCAGCTTTTTCAAAAGTTTTATAGTTATTTGCTGAAGATCAATTAGCCTGTGTGAGAGTAAACAAATATCATCTGCGTAAGCCAGGTAGTTGAGGTAACGATTGTTGATTTGTTAATGCATCCCCTGCTTTTTATTTTCCATACCTTTAAGAGCATCTTCCATAACCACTAGGAATAAAAGAGGTGACAATATGCAACCCTCAGAAAGATTTCCCTTATGAAGGACAAAGCAATTTATTTCTCAGGTATATTTCTTCTTCGCAGGGCTAACCAAATATATTCTCGGTTAATCGAGTCGAACGATTTTTCGAAGTCTATAAAGAGCAGATACAGTTTGGAATTGAACTCAACGCACTGTTCAATGATGATCCGCAAAGAGCTAAGATGATCAGCGCAAGAGGAGCCACTGCGAAAGCCGGCTTGGAAGGAGCTGATAGTTTGCTTCAAGCGTTCTTTGATGTGGTTTAATATTTTTTTTAGCGACTATTTTGGCAACGGTTGGTAAGACACATATACCTTTCTAGTTAGAACAGTCTTTAAGATCTCCTTTTTTTCGCCATTTTACCAAGTTATCAGAGGATGTAAAATTTGTGCTGAAAGTGCCGAATCACATTTGTATATTTCCACTGGAATGCCATGGATACCAGCTGCTTTTCCATTTGGCAGTTATTTGCGCTGAGCTAGGAAATGTAATTCTAATCCTCGAGTTTATAATAGGTGGCGAATTTGCCAGGGCTGAAGACTGGTCTTTATGACACAGATTAGCACACTTGAGAAATGTTCTTTCCAACTTTGGAGTTGTTCGTATTGGGTGTTGAGCAAATTTCTATTGCATATCCTGGTGCCCATTTCTTTATATAAAAGATAATTATTTAAGGAAATATTTTGTTTTGAGGGCTTTAATAACTAAAGAACTTCTAAATTGTACTGCTTTTATAAATAAACTTATAGTGGTGCCTGGGTACTCCATAAGATTTGATGTCACTTAATCAATTATTCAAACAGAAATAATAAATAATAGCAACAAAGCAGCTTAAAACATTCATTCGAAAAACAGAAATTAAAATTTTAAAACTAATAAAACAATTGCCTTTAATTTCAGGTTTAACTTCTCGTGGCATTTCCTATTATTCATCTGTGGTCAGAGTTGCCATATAGTATTTTTTTTAATATGAAACTAAAAAGAAGTTTTCTCTTAAAAAGCAGAGACAAAATTATGGCCTTCGATGGCAATCTAAATTTCTTTAAATTTCAATTTAAATTTATATCGATACCGAATGACGTACTTTGGCTCCAGGGTTTTTTTTAAGAATTTGTTGATTAACTTCTTTTTTTATTTCATAAAACTCAGCCATTATTATGTACATATGAGCTCATCTTTTAATTTGTTAAAGGCTTTTTGTTTCAATGATTGAGTCCATCACGAAACACACGAAACGGTGTATTAAACAATTTTTCTATAAGTTTGTGTTAACGAACTTTTATAAACCATACATAAATATTTTTTTATAAATAGCAATACAATAATACTTGTCCAAAAAAAAATTAAATAAAAAAAATCTGAATTAAATTAATTTTTATATGATTTTTTATATTGTTTATAGGAAACTATTTTCTTCTAAAAATACAAATGAACGAAATGTCAATTTCTAAAAATTTAAATTAAAAATAAATGAAATATAAAAAAGATTTCACTTTGTTGCTGCCGTAGTCTAAAGGCCGGGGCACATAGAATCCGTCATACGTTGTACTTTGACATATTCGCTTGAAGTCAAAGTAACGACGGATGAGGTTGGCACAATGAGTACTTTGCTGACGGATTTTAAATCAGCTGTCAATCTTTTCGTTAGTGTCGCCAGGGAAAGACAGAAAAAAAGATTTTTTTTTAAAATAAAATTTACATTTTGAAATTTTTCCTTTTAAAAAAATAGTAATTTGTAAAATCAAGGTGAATTAAATATAAGGTGGCCGCACGGCTACAAAAACAAAAACCCAATGTAATTTTGTAGTAGCACAGCACTATGTTGATATCAAAAGTAGCTGTCTGAACAGAAGGAAGCCGAATTTAATTTATCCTTTTGTCATCATTCGATACTTTAAATAAAGTTGTACCAGTTGGTTTCTTCCTGAAGAAAATTAAAGGACATTTTTTTTTTTAAATCGAGATATTGCTACGATTGTCAAATTTTTCAAGCGGAATAACTGATGTTTATACCTACTTTCACAAGTTTGAACAATTTTCACGTGTCTGTATCAAAACTTTGACCTAATATAACAAAATTTTACAATAAATAAATAAAAAATGAAAGAAAAAATAAAAATAGTTACTGAATGTTTGCTGCGTTTTTGTATAAAACATTTTTGAGTTGTTGTTGTCTTTTGTCTTATTGATTCAATGGAGTTCTCATTTAATCAATTTGACTTTTGATATAAGACTTTCTAGTTTTCTATACAAAATTTGTGTAAAATCCACTGATGAGCTATTTGAGCAGTAGTGAAATGGCCATATGGATATGCTTTCCCGCAGTAATATATTTGCCCTATTCACAAGCCCCCTAGTACGTGCTAAGTGCTAACAAAATACAACGGTGCTAGCTGTGTTGTTGGTAATTTTCATGCAAACATAAGATACAACACTTAGTACTTTTTTTCATATGTTTTTCAAACGTTGTATTTGTTTAAATGTTTTATGTTTAAATGAATTATTATTTTTGTGTTCATGTGTGAATTATATTAAATTAAAAGATATTTTTATTAATTTTATTTATTTAATTTATTGATTTGACTGATTTATTAGAAAGTTGAAGTTGAAAGTTGCCAATATAAAAACTGTTCTTTAAGATTTAATATTGCTTTAATGACTCGATTTCTAATATTTTGCATGGTACCGCCATCATCTATACCAAAAAGAGGTGCTACATTACGAACACAAGCACCATTTCCTGAAGATCCCAAGCAGTAAAGTACAATTTTAAGCTGCAAGTCAATGCGTAGTTGGAGCCTTTCGCCAATTGTGTGAAAAACATCGTCATTTTTTATAAGATTGAATATATAGGCAAATTCCTCAGGCCGTAGTCGTATCATATGAAGAAATCTGTTTTCATCAAAATATCTTAAAACCCGATTATGCCATAATGATGATTTTGGTAGCCCTAAATGTATAATTTTGCGACTGAAGAGCAAGTACATTAGGTTCATCCTAAAAATGTCTTGAATTTCATCCTCACACAAAAAATTTATTTATTTACTTTTTTCTGTTTTCTCCCCCATTTGGCTTATAAATAACAAATGATGAATAGCACTTTTCTTCTTCTTATTTACTTTTTGACGTATGAAGTACAATGTACAATGGCACACTGATACAAAGAAGTAAACAAAAGGTAGTATGCAATACTACCTACACCTTAGCAGATCTTGTGAATACGGCAATTATATCATTTTTAGTTTAAAATAATATTTCATTAGAATATCATGAAATATTTATATTTGAAGGAATCAAGCACGAATAAAATAAATTAAATAAATAAATAAATTTTCAAAAGTTACAAAAATGTTAAAATAATAACCAAACGGCAATACTGCTTTAATGCATGTGCAAAAAAAATATATGTGAAAAGAGAGAGAGAGAGAGAGTAAAGAGCACAGCAAGACAACAAAGAAAAAGAAGAAGCAATTGATAGTTGTCAAAGTATTCAATATACGTCAAAAGTTAAAAGTTGCTCAACTTTCATACTTTGCGTTGACGGAGACGTACTGATTGTGACAACACTAATAAGAAAACATGTATTTTAACATGTATATATATATATATTTTTTTTGGTGTTTCTACGAAATTTCTGAAATGACTTTATTTCTTATAAAGAATATTTTTAAATGTTATGCAAAAAGAACAGTGTTTTGATAAAGTTTCTTATAAGTAAATATTTCGTAAAGAAGATGTGCTTATATAAAATAACTATTATATTATGATGATAAGGCTATTTTTAATGTTTTCATGACTATTGAATTATTAAAATTTTTAACTTAAAAACAAACAAAAAGTAACCTAGAAAAAACATACCAGTTCGGATTTTTTTTTAGCTTAAGAAAAATTCTAATATAAATTTCTTAGCTCCAGCAGTTTAATAATAAGTTTTAATTAGTAACTTTCAGTTTTAGTTTATTTTAAGTTTACTTTAAGTTCAGATCTCTTTTTTGTCTCGTTTAAATTCTAGTTTACTGAAGTTTTATTTACGTTCTTGTCTCTTTCCTCGTTGTATTTATAATCTTATTGTCTTAAGTTTTTAAATTTGTTTTTGCTCAGTTGTAAATTCCATTAAACTTTATTCCATTTTCCACAGTTTAAAAATGCATACAACAGTTCAAAGTTTTCATATTTTACAAAAACATTTAAATAAACTTTTATTTTTAATTTGGAAAACAATTTTAAATTCAATTTCATAAGTTATGGTTCCTATAATTTTTCTTATATATTTTTCAATACAAAAGTATTTTTAAAAGCATGCAAAAGTTATTCTTTTTCACCGAAGAAAAAAAACAAAAACCTTTCCAAACATGCAAGATACAATTTATTTCGATTTATTCATAAGAATAGTTCTAAAAGTATGCTAAAGATTTTATTAAATCTATTTAACTAACTCTTATCACTTAAAGCGATTATATTTTTCATGTACAAAAATTTTTGTTACATTTTGAAATTGTTTGCTAAAAGCAACAGCCAACTGTTGAAAGCTTAAAGTAATTATTATAAAATATTTGCATAACAACAGCCCTAAAGTATGCTACTGCAAACGAAAGTGCACTACGATATTTTTTTTTTATTAACAAAAGAACGTTGGAAAAATAAATACACAATAAAATTGAGATAAAAACTAGAAATATTTTTATGTTTTTATTAAGTTTAAGGATATTACGTAGAGTTGCTTGTATCAGTTCAATAACTTTGTTGCTGTTTTTCAAATGATGTTGTTGTTTTATGACAACAAAATATTTTAATAACAAGTTTGTATCCTACAGTTTTTATTTGCCATTTTAAGTGATACTTTCCCATTTGCTCTTCTTTTCACTGCGTTTGATTGTTGTGGCCACTTGATGGTATCTTTCTTTTTCCATTAATATGAAGGTGCCACATATATTTTCATGTGGGTGTGTGCTGGAATTAAAAAGAGAGTATAAAGTGTTGTTCCCTATGTTTTCAATAAAGACATGCATTATCATGCTACTGCTGCTAGTGCTGCTGTAAATAAACATTCCCTAGAACTGTAAACAATATACACACTTAAGGACTTTATTGAGAAGTTAAAATGGAAAAGTAAACGAAAGTTCTTTACATTTATTTATGTACATAATAATCAATAGTTTAAGTTGCAAATATCTTTTGAGGCAGGCAGGTAACCACAAGAAGTGATTTAAATTTCAAAGAAAACTTTTTGAAATTTTAACATTATTTTATACCTCTTTTCTGTTTGTTCAATTTAGTTGACCATTAAATAAGATTTTTTCTTGATTTCTGTACGAACTAAAATTACTAAAATATATTCATTCACGTCTTGTTTAATAGTAAAGCAATAAGAAAAACTTAGCCTTTTTACAATTGTTTTTTTTATTAATTTATTACCTTCTTGATCATGGTATAAAAATTCTTTAATATGTTTATTTTAAGTTTATGACGATTATATTGGTTTCGAACAATAACGCAAAGTATGAAATAGTTTTTGTTTGTCATTGTCGAAGGTTTCTGCACTTAGCAACATTTAAATCGAATTATTGCCTTTGCAGGCAGTAAACCTCCATAATACCCCACAATCTTAGAAATATCCAAATTAAGAGTAGTAACTTTGCACAGAATGACTTGAGCGGTTTGCTCTCACTTTTTCTAACAAGTTTTAAACTTTCTATGAATATGGTTTGTTTTGAAAGTGTCCACATACATATTACAAACCTACATTTTTTATTTCATTAAAATAATGTGAAACTTTACTTAATCTTCGAAATACATAAATACAAAATTGTTGCAAGTGTGTTGTGGCTTTATAACTCACGATCGTTCGAAAAGAATTCGATTAAAATTTAAGGATTTGTTCATAAGGTCGTGTAGATGGTTTGCCTAAAGTTTGCACGAAATCTGTCGACGCGTTCGTAAGTTATGACTTTTCATAACAATATATGATTTTGTCCATTGAAAAAAAAAAACGCAACAAAAAATACTAGACGCGTATAAGCGTATGCGGTATGTGTATACTATGTACTGACTTCATACATACGATATTCAATGTTAATATTCATGCGTAGCGAAGCATGCCGGAATCCGCTAGTTCCCCAATATTTTTTCACAAAATAATTTCATAAAATAATTTTCACAAAAAATTTATTGTCAGTTGTGAGTTTTCTTTTTTTTCTTGTAAATATTTTTTATTTAATTTTCAGCAACTTCAATGCGGGAAGATTGGTTTAAATGGACTTGGTGAATTTTAATAGAAATTTCAGTGTATATAAAAACATTTTACACAGAAAGAAATAAACAGGCATGTCACAGAATTCAATTCGGATCACCGATATTGATTATAGAGGGTCAGAACATCTCAATGGCCATTTCGTTACCGCTTACTTAACTCTTCAGGACACTTCTGACAAACATTTTAAATAAACTACAGATCTTTGTCCAGACAATAAAGCAAAGACAAAAATCAAAGTTTAAGCAAAAACAACAATAACCAACAGTAATTCTATTTTTCTTTCTCCACTGTATACGGCTGACTTTTTTTCTGCTCTTTTTTTCAATTAAAAAAGATGAAAAATAAAATATCACAAAACACTACGATAATTTATTTATATTTGCACGGGCACTTTGCAAATATTAAATTAAACAACGGGAATTTTTTATTATATTAATTAATTTCCAAAATAGAAACTTTTTTTCCGTGCTTTTTTCTATTAATCCGATGAATATAAATATTATTTCAATTAAACCCTACATTGATTTGGCAAAACGATTTATCAATGTTTTTTTATATAAAATGTACGTAAACAACTTTGTATTGTCTAAATGATAAAAACATAAAACAGTCAACCAATATTTTAGTCAAAACCATTAAAAAATAAAAAAATACTTTTTTTTCGCCCAACCTATTGGTGCATAATTGTGATAAGTTGATTCGCATTCAAGGTTTAACAATTCGATACCTCTCGATTATTATATTTTTGTGGGGCTACGTGCTGATAATTTATGCTGATAAACCAACAACAGTTGAATTTTTTGCCGAAAAGGCTCTCCGTCAGGAGCAGATGCGGTGGCCTTATGCTCGAATTCATTTTAGTTCTAACTTTTCTTTGTTTATTTTTCTTTTAAATTTAGAAGTTATAAAAACACCCATTATTAAGAATTTCAAATAGAGAACAAACAATTTCAAGCTTTTTTTAATTTATTATCCCGATTTAATAATTAAATCACCGATATTGATTTTTGAGGGTGAAAGCACGTCTCGATGGCCAATTTGCTACCGCTTACTTAGCTCTTCAGGAAACTTCTCACTTACCCTTTTTGAATAAACTAATAAACTAAAGATTTTTTTAATGCTTTTGTTAGTAGAAACAGCATCATACTAAATTTTAAGGCCTTAAACATCAAAATCTTTCTGCAGCAAAAATTTGAATGATGCATTATTCCGTGAACGATAATAAAGTTCAAGTCAAACTCATGAAATTGTTTTTGTTCTTCGATCTAATTAAGTTCTTATTAATTTTAAATTGAACAAAAAAAAACATGATTTCGCTTCTGGTGTAAAAAAAGTATTCTATTCCACATTTATGTAAGTTCAGACACGTATGAATATTAAGTTATCTTCTGACAATGTAGTTTCTGTATCTAACAAAAAAAATAAAAATAAACATGTTGCAGCATGTGTATGTATTTTGTATTTAAATGAATTGAAACCTAAATGAACTTTTTTTGTAAAACGAAAATGAGAAACAAACACTTTTAAAAACTCTTTACACACGTAATGGTATTTTTGTACGTACACCTGTATATTTTAAACACAATGTAAATGTAATTCTAGAACTGATTGTGTTAGTAGTGAATGATGTCTTTACATTTTACTCTTGCATACAAATGCAAATATTATCAAGAAAAATATCATCATCAAGAGTAAATGTAACAACAAGTTAAAGGAATGACAACATCATCATCATCATCATCCTCCTGCTACTTGTGTTCAATATCATAATAAAAGCTGAATGACTGCTGTGTTGTGTTGTTTTGTTCCTTTTTCTGTTGCTTCTGTTTGCCGTTTCTTATTCATTTTTTTTTTTCGAGCGTATAATTTGTACGTCATCTAGTAGCACTCGTAAAGTTTTATTATCTGAGTTTTTTTTAACAAGATTTCTAGTTTACTTCTTCTTCTTTCTGTGCTCTTTACATTAATGTACTTCATATTACCTTCGTGGAGTTTTATTGGTGTTTGTTTTAGGCTGTTAGAGTATATGTGTGATTTGTTTGATGTGTCTGTTATTATGGTTTTTTTTTTATTTTGTCGTCAACCAACCTCCATCCTGGGTTCATTTGTGTCATTATTTCCTTTTGTTGTCAAATGTCTGCACACACTGTTGTTTTGTATAAACATATATACACACACACACACATACTCACCCGCACACACCAATACAAACATATCTTTCTCATATTGTGATTTTTCTTGTTTTGCTGACATGGGCATGTAAATATGTGTGTGAGTGTGTATGTGTGCAAATTTGTGCTTTCGAATGAAACTTTCATTTTGTTGTGTATTTAAGGTTGTTTTAGTTTTACAGTTGCTTCCTTAGATCTGGTTTTTAGCACTTTTATATATCTGCGTTGGCTCATCTTTAGGCACCGTAAAACAAATAAAAACATATGAGACCATAAAATTGTTAAACATTTAATTCTTTAACGTACATCTGTAATGTAAAAGAATAAGTTTTTTTTACATGTAAATAAAAGAATTTAGGACAATGAGCTCTGCAGATTTTTTTTTTTATTTAGCTCCACTGTATGATTTTTATAAACCATCCTTGTGTTTTCAATAAAATTTCAGAGTTTGTTGAATTGTGTTTGGTGTTTTGTTGTTGTTGTTACTTTTAACATAAGTGACAGACTGTCACTTTTAAAACATTTTTTTCTATCATTCGTTTTTCCTTTTATTACAATAGTTTTTGTTTGTTTTTAATCTTAAATATTTTTTGTTGCTCCGTCACTTTTTATCTCTAACCGTTTTCTTTATTATTTCATTGTGTTGTTTTGTGAAACAAAAGGAAAAGCCTTTTATTATTTGTATTTAATTTGTTGCAACTTTCTCTAACGTTAAACAAAGTTGTCATTTTTTAACATTTAGAATTTTAATAACTTTACTTTTACTTTAGATATTAATAATTTTACATGTTATTGAAGAAAACTGAAATAAACTAAAAGCGAAATAAAAGCTTGATTTATATCAAAATTTGCTTAACATCAACAGACGATTTAGTAAATTTGTAGCAGATCGCTAAAAAATTTTAGTTTTTGAAAAGGTAATCAGGTGTGAAATTAATAATTTTTAGCGGAAGGACTTTGCAACTAAATTACCAACATAATGATTTTAACAAGGCATGAGACTTTTAAAATCAATTGCGAGTGAGAATTGATTGCATCGATTATTGTAGGAAATAATGATGATCATTAGTACGTTTTTTAAGGTTTTAGTTTAATTACTACTTTCCTTTTTGCGAACTAATGTAATGTGTTTTGTAAGCGAGTAACAAAATATGGCAATCCCAAAAGTAAGTCGTTATAGGGCAAGTACTTTTTACGATAATGTCTAATATTTTGCTGGGAGAATCTATCGTACTACTTGTCAAATAATATTTTTAAATCCTGTGCTACTTTGATAAGAGAAATTTAAAGGAATAACACTTAAAGAAAGCAAAGATTAGTAAGACTAAGTCATTGAGTACTTTTACCTGCGAACTATCAATAAGTTGATCCGGTTTTTTTTTTGCGTTTTTTTCGAACGTACAGTAATTTTGTTTGAAGTTTATAAAAACTTCAAGCAAAGTGAATATAATTTAAAAATAATTAAACTTTAATAAAAAAAATGTTTTGTTCGTATGATCAGTACAAAGCATTTACATATAAAAATGTTTTAAGATATATAGCTAAAGCGGCTGTTCATGACAAAGCGCCTTTTGGTTGTCAAATTTGAGCCACTTTTTCAAGCATTGCTAGCCGTACCTTAATTAAAAAAATATGAACAATGTTGGCCTCCAAGGCTTCAGTTGTGCCTGGTTTATTAGCATAAATTGGTGACTTCACATGAACTCACAGAAAATAATCGAAAGGTATCAAAACTTACGGTTGGTCCATTTCTCTAAATCAAATTATAGCCAAAACTTGCCCGGCTATTCATATCTTTAAAAAAGAAGATCAGTGATAACGATCTTTATCGAGCTTCAGCTTTATTTCTTAAAGAAATATGGTCCAGTAGTGCCACTAGCGCGTTTACCTCGCCAAACGATACATTTTTCTTAATGAAGTCTGTTTGTTGAGTCTATTGTAGATTGATTTCACTTTACATCCGAAAATTTTATTTAAAAATAAACTCGTAAAGCCAAAAATGAGCTTCCGCGCTGAACAAAAAATGGCTCCTATACTCGTAAGCTGCAGAAATTGATGACTAATTTTCAATTTAACGAGGTAGCATTGTTTTAACATCAATCTATTCATGATAATTTCGCAGAGTATATTGATTATGAATTTCAAAAAGTAAGCGCAAAATTACAGGTCGTTTGACAGTTAAGTTTTAAATAAGTTCTATCGTGCTTAAAAAACCTTCTTTAAAATGAAATATAGGCCTTTATTATGAGTTACATCGTTAGCCAGCGAAGATCGAAGATCGAAAATCAAGTATCGATTGTCAAATTTGTATTTTGAGTTGGTAGCACTGTCGAAAATTTCGTTGTGCCACGAATTTTTAATCGAACACAATTTTGCTTTTGATGGTTTGTGTTAGTTTATAAAACTTAGTGAAAATGTAAGTATTTGTGAATTTTTGGTTTTTTTTTTACAAATGGTGGCAATAAATTATTTTAATTGTATACCGTAGTCATTCCCGTTGGCGTTATCGTTTTAATAGTCGTTTTTATGTCGTTGTCGTTTTAATGTCGCTTCGTTTTTAAAATGGTATTCCAGAAATAGTGAAGAAGTGGTCAACATAACTATCTAAATTTAGTGTAAGAATCTTTTTCATAAAGTGCATTTTTTTAAAGGTTTGCGAACACATTCAGGTTTCTTTTAAAGATGACAGTGAAATCTGCTTATAAATCCCTCCTCCTCTTGCTCTAGCCACACCTTTAAATTAAGTTATATAATTTAAATTTTTTAGTTATATTTATTTTAACTACTTTGTGCCAACCATCTCCGTCACCGACTGGAGGACCAAATGGATTAATTTTCCAAAAACCATCAAAAATTAATGGTTTTATGCCTTTTTTAAAATCCTTTGGATATTCAGGATTTTTTCCATTTCTGAAACTAAAATTTCAAACTGCCGCAACGTTGTATTGTATGTTTTTTTTTTGCAACCTCTCGTTTTAATGTCGCTACAGAAAATGAAGGCGACAAAATACTAGCGTTTCTTTGTCGTTTCTATCTTTGTTTTTTAATAGAGAATACCGACACATGTCGATATTATTTCGTTTTAAAATAAGAACGCCAACGGGAATATGCCCGAATAATTTGAATTTTTTTTTATAAATCAGTAAAACAATATCTCTTTTAGAGTGACAGCTAATAAGCATGCACTCTTTTGAATAATCCAATTGAGTAAAATTCACAATAGCACTATTTTTATCGAATGTGCGCCATTATACCAAATAAAAATTCATTCGACCAGCTCAAGGCGAATCAATTACCAGGTGGCAGCGTAGGCAAATTCATTTATTTTCGCCGTGAACACTACTGTCAAACTCCATATATAAAAAAATCTGTGTATATTTTTTATATATGTAATTTGACGGTAGTTTTTACCAGCAAAAAATAATGAATTCGCCTACGCTGCCACCTGGTAATTGATTCGCCTTCGACCAGCTCTTTCGACTACAGTCGAAGATCGTAAGTTGCTCATAATAGGCACCATAGATCAGAAGAGGAGTAGTCAGAAAATTTCACTGGATCCTTTCTTGGCAAAAAAAAAAACTTCAATAGAAAAACATTAATTGAAAATTAAAAAAAAAGAAATTGTCGGATTACTAACCAGGTTATTAAAAAATATTTGTAAAAAAAATTGAGTTAACGTCTTCGGCAATTTTGGGTTACATATGAATTTCTCCTTATGAATTTTTCAATAAAATCAGATTTTTCATCTAAATATCTGCTCTAGATTGCCCATAGTGACATTTCGGCGAGCAACTCGAAACCCAAATTTCTTAATAAAATCGTCTTAAAATAAAAACATTATTTCTTTAATGGTTTATTAAAATTCGAAAGTTGTTAGCATTTCAGATCGTGAGCATGAGTAATCCACAAAACTTAGTCGTCTAAATGAGCAATTTTTTGAAGACTTACGAGGCGCATCTCTAAAGTACGAAATTAAAAAATCTTTAAAGTAGGGCCAATCATTTAACCGTTACTACTTTTGGACACAAAATGAAGTCAAATTATTTACAGTGGTAAAGTGGTTTATTTGTGCAGTTATGATTTTAATTCTGTAAACTACAGTTTGCAGCTGGGCGCAAATTTATCTGTCGGACTCTAAGCATTTCAGTATTTTAATTTGAAACTATAAAACTCCTCAGCTTCTTAGAAGCAATTTTTTTTATCTTAAATGTTGTATAACAGTTTCAATGAACTTTTAAATTAAAAAAAAAAATCCTTTTTTTAAAAAAGCTTTTTATAGCAATATTTTTCTGAACAAATTTGTATGACATCATTTTGCTTGGCTCAAATTTTATACAATTTCTTAAATTTAGTTGCAATTTCCTTTTCCCAATTTTACTTCTAGTTAATTTTCCTTGATTAAAAAACCCAACAGCAAATGTATTTCTTAAATTATGATTACGCATCGAATTTTGTAAATGTTTCTTTCTCTCCCTCTCAGTCTCTCTCACACTATTCGCACTAAGCATTTACTTGCCTTTACCTTTACTTGCATTTACCAATTACCACAAAGCTAAAGCAAACTAATTTAAGTTTAGGCAATCAAGTACATGCACTCACGTCAACATTTTTTTTAATTAAATATCAAATGCAGAAAAACTAAAAAGTTAAAATTTTTCAGCAAAAATAGTACATGAACAAATATGTACAGAAGAGCCAAATACTAAACACTAAATAATAAGTTCCGCTTTTTTAAGCTCATTAAAACTTTAGTCTGACAACAGCAAAAATTTTACGAATTATATCTAAAGGTGCTTCGTACCCAAAAGTTTAAAATGTAACGCTTATAATATCGCTACAGTATCTGTCCGTCTGTTTAGACACTTGATATTGTAATGCGGGCTAATATTTATATTTCGGGAACAGCAAATAAAAGCAAACATTTTTAAATGAAAATGCCAATTTCGTATTCGTTTAAACCATTTGTCATTGCAGTTGTCCCATCTTCTTGAGTCACCTGCAAAACATGGTTTTTGAACGATTCAACTGCTTCTTCAGCGCTCGTAAATCGTTGACCGCGTAGTTTAGTTAGCAGTATAATCATTGGGTGCCAGGTGAGGACTCTACGGTAAAGGAGTCTTTAATTCGTTATCTTGGCTTCTTAATAATTTACTTGTTTGACGAGAGGTTTGAAAGTTCACATTGTCGTGATGAAGACTGGTTAGTTTTGGGGGAGTTAGTTTAACGAATTCCTCCGAAGACATCCGGCAATCAAATGGGCACGTATCACTCAAAGTTGACAGTTCTTCGTTGCCCGAGCAGAACAGTTGCCACATGACCGATTCGGCCAAAAAAACATGCTTCTGCTCGAACAACTTTTTTTGTATTTAGCTCATCTTGGAATACCCACACGGTCAATTGCTGTTTTGTTTCCGCAACATAATCATTTATCCATGACCCGTCACCTGTCACAATTTTATACACGTCTTTTAAGCACCACGGTTTAACTTTTTAATCACTTGACGAAAGCTTTTTTTGAGCAGTTCACTAAATCTTAATTTATTTGTCCATATAATTTAAGTTCTAAGAATTTTTAATTAAATTCTATTCAATTTCTGCTGTAAACCACCGAAATGTCACAACTATCATAAAAAAATATTTTTTTGTACGTAATTAAAACTTGACTAAAAATCAAACTCCCTGATAAAATTCAGAATAAAAGAAAGGGAAACGATTTTTTACTTTCCTCAATTTTTGTTGTTTTTGTATTTTTTTGCATAAAAATTATTAAAACCAAGTAAAAACGCTCTTAATTTGAGATAAATTAATTTACACACGATTGCTATTGTTGCTGGTTGCTGTCTGTCTGCATTAATTCAAGTCCTCAAAACAATAATTGACATTTTAAATTAATATGAGCAAATAATAATGAATTTTTCATTTAACCTTTATTATGTTATTATTTCTATTCCTTCATTTCGCATTGATAATTCTATTTATGTGTTTTTGTAATACAGTGTGATGCAAAAGTGAGCCAATATCAAAAAAATTTTTTAAATGAAAATTAAAAATAAAACATACTTAAGTGAATTATTTTATTGCGCTTAAATTGTTACACTTTGAATAGAAACATTTGATTTGTAAAACACGTGAGTTCCAGAAAAGACACTGGTAAGGAATAAAATGACTGTGGTGCTATAGAACAGACAAAAACTATTGATTCCGTGTGTAAATTTTTTCTCTTATTACACAAAATAGCCACCATTAGAAAATACGGATCAAAAGTTTTAGAATTTGAATTATTGGAAATAAAAGTCGGGCAAAACACTAAAACATATCTTGCCTGTTAAGTAGATAAAAGTACAAAATTCAAGTAAAATTGTTTTCTCAAAAAAAAAAACATTCAAAAATAATTTGTTGAAAAAAAAAACAAAAAAATCTTGAACTGTACAGGAGTGAATGTCTTGAGATATTTCACTTTTAAGGTGAACAAGTCAAGTGATCAAGCTCTTAACCATACTATACCATAATTGGCTGATTTGGGGGTGTAAAGAGGTTAAATGGCAAAAAATTTCAATAAAATAAAAATCAGTTTAGTTTTTGTTACTAAGTACAGGGTGGCCTACAAACTATCTTGATCTTTATGATGTAAAATAGTGAAATGAGCATGACTATGAGACGTCTGGCATTAAGTTTCATTACACTATCTCCCTACATTTTATTAAGAAACGCCTTATAATCTTATTTTAAATCTGCTCCATACATCTCAACCTAAATGCAATCCTTCTCCTAAAGACCATTTTTATTTTGACTCCAAACTCTTATTAAAATTTTGTAAAAGGTTCAGTGCAACCCCAGAGGAGGAGCAAATTGAAACAATATTAGAGGTCAACTTAGAAGATTTAGAACAAAGCTGGGCTAGGGTAGACGCGTCCAACAAAGGAGTTATATTGCCGAGAGGTAATGAAATCACTTTCGAATTCAGGCTGGAGGCCACAGAAAAGTTTGAAGAATGTACAGAAGCATGTTTCTCTCAGATAGTTGATAACCCCGATAACCCAAGACTTCAATCAACCGATCGTTATTCATTACACCGGGCTCCCGGTTACTCAAGTCATTGTATAAAATTACTATCATATGACACAGAAATTTTCAAAGGCAGCTATGAACAATGGCCTACATTTTGTGACATGTTCACGGCGCGCCGCGGCGTCGTGTATAAATCAGTCTCACTGATATCATTGTTTATGATCGTCAAATCAAAAAAGTTGCCATACATTTGTCGTATCACTTCAAATTCTTTAGCCAAATGTTCCAACCTACCATAATATTGCAAAACAAATTGAATTAAAATGCAGCTTATCGCTGGTCTCATGTAGAAAGGCCCTAATTCGAATTTTTACGATATTGAAATTTTTCGTGATTCCAATACATTTCACACAGATACACCTTGTCACAAAATTTGAATGCAATAGAATCAACAACAACGGTTTTTTACGCATTTGTATTTTTAATATTACATTGTGATAATTACAGTTTCTATTTTACCTTCTCCTGTAAAGTTACATATATACGAGTTAGGGCCTTTCTACATGAGACCAGCGTTATATTCTATGCATTAGAAAAACCCCATCAATAAGGAGCGAAAAATTTGACGAAAGAGTGGTTATTTTAAATTCAGATTAAACTAAGTTCAAATTGCAAAACCTAAGTCTAGCTATCAAATGGAATAATGAAACCAATTTTGTATCTTTACAAATTTCTTTCGTAAGGAATTGGTTTTTCAACTTACATCTGCAATGTTTTGCAAAGAAGAAAGGTGCTGCTTTTTACTCAACATATGGCGTAAATCTGGATGTGCTTAAATTTTTAAAGCCTGACGTTTTACATCAAGAATCGCCATTTTACTAACGCCATATTAATCTAGCGGACTGCAACATTTGTGTGTGCAAAAGTTCTCACTTTAGTTACAGAAATGAGTCACTGGGTTCAAAAGTAAGGCTGAATTTATAAAAGGTTATTTTGATTTCCTTAAATAATTTTTTATTTCATTAATAAACTTTAGCGTTTAAAAACATTAGTTCACTTTTATCTCACACTGTATGTACGTTATTGTCATATTAAATATTCCTCATACGTCATGCATGTCCGTATTGATATCATTACTATTGCTGTATTCTTGTTGCCGATGTTATTTTATCAAGATTGATTGGAAAAAATATTAAAAAAACACAAATGGCAACGAGAATAGCAATAGTAAAAGCAACAGAAATCTCATTATCTGATAAGACAATGTCCACAAACAATCTTAAATGCTAATAAATATTTATAGAACGTAAAGAGCAAATAGTAATAATTGAAACAAACTTATAATATGAATGAGATTGTTAAGAAAATTTCAGTAAAGTCAAAACAAGATGCAAACGCGAAAAGAAAAAATAAATCTCCAATATATATGTCAGGTAAAAACGTTTACTTAAAAGTAATTAAAGCAGGGAGGCTGAAAAAGCAGCCACACAACAAGCATTTAAAATTATTTATTTATTGTATAAGTGGCAGTCAATTATACTTTATCCTTATATACCAGTAATAAAGGAGGCTTCATGCGTCAATCGTATAAATAAGTTTTTTAATTCGCCTCTTAGACTCTTATTTTTTTCCTGTGGAAACATGTCAAGTAACTGGCTTATGCTGATAAACCAGCAACAGTTTACGCCTGGAAGGCCAGCATTGTTCATTTAGTTCGCGATGTACAAAAAAGTAGCCCAAAATTGGACGTCCAGAATGATCTTCGGGAATATTGCCAAACTGACACAATTTTTACAATTTTTTATTAAATCGAGCTCAAAAGAATACTCTTTATTAATGATCCGCTTTCAGCGTCTAAGTGGCTATTCTAAAATTCAGGAGACCAGCTTTTATACGGCGGCTTCACAACAATTTTTTTTTTCTTTTTCTTATCTAGTGTGCGAAGGTTTTAATTGATTTTTAAACACCTTATCCATCCCGACTACTTGACTACTTAACAACAATTATTTTTGTGTTTCCAAAAGGCCCTGATGGGAGTTGAACTTATGACTCGTGACCTTTCGCTGTATAGAAAGCAGACACCACCATTGCAGCATTCATACATACAATGTCTTTTAGCAACATTTTTGTTTCTTCTGTTCACAAACATCAGACTTTACTTGTTGGTGCTGAAAGTAAAGCTTTTTTCTGCAGTAATGTTTCTAAGAGGAGACACAATCCAAAATTTTTACAGATAGCTGAAGCTTTACGTGTTATATATTGTACACATTTTAATCTTTTACTATGAAATCTTTGCTAGGATCTATGTAAGGTTTCACGAGTGTCTACTTGAGATATATCTTAAAGATATAACGCTTTTAATTAGACACTAACAGCCGTATGCATAACAAAACTTAGAATGAGTTTGGCATGAGTGAAGGAATTGATAAGGCTCCCAGTGTGTTTTGTCGTACGGGCTGTCATTTAAAAGTATTGTAGATTGTTGCCGTGACCCATTACTTTATTTTAGGATTAGTATTTTTTGTATCAAATTGTGTGAAGAACCTTACCGAGACCCTGCATCGTTTCGTCACATATGCTTACCTAATGCTAAGTTTTTGTTATGCATACGGCCGTTAATTTTTTTTACTTATGGTTTTTATTTCCGATTATAAGCAAAGCCAAGCTTTCTCATACTATCAGTTATTTAAGAGTTTATTTTTAGTCAAATTTAAAACCACTGGAAATTTTATAAATTTTGATTTAACCTCTCCTCCTTATACATATTATTAATATTTTATATCATGACCTTCCTTTAAATAAGTCGCATGTTACAAAATCATCAAAGTAATCACCCTGCCAGAAAACGAATATACAAATACAATCGTACTTGAGAAAATAAAGTAGGACATTGTAGTACTTGTGGCTATTAGAGTGGTAAATGAAATGTAAACTTTTCATTAAATATTTAAAATTTTTTTTAAACACAAACAGAGTAATTAAATCATTAATAATTACTGATACAAACTGAAAAGGCAATTGTTCAAGTATAATTATACCAAATAAATGAATATATTTCATAAGGAGAAAATTGAAAACTTTGTACAAAAATTCGTTAAAAATTCTTTTTGTACGAGTTAAGCAAAAAAAAAAACGTTCTACTTAAATCTTTCAAAAGGTCTTTATTTTTATTTTTTAAATATAAACTAAAAATTATAAATATCTGCAACAAAAATTAGTTTTGCAAATCAAAGTGAATTATTTAGGTTGCCCTCAAAAAATAAATACATTTGCAAAAATATCTAGGTACTTCACAACCTGTTGTAAGTTGTAGGTTGTAAGAAATAAGTAAGTATATATAAAAAAAAGTGCAAGCAACAGATATCCAGTGTTCGCTTAGGATACGTTGGCCAGCCTTCTAATGGACACAGGATTTAAGTGGAACTCTGTTACAGGTCGCCACTGCGAGGAGATACAAGTTGAACTTCTGTTCATACTGTCAGTTGCGGCAAGCCATACCTTTCTAGCACATTCTGCCAATATTAAAATTCTTATACCTTTATCCTTTGGGTACTTTACCCAGCATAATTTTCCCAACCAAACTGCTTTAAAAAATTTTTTTTACTAAACATTATTGACTTTGGAATACTTCTGTAAGCCCAATCTGGCCACACGAGAAATGACTCAATATTTTATAAGCTTCATAGAAAAACTTATTTTGTGTCCATAGTTATTAAAGGAAATGAGAGCATTACTTAAATAATTAAACGTTTATATGTTTGTTATCAGCAATAGAAAAGTAACAACAATTACAACTGCTGCAAAAGTAGGAAATAATTACTTTAAAAACATTTGCATAAAATTTTGTAGCCTACATTTAGAATTTTTTTGGATAGCATTGCATAAAATGTGAAAAAAAGAAAGAGAATTTAATTGGAAATATACTTTAGGAAATTTAAGAACGGAAAAAAACTTTTTTTTATTTTATATTTTTTTTTTTTCTCTCTTAAATTGAGCACAGAAAAATCAATAGTGATACATGTTCGCTTTAAACAAAACAAAAATTGTTGCAATAGATTTCTAATTTAAAATGAAAGCAACCAAAATAGAAATGGATATAGACTTAAGGCAAAATAAAATTTATAATGAGGCCAATTGCTATGTGGTATCTTCTAAGTGATAATGTAGCTTAAGAAGGGCATTTAAGAATTCATTTAAAAAGTAATTTGCATAAAAAATTGTATTTTTTTATAGATTCACGATCAAATCAGATATGACTTAATCAATATATAAGAGAAAGTCCGTCTGCTCTGCCGCAGGTGTTTTCTTTAACTAAAAATGTTTATAAACTGTTTTGTTTTGGCGCAGAATTTAGAACTCTTTTTCCTGGCGATGTTGTTCGCGAAGGAAGGAGTTTAACGAAATTAAATCGCATTACCAAATTTAAAAAAATTTAATCACTTATGTCTAATTATTTATTGTGATACCTTCTTAATTCTAAATGGCCTGAGTAGAGAAGATAGATGGAGGAGAGAAGTGCTAAATAGAAAGCATTTCTACAATGGCACTTATGTTTTTTGTTATTAAGCAGAGTCGCAGCTCCTTCACGCCAAATAGGCAAATTATATCTTCGAAACTGCTACAGCGTTTTAATTTAATATCAGAAGAAGAAGAATGGCTTTCTAGTATTAAAAAATCTTAGCACGTTTTAGAAAATTAATATTGTGAAAATGACAACGGTTGGGATATGAACTCTGCCTACCAAAATTATCACATGCTTAGTAGTCAACGTGCCTAGCATCCAAGCTAAATCGCTCTTACTATTTAATCACTATAACGAAGAAATTGCATGACCCCAACCTTTGACTAAGACTCAACTGAGCTGAAAAGGATTGTGCAACCACAACACGAAAACAATAAACACGAAAATTTTTACCTGAAACTATTTCCTTTTATTTAATGAGCAGCCGGATTTAAAAAAATAATGGTGACACATTTATAATGAAATACTCAACAAACAATCGACTCTATTTGACTAATGGAATACAAATAATTTACATGGCTTAAATTATATATAAGAAATATGTTGGTACGACAAAAAATAAACTAAAAACTAGAATAGCTGGACATAAGTCTGATCAAAGATACAGGGACGTTAATAATTCACAAAAAACTGCATTATCTTCCCATTGTGCCAGATTTGATCATTATCCTAACTTTGAATATAGAAAATAATTATAAACGTCGGTATATGTTAGAGATGTTACAAATAATTAAAGTACCAGCAACAAAAAGAATAAACTTTAAGGCTGATACTGACACTGTTGCGCAATGGTATAGACATTTAGTGCATAAAAAATAATTAACGTTTGAGAGTATATAATTGCTTGTAACATTTCTATTGTGAAAGTTTATGTAAATGTATTTGTATTATGTTGTTTAAAATTTTTAAATAATTTGAATGTTTTCTGTTTTGTAAATTTTTATGAGAATGTTATGTGCTGTTTCTGTATTGCAGGCGATCAACTCGTCTAAAAAATTTATATGGAAATTGCTCAAAAAACTGAGTGCTTTTCATATAAATTTTTTAGAGGAGTTGATCGCCTGTAATACAGAAACAGCACATAAATGTTTAAATATTTGAATTTTTTGTCGTTTGGTTTTGAGTTTTCTGTTTTTGTTTGAAAAAATAATTTCATTTTAATTCTGTTTTTCCAAAAAAAATTTTATTATTTATATTTTTTGTTTTCTGTTTCCTGATGATGCCACCCAACAGTGTGGCGAAATATTGAAAATATAAATAAAAATTTTATTATTTATAAACTGACCTAGTGCTTAAAATATTAGAAAAGAAGAATTACATGGCTTAATTTTTTTTTTTATTTTATTAAAAATTATACAGTTTCCGTAAAAAGTGAAAAATAAGACGGAATATTCTCTAGAACATTATCTTAATGAAATAAAGCTTTTAATCAAATACTAAATCGTTTTTATTATTTTTTTTTCTTTTTTTTATACTCGATTATAAACCATCTCGCCTAAAGCTTTTTCTTATTATTTATTTACTTATTTTATTCATCTTGATTTTACCTCTTCTTCTCAAGTCTATTATTTATAACCTTTAATATTATGACCTTCCTTTAAATAGGTCACATGTTACAAAAACAACAAGGTAATCACTCTGTCTGAAAAATACAAATAACTTATTCCTTAATTCATCATTTTGTGCAAGTTTTATGAGTTTCATTCAGTTTCTGAAGATGTTTTACTGTATAAGTAAAAACAAAAAATTTATCGATTTTTCTATCTACTTAATGATCTTAATCAAATTTGATTTTCTATGTACTCCGAGCTAAAGTTTCAAACAACTTAGAAGTTAATAAAATTAAAATTAATTTTTATGTTTATTTATAATTTTGTTGGAAAATTTTAAAATTTTATAGGTCTTTTGTTTAACTGATTGATTGCAACTCTCATTCAATCAGTTCTATTTTAAGCTTAAGTGTCTATAGTTTCTGAACAAAACTTGAAATGGCTAAATGGACATGCTTTCTTCACAGTTATCCATTATACCGGTAATTAGCTAACTACATTTATTTTGTAAAAACATCACAAAACTATTTGTTGTTTGAAAGTAATTGCTACAACAGTAAGAAACACAAGCATTTTTCCAACTCCAGGTAATTTAAGAACACTGCGAAGGAAATTATTTTGACATTTGTAAAAATTTATCAAAATTTTAAAAATAAATTTGGTTTAAAATAGGCAGAGCTGTTTTTTTTCACACAAAAATTTTGTATTTTCCACAGTTAACAATTATATACGAGTGCTGCTCTATATATTTCTGGCCTAATAGTGAAAATGCGAATATTTATAATCAAAAATGGTTTTATTGTTTTTCAAAGTATTCACCAGCATGATTTATACACTTTTGCATGCGCTCAAACCAGTTGTCGAAGCACTTTTTCCACTCCGATTGAGACACCTCTAAAACATGGTTTTTGAACACTTCAACAGCTTCTTCTGACGACGAAAATCGTTGCGTGGTCAATTTTTTTTCTTGGTGTTCGGAAACAAGAAGAAGTCATTAGGTGCCAAGTCAGGGCTGACCCATTAATTCGACGTTTTGGCCGGTCAAAAACGCTCTGGCTTGAGCCGAGGTGTGAGAGCTCGAATTGTCATGGTGAACAATGATTCGTCTTCTCTTGTTGGTTTTTCGAATTTCTCCGATGACTTTAGGCAAACAAATTGTAGTATACCACTCAGAAGTGACCGTCCTACGTTGCTCAAGCGGAACAGTCGCCACATGAGCAGTTTTGCCGAAGAAACAGGCGACCATTTGCTTCGAAGTACTTCTTCCACGAACAACTTTCGTTGGATTTTGCTCGTCTTTGAAGACCCACACGGTCGATTGTTGTTTCGTTTCGGGCTCATACGCATAGATCCATGATTCGTCACTTGTGGCGATCTTATAAACGTCTTTTGAAGCATCGCAATCGTATTTTTGCAACATTTCTTTGCACCAATCGACACGAGCCTTTCTGTATCGAATATATGCTGGTGGAAGAAATGTCCAAGGATGTCTCTATCTCTAGGTATGTCGCATGTCGATCTTGCATTATGAGTTCACGCACGGCATCAATGTTCTCTGGCACAACAGCCGTTTTTGGACGACCTTCACGGAATTCGTCTTTGAGCGAGCTTCGGCCACGATTAAATTCATTATACCAATTTTTCACAGTGCTATAGGATGGTGCTTCATCGCCATACAAAGATTTAAGTTCATTAATGCACTCTTGTCGTGATAATCCACGTCGAAAGTTGTGAAAAATGATGGCACGAAAATGTTCACGAGTTAATTCCATTTTTTTTTCTATATTAATTTTTTCAAGTCACTGTTAACAACACAAATAATGGTCGTACGTCAAAACGTTTTGAGTACGATTATGCTTAAAAATGACAAACTTTCCAATGGAAATGTCAGATTGCACTGAGTGCTGCCAGGCCAGAAATATATATAGCAGCCCTCGCACATATAAAAGAAACATAGAAAAAAACGCCCAAAAAAATTCAATAATTGTTAATAGATTACAAACTCTTTTTTTAGATTGGGCCAATGGACCAATTTTCCATTAAATATGTATTCTCCTAGCAACCTCCTGTTTTAGGTCAATTCTCTATCTAAATGTCAAAAATTTTCATCATTTATAACTAAATTTTGCCTTACAATTTTTAGGCGTTACTACAAAACATCAAACTTTAATCGCCAATTGATTTTTCAATAAAAAGTAAAAAGTTCTTCTATAGAACTCCACTTTACTCAGAACTGATTACGATAAGTACCCTCTAATTTTTATAGCAAAACGAGAAAATATAAAAAAAACCAAAGACCAACAACAATAAGAAACATACTTAAAACTTAATTATTATTACAATCATTAAATAGTGACTGCATTAAAAGAAAATCCTACAACATTTAAAAAAATTATCTAAGGGAAAAAGAAAAAATAAATAAAAAGGGTGTAAAATAAAAATTCTAAATGAAAGAAAAAATATGAATGAAAAGTAAATGACTTAAATAAGGTATAAAAATAGCAATAAATAAAATACAAATAAATTAAAGCAATTAGTACGATAAGGCAAAAAGTCTTCAGGCAATTAATATGGATTATTTAGAATTAACAATAGAAAAAAAATTCACAGAAAAAGTTTGAAAATATAAAATACCAAAAAAAAAGGTTTGAAACTATTAAAAACAACAAAAAGTTGTAAAAATCAATGAGCTCCCAAAAAGTATGTCAAAGCGAAATTAATATACAAAAACAAAATATGTTATTTATAAAATTATTTTGGGATTTAAAACAACAACCATGGAAATATGTATGACAGACACCAGCTTGTGTATTTTAAATAATATTCAAATTCCCAAAGTAATAATTCTCTTGCGTGATTAAAACATACTCTTTTCTTACTTCCATATTCATTGCTTACACAGAAAAAAATGTTTGCATATTTTATTAATTTTGTTTGTCTGCAGATTAAATATTTAATTGACTGAATATTATATAATTAATTGAAGAATGAAAATATAAAATTTTCTAATTAAAATTAACTAAAAAGTTGTATAAAATTTTAATCTGAAACAAATAAAATCTTTAATAGGTGCAAAAAATTTTTTCGGTGTACTTGCTTGGTTTCCTCATTAATTGTAGTATAAAATGAGTATATACCTGCTTACCACCCCCTACAAATAGAGTGTAATTTTTTTAATAACATAAGAATTACAAAAAAATCTATTATTTCTTTATAAAATTTAATAACAAATCATGAATATTCTCACGGAAAAAATTTTTCCCACAGAAAAGATTTTTAAAATTTTGATTCCTAAATTTTTAATTTGAAGCCATTTTTAACCGACTTCAAAAAAAGAAGTCTCCAGAACTCAGTCATTTCTTATCCGATTTTGAAAATTTTTTGGTAATATGATAGATTATGCTTACAGATTGGTCCCGTTTTAAAAACAGGTACTAATCTTAAAAATTAAAGGGTGTCCCCATACAACACACCTATTTTTTACGAGTATTATGAATTGTAAAGTGCACTTCTGTAAAATTTTAAATGACTGCGTATAACTATAGCTCCCAATAATAAAAAATTTATACAAAAGTAAATCTAAAAATTAAAGGGTGCCCCCATAATTGATGTAAATTAGCTTATATGTGCCTATCCTTCGAACCGTTATAGACAAACGCTTGCAAATTGGACAGAATGTCAAATGCTATGGGCGTAATAGTAACAAGTATTAATATTACAAATTATAAATTAAAGGGTGTGCCAATAGTTCATTAAATTTGATGTATATAGCCACACTTTTGAGCAGTTGTAGACAGACGCTTGAAATTTACAACGAACCTGTACTGCTAAGTCCGCTATAAGAACAAGTATAAAAAATGAATTTTGAAGTTAAAGGGTGTTCCAATAGTTGATGTAATTTCAAGTGGGTGGCCGTCCTTTTGAAACGTTATAGACAGAACGCTGAAACTTAGAAGGGACCTGTATTTCTAAGTCCGCTATATCAACGAGTTTATAATTTTAATTGAGAAATTAAAGGGTGTCCCATAATTACTGTAGATTTATTTATATAGGCCTAACTTTTGAACCGTTATAGACAAACGCTTGTAAGTTAGACGCAATGTTGATTTTTATTACCGTTATAGTAACAGCTAATAATATTTAAAATTATAAGTTAAAGGATGCACGAATAGTTCATTTAATTTGATGTATATGGCCATACTTTTAAACAGTTATAGAGAGACGGTTGAAATTTACAGTAGTAGTTGACATAATATGGTGTATGTGGCTGGACTTTTCACAGACAGCTGAAATTTACAAGGGACATGTTTTACTAAGTCCGCTATAACAAGAAGCTGAAGGGTGTTCCCAAAATTAATGTAATATGGCCGTATTTTTTGAACCGTTGTATACAAACATCTTAATTTTAAACAGAATGTCCACTAGTTTATTTAGTATAATAAGAAGTATAAAAATGTTATAAATTAAATAGTTGATATAATCCGATGTATATGGGCAAACTGTTGAACAGTTACAGACAGACGGTTGAAATTTACACAAAACCTAATTGCTAAATCTACTACGACAGCAAGTATATAATTTAAATATGGAAAATAAAGAGTTATCCTATACTTGCTGTAATTTGATGTATATTGCCAAACTATTGAACAGTTGAAAAAATATAAAGTTTGGAGATATAAGGGTGTCCCAATAGTTAATGTAATCTGTTGTAGGCAGACAGATGAAATCTGTTTTGAAGTCGGTTTTTTTCGCAAGAATTATTATGTTTATATACATATCGCTGGTCTCATGTGGAAAGGCCCTAACTCGTATATAAGTAACTTTACAGGAGAAGGTAAAAACATAATAGAAACTGTATTTATCACAATGTAATTTTAAAAATGCAAATGCTTAGAAAACCGTTATTTTTGATACTATTGCATTCAAATTTTGTGTGAAATATATTGGAATCACAAAAAAAATTCAATTTCGTAAAAAATCGAGTTAGAGCCTTTCTACATGAGACCAGCGATATTATCTTTATTTTATAATTCATAACACCTACTTTATTCCCAAATTTTTTTCATTTTCCGCAGTTAATAATCAGACATAGTGTCAAACGAGGTGTTATTTTAAATCAGTAAGATCGGTCCATGTCCTTTGAGGCAGCGGGCAAAACACTACACACCTCTAATTTTTTCATGTCATTTGGAACAATGAAGTAACTCAAATCAAAAAAACAAATATATGAGGCAATAAAGAATAAATAAATAAGAAAAAAACATTATGTGAAATAATTGGCGCTGACCAATATTTCCCGAGTTGCGGGCCTCTGAACTTTTTAAATTTTTTAAAATATCAATATGGGTATCATTTGAAAGCTTTCTTTAATGAAATACTAAAAATTTAAAAAAAGATCTTAGCCCATTAAGAGCCGAAGATATTTTTATGTAAAATTATATATAATGCTTCATTTTTTTCTTCTTATTTTCGGATTCTCTGTCGCCCCAATATTTGCTTTTTTGATTTGAGTTACTTCACTAAACTAGATTTACATACATAGATGGTGAAGTATATATAAGATTCGGCATAGTCGAATATAGAACCTTTACTTGTATTTAATTTTTTGTTTTTATTTTTTCCTCGATATTTTATTTTTTTAATAAAGAATTTTAAAATATAAACTTAGATTTCAAGCTCAAATAGTCGTTTTAATCACGTTAATAAAAGATAAAAAAGTTGCCTTGAACAGAACTTTTGGACAACTTTTGGTTTTGAATGGCGACTCTGTTAAATTGGTTAAAAATTTCGTTTTCATATATCGTTATAGAAAAAAGAAAAAGGCCCATACATTAAATATTCAGAGAGTTAAAAACTTTCTCTTAGTATTTTATGTAATTCTGTTTAACAGATATAACATCTTTAAATGGTATATTTATCTATGCGAATTAACCATAAGAACATCCGAAGGGATGGCAACTTTTAACCGGCAAAAAAAGTAAACATTTTTTATTTTTCTCAATTGCCAAAACATTAGTCTTTAAACAGACTTAATTAAATAAAACCGAAATAAATCCATATTTTTATTTCTGGCAACTTTTCATATTTCGAAAAGCTAATACTGCATTTATTTTACGCCTATTTCTTTTCTTAGGCTCGCAATTTGTTTACTAAATTTATCTGCAAATATTAAAAAGGCCGCTATAACAGTCTAGTTTTAGCCTATTTTTTGTTTCATATATTTTATTGTTAATTTTTTGCTTCTTCTTCTCATAAGTTTGTATTATTTTTCTGATAAAAAAAAAGGTGTCAATGTACTCATCATCATTTCCAACGGCACCATCACCATCTATCGTCATCGGTTTAATGCTCGTTATAGTCATTGCTCTAGTTTATGAATTTCTAGTGCACACTCTTGTGAAGCATTGACCTTGTAAGGTTAGTGGCAGTGTGTCAGAATTTGCTTTTTGAATAAAGTTTTTATTTTTTATTTTTTTAACATTTCAAAATACACATAAAAAGTTTATATAAAAGATTGTTTTGTTCATCAATGCAGGATTTCCTTCCTTTTTATTTAAATGACCCTTTTTCGTGCTGTTGTATTTACTGTTGCTGCTGGTTGCGTGCTGCAGTAGATTTTATTATTGAATAACAATAAACATATTAAGATAATTTCTTAATAATAATATTCAAAAATGCTTTATATATTTCTTATATTGTGTCTTCTATTAATAAGTTAAGGTAATAAAAGTGGTGAGGTTATCTTATCTGTCACTCAGAGAAGTGTTTTTGATTATACAGAAATAAGACGTTTATTGTTAAATTGTAAAAAGACCAACGCATTAAATGCCAATTAACTTAAATGTGTAACACACTGTGGAATAGAAACGAAATATTCTGTAAATAATTCAGCAATTTTTTTAATTGCCGAATAGATTCTATGAAAATTTCTCTTGCCAGGAATAAAGCATTATTCGATTTCTAGCTTGAAGCAATAGAATTCCAAAAAGGACACCTGTAAAGTTTTATAAAACTTTAAATTTTCTTGGATTTCATCAGTTTTGGATTTGAAATGTTTTACATTTTAAAGGTTTGTGCACTTGAAAATTCTAAATTTGTTAAGACCTTTTTTTAAATATTAGACTTTTGAGAATTTTTTAAATTTTTCGTCCATTATTTTTACAAAATTATGAAAATCTCAGTGCAAGTGCGACATTCTTATACATTTTTGTTAAAAAAAAAATATTATATACTATATATATAATCAATCCTTCCCCCATAGATAAATAAAAAAGTTTTAATGAACCTATAACTCAACATACGATATAACGCAACGTGCACTTGTAAGCACATCAATATAAAATTTATTATTTAGAATTTTTGATGTTAATCTACATTTCCCTTAATTCCTTGAATCTTTAATTTTCTTCCTTTTTTTCTGAAAGCCCAATTTGCTTAATGAGCCATCCCTGGCCTACTTTCTATGTCCTAAAATCTCAAAGCTGAAATTTAAAACCAGAAACTGGTTATTTATTCTCGAAAGAATTTAGAAGCCCTAAAGTCCAATGTAAATTTTATGGAGAAATATATATTTCTCTCCTCGACATTTTGCTTAATGATGTCATCCCGCTCAAAACTGTAATTTCTATTTATAGGTGAGTTAAAACGTCTAGATTCTTATAATATGGAAAGATCTGGCAGCTTTTTCTTATTGTGTGTTATATTCTTTAATTGTTGTACATGATACTATCAATCAATCAAATGCATACTGCTACAACAAAACAATTAACAATTTAATAAAATATATCTCCGACCTTAATTTAGAAGTTAAAAATTGAAATTAAATTCTCTATAGAAACATTAAGTACAAACAAAGCAATTATTATATCTTTAAATTTTTATATGTTTACGTTATACAGAAAAATATTTTCTACCTGATATATTTGGTTTCAAATTTAAATTTAATTAAACGTACGTGGCCTAAAACGATTACAGGATATTACAAGTAACCATAAGAATGATTTACTTAAATGCAAATGTATAAATTCATCATATATTAAATTTAAAAAATATATATAATCTTATCTAATTGAATAAATAACAGAAGCAATTAAATACGTTGTTAAATTTAATTGCGGTATAAAAAACCTTTTACACGTGCAAAATTTTTTTCTGTGTACTAGCGATTTCTCTCACTTTATTTATTGCTACATAACTATTTTTAAATTTTTTTTACCAATATTCTTATAACTTTTTTCTTCCCTATGTCTATCGTTCTTAATATCTATGTATGATAAATATTTTTTTCTTTATGAAATACAACCGCAAGAGTTTCATAGTTATTTTTACTCGTGCTTCTTTATATCTTATTACTCTTGATATTATTAATACTGAAAAGGAATACTATGCTGTCCTCCAATTTGCTCCATCCTCCAACAACTGATGGCATTAAAGATGGAAAACGAAAGCACACAAAAAAACTTATTCTTAAATCTTGTTAAGTTAAAATGAATTGAATTTCTGAAATGCCTTTATATTTATAAAAATAATGCTGCTGAAAAAAACTGGAATGTATATTGACAATTACACATTCCTATTTAACTTCTGCCGCAATATTTGCCTTTTAATATTCAAATAAATTTTATTGTTTTTCATTATTACTTTACAATTACAACATACAACAATTTAAATAAATATTTACAAACATGTGGATGATTATTTCTAAATAAAAAAAAAAAACGTTTGCTGTATATGTATAGAACTATTCATTAATAGTTTGCATTTTGCCTCAATAAAATATCTATGTATGTCAAACCAATTTGTCAATTGTTTTTCTTTTCTATTTCGGTTGTTCTTGATTTTCATTCAAAAAATGGATACTTGAATACTGATACAATAAATTTAGAAGTATAAATTTTAAATACATTCTAGACAACAAAGACAAATATTTGTTAAATAAAACCATTTCTTTTTTACTAAATTAAATATATCGATTTTAAACAAATACAAAAGTTTTTCTTTTTTCGTATTAATGTAATGAAATAAAATTAAATTGAATAATATTTCATTAAATGTTTATTTTTGCAAGATCGGGTTTTCTAAAACAAAAAAACAAAAAAAAAATATACGAAGAAAAAATTCGGCAATTATAATGAAAAATGATTTCTATTAAAGGTCCACCAAAAGATCACACCTACAGATTTCGATTCTTTCATCAAAGCTTTTAATCACTTTTTGAAAAAATAAATAGCGGGTATATTTCGTTAATCACATCATGGGTTTTGAGTTTTAAGGCTGCAGATTCTGTCCCTAACATAGCCCCACAAAAAATAATGCAGTGGTGTTAAATCAAACTATCTGGCTGGCCAAATAACAGTTGATTTTTGTGAAATTATGCGATCGGGAAATTTGGTTTGCCATAAATTGATTGTTTCTTTGGCTATATGACATGTGGCACCATCCTGTTAAATCCACGTATCAGTGATATCCACGCATTTCCAGCCTCATCTTAAAAAAAAAACGCCTCCAGACCACATAACGAACCAGATTGTGGGCACGTTGAGCATGCAAAGGCTTTTTAATAATCGTTCTAGAATTGTCAGAAGCCCAGATGCGATAATTTTGCTTGTTGATACACTAAAATTTAAAAATGGGCTTTGTGTGAAAAATTAATTTTTTCAGAAAAACCATTGAGTTGTGCCTGAATGAATTGATCATATCTACGGCAATCTAAATGGTTGGTCGGTTTCAATTCCCGCACCAGTTGAAACTTGTAAGGCTTCAAAGTCCAATCCCAATTGTTTAGTACGCCGAGGAATTGATAAATTCAGATCTGCTTAACCAGTGTGGCTTACGTCTGCGATGTTGTCAGTTTACTTGGTCGAACACGCCTTGATGTCGCCATATTTTGTATCAAGTCTGTCTACTCAAATTTAACGTCCCAAATTTTTAATGGCGGACGATTATGTTATCCGAAATTTTACGAAATGTAACTTTAACAGAACCACTATTTTTATAGTGAATTTTAATTATTTAAATGCGATTTTCAAGTGAAATTGAATTCAATGCCAATGCATCTACTACGAATGCATCAAAAAACTAAATGCCAAAACTATCATATTGTTAGTGTTGCCACAGTTGAAAAACGAAGTTCACGTTAAAAAAACACTATATTTAGTTTACTGTGGAAAATATTATTAATAAAATAATATTAAGCCCTGTAAAAATATAATTTTTAGAATAAAAAATAACAAATCACATTTAAAAAACCCGTAATATAGGGTGTTTTTAAGCCCAATAGCACTTACTGTTGTATACTGCGTGTACTCTTTAATACTTACTCGTATCACAAGTATATTCTTGTAAATTGTGTTTAGCAAAGAGGCTCATTTTTAGCTTTGGTTTATTAAATAAGCAAAATTGCCACATATGTATTGAAACCACTGAATAGCAGAATCTACAAACTTCGGTACTTTCAGAAAAGTACACTGTTTAATGGGCCATATATATGTACGAATATATATTCTTTTCACTCCTCGCGAGAGCATGGGGCCATAAAAAGTGGTTCCAATAATATCGATCTTCGGCTCAACGCTTATCTTTGTACCACTTCATACGCGATTTGGAAAGTTTTATTGTTAATTGCCGCCTACAAGAAGCCGCTGGTGTCTAGACTCGTCTGCTTTCCTGCGGATTCTCGTATATGCATCTCTTGGTGGTATCATCGTCTGAAGTAACACATCCAATCCATTTCCATCCCACTTATTTCCGATCTGACGTGGTGCCATGTTTCAGGTGTCGCATCCTTACTGGCTTTTAAGTTAGAGTTAAATAATTTGATTTTGGTTGGTGCCATCATTGGACTTTATTTCTTTAAAAATGAAGTCGGTGTTCTCGTTATGGTCGCTGGAGATCGTTGCTGCACCATGATCAATTATTTTTTTTTTTTTTTTAATTTATAAATAACATTAATCCGAGCAAGATGTGGTTTCAATAGGATAGTGCTACATGCCATACCATTGTCTTATTGAACTTAAATTTTGTCAAAAGGCTCCCAAGGTTGTGCGATTATATCCTTATAAACCAGCAACGACTGATGCCTAATTAGGCCAAAATGGTTCCCAAAACGTTTCCTTTTTTTAATGGCAGTATCACATTATTTGTATTTCTTTTATTTTCAACAAAACAAACAAGTGTCAAATGATAATTGATTATTTATTAATATTTGTGTGTTATTTATATCACTTGACGTCGTTTACGTGTCTAGTAAATATAATATAATTCATATTGATTAAAGGCTTTAAATGAATATAAGTTATTGAAATTATTATTATTACATGTTTTTGAGTGATAAATTACATGCAGTAATAATTACATTTACCCCTGACTGCAAACTTAAACGCAAATTATAGTAAGTGCTTTGTGTAGTTACCGACGCTGTGCTGTTAGAATAAATATTTATATATATAGCAGCGAAGTTTTTGACAACTCTATCCCTTGAATTGCAATTTGTATTCATAAAATTGTCAGAAAAAAAATCAATAGTGAAAGTGCTTGAAAAAATTATTTTACCTTTTATTAATTAAAAGTTTTTATAACAAAATAAAAGATGTTGAGATGTAAAAACGAAAAGAAAAATTAATTGCAGTATAATTACAATATAATTACAATCCAAAGAAACTAAAACAAAAAAATATTTATTAAAAAAAGTACCTTAATGAAAAAGTACCTTTTTGAATAGAAGCCTTTTAATAAGTTCATTTAAAAGCTAGTTTAATGTTATTTTGCTATCGAAATGATCTTGACCTTTTAGTTCGCTTGGCTTAAAATCAATGAAATGAAACTAAAGAAAATGCACAATTTTTCCACTCACAACAATTGCGGGTCTTATTTTATAAGTTTTTAGTTTGAAAAATCACCAAAACAAAGAGAAAGCGTGATTTTTACTACGCTGAGGATTAATTGTTGTTAACAACATATTTCTGGTGTCGATAATAAAAAAATAATAATAAAAACACATTTAATAAAGCTACTCGTAAACTGAAAAAAAAGAGAAATAGTACCAAAAAGTACTTTTTTACTTAATTGTACTTTTCTTACCTACGAAAAAAATTTTGAAAATATTCGCCTTTTTAAAATATTTATTCTAAACCAATAAAATTAAATCTTAATAATTATATTTCCAAAAAATCGTTTTCGTTCTATTTTCCCGATTAATTATATAAATCACCGATATTGATTATTGAGAGTCAAAGCACGTTTCGATGGCCATTTCATTATCGCTTACTTAACTCTTCAAGAAACTTCTGACAATTATTTTAAATAAACTAAGGATTTTTGTCCAAACAATAGCGCAGAGACAAAAACAACAATAATAATTATATTTTTCTTTCTCCGCTGTATACGGTTGAATTTTTTTCTTTTAAAAAAAAAAATTTTTTTTGGTGCTATTTTCCCGATAATTATATATAGAATATATAGAATAAAAGCCAATATGTTCGAAAAGGTGCCAAAACTGCTCCTAGTGTCCAACTTTTAATACTCGTTTGATTTCATGTGCTTAACTACCCGTTTTTAGTTATTTCCTTTTTTGCTTTTTTTATTTATTTGTTTAAGGGATACTTGTTTGCTTAAAGGAACAACTATTTTTAAACTGTAAATGCGGGTTAAAATAAAATGTATCGAGTCCTGCGGTTACAAATGATGGCTAGACTAAGTGATAATATTGTATAATTTTCAGAAAATGTTTTTAAAAATCCAGGGCATTTTAAAGATAAGAAATATTAATATTATAAATTTTATTTATGAGAGTACGAAGTCTTAAGTATCACAAATCTGTGTGTATTTTTTTTTTTTAAGTTCTGTTTAAAATTTTACTTTCACTTGTATTTGTATCAAAAACATAAAATTACCGATGTTTTTCCATTTTATAGCCTTTTCTCTTTGTTCCAAATATCGCTTAGAGAAAGAAATCCACGTAGCGAATTTAAAATATTTACCTTGTATATAAATGGGAAATTCCACGCCTACTTTAAATTTCTATAAAAAAATTTAAGCGTTTAGTTAACTTCAGAGTTTATCTTGATCACCAAAATTCATAAATACCTCTTTTTTACTTTATATTAAAAATGCCACACCTACTTATTACAAAGACTCTGAGGATTTATTATAGATATTGGTAAAAGAATTTTCGAATTCGAATGAGTTTTTTCATATACCTTATATTCAGGTTTTAAAATGCTTGCTTAAAAATAGCAACAGAACTAAAAGGTTTGCTTTGTTTACATTTTTTTTCAGCAAATAAAAAACTAAATGTCTCAGCATTTACAAAATATTTCATTATAAACGAAGCAACACCAAAAAGCAAATGCAAAAAAAGAGAAAGAAACGTATATGCTTAAGCTGTCTATGTGTCTCTTTCTGCAGCAAAGCATTTATTTTGAAAACATTTGCTGTTGTTTAAGCAATAAGTTGATGTTTGTTTCTTCTTTTGCTGTTGGTTTTTAAGCAAAAAAAATCCATATAATTGTGTAGTAAAAACAACGTTTTTAAAATGTATTTTCTTACGTATTGTAAGAAATAAATACATTAAAACTCTTTCAATGTTAAAAGGGATGAAAAGCAGCGAGTTACAGCAAGTAACAGCAAGAAACAGCAATCGTAGTCAGCCACAACAACCACAAGTAAAAAGTTAAGAAAAAATAAAAATAAAGAAGAACTGATTGCAAACGTTTTTAAAATAATTGCTTTGCTGATTGCTTTGCTGAAGAAAGAAACACAAAGTCAGTTAAAGCAAACACATTTCTTTTTTTGCATTTTCTTTTTGCTTATGCTGCACAGTTTTCCACAGCAACAGTTAAGCAAATACATATGCATTGAAATAGTCAAGCATTTTTAATCGCTGCTTATAATAATAGATGGATTTCGTTTACATGCTTTCTTGTCAAATAATATTTAATATAGTGAAAAGAACCAGAGAAAGTAAATTTAAAGACACTTGTGCCTCTAAAACAAGTAGACAATTTAAGCTCTCAAACGTATGTTAACTTTTGGTTGCCTATTTGTATGCAACAATTTAACCAAACTTAATGTTTCATACAATGTTTCCCTGCAAATGCACATGCAATATTTCAGTTCTTTCTATTAAAAATAGAAGACTTCATCTCGCACTAAACACAAAAAATTAACCGTTTATTTTGTATTCAGTGGCATCATTTTGTTGTCAGTTGATGTTAGTGTCTCATACGAAATTATTATTAACGCGTGTTTTCCAGTTTGTTATTTGATCCTTTTGTTGTTGTTGTTGTATTTGTGCATAAATGTGTAAGTGTTGTTTGAACATTTGCGACAACTTCATTTTGTGTCAAACGGGATGTCAATGTAAATAATGCTGCAAAGTTTGTATCAAAATGTCACAACGTTGTCTTGGCCTTTTGCAATAACAATTATACGCATACACTATAACAAGTTTATATCCTATTGTGTTTGCAACGTCTGCTTGTATATTTAGCTAACAAAAAATCTAAATAGAGAATAAATTTCATATAATGGGTAGAATTAAAAACTTAAAGAGAAAACTGATATATTTTTGAAACAAAATTTAAAAAAAAAATCGTGTTAATAAAAATACAACAAATCAGATATTTGAAGGTTTTATTATTATCACCAAAATTGTGTGGCATAGATATTCCCTTTTTAAGATTTTTTATTGTTTATTTAAAATTCGGACAAACTAAACTTTTAATATCTGTTTTTTAATAAAGATTATTATTACACATGAACTAAGAAAATATAAAGTATAACGAAATAGCTAAGTACTATTAGATTTTGTGGAAATTTTGTCAAAATCTATAGGCGAACCAGCATTAGACTTCGGTGTAATGTAAATGCACTATTATTATAATTATATGCTTTGATACAATGCAATTAATGTTTTTGATTTATGTTTATATTCATTAATAAGTTTTGATGTGTTAGTTGCGACAGAATAATTTGCATTTAATTTATTTATTAAAAAAAAAAGATTTTTTATAGTCAACTTAATGTTTTAAGAAAAAATGGTAACACTGGTTTTAGTGCATTCAGCCATTTATTAACTTAATCCCTATGAATTTAATGTTTTCGTGTTTGTCCATAAAAAATAATATAAAAATTTAATCTTATAATTTATTACAATTGTAACGAAGAAATTTTCTTCAGTGAAAAATTACCAAAATATTCTTATTTAAAGCAATTTCTCTACGTGACGATATTTGCCCTTAACAAACAACAATTAAGTTCTCCTATTCGTTGCAATATTCCTTTGATTGTCTCATAATTACACGTAAACAAATACAATTATATACAAAAAAATGCAACGAACCGCCAGATCTTTTCCTTTTAGAAGGATATAGACGATTCAACTCGTCTGTGAATAGAAATTAAAATTTTAAGCTTTATGGCAGCGAATTGGCTCGCACAGAAGTTGCATGAGCATAGTAGTGAAGTTGTTGTTTAACAAAATTGGGCAGATCTGTATAAATAAAGTGACATCAACGAAAAAATTTTCTTGGCGCATTTTTATTTTGAATTAAAAGAACTTCACATGTAAATCAAATAAAATATCATATTATTTTTAGGAAATATCCAATACAAGTTAAATATCTAATTTTATTTCAAATAACTAAGAAATAAAATGAATCTTAATAAATTATTTAGGAAAAATGTAAATCAAACTAAAGCCAAACAAGAATAACTTCTGGCACAATTTTTGTTAAATCAAAACAGCTAGGCAAAAAATGGAGTTATAACGGTTTTTTAATTATTTTAATTTGTTGATTGAGCAAATACTGATACTGATACTGAAAATCTTTTTAATTTGGCATTAGCGCGACTACGAACATTCTTTAGCACAATTAACTTTGGTAAACCAATCAAATAGAATCTACTTATTTCGTTTTGTTTTGATTCGTGCACGTTATCGTTGTTTGGATTTTACGCCTTACATCCTTACTTTTTTCCTTAAATTTTTTAATTTTTGAAACAATTTTTTTTCATATGATTTATTTTTAAATAATTCTTAAATATAAATTGTGAGTCACAATGAGACATATAATAACGTATGCTAGGAGCAGATTTAAAACAATAATTTGCGTAATTTTATTGAAGAATCCGAGCTGGTTCTACAGGCTCTGACACTACTTTTAGAAGTTGTTTTTTTTTTAAGTTCTTAAAATACGCCTCATGACAGAATAAAACTTAAAATTTAATTTTTGACAACTTCAGTTTTTACTTTTCCCTTTTGCATTCTTTTTATACCCTTCACCTCAAAAAGTGGAAAAAGGGTATCGTATATGTTTTAAAAAAAGCTGAGTTTTCAAATCGCTTATGTTTTGAAAAATGCAAAACGTATCTCTGCGTGTTCTGAAATCGCGGCGATTAACTAGCGTTTTTTTTTCAAAGTTGTGCTCGAACAATAAAAACATAGGCCCATATTCATAGTTAAAATAAAGTATACTTTAAGAGAACTAAAGTCGGTTTTACTTTAGAGTCGACTCTAACTCATTCATAGACAATTACAAATTATTTTGGCGAGAAAGTCAACTCTAAATTTTAAAACTACCTAGAGCTGTTTTTAACTCATTTTTCCAAAATTATTATATTGGGTTTAAGAACACAATACTCTTTACCTGATTTTTATACCAAAGTGAACAAAATAAACACAAGGTTACTTTTTTCTAATGTTTGTTTTAGAAATTGTATGAAAACATTTATCAAATTGCAGTTGCCACCCAGTGGAAGGCGGCTAAACTTAAAGTATACTTTATTCTTGACTATGAAAGCAAAAAAGATAATAACAACTTTTTTTTTTAGAGTATACTTTAGCTAGAGTCGACTTTATTCTATAACTATGAATACCAGGTCTGCAAGTTTAAAATGTCGTTTTAATTCCAATAGAATGCGCTCTTAGCCTATTGAAGGATTTGCTTATCTCTAAACGCTATTTTGTTTGTTAGTCATTTGTTTACAGTTGTTTTTAAGTCGTTTACGTGGACGTATCATACCTTTCTTTGGTGTTAAAAATGTCTAATTTTAAGCCAAATAAAGAGCATTTGCGGCATGTGTGCGAAATGCTGCTTTTACGCCACGAAAGAAAGGGTTTTTTGCATCGAGTTGTAACTGGCGATGAAAAATGGATTTATTTTCAGAATCTCAAACGAATAAAATCATGGGTAACGCCAGGACAACCATCCACATCGAGTGCAAGACCGGATCGTTTTGGGAAGAAGACAATGCTGTGTGTGTGGTGGGATCAGAAGGGAGTAGTCTACTACGAGCTTCTCAAACCTGGCAAAACAGTCAATACCGACCGCTACCGACAACAAATGATCAATTTGAGTCACGCATTGATCGAAAAACGCCCAGAATGGGCTCACAGGCACTCCAAAGTCATTCTTCAGCATGATAACGCTCCTGCACGTTCACTCGATGAATGGATTTCAAATAAAGATGAAGCATTCTTTTGGAATGGTATCCACAAATTGCCAGAGAGATGGACAAAATGTGTACAAAGCGAGGGCCAGTACTTTGAATAAAATATATTATACTTTTTTTTAAATTACTGTGTATATATTTTAAGAAATAAACGACATTTTAAACTTGCAGACCTGGTATGGGCCATATATTTTTGTCATAAAAAAAAAACAAAACAAATAAATGAATTTAAAAAAAATTAACATCAGCGTTTATACTTTCTATTTTGGCTTTAACCCGTTGATGCGTGGCGTACATTATAATGTACGTCGAATTTATCAACCCGTCACTGGTTGAAATTTTAGCATACATGCAATAAATTTGCAGACGCAGGTTCGTTGTGATGTTGTTTTTTAAATTTAAAAGAAGCTGTAAAATTTCAAGAAACTTAAGATCAGTTTTATATATTTTTTTACATATCGCACTTGATCAACAATAGGGTATTAACTCAAAATTTTTAAAATATCAATTTTTTCAAGAAATCAGCTAACAACATCAATATCTATCTACTGTAAAAATTTTAACGTATTCCGTTTACTCTTTCATCTCGAAAACCACTTTTGAGACCATATTCATGATAATGTAGTGATTACCTTTATTTCAACAAAAAGGTATTATTTCGAGTTAATACAAAAGTTAACATGGAACTGATTCGTTAATTTTCATAAAAAAGGTATTATTTTGCGTTGAGTCTCTTTTCAATTTGGTTTTATTTGAAGTTGATACTGTCTTGTTGATAAAATTTGTTTCATTTATGATCGAAAAATTTTAGAAAAATGGTATTAACTCAAAAAATTTATTCTTTTTGCAATACTTGCACAGATTTCTAGGAAAAACGATGTAAATATATTTTTAAATGGAATTTGCTTCCTATGGTATATTTGAATTTTTAAATTCTGTTTAAATGTGGCCACAAAGAGTTTTTTGACTCTACTGAAAATTTTAAAATTTTGAGTTAATACCCTCTTGTTGATCAAGTGCGATATGTATACTAAGAAATATGAAACCAATTAAAATATAAAATAAAATGAAAAAGTGTTTAGATCGAAGCAGATTTTACATTGAAATGTACATCATTAAAATCCACTTTAAAATAAAAATTTGTCCCCATAATTTTTACATATGTTTTTTGAAGCCTTTTTAAGCTATAAAAACTGTATATAGAATTTTTCAACAGCTGAAATTAATTCCTGTGTAAGCAATTGAGACAGACAGTTGAAAAGCTCGTAAAGAATTTTTAAATTGCAAGTTTAATTTTAATTTAATTTATGTATTATTAAAATTTTATATGAAATAAACTGGATTGCACGGGTTTACACTAGCGGTTTGAAGACACCAAATTTCTAGCGTTTTCGTTTGTCACAACACCTTTTTGTCGCTTTCAAATCGAAAACGCCAGTTTTAAGCGATATGCAGTTTTCAGAACATGGACGTTTATCTTAGTTTGTAATTCCGGATGTAATTCTGACTTCTTATGCATAGCGAAGTCGATTGAGCCATGTCGGTTTATCAGTCTGTCCGTTGCTGAGGCAAACTTAATTTCACAAAAAAATTAATAGTTTATTTTTGTTTGCTATTCACAGTTAGTAAGTAAAGCCTTGTTATATCACTATCAATTTTCGCTTTTCTTGTTTTACCCCCACTCAGCACAAAAAATATATTTTTCGTTTTTCTAAAAATGTTTCTATTATTTAAAAAACCTAAAACGATTAATCTTTTTTAGTTGGTTTTTCTAGCGCTCTGATCTTTGTTTTCTCAAATTTTAAATACAATTTTCCCCTTTTGCTTTATTTTTTTATCATTTTGTGCTTTTTCTCCTACCATATGAGAAAACTTAGTTGAAAAATTACTCAAAAAAATAGCAGCTAAAATTTTATCATTGAAACTTTATCCTTTTTTTTAACGACAGCTTGTATGAAGTTGTTTTTGAAAATGGATTTTCGCTCAAAACTAAAAAGTCACTATTTTGTTATTGCATTTGTTTATGCTTTCTGTAAACTTTTTCTGTAACTAGAACAACATAAAACATAACATCCTGTTTCCGATTTATATCGATACTTTATTGCATTTGAAAAATCAACAAAACTCAGCTTCGTACACAAACAAAAGCAGGTGTATTTATTTTTGTAAATATAAGAAATTGATTTAAAGGGTAGTTTATGTTTTTTTACCGTTTAGTTATAAAGCACAATAGCCAGGCTCCAGATTGCAAGAGTCCATATCTACATCATTTATTTATTTAATTAAATAATTTTTTAATTTTATAAAAAAGTTTTCAATAAAAATTATTTTGAACCACTCTAATACTCTCTGCACATCAACCTCCAAAATAGCTTCCCCAAATTTAGGTATTGTAAAGCTTCTAAATGTGTATAAACTACAACATGTGTATGCAATTTAAAAGGATTTCATTTTGTTAAGCTTTGTTGTTGCAACTACTTTATTGTTTTTTTTTTTTTGGCAAATTGTTTTACATTAAAACTATTACGATTACAGTTGTCAGCAATAACAAATATGACAGAAAAATAGCAACAAATGTTACATATATTTTTTTTTACAAAAATATTTATTCTTTATATACATATGAACATACACCCTGCAGCCCTGATTATGACTATTGGTTCAAAAAAATTGTTCTTAACTGTTATTGCATTTATGCTTGGCAGCACAGAAAGCCATTTAGTTCAAAATATCGATGGCATTTCAAAATCAATCGATAACTTAGATTTAAAAGAATTCATACACGCAGAAAAAAACATGGTTGTTATATGGTCACAATAACCATATTATGTTCTTTTTAACAATGTGTAGTTGTGGAGAACCAATTATAGTTGTTACTGTGCATTTGGTTACTGTGAACAAAAAATGCAAAAATAAGTTTTATAACCTATTAAAAATAATATTAAATATTTAACCATATTATTATTAATCAAAGTATGGTTAAAAGCAACACAATAATGTGTTCGCTTAAAAATCTTTTGTTCTAATACTTGACAGTTTAGTAATTTTTCTGGTAGCTAAAATCTGAAATTGTTTTTTGCTGTTGGAGAAATTGAAAAAAAAATAAAAAATTTAAATTTAAATAAAAAGGGAACCAAAACATTTAAAAAAAGTTGAAGCAAATATGAATGTATTGTAAGCATATAAATCTTTATTTTTGTGTTTGATTTTTTTATGAATTTATGTTTTTAAATAATTTTTATGACAAATCGTTACTGAATAAAATAATAATCAGTTTTTTATGTGAGGAAAATTTTGCATTTACGAGACTATATTATAATTCAATTATATAACATGACATTTTCAGCCATATTATTATATTTTAATGTAACCATTTAATGTTTATATTTGAACATAATTATGTTTATACTTTGGACAACAATATGGTTGCAAATGTAACAATACTATGTTATGTTAGCAACCATATAATGCAACCATATTATGTTGCTCTTAGATTATGGTTACCTCAACCATATTTTTTCTTTGCGTGTATTTAATCAAAAATTTAGGAACTGAATAAATTCATTCAGTCGCCACTGCTAGACTTTAACACTAGCTCCAACAAGTAATAGCACTGTATTCGGCTATACCAAATTTTATATACCCTTTACCATATATGTAAATCTAGTTTAGTAAAGTAACTCCAATCAAAAAAGCAAATATTGGGCTAAAAGAGAATTAAAAAAAATGAAGTGTCATCGGCTCTTAATAGGTTAATCATTTTTAAAAAATTATTATATTTCTTTAGAGATCTCTTCAAATGCTTTAAAGTGATACCCATATTGATATTTTAAAAAAATTTTTAAATTTGAGAGCCCCATACTCGGAAAATATGGGCGAGCGCCAATATTTTCTTTTGATGTTTCTTTTCTTATTTTTCAATTCTCTATCGCTCGATATATTTATGTTTTTGATTGGAGTTACTTCATTGTTCCAAATGATATGGAAAAATTAGAGGTAGGCGAGGTGCTTTGCTCGCTGCTTCAAAGGATATGGACCGATTTTGCAGATTTCCAATAGCACCTCTTTCGACACTAAGTCTGATAGATAGGCTGATATAGTGGCTTGGTAAACTTGATTTCAACAATAACGCGGATGGACAGACGTCCGACGTAGACATCGTTGAATCGACTTCGCCTTGTGTTAGAATCCAGAATACATATATTTTATGGGGTCGGAAGTGGATATTGCATAAATTACAAACGGAATGACAAACTTAGATAACCCTTTTTCCACTATTTGTGGTGAAGGGTATACAAATACTATTAGTGTTTTGTTAGTGAAGACCAATATTATTATACTTATTCTTAGTTCTTTTTGTTGTTGCAGTCAAATAATACCTATTCTGTATAAATCTCAAATCTCTATCTATTAATGTTAAAAAGATAAGGCTAAATACCTCAAAGTCATATTTTTAATGGGACCCCCTTTAATGTTAATTTTATTTTCTGTATTTGTCGTCATAGTTGAATTTTTTTATCTTTTAGCTGCAAGCGTCAAATCACATCTCTTTCGGTAGAACCTTTAATCTTTTTCTTTTGTCTATAGCGTCACGATCCATTAACGGCTAAATATGGAAATAATAAAAATAATGTGATTTTTTTATTTTATGGGAACACCTTTTAATTTTTGATTATACTTGTTTTATTTTACAATTTGATCAGCCTGAGGGCATAACCTTTCTAACAACAAATAATGCTCAAAATCGGTACAAGAATGACGGAGTTCTGCAATAACAAACATTACAAAAATAAAATACGATTTGATAACTTTTTTATCATTCTCTCTGTTTTAGAATTTTTTTCATGTATGGAACGTTCCTCAGTGATGCGGCTTTAGCGAACAGTAACATTTTACAAATCACAATACACGATATCTAGGACACCACATGACCTGTACGTCATTATCATGTAATAAGAAACTTAGTTATCAGGTAGTGATATTTTTTAAGCAGTAGAACAGTGACTCGTTGTTGAGATATTTTCATTTTAACAATCACATCTGAGTTCTGAAAACATGAAAAGCAACAATTTTGAAAACTGATAAAGCTAGTTTTAAAGATTTATGAACTGTGGATGACAAACTACAATTAAATTTAAGAAATGAAATGATTTTTAGACTTGTCGATACTTTATAAAGCAAGTATCGTTTAATTCAAACTTCATACAAGTTTTCGGGTTTCCCTTTATTTTTATCGTCATATTAAAATCACACAAGCAGATATTATTTACAAGCCTATTATAAATGCTAAGAGCTTAAATTAAAGTGCTCCATTAATGGAGTTATTTTCATGTTTTCCTAATTATAATTTTTTCGATGGCGTAAGTCGTTGAAATCCATTCATTATTTTATTTTGGCGTATTTATCGAAAAATTGTGCAGAATTTTTGTGAATAACTAAAGAAAAATGTGCTTTTATTTCAGTTATATTTTCTGCAAAACATTGTCGATTGAAAATTTAACTTTTGAATTATAATTATTAAAACATAAAGAATTTAATTTTAAAAAAAATTGTTTATTAGGAAGTTAAACTAATTCTTTGCCCAGGAAGTTATTTGATATTAAATAGTCATTGACCGCTTGAGAAAAGTTAAGTAAAAAAAATACAATTTCATTTTCAATAAAATCACAAAGTTTTTAAACAGAAAACTTATATTTTCTTTAGCTAAGAAATCAAGGGCGCCTTGCAGAGATATTAAGAATTAGTTTACAATAAGCAATTAAACGATTTACCCCTGAATAACGTATTGTAGGGAAATATTCCTATGGCTCTGTTTTGACATCTCGTGTTTGCCACAACAAACCTTACAAGTCTTGTAAACTTGAAAGCCAGATTGACACTAGATGTTTTTCCAGCGACATTTCAAAATGCCATAAATCGATCACAACTGTGAATCAACTCGGCAGGTGATCATTTGATCGATATAATTTTTCAATATCAATTTTACACGTTTTGTAAAAGCAGATCACATTTTTCAATTTCTAATAAAAACAAAGTAACCAATTTACATTATGACAATTTATAACTATCACCCCACCTTGTATGTTTTAAGTAAGATTTTTTTCTTTTCATAAAAATTCAATTCACAATTCTTACTATAAAACTTTGAGTTTCGGTACTAAATAAGTTTCTGTTCATCTCCCAAATAACTGAAAATATTTTAATAAAGATAAAAGTCTGCTTAGTAAACATTATTTAGGGTTGTAGCAACCAACCCATGGCGAAATAATACAGGTGACCGCACGGCTACAACAATGCAAAACACAAAAAACAACAAAATTTTTGTTGCTAAAGATCTAGGTATGTTGTCAAAAAATATTGTTTTCATTTGTTTAAAAATTGGTTGTAATTTCAAAAACAAAACAAAAAATACATAAGAATTAAGTTATAATTGTGAAAAAATAATATTATAATAAATAAATAAGATAAATAATAAAAATCCGTGCAAATTGTGATAAAAAACAAGATTGTACCACCAGTTTACCCCAAATATCAGACCTCTTTTCTATGCGATACTGATATAACACGGCATTTTGGGAAGCATATTTAATGGCATTTCGGTTGCTCAATGACGTAAGATCCAATAACCAATCGTTTTCTTACGGTACCGTTTTCCTCTTATTTTCAAAAGTTCACTGTGTTAGAGCGGCCCTGAGAGGCAGAAAAGAAGCACAACATTATAAATGTATTGATAAGAAAGTCACTATCAATTTAAGAATACTTCGATTACGAGGGCTGCTCTATATATTTCTGGCCTAATAGTGAAAATGCGAATATTTATAATCAAAAATGGTTTTATTGCTTTTCAAAGTATTCTCCAGCATGATTTATACACTTTTGCATGCGCTCAAACCAGTTGTCGAAGAACTTTTTCCACTCCGATTAAGACACCTCTAAAACATTGTTTTTGAACACTTCAACAGCTTCTTCTGGCGACGAAAATCGTTGACCACGCATTTTTTTTCTGGATGTGCGGAAACAAGAAGAAGTCATTAGGTGCCAAGTCAGGGCTGTACGGCGGATGACCCATTAATTCGACGTTTTGGCCGGTAAAAAACGCTCTGGTTTGAGCCGATGTGTGAGAGCTCGCATTGTCATGGTGAACAATGATTCGTCTTCTCTTGTTGGTTTTTTGAATTTCTCCGATGACTTCAGGCAAACAAATTGTAGTGTACCACTCAGAAGTGACCGTCCTACGTTGCTCAAGCGGAACAGTCGCCACATGACCAGTTTTGCCGAAGAAACAGGCGACCATTTGCTTCGAAGTGCTTCTGCCACGAACAACTTTCATTGGATTTTGCTCGTCTTTGAAGACCCACACGGTCGATTGTTGTTTCGTTTCGGGCTCATACGCATAGATCTATGATTCGTCACCTGTGACGATCTTAGAAACGTCTTTTGAAGCATCGCAATCGTAGTTTTACAACATTTCTTTGTACCAATCGACATGAGCCTTTTTTTGAGCGACTTTAAAATTGTGCGGGATCCAACGAGAACAAACCTTTTTTACGGCCAGGTGTTCATGGACTATCGAATGTATGCTGGTGGAAGAAATGTCCAAGGATGTCTCTATCTCTCGGTATGTCGCATGTCGATCTTTCATTATGAGCTCACGCACGGCATCAATATTCTCTGGCACAACAGCCGTTTTTGGACGACCTTCACGGAATTCGTCTTTGAGCGAGCTTCGGCCACGATTAAATTCATTATACCAATTTTTCACAGTGCTATAGGATGGTGCTTCATTGCCATACAAAGATGTAAGTTCATCAATGTACTCTTGTCGTGATAATCCACGTCGAAAGTTGTGAAAAACGATGGCACGAAAATGTTCACGAGTTAATTCCCTTTTTTTTCTATATTAATTTTTTCAAGTCACTGTAAACAACACAAATAATGGTCGTACGTCAAAACGTTTTGAGTACGATTATGCTTAAAAATGACAAACTTTCCAATGGAAATGTCAGATTGCACTTGGCAGCATTCAGTGTTGCCAGGCCAGAAATATATATAGCAGCCCTCGTATTCACATCAGGAACGACTGCATGTTGTTCTATTATCATTATTTTTTTTATTGGAGATTTGTTATTTTTTTAATTTTTCAAAAATTAATTCACCTTGACAACTACGACGTATACAGCTGATAAGCATTTTCGCCTGTGCGTTCACCTGTATTATATCGCCATGAATCAACCTTTAGTTGTATACATATTATTGATAATAAAAATTAAATAACAATTAATAATTTTCCTGTGTATCATCTTGTTGCCGTAATTAAAATTTCAAATCGACTTTTATATGAAAATAATATAAAAAAATTTAAACGCTTTTATCTTCGTAAATATAAATGTTGATGGGTAATGGGGATGAATTTCCATCGAACCAATAATAAAAAAAATTTTTTAGATAAAAACAAATTCAAAAACGATTGTAATTAAAATGAGAAATTTCTCACATGAAAATATTAAAGTCATCTTATTTTACACAGAGTAAGCTAGATTTAATCATGATTAATATCTTTACGTGAGAAATTTCTCACTTACGATACAAAAACAATTTACTGGTATCGAAAAAAGTTATAAATAAAACACTCATGATTCTTTAACTTTTACACTCATCTTTACTATATTTCATTTAATCAAATTCTTAAATATTCTTAAATACATGTATTTACGCAAAAGAAAAACAAAATTTCTTATTTAAAACAAATGCATATAAATAAAATTATTTCATGTTATAGTCCTTAGAAAACATAGAAGTTTATTTACAATTTCTAAAATAAACTTAAATGACTTAACAACATGTAATTGTACGTATAGATTCACTTTAATTCCTTTTAATGCTTTTAAGCATATGAATTTACTTTTACTTGTTTTTAAATTTTTATAAATACCCTACAGTTCTGAAGCATTGAATTTATTAACCATTTTTATCGTCGCTAGCTAAGCTGATTTTTTTACATGCATTCTATCTAATTGTGAGTACTCTATATAAGAATCAGTTAATTCCTTAAGCTAAAATTTCCAAACTTGCTGTTAGCTGTTGTCGAAAAGTAAAAAATTTTAAGAAATTTCTCCAAAACTGTTGGGTGCATGCTTATACATGCATACATTTGTATGTTTTTATGAATAGCTTTTGTTTCATGAATATCAAATATCATAGTTATTTCTTTGGAGTTTAATTTTCTTTTTAAATCAGAATGTAAACAGGATCTTCTTCCTAAATTATCGGTTAAGTTACAACTCTCTGGAGTACACTTTTGTCTCCAGCTAACCCCACAAAAAATTGAGGAAATATTCCCGTTATCGAAATGAGAGGATTTACGAGCAGGAATTGTCTTATGCAGTAGTTGATTTTATTACCAGCTGTAAAGCATGCCAAACAATTCAAATCTTACGCGAGTGCATAGATACGCTTGAAAAAATAAAAAAATAAAAATATTTTTGGCAAACACACTCTTCTTCACCCCATTTTATGCTTGTATTTATGTAATTGTTAAATATGTTTTATAGGATTTTTTTTTGTTTTTGATTATTTTACAAAATCTCTGTGAGTGTGACTGTGTATACGAGAGAGTGTAAATATCTTTACTTATTTAAGAAGCCTAAAAATTTATTTCTTGGATTTTAGCCAAAATGGCATGTTCCAAATAATTTGGTTGCAAAAAAGTCTACTAAATAAACAAAAATTCAACAAAAGAGACAACTAGCCGCTTAAATAAAAAAAAGGAAAAGATTTTTACACAGATTTTTATTTAAAGTTATGCCACACTAAATCCGACAGAAAAAATTATCTCACAAAATTAAAGTAATGAAAATTTAACCATGAAATAAATATGAATAATAAAAAATTTAAAAATTATAATAATTGAACTAGTGTATTTATATTAATGTTATTTATTTAAATATATTATTATGTGTGTTTTCTTTTTGTATTTTAAAATTTTAGTGAAATCATATCATATAAATAACAATCAGTAATAAAAAAATTTTATTAAATAAAATTAAAAAAAAAAAACTATACAAATATCATGTTAATAAAAATTCGGCGGGAATGTTAAAAAAAAGTAAAAAAAATGAAAAATTTAATTAACTGTAAATTATACCGCTAAAATATGCATCAATCATATTTAATAATCATCTGAGTGATGTATGAAAATTAAATTTAATTAAAAGTCAGAAAGAACGTTAAATTAATATTTCGTCATGTTGGGCTGCATCTATCAGTTGTGGGATTGGTAAGTTGATAAAACAAAAAATATTAAAAAATAATTAAATAAAATATATTCGTTTTATTTTAAAATAACTATTTAAAAGTGACATTTAATACTACTACGATATAAAAGTACAAATTAAATCGTTACACTCTTTTTCAGTAAATCAAAGAATTAATCTTATTCGCATAATTTGAAATAAGTTATTTTAAATAATAAATTAATCTGTTAATTCTTTGAAGTTTAAATAGTTTTAAGTATGTTTACATATTTTGTTTTTGAACATAAAAATATATTATTAGTTAAATCAAGTGAAAAATTTAGGAACTTTTTGCTAAGCGATGTATGTCCCCGTCGAACCTTTGGAGGCCAGTGTGGTTCCATCTTGTCGGAGCATTGTCATCAATAGTTTTATACAAAAAGTAGTTGATCATGATGCTATAAAGAATTTAATAATTCGTAACGCGAGGTCTGTTTTCAGTTTTGATGAAATAAATTTCAATGATGCCACCAGCGTGTAAACTGCACCAAGCCATGTACTTTTCAAGACGTAACAGAGTGTGAAATTCGCGCTGGTCAATCTCATTCATATTTCAATCGACTGTTGAATTACATTATATTTTTTTTTTATGAAAATATAATTAATTTATACAAATTTTACAGAAAAAATTCACTTAAATTTATTTTAAATTATTTTTAATAAATTAATCAAAAATATGTGGACAATAAAAAATTTTCATTCTTTTATAAAGAAAACAAGAAAGAGTGATATATTCGGATATGCCGAATCTTATATACCCTTCGCTATATATTCTAAATCTAGTTCAGTGAAGTAACCCCAATCTAAAAAGCAAGTATTAGGATGACAGAGAATTAAAAAAATAGAAAAAAATTACGTACATCATACGAGTCGTTTATTTTGAAAGTAGTATAAGTCCATTTTTTTTTTTGTTTAAGTAGCTAATGATAAAAATTGCCACAATCCTATATAATCTTTGTTTTCTAAACATTTTAAAGTTTAGTATAATTAAAATCGCTTTGATTTTGGCACTTAAAAATTAGTGAGTTAACGATATTTAAAAAAAAATATTTTTAAACCGGCTTAAGTCCTATTACAAACGTAATATGTACATTTACAACCTAGGTTGTCATACTTTTCACAATAATGAAGTTTTTCATGTATGCCTGGGATGAAACTGTGACATTGAAAGGTTCTCAAGAAGAAGGATCTCGTATATTAAAACATCTCAAAAAACTTAAAAATCTTAAAAATATCATAGCTTACAGTGATATGTGCAATGGACAGAACAGGAATATAAAATTGGCATTAACATGGTTGAAAATTGTGCAATCGGCAGAAAATAATGCAGATATTATTGACCATAAGTTTTTACTATCAGGACATTCATTTTTACTATCAGGACATTCATTTTTTTTAGTGATTTTGGAGTAGTAGAAATGGCTTTGAAGAAAAATAATTTAGTGTATGCCCCCCAGGATTACTACGAAACCATTAAAAAAAAATTCGAAATAATAACAAATTTATATTAACTAACATAAAACGTGAAGATTTTTTTTTTCTACCAAACCTTTGGAAGAAGCAATTCATAAAAGATTAAAAAAAGGATATGTTGGATGCGATTTATAAGAAGCTAACCCTATAAAATCTTTCATAAAGAATCTATGGAACTGAAAAAATGTGCCATTTCAACTCCTAAGTATAACGACATGATGGAGTTACTAAAGTATATAACACCTATGCACAATGAATATTTTAACAACCTCACACATAACCTAAATGAGGGAAAATTATATGGCAAAATCTTTCCTTAATAATATTATCCTTAACAAAAGAATGTAAATTTAATTTTTTAATGCATGAATTAAAATATATTAAAAAAAACATAGTTTTAATTACATAAATACAAATCTGCATTCATCTACTTCAAACAAAAAATATTTTTATATTAATTAACTTTATAAAAAATCTATTTTCGTGCTATTTTCCCGAGTAATTATTTTAATCGCCGATATTGATTATTGAGGGTCAAAATATTTTTAATCTGTATTTTTAATTTCATTATAATAAGTTAACAAGCAAAAAAGTAATTTTCTTAATTTTGAAAGTGGTCCATATTAGGTTCTGAAACACAGCTTATTTTTCTAGTAAAGTTTATAAAACATATTACGTTATATATTCTAACATGTATAACGTCACAAAGCCATAAAAAAAAATTTTATACCACTTAAAAATATTTTTAAAACAAATCAAACACAAACCCTTAAATATCTGAAAATAAGAAAAAAATGGACTTAAACCACTTTCAAAATAAACGACCTATATATAAAATTCTACATTAAAATATCATTGGTTCTTAATGGGATAAGCATTTTTAAAAGTTTTGTATTTCCTTAAAGATCGCTTCAAAAGCATTTAAATGATACCCATATTCATATCTTAAAAGATTTGAAAATTTCAAAAGCCCGTTACTCGGAAAACATGGGTGAACGCCAATTTTTTCACTTGATGTTTTTTTCTATTTCTTCATTGTCCCAAGTGATATGAAAAAATTAGAGGCAGACGTGGTGTTTTGCCCACTGCCTCGAAAGACCGATCATGCTAATTTCCAATAACACTTCTTTAGACACTATGTCTGCTCGATTGGCGTGTTTAACTTTTTTCTAGCTGATCTAGTGACTTGGCAAACTTAATTTCAATACTAACACGGATAGGCAGACGGACATCGCTCAATCTATAAGAACTCATTGGGCAAATTACGGCATTCGAAATCGATTGAATTTTACTTTTCACAAAAACTTCGTGCTATTTTTTATTTAATTATCCCGATTAAATTAATTACCGATATTGTTTATTGAGGGTCAAAGCACGTCTCGATGGCCATTTCGTTATCGCTTACTTGACTCTTCAGGAAACTTCTGACAAACATTTTAAATAAACTAAAGATTTTTGTCTAAGCAATAAAGCAAAGACAAAAATCAAAGTTTAAGCAAAAACAACAATAACCAACAGTAATTCTATTTTTCTTTCTCTACTGTATACGGTCGACTTTTTTTTCGGCTCTTTTATACAGTTGAAAGAGGATAAAAAATAAAATATCAAAAACACTACGATAATTTATTTATATGCACAGGCACTTTGCAAATTATTTAATTAAAGACACTGGAATATTTTTTTGACCCTCAATAATCAATATCGGTAAATAATTTAATCGGGATAATTAAATAAAAAATAGCACGAAGTTTTTGTGAAAATTAAATTTAAAAAAAAAATAATATTCTAGTGTCTTTAATTAGATCGAAATTTACATTTAAATTCTTTTGAAATTACGATCGATATCGAATGCTGTAATTTGCCCCCAGAATATATACACTGTATGGGGTCGAAAGTGAATATTGCAGAGTTTACAAACGGAATGACAAACTTAGTTATACCCTTTTTTCACTTTTTGTGGTGAAGGGTATAAAAATCACAGTGTGAATCTTCTTTCTATGTTTTTATATTGTTTGTATATGCATAGACATATTTTCCAATATGTGCATATTTTATAATTTTCCAATTAACATGTATGTATGTATCTACTTTGATGCTGACTATGCGACTTTTGCAACATACTAGAAAATAAAAAAAGAGGGTCGTGCCCCTGCCATCTAATCTCCTTGTTGTTTCATAAATAGCTTTTGTAGGTATTTAATCAATTAAAAGCAATTATGTGTGGTGTAAGGTCTCAACTATCTCCAGTCATATAAATTTACGTTTATATAAGGCATCGAATTTTGCTTGTTGTTTACCCTTTCTATGGAATGTTAGTAGTTAAATGAAACAAGTTTAAAATGCTTTGCTCTATATAAATGGCTTTTAAATTGCTATAGAAATATGTTTGAGTTCAATTAAGAACTTTGAAAATATTTTTAATTTAGTGAAACAGAATTTCAAAATATATGTAGGAACGCAAAAAAAAAAAAGAATACATGCTTTAGTTAAATTGAAACAAAACAATCGAAAGAGTGAATTAATCAACTCAATGTTGAATTTTTATACTGTTAAATATACAACGAAAATCTTTTAAAACTGATTAATTCAATTACTATTTACCCTTCGTTCCAATTGTAGGTTAGAATCGCCACCGCTATTTAATGCAGCCACCATGGACGCAAAAAAGCTTCAACAATTACAACAAGCACAACATTTGCAAAAGAAAATACCATTAGCTTATCAAACGAATATTGCAGACTATCGTACAACAACACATTCGCCAGTCTTCCAACAGCAACAGCATGGCAACTATCATCTTGGGCATGTAACAACTGCCCACAAACAACAATATCAACAAAGCCCGACAACGACATCATCATCAGGACCCTTAACACCAATTGATATACAACCACATGCTAGCAAATTGCTCTTGAAACATCAATTACAAAGTTCAGGGAGTGGTGGAAGTTCTGCCCACAGTTCTCCATATCATCAGGCATCAACCTCATCAGGTTACCCCACTAGTAGTACGGGGGGCACGGCTGGTACAGAGCAATTGTATCAGTCGCCAACGGAGCGTACATATTTAGCAGCATCTGGGCGTACTAATTCTGCCCATAATCAAGCAACAAATTTGCAATTACAATATCAACAATTGCAACAGGCTAAACTACAGGCACAATTGGCAACACAAAATGAGGCAGCTCAGAATCAGCAAAGGCAGTTTGCTATGCGACAAATAATAAATCCTCCCGTACCACAGGGTCACTATCATATGAGTCAATCATCAAGTATAATGTCTACATTGACACAAAAACAGCAACAGCAGCAGCAACAGCAACAACCAAACCAAAACCATCAACAACAAAGCCAACAACAACAGCAACAACAACAAAGAGCGCCTCCCTCTTCATTAAATTTAACAAATCAATTTCAGCCAGCTGGTGGACCCTTAAAAGTTACTCCACAAAATGCCCACAAATCAGCTCAACATTATCATCAGCAACAGCAACAGCAACAAGAGCAAATTTATGGACAACATCAGCACCAACAATTACAAATGCAACTGCATCATCAACAACAATTACAACAGCATCATCATGCCCTACAACAGAGATCCAAATCGGATTTGCAAACACCACAAAGCAGTGATCAAAGTCCCATTTATATACAACAAAACCACCCCGGTCATGTAGTCAATCAGGCAGTACAAACACAAATCTCAACGGTAGCAAAAACTACAAATAATTCTCCACATTTGACTAAAACTCCAAGTTCTGAGGAATCTTCATCAGCTTCGAACAAAAGTCCTTCACATGCCAATTTGGATCGCAAAAAATCAGGCGCTGGCTCAACATCAAACTCACAAGCTCTTAAATCACCCATTACCAAAAGACCACCCAACTCTCCGGTCACCATATCAGGTTGGTTATACAAACAGGGCTCAGATGGTCTTAAGGTTTGGCGTAAAAGATGGTTTGTATTGGCAGAATACTGTCTGTACTACTATAAGGGACCGGAAGAGGAAAAGGTACTGGGTTCCATACTATTACCCTCATATAAGGTATCAGCTTGTTTACCGGAAGATAAAATCTATCGCAAATATGCTTTTAAATGTGAACATCAAAATATGAGAACTTATTGGCTGGCTGCTGAAAATGCTGAATCCATGATTCAATGGGTGAGAGGTTTAAGTGCGGCTACCATGATGCAAGCTCCCAGCAGTGCTGGGGAATCCTCAGAACATCCTAGCGGTTCTTCTTCTCTTAATCACAGTGGTGAAAATTCAGATTCCGGTATTCATACACTACAATCACAACAAAGTAAAATGTCAGGACAGGGACAAGTAACACCAGCCTCGGATAATGGTGGTGTAACAACATCAAGTAGTAGTGGTGGTGTTGGTGGAAGTGGAAGTGGACAGCCGCTTTATGCTAATGCTCCTCCTAAGCCTCGACGTATAACCGATGGTGGCTATTCCTCACCCAGTCCTGAACATTCTATTGACAATGAAGGAATGAGACAACAGCAAATGCACCTTCAACAACAACAGCAAAAAGCTAGTCGTAGATCGGGTATAATGTCTCCCACTTTACAACAAATGCAGCAATATCAGCAGCAGCAGCAGCAACAGCAACAACAACAGTCTAGATCACAACATCATGCCATATATGACGCGCGTACAGGTAATGTTTCATCTGCCATAAGGATACCACAACAACAACAGCAATCAAATTATCCTCTAGACACTTTAGAATCACAATATCAGCAACAGCAAGTTAATGTAAGTCCCGAAGATTATCCTCAATCACCGTCAGGCCAATATATGGATGCTCAAATGGAACAGCAAATAATGCAATTACAACAACAACGTGTTGCCGTTGATGACATTTATGGTGAGCGTGAATTGTATATGCAACGTCTGATACAACAACGGTATCCACCTCATATGACGGCTTATGTTTCAGCGGCCGAACGTCGTACTCCGGATGCATATGGTCGTTCGAAAAATCGTGTATTTTCAGATTATGAGGAAATATATAACTTAACTGTTGGCGCAGGAAATGCATCAGCTCAGGAAGCTTTAATGCAGGAGGCAGCTAGCTATCGTCGCCCCTTATCGCCACCCAGTTATGACAGCAACAAACATGTACCTTCTTCGATGACATCACATTATACAGCAAATAATTTGGAGGTAAGAAATCCATTTTTTACTTTTTTATTTTATGCCTTTAAAATATCCTTCTTTAATGTTTGCATTTTTTTTACACTCTAGTGTAATAGTTCTCCTTTCTACTTGATATCAATACCTTAAGCCACAGCTTATCCTCTTAGGAGTTGCTTAATACGTCTTGCTGTGTCTGCTCTTAATATCTTGCTCATCACAGACATAACGTTTGCTGAAATACATATAATAATTTTTTTTTATCTTCATTAAATGAGGTTCATTCGTTTAGTTTAAATCTTAACATTTACTCTTCTTCTTATATTTCACACAGCCACTTATAGAATGTTGATAAGCTAACACCCCACACATAAAAATTCTTCTACCATTTGCAACGTTTAGCGCACTTTTGCGATTTAAGGTTGGCAAGAAATAACTGTAAAAACTATACAATTCAAGTGCATGTCTTTAGTCTTTAATTATACTGAAATATTGTTGTTGTTTCAGTAAAGTCGTTAAGAACTATACAGGTATTGTTAAAAGGAAAAATTATTTTTACTCTGCAGCAAAAAAAGACTCCATTGATTTTATGCAAAAATGGAACTTCTAAATACTTTACAATAAAAGTCTTAAGCTATGCTTATTCCAATATCAGACATGTTAGAAACATGAAGTAAACTTAGTAAGACCAGAAAGTTATATATTTTGCATATTCTTATGATGCAGGGTTTGATATACATAAAACATTAAAATAAATAATCGTCTATTGCTGACTAGTGGTCCGATTAAAAAAAGAAACATGGAACAGGCCTTGAAGAAGTGTGGGACATCTAGGATACTGGCTCAAAGTTTGGTAGAATTCTCAGCATCAGTGCTACGGGCTCTCAGATTGATGTATTTTGGATTAAATATGGGGGCTTTCTAAATTTTTTTATTGAATTTTGTCATTCCGTTTGTAATTTCTGCAATACCCATTCCGACCCCATAAGGTGTATGTAGCGATGTCCGTCTGTCCATCCGTTTAAGTGTTGAAATCAAGTTTAAAAAAAATTTAAATACGCCAACTGATCAGACATAGTGTCGAAAGAAGTGCTATGAAAAATTAGCAAGATCGGTCTATGTCCTTAGATGCAGCGGGCAAAACACCACGCCTACCTCAATTTTTTCTATATTATTTGGAACAATGAAGTAACTCCAATCAAACAAATAAATAAATAGGGCAATAGAGTATCAAAAAACAAGAAAGAAAAACACATCAAGTTAAAAAGCTGGCGCTCGCCCATATTTTCCGAGTTAAGAGCCTGCGAAATTTTTTTTTTTTTAAATATCAATGATACACTTAAAAGCTTTTGAAGAGACCTTTAAGAGCCAATGACATTTTTATGTAAAATAAATAATATGTATGTCGTGCTTAATTTGTTTTATTATTTTTTAATTCTCTGTCACCCCAATATTTGCATTTTTGATTGGCGTTACTTCACTGAACTAGATTTACATATATGGTGAAGGGTATATAAGATTTGTCATAGTTGAATATATCACTATTACTTGTTTTTTTTTTTTTTTTTTTTTTTTGTAATAGTAAAATATTCTAAACCCATTTTTCCTTAGTAAGTTACGCAGGTACAAATGCCATATCATCTCAAAGATAAATGCTTTTAAAATTTAGAATTAGTTCAGATTTACACCATGCCACTTTTTGATGCAATTTTTTCAACTCTCTTTTTAAGTTGCAGCGATATGCATTATTGTTAACAAAACACAAGCAACAATAACATTTCATCAAAATTCAAGCCATGCCATATTGCTTACTCCTCTGACTTCACCACCAAACAATAATTTCTTGCTAGTTTTAGGAAAAATTGCATAGTGTAAATTGGCTCTAACAAATGTTAATGGCGTTAAAGTGCATCCGTACCTATTTACCAATTCACCTCATTAATTGTGATTATTCTAGAATAACATTAAATTAAATAAGCTATTTTTTACTTTAACACTTTCCAATATTAATGTGTCAATAGGGTAAAATTAAGGAATATTTTATGATATAGATTTTTGAAAATCGTCTTTACGGAGGCAATTTTAAAAAAGAAAGTATGTGCAGTTTACCATATTGTTTTCGGTGGCGACGGCTATTAAAAATTAACGGCGGCTTAGCTTAGCCCGCTTTAAGCCGCCAAGGGGTAGGTGTCTGCTCCTAGGTCAAGTGTTAAAAGGCGTATAAATATGGTTGCTATAATAAAAAATAAAAACATAAAGTAAACACTATCAGATTAAGCCATCAAGTAAAATACCAAATTGTGCTCGTTTGTGTAAGCGGACAGTTGAGAATAAGACAAAGTATGTTGCGCTAATTTCCGCAAAAACGACAAGATTGAAAAGTTCAAAGTTAAAAAGATTTAAAATTAACTATAACCCGCTTTGATAAGTACAAAATAAAACTTAAACTAAAAGCGTGTCTTCGTGGAAGACCTGATTTAAACCACTAACCGTCTTCCTGCTTGAACCATAATAGACAGATAATTAAAATTCTTAAAAACAAATAATTAAAATATAAAATAAGAAATCAACTCGCATTAAGCAGACTTACTTAGGTTCAATTTTCTCTCTATTAATACATTATCTGGATACTTGCTTCCATTTTTTGTAGTACAAATTGTACAACTCATTAAGACAATGGACAGACAAACATCAGCACAGCATTTCCTTGAAGATGGTATTATTAAATGGTACACAGATTGATCTAGAACGCTGTTAAAATTCAGCGAGCGAGCAGTAGGATGGAAAATGAGTAACTATGAATCTATGGAAAACAATTCTATAATCTTTCATTCGAAGATTTGTACCATTGAAAGATTTGCTCAATTTAATATTAACAGAGAGCTACAAACAAAAGCCCATAACTATCCTCTCTTGTAGTTTAGTAGTTAAGGTACTGGGCTCATTTGAGTTCACCTCCAAGCTGGCCTTAAAATGCAGCATTAGACTAAATCAGTTAAGCAATACTAATAGGATTGATATCTGCTTATGCAATGAAAGGGCAGGTAGGTTTACCATAAAAGGCGCAACCACAACCATGGTTAGGCTATAAAATTAATTAGATTAAACAAAATTTGAGAACACCATGAATCATCACTGCGTGAGCCTTTTAGGGATAAGACATAAAAATCTTGCATTGGGAAATATGACCAAAACTCTTTAAAACTCTCCGGTCTCTAAGTAAAAATAATCTAAGAATAATCATTGACTTTCTCACAGGACACTGCAAGTTAAAGAACCACCTCAACAGATTTGGCGTTGAGAATAAGAGCTGAGGCAGTTTCTGGAACTGCGACGAAGAAAAACCAGAGCATAATCTGAAGAAATGTAAAACTTTATGTCACAAAAGATATAACCAGTTCGGCAACACTAGAATCTATTACACCTTTAGACCTTGCAGGGGACGCAGTATATTTTTTTTATCTTCCCTTACTATTCTCTTCTATTTTAGTATAAATTAAAGCCATAATGGCATCCCGTCATTTAAGAAGCAAAAGGTACTTCATAGCAAGGATGTTCCAGGCTTCTCATATATCATCTGTGTTTAAGCCCCATTGGAATTGAAGAAGCTACTGCTTCTCAGAATCTCTAAAGCGTCTCCAAATGTTATAAATTTTTTACCTTAAATTATCATTAAAAAACTTTGGTCTTTTATTAAAAAGACCAACATAAAAATATTTGTATTTAAAGTAAAAAAGAAAAACTGCATCGGGTAAAACATCAAATGTATAACAAACTCTTATAATGCGCATTATACCTGCAGGAAATAGGTCGTGTCAAATGCATGCCACCAAAAGTTTTATATGTTCTTTGAAGTATAAAACAATCTAAAAATAAAATGTGTTTAAAAGTATCACTTGAGCCAACAAACAAACCCAAGAGGGGGGTGGCCATTGCTCTGGTTTTAAATTTCGCACAAAGTAAAAATTGTGATTGCTTCCACCCAAAAGATTAAATTTTAAACAAAAATGAGACATAATAAATATTTCTTTGTTTAACAAAATTAAAAATTTATAAAATAATTAAATATAAAAGTACCTTTTGCCATCCTTTTCGCCATTTTTTTTATATTATCCCTTACGTCATTTCTTAAAAAATTGTATATTTTCTTTCTCGTCATTACATTTGCCCCAGGTCATAACATTCTTTTTAGTTTCTATTCTTCATAGTCCTTGTGCCCATTGGTTGCAGGTGTTGCATCCTTTTTTTTATTTCTCTCAACTATTTCTGCAAACGTATATTACTTAATTTACAAAAAGGAAAACTGTTTGCATTAAAGTGTCAGTGTGTTAGCAATTGCATTTTTTTATTCACTGCAACATTCCAGTTTCTCTTTTCACTTTTAAAGCTTTAAATAAAAAAAAGTACAAAACTTCTATAGGACAGTTACAGAAAATGTATGCGTATACCCGATGTGTTTCGCTATCCCCTGCTTCAAAAACTAAAAATAAAAACATTTGAAAGTTAATGGCATTTGATACTAACGTTCTCTATTTGAAGGAATATCAATATTTCTCGGGGTTTCTAATTCACCCACAAAAAAATCTAAAGAATTTTTTTTTTTTATTTTTAATTTTTTCCTGTCCAGGATTCGAACCATCGATTTTATAAATTAATGAAAATGGAATGGAAAACGTCCGCATACATTTGTAAATAATTTTTTTTCTATAAATGTTTAGAAATTAATAAAAATAACTAAAAAGCCGAAAATAAAGTAAATTTTCTCAAATTTCGAAAAATTCTTTTTTTCTCATGCTATTCTCCCGATTTATTATTTAAATCACCGATACTGATTATTGAGGGTCAAAGCACGTCTCGATGGCCATTTCGTTATCACTTACTTAACTCGTCAGGAGACTTCTGACAAATATTTTAAATAAACTAAAGATTTTTGTCCAAACAATAAAGCAAAGACAAAAATCAAAGTTTAAGCAAAAACAACAATAACCAATTGTAATTCTATTTTTCTTTCTCTGCTGTATAAGGCAGAGTTTTTTCTGCTCTCTTATACAGTTGAAAGAGGATGGAAAATAAAATATCACAAAACACTACGATAATTTATTTTATGCACAGGCACTTTGCAAATATTAAATATTTTAAACAACGGGATTTTTTTATAAATAATTATATTAATTAATTCTCAAATTTCGAAAAATTCTTTTTTTCTCATGCTATTCTCCCGATTTATTATTTAAATCACCGATACTGATTATTGAGGGTCAAAGCACGTCTCGATGGCCATTTCGTTATCACTTACTTAACTCGTTGTTTAAAATATTTAATATTTGCAAAGTGCCTGTGCATAAAATAAATTATCGTAGTGTTTTGTGATATTTTATTTTTCATCCTCTTTCAACTGTATAAGAGAGCAGAAAAAACTCTGCCTTATACAGCAGAGAAAGAAAAATAGAATTACAATTGGTTATTGTTGTTTTAGCTTAAACTTTGATTTTTGTCTTTGCTTTATTGTTTGGACAAAAATCTTTAGTTTATTTAAAATATTTGTCAGAAGTCTCCTGACGAGTTAAGTAAGTAAATTTTCATTAATTTATAAAATCGATGGTTCGAATCCTGATCAGGAAAAAATTAAAAATTAAAACAAACGCTAGGCACCGCGTATTTACATTCATACCTAACTCATAACAGTCAATATGATACTGAAAGAGCGTCTATAATGTTGTAAGCAAACAAGTATGAATAATTAAAAAAATAAAAAGTTGCATTTCGTGGCTATCCAATGGCTTAGCACAAAAGCAACAACAAATGTACAAGACGAGTTGCAAAGAGAACGACAAAGAAATGCTTTGAATGCTTGTGTGTGAACTTCATCTCACCAAATTAACATTAAGATTAGTTGGTTAAATAGATTGTTAAATTGATAGATGCGAAGAATGCTGATGAAGGATGTGGCGGTCCATAAAATGCTGCATTTCATTCTGAAAGAGCCTAATTTTTCTTGTTTTCTTTGAAAAACGTCCGCATACATTTGTAAATGATTTTTCTTTCTAAAAATGTTCAGAAATTAATTTAAAAGAACCAGCAATCCGAAAATAAAGTCAATTTTCATTAAATCCAAAGAATTTCATATTGTAGTTTTTCAGTTTTCACAAAATACTGTTGAATTAAACAAAATGCCATTATTATTTTTTTAGTTTTTAATTCTAGTTTAATTAAGTAACTCTAGTCAAGAAAGCATATATTCGGGTGACAGAGAATTAAAAAATAAAAAAATAAAATTGGTACTGCATATATATAATTTTACACAGAAATGACATCGGCTCTTAATGGGTTAAGCATTTTAAAAAAATGTTAGTATTTCCTTAAATATCTCTTCAAAAGCTGTAAAATGAGACCCATATTGATATTTTAAAAAAATGAAAATTTAAGAGCCTCGTAACTCGGAAAATATGAGCGAGCGCCAATTTTTTCAATTAATGTTTTTTTTTTCTTTTTTTTTAATTCTCTATCGCCCCACATATATAAAGAAAGCAGAAAAAACTAGATGCTAGCAGAATGTGATGCCACATTTTCTGGATCGCTACATTTGTCTTTAGCATTCTTCGCATCTGTTTACTTTAGGTTGTGTATGTGTACCAAATTAACAAATAAGAATACAAGGAATAACTCGTAATCATACACTTTTCTGTTGGTTAGGTGAAGTCGCCACAAACACAAAGCTTTTTTCGTTGTTCTCTTTATTAACCGTTACATACATTTCATGCTTTCTTCTAACGACTGCAGTAGCTGGGCACACTGGTGGCCGTGCTGACAGGGCACTGCGTCATTGGTGCTCACGCTAGGAGACTGAATCTTCCTCATCATGACTACTGTAGAAGTTGTCAAGATGAGGAGGAGGAGGAAACAGTGGAGCTCTGCCACTGCCCGGCTCTTTCTGGGAATAGAGCGGCTACTTTTGGCAGTCCGAGACTGCATGGTCTTGCAGACTTATCCGTCTGCGATGTTTCTAGGATAAACTTGTTTATCCGGTCTTCAGGGTGGTTTGGATGTGGATCTTTTGATGGTGCCGTAGGGACCTCAATCTGATCTCTGCACATCCTGTTTCCAGGCAACACAATGGGACCTTTGGGACCCAAGTGAGTCGGTCTTTCTTTTTGCCGACGGCCTGTACAACCTAACCTAACGACTGCAGTAAATGTAATAATGTAATATATCATAGTGATCGTAGTGAAGGGAATAAGAATGTGCTATGCCGTTTTATGTCTTCTTCAATAAAGACTTAATGTAATATAATACCACATATGATACTAAAAGGAAACACTTAAATACATACATACATATCAGAAAATTGATAATAATAAATCTGCTGAAGTTCGGTTACGAACTCAGACCACCAAACTAGTCACATGTTTTGGTTGGTCAATGTGCTAACCATCTAAGCTACTGTACCCTCACAATAAATATTTATGTTGTGTATATCCTTTCTAAGAACTGTTCGCAGAAGTTGAGGCGTTTTGGGACAACATGGCTTATCTTGCAAGAAATAATTGACCGAAAGTAAGGCGTACACAATTTTGCACTAACACATTTGCAACAATTTTATATTCGTTGGCGTTGCCGTTTTCCGCTTGTGGTCTTAAAGTTGTATGAAATTTGTTTAGTAGACTAACCCAAATTTTTGTCTTAACTAAATTTCAAATGCTGATTTAAAAATGTATTGTTATTAAACCTGTTTCAAAGATCGGGCTAAATTCGTATTAAAATGTTTTAATAAAAACTCAATGGCAACGCTGTTTGCTACAGACATCAAATGTATACAAAGGTTTCCGTAATTATTTTTGTTTTTTGGCGTTAAGAATGTGAAAGCAACTTTGTTCCACTGTCAGCAATGCCTAGATAATATTAAGAAGAATAATATATATATTTTTTGTGTTATTTCAAAACTTCCATTGAATTATGCCACACAAACAAACACGAACTTTGAAAGAAAACTTTAAAACTAAAGCACAAATAATTATTAAGTTTTATTTGATAAATTTGGCCTTTTCAAGATCGAATTATACAACGGTAATTAAAGTCACTTAAACAAATAATTGCATTAACTCTTTTGATGAATATTCAATAGCTATTTTAATTACCAATCTTTTTTAGCTTAAGTCCGTGTTATTTACAATTATCAACTAATTAGTTTTACATTGCACGTCTCTCTCTCTCTAAAACTTACAAAGTTTTAATGATTTTTTTTTTTTTCATTATGCCCTTTACTATAAAAAGTGGAAAAAGGTATATCTAAGTTTGTCATTCCGTTTGTAACATCTCAATATCCATTTCCGACCCCACAAAGTATATAAATGCTGAGTGCTTATCCATAGCGAAGTCGATTGAGCGATGTCCGGCTGTCCGTCCGTGTTTGGTTTGAAATCAACTTTACCAAAACACTACATGAGCTAGAGAAAATTTAAATATGCCAATCGATCAGACATAGTTTCAAAAAGTTAGCTTTTAAAAATCGGCAAGATCGGTCCATTCCTTCAAGGCAGCGAACCAAAAACCACTTCTGCCTCTAATTTTTCCATAACAATTTGGAACAAATCTAGTTTAGTGAAGTAACTCCAATAAAAAAAAAAAAAAACAAATATATGTGGCAGGGTAGAATTCAAAAATAAGAAAAACATCAAATTGGCGGTTGCCCATATTTTCCGAGTTGTGGACCTCTAAACTTTTCATAGAAAAGTACGATTGTGCATCATATTTTTTAAGATATCAATATCGGTAACATTTAAAAGCTTTTGAAAAGATCTTTCAGGAAATACTAAAATTTTTAAAAAGTGCTTAACCCATTAAGAGCCGTTTTTTATATTAATTAATTTTTTTCTCGTTTTTTTATTCTCTGTCACTCCAATATTTGGTATAGGGTATATAGGATTCGGCATAGCCGAATGTAGTATTCGTACTTCCTTTTTGTTGTTTTTTTTTTTTTTTGTAAATTTGCATGAAAGGGAAATCTATCAAACTGGTGAAAGGCATGTAAACGTGTGCCGAAAAAAGTTCCTGTAAACTTTTATTAAAATTGAAAATAAGTTAAAACTCTTAAAAAAAGAAACAAAATTTTTCTTTGTTAAAAATACCGCTAGTGGTAAAAACAATTCCCAAAATTCAAAATCTCTTCAATTTTATGTTGGCAAATTGCAAGAAAAAAATCTATATCAGTTTATCTTTTCGTTTTTGCCTACAAGATTTGCTTCTTTTAAAAAATTATAACATTATTTAATCAATTTCAAATGAACTCTTATAAAGGTAAAAATGCACATGTAGTTGGTCTATGAATTGAAATTCCAAATTCCTGGCTGCAATAGATGTGGTAGTAAAAGCTTTAAAAAAATTGCTTATATGCCTATTAAGGTTAAAATAGGTAGAAAATAAATAATTAAGAAATAAAAAAATTGCTAAGATGAGAAAAGATCACGAACTTAAAAAATTAATCATACAAGAAGTTGATTAAATTAATCAAAAAATATTTTAAATAAAATTTAATATGCAGTAAGTGAGTCAGTTCTAAATTTCAATTTAAATTAAAAAGTTCAGCATTTTCAAAGCATTGTTACATATAATTAGTTCTCCTGTAATCCAAAAAGCAACAACATCTAGTAAAACTAAATTCCATATTTAAAAAGATTACAAAAAATGTTTTTACATTTTTGAACAGTTCGCAACGAATTCATGTTTTCGTCGCAGAGTGATTTGAAAACGGATTTTTCTTTACAAAATTCGCTATCTTATGAACCACTCAAGGTATATTAATGAAATTTTACAGAGGCCAAGCAGAGGTGATTCTCAGTGAAGCTACGAACGGTCGGCCCGCCGACCTATGCCAGGTCGGCCAAAATTAAAAGAAAAGATTGTAAGCCAATTTTCTTCCAAATTAAAAGAGAAAACCTACGCATTTATGCACATTTTTTATAGATATTTTCAAGGTCTAATTAAATGTAGAAAACATTTTAACATTTAACATTTTAGTTAAAAATAAACTCTTTATGACATATAAAAAAATTTTATTGTTACGAAAGTAAGATCTGGCAACCCCTGTTGTTAACAGTATAATAGTAGTGAATAAAGTTACTTCCACTAGTGGTGTGTGTATAGAATACAGAATACAGAAACAGAAGCTGAGCAACCTCAATGGTTGCGTTGGTAGAGGTGCGTGCTGTAAAACAGAAGATCGTGAGAATAATAAGTACATGCGTACAAATAAAAATTAAGAAGCAGCAGTACAAACCTCACGAGAGGGAAAAGACAATTATTGTTTGAAGCCATGGCAGATAATTTAGTGAAGATGTCCAATTTAATATAAGAGTAACAGATAATTGCCCTTTATAGTAAAAAAAGTAAGAACGGTAGCGGTTAGTGAAGTGTAACAGCATAACAACAGTGTATGACAGACGTGTGTTGTGGCTATTTGACTAAAGGGGATGACTGGCTTGGACAAAAGGAGTAGTGGAGATGTCTGTGGATGGTTAAGGTTACTAAACAAGGCATCGAGTAGGTCATGTCTCGCCGGAGTAACACAGTAGTGTAGCGTGGATGGCTGCGTTTGTAATAATAACGCATGTTTAGTAAATACGAGATCATGGGATTCACAAGACCAGTAGGATCAAGAATTATAGCCAGAGAAAGCCATAAAGTAAGAATACAGAATTTATAATGAGCCACAGTGGTATTTGCAATCAAAAGAATCCGTACGTTTGTTCTAAAAGGGCAAAACGTAACAATATGTCCGAGGTACCCAAATTTGGTGGCCGACCAAGAAGCCCCCATTCTATCTAGGGGGCGACCGTTCGTAGATTCACTAAGAAATAGCTCTGCTTTGCTTCTATAAAATTTCATTTATATATCGTGCGTGTTTCATGAGATTCCGAATTTTGTAAAAAAAAAATCGTTTTCAAACCACTGTGCATCGTAAGTGAAACTTAAAGCCAGTAAGAAAAAGTGACATCAATTTGTGGTTCTAAGGGTTTTATATTTACACATGTAAGTTTTATTTTTATTTTGCCGTGAGTACCATATTTAACCCATGATGTGTTCATTTTTGTTGTTGTTGGCATTTTGTTTAAAAGACTTCGTACAGACATTAGTTGAACTTTTAATTAGAGTTTTAAATGTGTCAGTAGTAGCAAAGTCTTGAAGAAATAAACATTTACATTCATTCTCCTTCCAAAAACAAAAAAACAACAAAAATAACACACAGCCCGCAGCTGAAAACAACTTTTGTTTGATAGATGAAAGTAGAAAGCATGACATTTTAACAAATACCACAAGTGCATACAGTAACACAGAAGCACATTCCCATTTATATAGAAATTAAACACTACCACAAGTGGAACACCCAATCATCCAAAGTGGAAGCTGAACATAAAGTGCAACCTACATTTTCAACAATCAGCAGCAACACACAGTGTTATCAGCTATAGCGATTTCTCGCCAAACTTACCGATAAAAAAAAAACTATTTGGCGATAAAAATTTTATAATGGCGAGAGGCGATATTCTTGGTTCTATGTAAAATACTTGACGAAATTTATGGCTATTTTTTCTTTTATTATTTTCTGTACGATAACCCAGCAAAAAATTAGACATTACCTTAAAAAGGACTTGCCATATAATGACTTACTTTTGTGATTGCCATATTTTTTTACTCGCTTACAAGAAACATTACATTTGTTTCCAAAAAAGGAAGTAGTAATGGAACTAGTTCTTTATGTAAAAAGAGACTACCGTACTAATGGTACGTTATTTCCTACAATAATTACTGTAATCGATTTCCAGTTATTGATTATAAAAGTCTCATGCCTTGTTAAAATCATTAAGCTGGCAATCTAGTTGGGAAGTACTTGTGCCAAAAATGCTTAATTCCACACTCGATTACCTTTTCAAAAATTTTTTGCTGGTAACATTGCATTTAAAAAAAGATAAAAAACCTGGCAGCTTTATTTTATATGCTCAAGGTTTATATTAGCTAATTAACCAAATTCGCTTTGAATACCATATTTGTTCGAACCTTACATATATATACCTTTATCTGCCTTATACATAAAAATATGTATCAATTTTTTTAAATAATTGTCAAACGATAAAGGCATTTAAAGCAAAAGGCAGTGAGATGCAAAAATCAATATTGCAAAAGTTAAATAAAAAATGGCATCGACAACAAAAAAAAAAAAGATAATAACAAAGAAAATAGCGATGAATTAATAAAAAATTTAAAGAGGAAATACATTTAAAAAATTCGGACGGCATTGATTTTGACACACATTTTCAAACTGAATCGAACATTTCTGTTTTGACTGTTACTGATTCTACAAGAAAGTTGTTTTCTATATTTAAAAATTTATTTAAAAAATGCTTAATTGGCTTCCAGAAAAAATGTCTATTTTTAAAGTTAATGGCAAATTTTTAAACTATGCAGTTTTTAAAAGATTTGGAGAACCTAATTACACACTTGTTATTTATGAAACACAGTTTTTGTAAAAAATTATTTTTTATTGGTGATATTTGGCTATAATTGATAAGCCATTTGGCGAGAGAAATCGAAAAAAAACTGGCAACACTGACAACAGATAAAAACATCATCTGCATACAATACTAATACTATCGCAGTTATGTTACCGTTACCCGCAACCACTACTATAGATCGCTATATTTTAAATTTGAAAAATAAAAAAATAAAAAATATATAAACGTAGGTATGTGTGCATGTTATATTTATGTATGTGTGCATATAATTCAAGTGTTAGTGCAATAGAGTGTAGGTGTGGTATACACTCCCAGAATCTTACGTATAAATTATTAACACGTGAAAACATTGTTGTTGCTACCAAGAAACGTGCTTACAATGAAACCTTTCAGTATTCTCTAAAGGATATTAGATTTCGTGTTTGTGCAGTGTTTTTAACACATGAAAATGAAGATTTTATTTTCAGTTTTGTTTAAAAAAAAATTATTTTAATTTAAATAAAACATTTTCGGCTCGATTCGGTTAGTTAACGATGGCTTCTGGGTTACGTTACACTTAGATCTCTAGGCCCATTGCAGTACAACCAGCCCCTGATTTACACAAAGTGCTAACCAGAACTCATACCAATACGGAGTATATTCCGATGACAGTCGGTTCTAAACACCGGAACGACTCGTGGTTCAACGAACAACGACTGAGTTTTGCCAACGCAGCGACATCAAGAAAAGAAAAAATTTAATAGAAACTATTCTCCTACATATTAACGCAGGACAGCGACGCAAAAAGTGCTGCACAATTTTCTTTATAGCCGCATCCTGACAACAATCGGAAATTATGTTGCAGCGTCAGGCCACAACAACACCCTTATCAGGATCACACTTCTTGTCATCAAACGTGTAGCGAATAACATGGAATTTGACAGTCAGTTAAGTTGCTGTAATTTTTTTCAGGAGGATATTATTTTATTTCGTAGATTAATATCTAGAATAATAAGTTACACAGGATAGGATTTTGTATGAAAGAGCACATCGGACAAAGAACTTCAACAGCCTTGCTGATCAATACACAGCCCTTTGGTACAATTTCCGTAGCCATTTGCATAAGTATTGTTAAATATTAAATAAACTTTAATTAATTATCGTTAATTCGACTTTGAACAACCTTTGAACACAGACAGCTTTAAGACTATTGGCATATATTCCATAAAACGAAATCAAATGCATTATTTCATCAACGTCTTATAACAGCCACACCTTGTCCATATTAATAGCAGATATTAAACCACTACGTCCAGACCCATTTTCGAAATTAAAATGAAATGCCAAATAATGACACCTTGAGGATGTTATTTGTTTTTCGATTATCGCGGCAATTTTGATGCTTAACTAATGTCCTTTAATAATTACGAACATAACCTTAAAAATACAAAATAAGGTCCAAAACAGTGTTGAAATGAATTGGAAGCCTAATGCGGGAACTATTTTTGTCCCGCTATTTTAATTTTAAAAACAACAAGATTTTAATTTACCACACCTCATTGATACAGGTAAAAAGGTCAAAGTAAATTCGAATCGAAAAAATAAGATTTTCGGTTTGGGGTGTCAAGTAGATTACGACATTTTACCTATGATAAAGTAAAAATAATCATATGTATTGGATAGAAGTGAAAAAACTCTTCTCCAATCCATAATAAAATACTGGAATACCCTACTATTTGAACCGGACGAATCGAGCCACTCAAGCCCTGTGCTCCTACTTACAAAATTTTTGTATTTTTGTTGTTTTATTCGAAAATACCGAAAAACTCATGTTTTCATAAGAAAATATAAAAAATCGAAAATTTTATGTTTTTATAATAAAGTGAAAATGCCAAATTATTACAACAGTTTAATTTTATTATTTTTATTAAAGCAATTTTTTCCAAGGACAAATTTTTTTTATTAAATTTCAAAACCGTACTATAGACAAACAGTACTCGTACTGATAGAAACAGTAGTATGCGAGGAATTCCTGCATTCGGATTATTTAAATAATACATCATAGTGTGTTTGTAGAACTAAATGCTCTCTCTTCTCGCTTTAAATATTTTTTTATGCCTTTAGTTTTTATGGAACACGCCATGTAAAATGTTGAACTACACACAAACATGTTTTCTTATTCTCAGTAGCAAGTTTTAACATGTATGCGTAACACAAAGTTTTCTACAAGAGGATTTTCGAGGAAACAAATTTATTTTAAAACTAAAAGCTTTATGTGTGTGTAAAAAAGATTGCAATAAAAGTTAAAAATCAGAGAATTTTTAATGTTTTCAAAGTAGTTGATGTTATAAAAAGTGTGTTTGAACTTTCTTTGGAAATTTCTAAATTAAAATTAAATTATTAAAGTTAAAAAAACTAATTATAAAATTAATGTTTTTTACTTTACTTTTTCTTAGTCATCACCTGGGCATAATGCTGCTGGCAGCAATATAAATCTAAGAGCCAGGCCTGCGGCTGCCATAGCACGTCCCCATTCAGCGGACTTTTTAGAGTATGAAGCAAGAGTAGAAGCAGCCGCAGAATCAGCCGCCATAGCATCTACTGCATCAATGATTAAACCTGATCCAGTACGAGCACCACGTCCTAAATCAAGTCTAGATATTAATCGTACTACAGACAGCTATTATTATTCTGAAGAAAATTATGCTGAAAAGATGCGCAAAAGCGCATTATATTTGCAACATCCTCAGGCTCAGCCGCAGCAGGCGGGCACATATCGTATAACAACTGGATCTACAGAGCTTCTGAGCCCTGTAGCGACCGGTATGAATACAATCGGTTATGAAAATCCTTACGAAAGGACATATAAGCGTAATGAATTTTTACAAGATGCTTTAGGTAATCAAGCAGGGCACACTAGCATACCACGTATGAGTCGTTCACAAACGATGGGTAACGGTTCACAAATTCGCTCATCCTCCACTCATCCTCATCACTCACTTTCACCATCATCTCAGCAACAACAACAACAACATCAACAAGAGCAATTACAATTAGGTCAATCGACGGCATATCAGCAGAAACAAACGTCACAATCGTCATTACTTTCATCAGGTCTCACCACCCAACAAATTATTCAGCAAAATGAACAGTTCCTACGTTCAGCTAGTGCTCGCTTACCTAAACGTGCATCCACATTTGATGATGAACCCTCATCGCTTGTTACTACTCCCACCACAACTACTACTATAGTTAATTCTCCACCCACAGGCACCATTTCACCACTAGTATCAGCTGGAGGATCTGGTAGTCTAACACAAACAACATCAGCAACATCTCATTTGGATGGCGAACGTAAGCGTGAAGAATCCATGAAACGTTTGTTAGAATGGAAGCAACGTATGCTACAATCACCACTTACGCGTAAGGGTGCTCAACATTCCATGTTGTCTAGCACACAAAGTGGCCCGAGTGTAGCAAGTACCATGTCTAAATTGGGCAGTAATCCTAATATTCTATTAGCCTCAACTGCTGTTGCCAGTGGAGCCCACTATCCCCACAACTCTAATACAACGATTAAAGGTAACATTTCTTCAGCAGCTAAGACGGTTGGCGGTGTACAACGTAGCCGTTCCGAGACACATGCGAATGAAGGTCCTACTGCTGGTTACAATTCCTATTCTTCAGATGACGAAGGTAAGTGGTTAACGTATTCTTCAAATGTTGTGAGCTTTGAAAGCAAATTACAAATTAAACGACATCCTATAAATAACAAGAAATTTATGCGAAAATACAAAATATCAATTGTTTTTCTTCGTTTTTATTTTCAAAATCACTCACAAGTCGTTTTAATTGTAATTTGTACCAAAACTCCTGACTTATTTTTCTAATTCTTGTGCTTTTTTGATCTTATTGCTATTCTGTATCTCTTTCCTTCTCTATATATATATATACATCTCTCTCTATCTTGCTCTGTTTTTTTGTACATCTTTTTTGCAATAAACTAGTCTCTATGTATACGCTATCAGGACATTTAAGCAGTAAAGTATTTTATATTCCCTGGCTTAAATTAAATATATTAAACCTTGAAAAAAGATTAGTTTTGCATTTGCATTAATTTATTTGTTTTTGTTTTGTGCTTCTAACCCTTATTTTTGTTTCTAGTTATATGTATAACCAGCATGCTATTTTATTATACAATATTTTTCTATACTTTTTGCTTGGCGCTATCCCTCCCCACTTTTAAATTGTTTACAATTTTTATATGTTAACTAAATATCGGAACCTAAAGTATAAACGGCCGTCAATCCACGAAATCGGCTCTTGCAATAATTACATAAGTATATGAACCAGGACAAGTTCTTACAGAATTTAATAAATTCACACATCAACAAATAAATATTTTGTGTAATGAATGTTGACGTGATGGCAACTGCTTTTTTATTTACTTACTCATAACTTCGTATTGCTAAAAAGGTAGATTTTATACAAAAAAAAAAAAAAAAAAATACTTTTCATTATTATTTGAGTTTAACAACGACACAATAAATTTTTCTAAAAACCCTTAAAACTATCGACCGTATTTACTAAATAACGCAACCATACATACATAAACAACCGTGTAATAAAACTAGAACCAGGTACCAGATCTCTCCATATTTAAAAAGTCTTGACGTTTTAACCCGCCTAAAAATAATAATTAAAGTGCGACAGTATGACAGTATAAATAACGACGCAGAACTGTCTGGTTGCGTTCAAAGAAAAAGTTCTTGGCGTGTGTTTATCGTACGAATAATAGAACCCAACCAAAAATGAAAAAGTATCAATATTTCCTTCCTTCGGAGTCGTTGCTAATTTTATTAACTTCTTCCCAAGGCGAACTAATTTCGGGTGCCTGCATTAGCTTGCTTCAGAAGGAATTCGCTTTTGCAAAATCTTCAGAATACAGTTTTTATGAATTCGCCTTGCTGCTCTTTTATCTCGTTTTCGTTACTAAGCACTACTCCTGAATTCCTGAATCGACAACTGAACGTCCTAAAAGAGCAATACGAATGACAACTTTTAAATTTATTTAACTTCGTTTAAATATTTTTTTTCTGACATCATTTTTCCCTTAAAGTGTAAATAAGTGATAACATCATGAATGCTGCTGCTTCCAAATTCCAAATATAATACGACCCGGTAACTTTGGTAATTTCTAAATTTCGACTTGTGTTTGCCTATATTGTCCTCCTACTGCTAGCCAGTGCTGAACTTTTAAAGTGCCGTGTTAAACTCTTCTAACAGCAGCCTACAAATATCAAATTTTGGGAATCCCACTTTTTGTCATTTAATGTCACAATACCCTGTTATTGATGAAATAATTTAGTGTAAATATCAAGGCGAATCAATTACCAGGTGGGCGCGTAGGCAAATTCATCAATATTCGCCGAGATCACTACTGTCAAACCCCATACATAAAAAATCTGTGTACTATTTTTTTAACATGAAGTTTGACATTCGTTTCTGTCAGCAAAAAATAATAAATTCCCCAACGCTGTTACCTGGTAATTGATTTGCCTTGGTAAATACCATGTCGTAAAATTCGCCGTAATTTTCGCCCTAAACGTCGAACACCATATAAAAAAATTTTATATATGGAGTTTGGCATTTTGCATTTACGGCGAAATTAATTAATTCGCTATCCCGACCACCTTGTATTATTTCGTCATGGATTTAAAATTTTTATTTTTAATATATTTTAAGAAAACATTAACCCTTTTTTATAACCAAAAATACGACCGGTATGTGAAAACCAGTTTTCTTTCAACCGTTTTAACGTACAACTTGTAAAATGTTTACTAAAATTTTAAAATAAATTTATTTTTTACTTTTTCTGCTATTACAAAAGGTGTTGTTAAGGCCTTTCAGTTTTTCATGATTTATTTGCTTGTTAAATAAGATTTTCCTATGCTTTCTATTTAGTTCCATTATCGCTTATTATCCTTTCCTTTTATATATGGTTCAAGATTAAAAAAAAAAAATAAATTGAAAATTTATAACGGTGACGCTATTATCTTAATTGCTTAAACAAACTCCAAGTCTATCGCCAAACTTGTTCTTTTTTAATATATTTTATATTTTTGCTTTTAACTGAGTTTTAACACTTACCAAAAATTATTCTTAAGCACTTCTATTTACACTTTACAAAACGAAAAAATAAACAATATTCAACATCAATAGAGCCTTCCTGCCGAGCGTTTAACAGCAAAATAAACATAAATAATTCTTAAAATGGAATTTGCTGCAAAAGAACTTATAAATAATAATAATACAAATAAAATAAAAATCTCAAAAATAAATAAATTAACAATACATTATTCAATGACAGCTAATTCATACAAAGAAAAAGTATTTATAGTTGACTTTTATTTAACATATTCTATAACATCGCTTAAAGCGATTGAAGTAATAACATAAGGTAGATAGATGCAAAGAATGCTGATGAAGGATGTGGCGGTCCAAATTAAAGTAAAAAAAATTTTATTTCAATCAGAAGAGTATTATGAATAATGCAGAACATGAAATTACTACCGCTTAGTTTTCAATTTTTAAATGTCTTTTATTGAGGGTACTGCGTGCTCTTTTAATTAATCGTCAGTCAGTGCTTACTTTCAGTAGAAATCTCCGAAATGTTTCAGATTCAACAATATTAACATTTTTGTGTTTCATCGTACTGAACGATGCTCTAACAGCATTAAACAAATAATGCCTACTTGTAGGCGCCACAACAATATCGAAAAACTAAATACAACAATCTACCAGATGTTTCCACTGCTTTATTACTCTATACAGATATCATCCATCACTCTGATGAGACGCAATACTTTTGTATTGTTGTATTCTCTTGAAAGATCATCTGATCTCTTTATACCCTTCGCCACAAAAAGTGGAAAAGGCGTATATATAAGTTTGTCATTCCGTGTGTAATATCTACAATATCCATTTCCGACCCCATAAAGTATATACATATATTCTAAACTCTTATGCATGGCGAAGTCGATTGAGCGATTTCCGTCTGTCCGTGCGTGTTAGTATTGAATTAAAAAAAATAAATATGTCAATTGATCAGATATAGAAGTGCTATTGCAAATTAGCATGATCGGTCCATGTCCTTTCATATCATTTGGAACAATAAACTAACTTCACTCAAAAAAATAAATGTATGGGGTGTTAGTGAATTTAAAAATAAGAAAAAAACATTAAGTGAAAAAATTGGCGCCCTTCCATATATTCTGAATTAGGGGCTCTGAATTTTTTTAATTCTTTAAAATATCTTTAAGGAAATACTAAAATTTTTTTCAAAAGGCTTAAGAGCCATGGCATTTTTATGTAAAATTATATATATGAGGTACCAATTTTTTTTTTATTCACTGTCGCCCCAATATTTGGTTTTTTGATTAAAGTTACTTTACCAAGCTACATTTACATAGATGGTGAAGAATATATAAGATTCGGCACAGTCGAATATAGCACTCTTACTTGTTTTTGGTAGTTGTTGCAGAATTCTTCTTACAAACTCATACATAGGGATCATATATACAAGCAAGCTGCCAGATTTTTCCATACTAGTAAAATCTAGGCGTTTTAACTCGCAGTATTAGACAAAACGCAAAATAGGGAGGTAAAGCGTGTATTGTTTAATAGAGCCGGGAAAAAAAATTGCCATCAAAGATAACCATTCGCGTATTTAATTTTCCAATTGAAAGAATAATAAGAATAATAGAATCTGCATACTATCTTCTATAAAAAATATTCAGACTAAGAGGCATGCTATAATTATCACAACAGCGCCATACTTCAGTTGCAATCAGCTGTTGTAACCAATATGCAAATGTGATAATTGTTTATGCAAAACGAATCCCTTGTGGCATTTACAAACTTGTATTACTAATCCGTTCAAAAGCAGACATTTGGTAGGCACTTTGAAAAATTGTTTTTAAGGAAAACAAAGTCCTATGACATTTTTCCAAATTAAATTAATTTACTCGTTTAAAGTTCTATATATTCATATTGCTATTATTTTTAATAAATATTAAGATTTCTTCTTGGATAGTAGAATTTTACTGTTAACATATGAAAAACATCATTAACATAATTTTTCAAATATTAATTTTCTTTGAGGTGAACGGTTTTTAAATTTCATGCAAATTACACTTTGTTTTCTGTAGTTAACTGTTGTTAGAAATAAAATTTTTTGGTGATACGGTGAAACTGTTCTTTGGTTTTATATTTTTGTATTTTTTTTTCGTTTGCGCACTAAATATCATAATTGTTATATTAATTATCAGAAAATTAGTTTTATAAATAATTTTATTTTTTATTAGTGTTTCGTTTTATTCAAATTATGATTTTTATTGTTTTTTTTTTCTTGTTTTCTTAATTGTTCATACAAAATTTTTAAAATGTATTGTAAAATAATCATAAAACACAGCTGGAAAAAATATAAACCCGCCGGCAGGAAGGTCTTCTCTACGTGTCAAAACTTCTAAATACGGTCACAACACAAGTAGTAGCCCTACTACCATCACAAATTGTTCTAGCGTAACCACCTCTACCATCACTAATATCAGCACCAATAACACTCAGAACCCACAAATTTTGACTACTTCTGCCCATATGTCAGCCAGTGATGGCGCTTTAGAAAATTGCAATGCAACAAGCAATTTATACAATGACAATACAACAACAACAAAATTAAAGAAAACATTTGCAATTAATGACTTGCAACAACAAACACAACAAAAGCAACAACTTCAAGATATAACAGACTATGCAACGACCTCTTTATTGACAGACTCAACTGACTCGACTTTTACAACTCCAATATCACAACATACTCAACAAAGAGTGAAAGCCCTAAAGCCGATTTTAAAAACTAAAATAATTAATGTTAAGCCTGTACCGACTTCAAGTTCCCCTTCTAACGCTTTTTTCCAATCAGATTTAGAAAATAGTTCACACAATTCTTTATCCAAAATAATATTACCCAAAATTCCGAATGCAATAGCCATACCTCTAGAAGATGAAGCCAGTAATGTTACTATATTGCCGCAAATATCTTCTTATGTACCGGTTTATAATACCAAGACAGTCGCGCCCTCAAAAACACGTACACTTTCCCAAAATGATGAGAATTTTGAAATGCAACAAATAAAAAATGAAACTTGTACAAAATTTGAAAACGAATCTTTAATAGAAAGAGATGGCCACATTTCGAGCAGCGACAGTGAAATCAATGAAAGTTTTCAGATTGAAGTAAGCTTAAAAAATTCGAAGACTGAAACAGAAGCTATACAAAATGACGAGGCTACACCCATGCTAATGAATTTAAAACTTTTTAAAGAAAAGGAAGAAAAACGACAAAAATTACAACTTAATTTAGAAAAAGTATCGACAGATGAAGATGAAGCAACTACTCCCACTCAAGATACTCAGGGCGCAATTGATTCTCAACAAGAGTTAGATTTGCAACAGGTAGAAGATGATGAGGATACCACATGTGAATATACAGATGATGATTTGGATGAGGCTCTAGCAGACGATGCCGATGCTGAGGAAGAAACAACGGTAGATACTACACAAATTGATTTCGATTTAGCTGATGATAAGGATATCTCAAAAATATACGAAAATGAACCAATAAGCCCGCAAGAGCAACAACAAAACTTTGACGAGTCTCATTATTTGCCCATGACTCCAAAGAAAATCGAATCAGACCAGGCTGGAAACACTGGAGGAACTCTTACTTTAGTTTCAGTAATGGATTCTACTAATGAACAAGAGGAAAATCACTATGTGGAAATGACAAAGCAATTGCAGGATGAAGATTTAAAAAATAATTATGAGGTCATGTGCATAAACAATTCATCAAATACTCTACTCAATGATGGCAGCAGCGGCGACTGTAAACTGAAACAACTTAAAATAATGAACGAACCCCTATACATGGAATTGCAAGGTTATAAACCGGCCCAAAAGACTACAAAATCTAAAGAGGAAATTCCATTGGGAAAAACCTCAACGTTAAAAAAATCGAAAAAATCATCTGATACCCCCAAAAAGAAATCGAAAAAATCACAACAAGATCGTAATCAACATAAGCGCAAAGATTTACCAGATATTTTGAAACCCCCACAAAATTCAATTGTCATAAACTCGGATAGTTCCGATGCCGATGATGAATCCTCCAAACATATGGACTCGAAAAAACTGAGATCTCGTTCTAGATTCAGTTTGTCCGATACATTTAGACCTGCTTCGTATTATCTGGGAGCTTCTGCACCACTAAACAATTGTATTGAAAGCTCTGATAGTGAAATTGTATCACCACCACCCATACCTAACTCACCACCACCAATGGAAGAACTCAAAACAGAGGAAATATTTTCAGCCGAAAACTATGATACTGTTAAGCGTAAAGATAGTTCTTCGTGCAACAAATTTAATATTTCTTATGAACAATTACCAAAAATTCACGCCAGCAATTCATCTCTTAACTTACCTAAGAACGAGACGGCTCTAAAGTCCAGCCGTCTCTCTTTGCCTGATCAGTTTAGTAAAGTGAAAAGTCTTAAAACGCAACCACATTTATTGTTTCTAAAACAACATGAGCGAACATTATCTGATTCAAATTATAGTTTTCAAACCGATAACAGTTCAAACAATTCATCCGATTTCGATCTCTATAATAAATTGAAGAAAACTTCCCCCTCGTATGTAGCAACGCCCATACGTTATCAATCAAATTCGTCACTGACCTTAAGTCAACAAAAGAATTCATTACCAGGAACTGGTAGTAATAGTGAAACAGATATAGTGGAGCTAAGACACAGACAAGGATCTGACTCGGAGTTAGAAAGACAAAGATCTCGAAGACCACTTTCAGAGGAATCTATAAGTGAAATAGAATCCCTAAGTGAAAAATTTGAAGATGCCTTGGAGACAGCCGATTTAGACACTTATCTCAATGACTTACAAAACAGTGATTTGTATTTGTACCAAAACACAAAATTTGACACCCCTACCACATCCATATTAACAGATTCGGCAGCTGCTCAAGGAGCTAGTATTCTGACAAATCTTATAAAACCTCCTAAAATATTTCGTAATCAAGATGATGAACATTTTTATGGCAACATACGATTTGTATCGTCCACTGACTCACTGCAAAAAATAGAGGGTCCTAACGATCAAAGTGATATTTTAGGAGCTGCCAGTTTAACCCCTACTAGATACACTACACCGTTGCACAGTCGCAACAATAGTAATCTATCGGAACAATCAGCTCCCTACTACTATTCGGAATTAAGTAGCAGCAGAGAATTGTTATCTACTCCTACCACTTTAAACAATCAAAGAGACATACATGCCCAAGGTTCTAATATAGATCATATTCACAATCCCATAGAAAGGGCGCATAATATCAATATGGAAATATTGGCCGATAAAGATCAAGCAATCGATAGTAAAAATTTGTATGAAATGAAAACAAACGTTGAAAAATTAAGTTATAGTTCGGGTAAAAATTTGAAAACTGGAGAACCATTTTATAGCAGTTCAGCTAACCCATCTACGTCCGGAACGTCACAATCATTTCACATACAACAAATACAAAATCCAGCCCTAAAAATGAATAACTATAAGACAAATTTACGACATCAGCAAACATTACATTCAATATATGGAACTAAACTTAATCCCGAGTCCATAACACAACCAAACATATCTAATTCACTAGCATCAGCTACAACTACAACCACATCATCCATATCAACTCCATATTCAAATACTAGTATCTCACACAATAGTTATACGGTTGGTGGAAAGGATGATGTAAATGCTAAAAATATTAATTTACAATTGGGTAATGTGGCTGTGGTGACTGCTGCTAATACTTCCAAAATAAATGAAATACCAAAATCTACAAGTAATTTGGATAAATCTACAATTCTAGGTGGACCTGTCACTGGTGAGTTGCTTTGGGAAGAAGACTCTCTCTGGCGTGAAAGTTTAAGAAGAGTATCACAAAGACATGCACGTTCACTAGATGATTTAGATCGCATAAAATTAAGCCCGGCTAGAATAAAAACATCAAATCAATCAAATAGCCCCGCTGCTGAGGCAAATAGGAAACCGCGCTTATCACGCGATGTAATTTATGTCAACGATAATGTTTCACAACACTTAAAGTCCAGTTTGAAATTACGGCACTCCAATCTAAATACTCAGAACGCCTACGATCATCTATGTGATGATCAAATGATAAATGAGACAGTTCAAGTACCAACTGCTGATCACGATGAATATGTACAACTTACCGAAAATGCTATCGCACCAGATGATATCAATTCCGATCTATATGAAGTATTGCGTGAAGAAACCTCTTCGAATATATCGTCTAATAAATCGACTGAAATTGATCGGGAAACCATACGCCAATGGGATTCAATGTCAAGTGGCCTGATGAAAAACTCTAGCTTAGATCAGAGCCCAACTACCAGCACTAATGTAAAGTCTTTAATAGAACAATTAAACTCAAATAGTGATAACAATTGCAATCTCAACATTGTAACTGACAATAAATGAGAGCAAAAACCTTTGCAGCAGAGTACCCTTACCGAAACGCTGTGGAAAATAATACAACGAAAACTTAATCCAAAAGCTTTAATTGAATTCGCTTTAAAATTTTTATATAATTCTGCAAAAAAAAAAAAGTTCAAAATGTGTTTCATACTGGAATTAGTTTTCTGTATATTTTTTTTCAATATTATTTAAGGTTTAGTTTTTAGTTTAGGTAATTTTTGTTTACTTAGAATTCTTTACTTAATTTTAATAATGCAATTATAAGAAAACAGTTTTATGGTCCTAAAAATATCAAGTTCAAAGATCATTTTTAATATCGAGATTGAACATCAAAATAGAAAATCAAGATGATAATTTTGTTTGAAACCAAGGACCAGTTTATTTTTTACTTGAGTGATAGTTTGTTTTTTCAAATAGATAATTATAGAAGAATTTCAGAGGTTATTAAGCACTCCTTAAGTTTTCTGGCTTTTATAAAAAACTTGTCTTGAAACTTTGTGCTTCTTTGAGAGCGACAGGGTCCAGAAGATTTTAAGCCATTTCCTTAATATTTCAACTATAAAAAATAACAACCTGTATGCATTTTCAAGCAGAGTATGAAAACAATCAGAACGAAACATTTGCTTTCGTCTTGTTTTCTTGGAGCCAGTAAGACAAGAACAATGAGAAGATTTGTGACATTTAGTTTTATATTGCTTTTAGCTCTTTGGTACTAAATATATGAACTTAACAGAACAGAATTAAAGCAGTTTGAGAAATAAAGTTTCGTAAACTTTTGTCGATTGACTTGCTGATTAGGGAATGCTTTGGCATTTGTGAAGAAACAATTATTTCTTAATGAAAGACACAACATTACGTATTTGCTATTTAAAAAGTATTTAAAAAATTAGAAAAAAAAACATTTGCAACCACAACCAACAATGAATAAAATTTAAACATGAAATTGTGTATATAAAACTTATAACAATTAATTCCCACCTCGTTGTTAACAGTTAAATTCGCTTTAAAATCAAGAAATGTTTATAATTCAATTCATCGTTATTTACTATTGACTCTTAAGGGTTAATTCAAAAAGCATACAAGTACGTAGTTTTTGAAGCATATTTTTAGGCTTTTTAAAAGCAGACTGGCCAGACTAACTACAATAGCAATTCCGTTATTTTGGTGAAGTTTTGACTTCTTTAATTAATATAATAACACGTATGTATAATCTTTTCGCATATCTATTCTTTAAACTGCTGCTGCCACTTTTTCAATAAAATTTCGCTTAAACTACACAAGTATTGTTAAAATCATTTTTATCCTTGTTATAGTTTTACCGCACTTAATTCTTCAAATCATTTATTCAAACACTCATTCAGTCAGTTAGTCAATTACTGCATTATTATCGTTGCCATCTTTGTTATTGTTGTTGTTGCTGTCACTTAGCGGCAACAAATTGCAATTGCAAATGAATAATTATTATTTTTTGTAAACATGTTGTTGTTGTCATTGTGTTTTTGTTTTGTTAATAATGTTGTTTTTTTTGTTGTTGAATTTTTGTTGGTTTTTTCAATTGTTCTGCAAAAATGGTAAGACATAAATGTATATTATTTTTGTTTGATTTTAATTGTATGTAGTACTGTCAATTTATATAAAATGTATTTAAATAATAATTATCATATTTCTCTTAACACTGTTTTGTTAATATGTATTTATTTTTTTATGTATGTGTATTATCCAAAATTATATTAATATCCAATATACCAAGACAAATCTACTGCAGGTGATAACAATGGCACATTCATTAATTTTTACAGTTTCCCTAAATGTTCCTAAATGCCCTCCTAACAACAAAAATTATGAATTCGTCAATGTTATCACCTAGTGATTTTTTACGTACTCATACATACGTATTCATAATCATTTAAATATATATGGCTTTTTATAATTTTAAATATAAGATACAATAAAAATTCCATGATATTCTCATGAAATATTTATTATTTAAAACTACAAAATGAAATGTATTACTGCGGAAAAAGCATATCCATATGGCCATTCATATCAATCTATCCAAATTTTGTAAAGAAAACCTCAGAGTCTTAAATCAAAAGCCATATTGATTAAATGAGAACTCCATTGAATCAATAAAGCAATAATACAATAAAAACTCTTCTTTCATTATCCTACATAATGGCTTCCATTCGGAACCATTCATATGTATTTGAAAGATTCAACGAAAAATAAAAATTTAAAAACAGTTTTTATTAATAAGCCCAAGCAAATATATCAATGATGAAAATCAATTATTCAAAACCTTTTTTTAAAATTTATTTTATTTTAATCGTGCTGGATTCCTTTAAATATAAATATTTCAAATAAAATAATAATAATTATTATATTTCAATAAATTATACATATTTTCATGGAGAAATAATACAAGGTGGTCGCGTTGGCGAATTTATTACTTTCGCCGTAAACGCTAATTATCAAACTCCATATATAAAAAATATTTATAATTTATTTTATACAGTGTTTGGCACATGGCGAAATAATACTAAGTGTTCGCAATGGCGAATTCATTAATTTTCGACGCAAACGTTAAATGTCAAACACCATATAATACGCCATTGCGACCACCTAGTAATTTTTCGCCAAGGCGAATCAATTACCAGGTGGCAGCGTAGGCGCATTCATTATTTTTTGCTGGTAAAAAGTACTGTCAAAGTTCATATATAAAAAATATACACAAATTTTTATAAAAAGGAATTTGACAGTAGTGTTCACGGTGAAAATTAATGAATTCGCCTACGCTGCCACCTGGTAATTGATTCGCCATGATTCCTGTGAAATACGCTGCTAGGCAAATTGAATACTAGGTAGTCGCATGAGGACAAAAACAAAAAACGCGTGTATTTTGTTAGTGTAAATTTTAAGAGTATGTGTCAGTAAGCAGTGACGAATAATATAAAAAAAACTGAGAAGAAAAAGAAATTTATAAACAAATGCTACTTCATTTAATTTTTCCTTTATTCTTTTAGCATATCAAACAAAGTTCCACTCCCGTGCTCATCTTTTTTTGCAAATATTTCTTCATATGTATTCAAATGTATTTTATAAAATGTGTGTTTTGTTGAAAAAATAAACCATTTTGAAAAATGTTTCTCAAAGAAACCTTTTCTTCTTTAAATGTGTTTTTCTTTTGTTTTACTTTATATTTTAACTGTACTACTTGGGCACACACATTGTTTTTACTTTTCACACAACGGCTTTTTTGGCACTTTCACTATTTTATAAACAAATTAAAATTTTTTAAGTTTTTAAAATGGCGCGTCAACAAAATGTAAACAAACTTAGACGTTCGTTCGAAAAAATGTGTAAAGCGAATCCGATCTCCTGCGCTCATGGCGAAATAATACAGTTGAACGCACGGGCGAAAAAGCCCATCAGCTGTATACATTGCAGTTGTCAAAAAAAATTTGTCAAAAATAAATTATTTGTTAAATTTTTTTTAATTTAATTTTTTTTGATTGCTAATAGAAAACAAACTATTGAAATTCCTAGAGAAAATTACCACAACATGGAACCGTATTTGCTGATGTGTATAATCAAAATATGCGTAAAAAGATAGTGAAATTATTGTTAACACATAATTTCTTGGTTTTTTTGTGGAAGATTATGTGCTTCAAATGGTCAACGTGCAAAAATAGAACGATGCATGTGATTTGGGCAAACTAGTAGTACAAAAGAATTTTGGTCACTTTTGTATTTTTATTTTTATTTAGCTTAATTTGTATAATTTTCTTATTCTGATAATTACAACCACTTTTATTCATCAAATACATTTTTTTTTGTTTGTTTTTTTTTTACAATATTTTTTTGACAACATACATAATTTTGTAGCAACAAATTGCCTGTTGTTTTTTGTGTTGTTGGATTGTTGTAGCCGTGCGGTCACCTGTATTCATTCGGCTTGGTTTTATCTAGTATTCAATTCGCCTTGATACGCTGTGTCAACAAAAATATGAATGAAAAAATTATTTTTGTGAAAAAAAAACCAAAACAACATTTCTTCTCCTAAATTCAGCGAATTGTTTCAACACAATTATTATTACTCAACTATTCAACACGAATTATTATGTGAACACCTTCATGTGCAAAATAAAATTTTTAAATTGACAGATGTTTTATCACTTAACTTTAGCAATTTTTTGTGCTTTATTTTACGTTTGCAAAGTGTTTGAATTTTAAGAAAATTAAGTGTAAAATAAGCTTGCATATTTGTAAGTAAAGATGTATTTATTTTCACTGTTTTAATATTTAAAATAATTGTGAATTTAGAGGACTGATCAAAAAAAATTTTTTAAAAAATATTTCCTTAGTGCACTCACTGCATTTCTGCAATAAAAAATTGCGGAAAAACGCATGGTAAAAAATATTAAAAGTTAATGGTCGAGGCCTAGTCATAGATTTTTGTTGCTAACAATATATGTATGTATATAAAACAAGTGTGATATAATATTCCTTATATTCCTAATTTGCGTTTATTCTCGATATTGAACAAACACTACACCTATCACACCGATAGTTTGTTTAAATCTAATTTTTATACTATAATTGAAACTACTGAATCAGTTATATAATAATAATAGCTAATCTGTTTTAAACGTAGGAGTGATTTATTTGCAAGTCACGTGTTTTGTGTAGCAACCCAGCGCCTCATGCAACTCAGCCATTCATACAACAATACACAGCTATTACTAGTTACTGTTGTAGGGTATCGCTTCGGCAAGACTTGTACTCGCGATCTTCTTTTTACCACCAATGATCACACCAATAATTAAGCCACGCAAGGCTCCGCTTTTTTTTGCACTTGGTTACACAGCAGTTTTTCTTTTATTCCGTTACCCAAGCTATTTATTAAAATCTATTTACATATGGTGTCCGCCGGAAAAGTACACTACTTTGTTTTGCCGCCATTTTGGTAAACATTAATCTTGATAATTCGTATTTGGCAGTCGTGGCAAATTTATTATCGAAAAATATTCGATAAACCAACGTGTTTTAATCGTTAAAACATTTTATCAAAATCAATGTTTGATTAGTGTTACGAAAGTTACCTAAAATTTTTGGGAGAAACAACGTGCCAACAAAACGAACTATTTACCGTGTAGTGAATGATTTCGAAGAAAGACGTGATTGCCCAAAGCATAGATCACAACTTACTACAAGATCGACTAAAAACATTACTTCTGCTCTAGAAAGTGTTTAAAATAATCCATCACCGCCATGCTTTGAAGCTTGGTCTTCAAAGAACAACTTTGGCCAGAATTTTGCACAAGGACTTGCATTTGTTTCCCTTTAAGGTTAAGTTGACACAAGAGCTTCTTCAACCAGACTATAGGATGTTACAGCTCGCCCATGACGACAGATTTTTATGAAAAAATCATAATAAATGACGTGGCACATTCTCATTTGGATGGATATATAAATAAAGAGAATAATCGGTACTGGGCAATGGAAAACCAATAAATTATTCATCGTCACCTTTGCGTCTATTAAAAGTGGCAGTCTAGTGTGTAATTTGGTCAGGAGGAAAGCGATATTGTGATATGATTGAAAACTTTTTAACGCCACAACTGCATGCTTTGGGCTTGATTAACATGCGGTATTAACAAGACGATGCCACATCGCATACAAGCAGGATTACAATGGAATTTCTGCGAGACCTCTTTCCACAACAAGTTATTTCAAGAAATGTTGATGTTGATTGTCCTCCACGGTAGCCTGATTTGACTGCTCCGGATTTCTTATTGTGGGAATATCTGAAAAGAAAATTTTATGCAAATTAACCAGAAACGCTTGGGCAACTCAACTAAAATATTCGCGATGAAATTTATGAAATATCGCGTGAAATGTGTGAGAATGTAATGAAGAGTGTACTTAAGAGAGCTCGCATTTGTAAGGCTAACAGAGGCGGATATTTGTCTTATATTATATTCCGTACATAATGACCGAAATCGATATAAGACAAAGTAGTATACCTTCCCGGCGGACACCATGTACTAGATGAATTCAACTTTTAATTTAGTTCAACTTTAAGTCACAATGTGACACGCTAAGCGCTTAAATTTTTTATATCAGATATTTGATGGCTTTCAAAGTAACTGTATCACATCAACATCCTGAACGATCTTTGTAATTTCTAGATTTTAAACTACTATTGATTTACCTAACTTATTAAGGCCATAAACACGAGTGAAGTATTTTAAGGAAGAGTAATTTTTTATCAATAAATAAGAAGACATAAATCTTTAAATTAATTCGATTACTTAAAAGTTTACACATCTTTTTTAAATTGTTAAGACACTAGACTTACCCTCTATACATTTGCCTTAAAGGTTTTTGGACATTTTATATCAATACAGTTACATATAGTTTTTATTTTTATTTTTAAGTTCACTTTTAATTTCCAGCATAGAAATTTTTAAATTAATCAAATACTTTTTAAATATAAATATAATTTAACTAAAAGTTATTATTTTTTCTATTTTTATAACAAAATATTTATGCAGCATCTATATCAGTACGAAACGTTCGTAACTTACCTAAAGGCAATTTGACTGTTAAACCTGATCCGTCTGATATTCAAATGCAACAACAGCAACGTCAGCTACAGCAGCAAAAATACAATTACGATCAAATGCAAAAATTGGAAAATTCATATTATGGCACAGCGCAAGATATGAAATATGCAAAAACTACACAGTTAACAGATCGTAATACAAATGTCGTTGGTAATGCATCATTAAATGAGGGATTAATAGTTGGTGGTAGTACATATGCTACCTCTACACCTCTACATCCCTCTAATAGTAATAGCGTTTTGGGTCAGGATTATTATGGAGCAAGTGGTTGTTATGTCTATGATATGCACAACAGCTATCAGCAGCAAAATTTACAACAATTGCACCAACAACAGCAGCAGCAGCAGCAACAACAACTGTCACATCCTCTCAGACGGGTTGGTAGTCGGGCAGAAATTGACATGTTGGAACGTGAAACTAGTACCCAAATACGTGTAAGTTGATCAAAATATTCTTATAATTACTTGAATCACTCTTGTAAAAATATGTTTAAGAATGAGGATTTTCATTTTTTATTTTTTGTTTTAAATTTAATCTTCAATTTTATACAGAATTTAGATGTTTCAGCTGGCGATCTATTAAGTCGAACTCATGAAGAATTGGTTTTGTTATTGATACAGTTAAGACGACAAAATAGCAATACAGCTCGAGCCATTGAGCAATGTTGTTCAGATATACATGATGTACAGGTTGTTATTTACATTTTGTAAGCGTGTCTTATGAGGAGTTTTATTTTTTGTTATTCAATAACAGGATAAAATAATTTTATTGGGATTTATGTCTTAATTAAATTTGGTGTTGGAGTTTAAAATCTATTTCAAATGTTTTTAACCTTAATATTTTGTGTTTGCTTTTTATATACTCACAACCTTACTTAAACTAAATGCGTTGGCTCTAGTAGCCCAGACGAAAACAAAAAACACATGATCATTTAAAATAAATGCCGTAAAACGGGATGAATAGAAATAACTGAATTTGATTGATAAGGAAACACTTATTAATTTTATTTTCTGAAGACTGCAAGACCTAACGTCGGTAAGAGGAAATTATCTTGTCATCTCTTGTCATCACTGTGTAAAGTTTTGTTTTTATTTACTCCGTTTTACAGTCATTTTTCATACGAGGGCTGCTCTATGCATGATTTATACACTTTTGCATGCACTCAAACCAGTTGTCGAAGCACTTTTTCCACTCCGATTGAGACACCTTTAAAACATGGTTTTTGAACACTTCAACAGCTTCTTCTGCCGACGAAAATCGTTGACCACGCATTTTTTTCTTGATGTGCGGAAACAAGAAGAAGTCATTAGGTGCCAAGTCAGGGCTGTACGGCGGATGACCCATTAAATCGACGTTTTGGGCGGTCAAAAACGCTCTGGTTTAAGCCGATGTGTGAGAGCTCGCATTGTCATGGTGAACAATGATTCGTCTTCTCTTGTTGGTTTTTCGACTTTCTCCGATGACTTCAGACAAACAAATTGTAGTGTACCACTCAGAAGTGACCGCCCTACGTTGCTCAAGCGAAACAGTCGCCACATGACCAGTTTTGCCGAAGAAACAGGCGACCATTTGCTTCGAAGTGCTTCTTCCACGAACAACTTTCATTGGATTTTGCTCGTCTTTGAAGACCCACACGGTCGATTGTTGTTTCGTTTCGGGCTCATACACATAGATCCATCATTCGTCACCTGTGACGATCTTATAAACGTCTTTTGAAGCACCGCAATCGTATTTTTGCAACATTTCTTTGTACCAATCGACACGAGCCTTTTTTTGAGCGACTTTCAAGTTGTGCGGGATCCAACGAGATCAAACCTTTTTGACGGCCAGGTGTTGATGCAGTATCGAATGTATGCTGGTGGAAGAAATGTCCAAGGATGTCTCTATCTCTCGGTATGTCGCATGTCGATCTTGCATTATGAGTTCACGCACGGCATCAATGTTCTCTGGCACAACAGCCGTTTTTGGACGACCTTCACGGAATTCGACTTTGAGCGAGCTTTGCCCACGATTAAATTCATTATACCAATTTTTCACAGTGCTATAGGATGGTGCTTCATCGCCATACAAAGATGGCACGGAAATGTTCACGAATTAATTCCATTTTTTTCTATATTAATTTTTTCAAGTCACTGTAAACAACACAAATAATGGTCGTACGTCAAAACGTTTTGAGTACGATTATGCTTAAAAATGACAAACTTTCCAATGGAAATGTCAGATTGCACTTGGCAGCACTCAGTATTGCCAGGCCAGAAATATATATAGCAGCCCTCGTATTAAGCTTTCATAAGGAGGTTAAAAGTAACTAGATTTTTTAGAGATAAGCTGTACACTGCTATACAATTTCAATGTCTAATTTATTTTAAAATTATTGGGAATTTTTTGATTCATATTTTTTATTTATTTATTTATGATTCAAGAAAAAATGAACCCTTATTTATGTATATGAGGAGATGGTTTTTAAAAATTTTTAGTTAAAGAGAAAAACACAGCATTAACAATTTATTATCATTATATTTTACCAAATCAACAGAATCGTTTACGTACAGCTGAAGGTCTAACTCGTGCCGAAAGTATACAACGTTTAGATTACTTGAAACAGCATTTACTTGATTTAGAGCGCCAATATGAAAAGAGTAAACCATTGGTTAATTTAGTGGATAATATGGTTAAACTTGGTTCCCTTTATCGTAACGATGCCAATGGTAGAACCCAAAGGCCAGAAGCGGTAACATTAGATCGTTTGGAATTTAATCAAAGAATACAAGAAAAACGTTTGCTGCAAGAAGAGCAAAAACATTGGGATCGTTTAAATCCAGACCATACGGAACTACAGGTAATCTTTACTATTCATGAAAGTATTATAAAAATGTCATTAATTATATTTTTTTACAGTCGAAAGTTCGTCAATTATATCATTTGGATCAATTGTTGCAAGAAGAATCTGGTACCTTACAAAATTTACAACGTGACAAAGAAGATCTGGAAAGAGCTTTAGGTGGTTTAAAGGCACGCATACAAGACACCAGTGGTCCCCCTTTGGCTTTAGAAGCCGCTAAAAAACAACAAATTATGTTGGAACGTGAATTGTCTAGAGTACATCAATTGTTAGCCGAAAATTCTAAGGTAGACGAGGTGCCTAGTAGAAGTTTGTCGTCTATTTTTTGTTTTAATACTTATTTGAATGCTTATACATACATACGCATACATTTATATATGCTTTCAATGTGCAACATTATCATATTTCTATTAAAATTTAAAATCGATTTGATTCTTTTTATCTATATATTTCAAAAAGCATGTGCTCGTACAATTTTTTTCAAAGCTTTTGTCACTAAAACACTTATTAAGTAATCGTTTAATTATTACTAACCAGCTTTAATTATATATTTTAAATAATTTAATCATTAAGCATTCTAGTCAATCTTGAGTTCGGTTTTTTTTATGAATTTCTATTAAAACTTTTTTGATATAAATATGATAGTAAATAAATGCAGAAGAAGATACTTTATTAGGGTGGCATGTCATAATGTTGAAGAACATAATGTTCATGATAAAGATGCAAAGTTTTTATAAACTGCCGTGCAGAAAATCATCTTTGCGCCCGGCTGAAGGCCAGTTATGTAAACAATATTTGGTAAGCGAAGTTGTTTTAAGTACGAAAATTATGACACTTTCATAAGTGACATTATGCGAATACTAAAAACGACAGAATTTCACTTGTGAATGCGACATAAAGTCCATAGACATTATGACCGTGGACACAAGCACATTAAAAATGTAAGGTTAATTTAAGACTTTATAAAAATAAATCCTCCAAGTTCGACTCACACTGGAAGGGTTTTTTTTTTTTTTTGCCACCCCTTACTTTTTATATATATTTATTTCTTATTATTATTTTAATTTACTTTAATTGTGTTTGATTTCTTCTTCTTGATTTTACCGAAATCTTGTAAAGAAATCCACTGAAGAGCTATATATGAGCAGTAACGAAATGGCCGTATGGATATTCTTTCCCCGCAGTAATACATTTAATATTTTAGTTTGAAATAATAAATATTTCATGAGAATATCATTTATATTTATTTAGTTGTTGGCTTTATATTGTAAACCAGCCGTACCCACGACTTTGTCCGCCTGTCATTTTTATTTTTTTTTAATTCAAATTTAAAAAACTGTGTTTTTAAATATTTATGGTAGATTTCTGTAAACAGTGTTAAAAATTGTCCATCTACAAAAATAAAATGTGCTGACAACTGTTTTAGTATCATTCTAACTAAACAAAACTGGGTGTTTTGTTTTTTTTTATCATTTGGGTACGAACCCCTTATAAGGTAAGGACTACAGTATCCTGTTGCGTTTTCTGCTTTTTTAGCCGGAAATTCTTAAAAGTCATTTTTTATATGACAATAAACTTAAAGTCCTTTCACTACGAATGTTACGGTTATGTATTGCAATATCAATTTTTAACTATTATATCGAAAACTAAAAATTTAATTGTTTTATGGAACATTGCTAAATTTAAAAGATTCGCATAAATAAAATAGACGGCATTCTGACTACTTCATAAATCTCATGAAATACTATGCTTATAGCTAATTCTATGGCATGTTTGTCTATAAATGAATAAACTGAGAAATTAATTAAACTCAAAAAAAATTTTTTTTAATACACAGAAACTTGAGCAAACTGTGGCTGGAAACGCTCGTTTAGAACAAGAACTTCTAGTGTTACGACAAAAACTGCAGGCGTCAAGGGGAAGTCAAAGTGCGCTACAAATTTCCGATACTTACACCAGCAATACCACAGCAATGTTGGAATCAGAATTAAAAAGAGTTCAAACTCTGGTGGGTGATATGCAAAGACAGCGACAGGAACTAAGTTCGGCTGTTAAACAATTAACAGAAAATTCAAATAGATTGTACCAGGAAATTGGAAACAAAGGACATGGAAGTTTAAAAAATTGTGAAATTAGTAGCAGCAATGGCAGCATTAAGAAAAGAACTAATTCTGGATGTTGGATAGAAACCGATTTGGATACAATGATGTGTGTGAATCGTACTCTTAGTGATTCCACTATGAATCTTTCGACACCTCTTTACGTAGATACAAGTTCCAATAACACAAGTGGCAATTTACTAAACTGTTCTACAACATCAAGTAAATTAAGTGATTACCATACGAGAGATAGTATTGCCAATGATTCTCAGAGAAGAATTACAACTTCTTCATATCCTTATAATGATTCTAGCGATAACTTAGAGACTAGTGGTGTGGATAGTGATGGTTTTCTGGAAACGAATCCATTTGCAAATTTAACGCAACAAGAAAAACAGGAAATTAAAACTGTGCGTATTGTAAAAAGGGAATCCGAAAGAAGGCATCGAGATCGAAGCGAACGTGTTGGTCTAAGTAATTCAATACAAAACTTGGACCAAGTGACAGAGGAGGAACAGTATAGTCTTCATAATGGAACTAGTGGTTTGGGAATGGGTGGTAATTATAATGCTAAAGAATTTCAAATAAATGAAAGATCAAAGTCACTACCACGAACATATACTGAACCCCCAAAATCATCAACGCGACATCATCACAGGCACAAGCATGGTAGTAGTCATCATAATAGCGCAAGTACATCCTTATCTTCTGCTACTTCTCATTATAATGATTATTATGGTCACAACGGTAGCTATACTGTTTATGATAAAAATAGCAATTATCCTTCACATTATCATCAGCAACAGTCTCAACATAATCATCATCAACACAATCATCAACTAACAAACGGTCATGGTAATTCTCAGCCTCGGGAACATTTAAATCCCTTAGCAAATGCTTATTTTGCTAAACAAATGCAACAACAAAAACAGCATAATTCCCATCATCATGTTAATAATAGTTCATCTCATTCACGTCATTTGTCTCAAAGCGCCTTGCGCCAAAAGACCGATTCCGTACAGAGTTTAAATAAGAGTCTAAGCGATTTGACAACCTCATTTCAAAGTGAAGCCGCTAGACAAATAATGAATGAAATGTCTGCAGGATCAGCATCCGAGGATACAGAAAAGATTCAGGAAAAAGTTCCCTCTCAACACAAACACAGAAGAGCTGTACCCAAAGAAAAGAGAAGACATTACACAGCCCCCAATAATGTAGTGGCAGTTAAGACAATAGAAAATGGCCAAACTGAAAATGATATAAACAGAAATGTATGTGCAAATGCAAGAAATTGCTTCGTTTTACTTATAGTACAATATTTTTATTTTTGCTACTTGTTTTCAGAACACTAATTGGCGTGCACGCGACGACTTAGATATGGAGGTTGCTTTACGTCCGCGCATAAATGCTCCTGATGTTGTTCGTTCGGCTTTAAGACATGGCGAAAAAATATCTGAAAATACAATTGATAACTTATTATTGGCACCAAATAAAATTGTCATACCCGAACGTTACATACCCGAAACGGTAATTTGATACAAAAAATTATAGAACTAACAAAATTTTTTACTAAAACTGTATATCAAAATTTATTCTAAAATCTACTTCAACCAAATATTAGACACCAGAATTATCACCCGAAGAGAAAAAGAGACGACAAGAAAAAGTTGAATCAATTAAAAAGATGTTGGCCGAAGCTCCCATAAGTGCTGCAAATGTAAGTTTAATTTCAATTTATTATTAATTCAAACCTTTCGAAGTGCTTCAATAACGACTGTTAATAATTAGTCAGGTGTGTTTTATGTATGGAGTGATTGAAACTATTTAATAAAGAAAGAAATAAAAGTGCCATATTCGGCTACGCCGAATCCTTTCTGCCCTTCACCATCTATGTATATCTAGTTTAAAAGCTTTTATATCATACCCATATCGATATTTTAAAAAATTTGAAGAGTTCAGAGGCCGTAACTCGGAAAATATGAGCGAGCACCAATTATTCTCTATCGCCCCAAATGATGTGAACAAATTAAAGGTAGGCATGGTGTTGTGACCGCTGCTTGAAGGGCATGGAACGATCATGCTGATTTCCAATAGCATCTCTTTCGACACTATGTCGAATCGGTTGGCATTTTCATATTTTGTTTTCTTGGCAAACTTGATTTCACTTACATTGATGGCCAGACGGACATCGCTTAATCGACTTCGCTATGCATAAGAACTTAGAATATATATGTGCTTTATGGGTCGGTAATGGATATTATAGAAATTAAAAACAATTTGACAAACTTAAATATACCCATTTTCCACTTTTATGGTGAAGGGTATAAAAATTAGTTATAAAAAATTTACATTTTAAAACAGTGAAATTTTTGAAACCGTTCACATCTTTAAACCTCTTAAAAAAATAAACACTGTTTGGCTAAACAAAGTTAAAGAGATAGACTCTTATAAAAATTTGTTTCTTACTTTTGGCCAATTTGGAAAATTTCCTATAGTGATTTGTGACATCACACTGTAATAATGAATCAAAAAATTTTTGCAAATGGTTGCGATTAGTTTGAAAAATTTTTAAAGCTGTAGTTTAAATACAGATTAAAACTTTTATACATTTATAATTTTGAATAGTATTATTTTAACTATATTTAAAAGAAAAATGAATAAATTAATATATAAACTGCCTTTTCATATTGAAATACAGGAGACAACCACCAGTTTACCACCCAGCAAAATTAACGAAGAAAAGAAACAGAGGGAACATCTTTTGCAATTGAATCAAATTTTGGCACAACAAGTTATGCAAATGAGCAAAATTGTTGCTGGTAAGTGAATTTTATGCAAAACTATTTAGAAAAGCATGTTACGCTACATTAAGCCAACTACCAAAAATAAGCAAGAAAAAAAAACACTAAAGCACTTTTAATATTTTGTTAAATTTGTGTTCCAAAAATATCTAGAATATATTAAAATTTGTTTTTTCATTTACAAATATGCGTTATGTTTTGTTAAGTTTATCATTTTGTGTTATAAATATTTTCATACTCATGTTTTTATATTGTGGACGTTTATTTTGTGCAGTTGAAAAATTCTTAAAATACAATATATTTTCAAATTTAAATCGTTTTCAAATTGGTGTTTGTTTATTAAGTGTTATTCTATTAAGCTTTTATTTTAAATTCTTTTTTTCTTTCTTTTTAATTCCATTTGATATTTATTCTTTCGTATAATCTAATAAACTGTTTGCTATTTCAAAACTAAAACAAATAATATTTTCTTTTCGTATCTAATTTTCTAGATGATTGAATTAATAACAAAAAATGTTCACACTTAAGAATAATAAAAAAAAAAACAAAAGTGTCTTACGTCTTAAACCTAATAAAAAATAATATCAATAAATTATAATTATTTCGTTAAACAATTAAAGCAAAAAAAAAAATAAATAAATCACGTACAAATTCACTAATCACAACTTTGGCATCATTTGTAAAAGTCATCATCAGTTTATAACATTCACCACTGTCACCAGAGATCATAGTGATATCATCCCCTTTGCACTGTAATTTTGAACATAAAAAAATCAATCATTTAACTTCTTCATGCATTCTTAAAAAATCATAGTGCACGAACATCATTTGGGAATAATTATTTCACTTTATAAATAAATAATCATTAAACTTGATTTTAATAGCTTTTATGTTGTAAAATTATAATTATGAAAAGTTTATAATACAAACTAACTATATTTTTATAAATTAAAAGAAAAGCTATAATATTTGTTTTATTTTTTGTAATTTCTTATCTTTGTGCCATAATTGCTATAACTGTCGTAAATTTCTTAAGTTCTTTATAATCAAAACGGTTTAAAAAAAAGTTGTTACCTAAATCAGTGTCCAAAGGACAAACTGATTTGTTCTTATCTGCTTGCCGTAATTACACATATTATTTTTAAACAGATAACACAGTACAATAGTTCAAAAAGTTCTTTTAAAATGACCCAGTGTAGGCAGTAGGAAGAGCTATAAAACAATCGATAACATCGAGGGTTTTATTATTGGCTGACTATCGATAGTTTTTTTTCGATAGCGATAGTTTCCAGAATTAGCACTTACAAAAATTTGATAGTATCGATAGTTTTCATGCAAACTATCAAAACTATAGTATCGATTGTTTATAAGCAAACTAACGAAACTATCGAATGTGCCGACTATCGACAGTTTTAAAACTCTAGCATTAGAGCTGCAGTCTTATTCTGTTATTCTCGTAGCAAAACCTAAATCTCAATCGTTAAAAAGCTAAAAATAAAGTACGCAGAAAGTGTTACAGAATAGCATGTGTAGCCCAAAATCGCCAATAAGACGTTTTTTAGATATTTAGCGATGCAGATGTAGCTTTAGCGATTTACAGAATAGGGCTGCTGTTTGATGAAAGAAAATTTTTAAATATTCTGTAACGTTGAAGAAAAGTAGTCTGCATTGATTTTAAGATACATTAAGATATAGTTTTAAGGACAGCAGTTAAGGGACCGACAAATACAGATTACTTGATCATTTTTTTTTTTATTTAATATCCAAACAGTTTAAAAATTAAACATAAAATCGGTGTGTAGAAATAACAAAACTTATTATGTGTTTTAGAGCTTGAAATTATTTTTAAAAATAATTTTAAATATGTATTAAAATTTCATGGAATTTAAAACTTATCTACGTAATAAGGCCTTAATAAAACCTACAAAACATAGATAATTTTTTATCTAATAAACAAAAGTTTATTATTTTAAAAGGTTATAAAACAAAAAATTTTTTAAATAAAAATTATAAAGGTTAAATTAGACGTGCCATAACCGTAATCATATTTACTGCCAGCGAATAGTGGTGCCATAGCCATAAGGAACTTTTATTTGTTTTGCCGTTTGTAAAAAAATGATGCGCAACGAAAAACAACAGCGAACATGAAAAATAAGAACAAAATAAAAAAAACAAACAGTTAATACCTAAATTCAATAGTCAATTGCATATGGTTATCGTAAAAAATCAAAATTTAATTGATATCTACGATTACGGCTATGGCCACAGCATTATGGAATGTCACCAATATTCCAATATAGTGTTTCCCATAAGGTGGGTTTAAACAGCTGTTTTATATGGTTATGGTTATGGCACGTCTAATTGAACCTTAACATTTTATAATATAATATATTTTTTAATTTTAAAATATATAAAATGGCAATTGTATTTATTAATTTGCTTTTGTATTTTAAACATAGTTTTTTTTTTTTTTTTTTATTTATTAATTTTTTTTTTTTTACCAATTTTTAATATAACCATTTTTAAGCTGCTTTTATCTCCAAGTTTTGAAGTTTTCTTGGACCTGAATTTACATTTTCACTGTTTTTATATTTTCTGTGAAAATACACACAAATAATAGTTAAATAAAGCATACCTTAGGGATGCACTTAAAATATAAGTATTGGACAATAGGGTAGAAGTTATGATATGACATTTGATCGGTTGCATTTTATTCAGGAATCGTAACGGTTATAAATAAGTTTTATTAAAAAAAAATACTTTTAATAATTAATTTACAATTTTTATTTTCTGTTTGCAAAATACTTTTAATTTTATTTTATGATTGGAAAATAACAGTTATTTTTCATTTTTATTTTTACTTTTATTTAATTTAAAAAAATAATGGTTTATTTACGGCCTCTAGAGATAATTTTGAGCGTATAGCAGTCGAAAAACATTCTTTCTAAAGTAGTTGCAATTTTTCAATCTAAAAATAAAACTTTTAAAATAATTGTTACTTTTCAAGTAAAATATAGAACCTGCAGGTAATGGTTGTATGGGTAACAACAATTACGTTGGTATAATTCTATTCGTTATGATTCTTTTCGGTTTAAATTTATAAAATAATCATTATTAGCGATCCCTGATTCCATTACATTGATAAAGTAATCAAAAATCAGTTTGTTGTGAAAAAAAAAAATAATATAAACAAAATTTATTTTATGTTAATACCATATAAATAAAAGTTTATTTATATATACTTAACTATGAAACTATTATTTTTATATGATTTTTATTTAATTTGTAAGCAATGCCACTAAAATTTACTTTAATTTAATTTACTTAAAAAGTGCTTGTGTGTGTTTTTAATTTACTTGAATTTTTTCATTTGAATTATATTTTTCTTTATTGTTATTGTTTTTATTTTTTTATGTTTTTTTTTTTGCATTTTATTTTTTAGGTAATCCTCATAGTCAAACTAATCCCAAATAATTGTTGTTTATTTGAATTAATTTAAAAGGAAAATATTAATTCAGACTGTTTTGTATTAAAATGTTTAGAGAAAAATTTCATTTTGCACTATTATTATGATTTTTATGTCAATTTAAATAATCAGTTATTTGTTTTTTAAATGAACAATATCAAAAGCCTTTGTATTAACAATATTTCAAAAAAGAGCAGGATTAGTAGACCATTTTTTTTTTTTATCTTACATAATCGTTCGTATAAATAACATTAACATTTACATTAATAAATTTAAATAAATAAATACAACAGAAAAGTTTAGAAATTTTTAAAATTAAAGACTTAATTTGAGACTAAACAGTTAAAAACAGCAATTGCCATAATTCTGCTCCAACAACATGATGTACAAATAACACGCAAAAGCATTTCCAGCTAAAAAAAAAAATTAACATTTTACCAAAATGCCATACACAAAAAATAGACATACAAATAATATAAACTACTACTCTACTACTATTTCTACCATACCCAACTATCAATCTTCAAATCAATATTGAAAAAAAAAAACACCACTACCAACTCATAATGTACAACTACATACAAAGCAGAATGTTTGGTTTGATTAAGAAATATCGAACTTTGAATGGTTTTCTTAACAGCTCGCTAAAGCACTACCAGGTTTGTATAATTATTAATTTTATTTTTGTAATAAATGTTTTTTTGCGTTTTATTGTTAACATAAATGTATTTTTCGTTTGCTTCCTTTTAAAACTAAGTAAAACTTTTTAATTGCTTAAAAAATTTGCTTGACAAAATTTGCTTTAAAATACTTATTTGATGAATATATCGATCATACAAATGTTTTCATTAAAGTCGAATTAACACTTGCAAACAATATAGTAATTTATAAATAACACACAACAACAAATAACAAAAAAGTACAATTTGTTTCTAATCATTTTCTTCACTGCTTCTAACCCAAACAAAAGCACTACTTCACCGTATTATTATTATTATTATTTTTTTTTGCAGTGTAGGTAATTTGCACTTAAATTGTTAACTTTTGAAAAACTTTAAATGCATATCAAATTTGAAAAGTAATTTTATTATTTCATTAACTAACACATGGCTAAATAATAAACGTATGCCTGCAAAAATAGCAGGTGAACTATTATTCAGTTATATAGTTTATTCCCAGTTTTCTTTCTTTTTAATTTTAAAACTTAAGCTTTAATCGCGAGCAGAAAGCTCATCATATTGTGTGAAACGCTGCATAGCGGTTTGACTTATTTTAAAGATAATTCGGTATCTCATGAACCACTGCCGGAGGAAATCTTAATGAAATTAAAAATGTGTATAAACACATTTTGTGCCAAACTGACAAACACAAATAGCTAACGAAATTTGTTGAACCATATTTTTAGTTTTTACATATAAAATGAGCAAAGAAAAAAACCAGTAAGAGTGCTATATTCGGCTATACCGAATCTTAAATACCCCTCACCATTTATGTATATTTAGTTTAATGAAGTAACTCCAATCAAAAAACCAAATATTGGGGTGACAGAGAAATTAAAAAAAATTTGGTACTGCATCATATATATAATTTTACAGAAAAATTACATCGGCTCTTAATGGTTGAAGCATTTTTTTTTTTTAATTTTTTAAAAATTTTCCTTAATGATCTCTTTAAAAGCTTTAAAATGATACCCATAGTGATTTTTTAAAAAATTTTAAAATTTCAGAGCCCCGTTAAGCCTAGTACTCTGTTCGATTTTGTAAAAAATATTGTGCAACTTACATTATTTCGCTTAAAAAATTTGACAATTAGCTACTAGTGTGAACACAGCGTTTTAGAAAATAATAATCGTTTTTATCGCCTTCGAGAATTCCACATTGTCTTGAAAAAATTTTAAATTTACTGAAGCCGAAGAGAAATAAATACTTATGTGCTGTTTCTGTAGTACAAGCGATCAACTCGTCTGAAAAATTTATATGAAAAGCACTCAGTTTTTTGAGTTATTTCCATATAAATTTTTTAGACGAGTTAATCGACTGTAATATAGAAACAGCACATTATTCACCTTATCCAAAAACATATATGTTTTTGTTTTTTAATTGCAAACGCTTTTCAGCGTAAATAAATTATTTTTTTTTTTTTTCTTTTTCTCTTTTTAAATGTACACTTTTTTAATTTTCTTTATAAATTTTTTGAACACAAAAAAATAAATAAAAACGAACGGTCTGAAAAAGTTGTTTTTAATAAATTCCGTACGAAAAAAGTTCTGCTATGTGATTTCGTAGTTGAAAAAAATGTTGCCAAGAACATTTTTCAGTTGGTAAACATGCTGCGAGAGCACTACTTCAGCAATATTATTTCTTATTTATTTCGCAGTAATTTTTTTTATATGGATTTTTTCACTATTTCGCACGAAATGATGAACAGAGTACTATGCTTTAGGGCGAATTAATTACGAGGTGAAAGCAAGGACGATTTAAGTAATTCTTCGGGCGAATTTTGAAGATAAAATTATTATTATATTTGTTATAAAAATTATTCTACACTGTTTTTTTATTTGCTGCTGAAGCTTAAAATATCGAAAAAATTTTACGGATAAAAGTTTTTTATGTTGTTTAATTGATCGAATTTTAAAAGTTCTGTTGTTAAATTTAACAACAAGAGATTTTTGCACCATAAATCGCTTGAAGGTTTAGCTTAAACACATATCTCTAACACCTTAACAGTCACCCATCACCACACAGTGCCAATTACAGGGTGTAAGTACACAAACTAAAACTCCGAATATAAATTTATTTTTGTTTTTTTTTTTTCAATAATACACACTGGTCACTTACGGGAAATTTATAATACACTGGTTACGGAACATTTGTCATAAAGTGCTCTTTCAAAATATTTTTATAAGAAAATTTTAATAAATTTTTTGTTTTAATTTTCATCAAAACAGAAAAGGCGATGTCCAAAATTAGGAATGGAACTGAACACAATGATGATTACAATGATGATGCCGATGATTATTCACCAAATGGCGATAATGATGGTGAACGTAATTCAGAATCACCAAGCCAACCACTGCCGATATATCAGCAACGTAACAATTATTATTCATAAATTTCAACATTTTTATAAAAAAATAAACAAGAGCTAAAGAAGTAAACGTGCAAAAAACGCAACAATATTATTTTATGACAACAAAATTACAATAATGCATTTATCTTAAATATATAAATAAAAATGTATCTTAACAAATTATGAAAAGAACTACTTAAAACTAAAGAAGAAAGAAAACCACAAATTAATTAAAGAAACTAGAAAATCTTAAACATTTTCCTAAATTTGTTGAAATCAAATTATTACAACAACAATTTTATGCAACGTTTATAAACAAATTTTGATGTTGAAAACAATATAAAGTTTAAATTGACTGATAAGTTATTTGTTTTTTTTTTTTTGGAAATTATAAAAAAAAATTATTGAACTTGTTAATTATATTGAAATTAAATTATAATAAATAATGCTTACAACAGCAACAAAATCACAACAAATTAAATATATGTATGTTAAAAAAATATTATTCATAGAAAAAACAAAAAAGTATTACAGCATTAAAACAAAAACATCCTTCAACATATCATTATATTCATAAACAAACATAAATAAATTATATAATTGAAAAAATTAGCGTTTCGAATAAATAAATAAATAATCAGATCTAAAGATATTAAATTGTTGAAAAAAGAAATAAGACGTTGTTAAAGATATTAAAAAATTTTATTAACTATTTTTAACTATCAAGCATATCTGAAAGTTTTAAAAGCTACATAAAAAAACAATTGGATATAAAAATTAAATTTATATAAAAATGATAGAGCATTTTTTTGTATTGTAAAACTACTAAGCTTTGCTGTCATGGTTAAAACTAATGCTCTAAACACATTCTCCACAGCAAGATACACGAACACACGACAGCAAATGACGCTCGCAACATTCGTCGCCTTGTACGCAGCTACATTACGTAAGCTACAGTACGCAAGCTCCATTTAAAATTTTCATCATTTTTTTAATTTCCACTTTTACATTCTTGTCTCGTCTACTTTAAATTTTTTGTTAACACACCTCGTAATATTTAAATTTCCAAGCATTTCAGACGATTCAAGACCTAATGATTGTAACTAAAACCGGTATCCAGATTTTAAAAGAGAGATAAAATATCTCTATCAGAGTACAAGTATTTTATAAAGGGTCCGCCAAATAACTTTTTTTTTGTTTTTTTTAATGCTATAAAAAAACAGTGTAGCTTCGGGTGTGAGGCACGTAGCGCCGTCCTGTTGAAACCAAATGTTGCTCTAAAAAACATTGTATTTTCGGGTGTGCGGCACTTATTGCCGCCAATATCCTCCTCTTTAATTTTTATGAACAAAAATTCATTCAACATGGCCCAATAAGGATCGCTATTGACTGTAACGCCCACTCCTCATTTTCTAAGAAAAATGGCCCAATTATGCCTCTGGATCAAAATCCGCACCAAACAGTGACCCGTTTTGAGTGCACCGGCTTTTCAATGTATGTGTGCGGGTTTTCTGTGCGCCAAAGGCGGCAGTTTTGCTTGTTTGCATACCCACCAAGATCAAAATGAGCTTCATCTGAAAAGAAATTTTTTTTTTTAGCAAAATCGGCATCTTGATGTCGCAATATTTAACAGCGTTGTTCACGTTGTATACACAACCATATTCGTTCAGCGAAAAGATAAAACTAATTATCTGTCAAATCAGACATGAGCTAAGTGTTACCACTCACGAAATAAGCACTAGTTGGAAAAAAAACGTTAGACGGCGGACTCAACGTAAAACATAAGATTTACGCATGTCACACATTCCCATCGAAATGGTTTAAATGCAGAAACTCCACTCTTTAAATAAAGTGTGGCATACATTATATAGCCAATGATGTATCTAAGTAAGGACAAATAATAAAATTGATAATTTAAAATTTAAAAGTGGTTTCATTTCGAAAAAATTTCTCGTTTTCTAAAGAACCAATTCGCCAATTAATAGTTCAGGAATTATTTTCTTAACTTTCAGTTCCACTAAATACTGTCACTCTTAACACTTGTTCTATAAAAATGGAAAGGAGAGTTTTCGAGTTTTATTTTATGAATTTATTGTTCTAAGATCCTGGTTAAGGATTCTTCAAGGCAGAACAATTTTTGGTTTTGTCATTACATTTGAATGAAAAATTTTTTATTATAAATAATTTTTTTGTAGATATCTATATTTTATTTGAACTTATATTCCATTTTCAAAGTTGCAATTGGTTTAAAGTAGACACCAATACAATGGGAAGCAATACAAGATGCATGTTAATTCCTACCCAGCAAATAATCGAATGTCATTTTAAAAAACTCTGGCATGTTACGCATTTTGTTTATTCCTAAAAAATGATGAATCTCCACTAATTTAAATGTGGCAATATGGCGCACACCAAAGTAATCAACAGCGCTAATCTAGGTCCTTACCTTACATAACAAATGTTAGTTTAAAAACCGCAAATAACCAGATTTCAAGGAAACTAAACTCCACTTTAAAGTTTAAAAGTGATTTTATTCTGACGAAATTTTTCTTTTTTCGTTTGCTGAAGAACCAATTTGCGAAATTAAAACCACCTTTGATCAAAATTGAGTTATGTGACATGCCTGTATGTTTTTATAATTTGATAACATTTGTTGTCTTAAGTTCGGTCGAAAGAGTCGACTGCCTGACATACTTGTTTATTGTACAGGCATGTTCTGAATTCCACACGAAATTTTCACTTTAAATTTTTAAAAGCATTGTTGTTATAAAATAATCAGATCAATTATAAATATTCTCACGGAATTTGTTTCCCAAAGAAAAAAATTTTCTCGACAAAGGATTTCTCCAATTATAAATTCCGAGGGAACAAAATATTAAAAAAAAGTGGCATCATAGTAATTTAAAGGGAGTTATCATGGTGAACTAATACAGGTGGTCTCGATGGCGAATTCATTAATTTTGCCGTAAACGCTAAATATCAAACTTTATATATAAAAAAATGTTTATAATTTTTCTATATGGTATTTGACATTTAGCGTTTACGGCGAAAATGAATAAACTCGCCATCAAGACCACCTCTATTATTTCGCCATGGGAGTTATTTTGTTTTTTACATATAATTTTTCTTTTATAATTTATGATACCTACTTTTTTCCCGAATTATATATATATAATGCTAGAAACATAACTAGGACGAATGACGAATACGACCTCGAATATACGTTGTGTAAATTCGTCGTATGAATTACAATAACAACGAAAAACACAACTATTATAATTTACGAGTTGTTTACTTTTTGTGAGTTGCATTTTTTTAAGTAAAATCACTTTATTTACTAATTTACTTCGATACTGAAGTCAAACATGGTCACATTGTATTGATTTGTTCGTCGTTCGCCGGCGTAAGAAACTGAAATAATTCTATGGCAAATTTTGCCGCGTATGACGAACTGCATTCGACGTCATGATTGTCTTCATTTTCATATACACAAATGTGTTTTATTTTTGACAACGAATATTTACGACCACAAATTCGTCGTTCGTCCCACTTGTGTTCCTAGCATAAGCTATAAAAGAATCAGGTATGTGATGGAAATCGATCGATTTGAAAACGACTCGTTTTGAGATATTTTTTTAACAATGATAAAGAAGTTACCCAAAAGTAAATATAGAAATTGAAAAATATATTGAAGGTATTCAAAAAACGCAAATAGCAAGCATATCGCAACCATTTTTGGTTTTAAATCGTTTCGATTTCGAAATCGATTTCCATCACATACCTGAATATTTTGTATTATGGGACAATATATTTTCATACCAGATACGTGCATGTGTACGTTTTAATCATTCAATTCACAACTTATTGTTAGAGTCCAGTAAAGAGACATTTTTTAACTTTTTTATAACTGAATTCAGAGAATAACTTTTCTTTAGATTTGATCTGGTAAAACATTTTTCTTGAGTTTGTTGTAAAATTGAAGGTCATATTCAGTAAAAAAAAAACATTTTTGATCTATTAAAGGCTTAAAAGACAAATTTCCATGCGAAATTCGTTTAACAAATTTTTAAAAAAAATGAAAAATATTTTTATGAATGCGGCGCCATCAATAATAACTTTTTAAATTTACAATTAACATTCTTTACTTTTACTAATTAATAAAATACAATGTAAGAATAGTTGTGAATTGAACTAAATACAACAGAATAAAAGGTTCGTAGAACTAAATTTGAAGTAATAAGAGTCATTTAACACTAAAGAAAAGAAAACAAATAATGATAATATCAATTATAGCAATTTTCATGTACCTATCAGGCATTAAAAACATAAATATAAAAAAAATTAAATAATTTAAGAAAAAAAAAACAATTGTGTAAAAGATGAATTTATAAATAGAAGTTAATAAACGAAAACAAAAAACCTTAACAAAAACTATGAAAGAAGTAATAAATAAACCTTAACACGCTTTCAAATCTAAAAAAAAAAGCAAACAAAAAAAGTACAGAATTAAGTCAATTAGATCGGCAATTAAAAATTAAATGTTTTTCATTGTACGAGTTAAAAAAAAAATTAACGAGTTTTTTTTTAATTTTAGTTTTGCATAAGAAAAAAATTTTTTTAAAAACAACGATTTAACGAAAATAATTTACTGAATAAATTTTATTTACAGTTAAATAGAAAAGATTTCAATTAAAAAAAAAACATGAAAAAATACACAGATGTACAAATTAAATTTTAAAAAATTTTGCTTTACATTTTAAGAAAATTTCTTTTTAACATAATTTAATTGTTAAAAAAGAAAATATCTCATTATTTTGTTTTTATTATTGAATACCTTTATAATTTTTATTTTGCAAAACGGTGCTAAATAAAAAATATTATTTAAAAAAAATTACATTTTTTATAATTTACAATTTATTTTTTTATTAATGAATTAAAATTTGAGAATAATTTTTAATGATTTTCATGTCCGCCTTATTAAAATCATAATCTTTATTTAAATATTTTTTCTCCTTAAACTGTTTTGTCATTCCCAATTTCCATTGCCTTATATTTTATTATTAATAAATAATTTAATTTAGAAATACGTACACATTGGCATATAGACAAATACATAAGTACATTTATTTGTATATGTACAGTTATATAAAGTTATTTTAATTTTCATTTAAGCAAATTTAAATATTCTATAGTTATTCATATGACATAAATAAAGAATCAGAATTATATTGTTTATAAATATTAACCTTTAAAACAATATAAGTAAATTATATAAACACTAAAAGAAAATCAAAAATATTTATTAAATACATACATACACACATACATATATTGTACATTTAAAGAAAATATCACAACTGTATGTTTACATCTGCATACAAATATAATATAAAATACAAATAAACATATTCATATATGTACTGTATATGTGCCCAAAAAATAAAAGTGGCCATGAACATATTAAAGAAGATATATAAACTTATTCACTGTAAGTTTTCATTACAAACATTAAGCAACAAATGTTATTCAATAAAATATAGTTAAATTTAAACATATTCTTGTTTATTTGTTTTTTTATTTCAAATAAACTTTATTGATTTAATTCATAATATATACATACATACATACATGTATAAATGCTAAAAAGTGCCAGATAACTACTTAACATCTTCTGCACATGGCAAAGAACAAAACATTGTACGAAGGATAAATCTTTTTAACAATAATTCTTGCGAAAAAAAACCGACCTCAAAACAGATTTCATCTGTCTGCCTATAACAGTTCAAGTGGTCATGGCCATAAATTAGATTATATTAACTATTGGGATACCCTTATATCACCAAACTTTATACTGTTCAATAGTTTGGCAGTGCAGACTGACATTCACCCTTATTCTGCGTTTCGATTCGGATCGAAAATTACTCAGTTTGTCAACTTTGGTATTCTGCGTTCCGTTCACCGTATTAATTCGATTTCTTTTTCGATTGTATGTATTCTGCGTTACGATCGTAGCTACGTTTTTTCAAGTTGTTTACTTACTAGCGGAAAGTTTTTCGATTTTTGTTTTTGTAGTTAAAAAAGTGTAAAAATTTAATAAAAAGTGAGTATGAAATGCTATAACTTTATTTTGTAATATTTTTTTTTGTAGTTTTAAAGCTTTATTTAATTTATTGCAGGTTAGTATAATGGCAACGAAGGCTGATATGTATTGCGTCTGGATATTATAAGAAGTTTAGGTATTCTGGGAAGAAGTTCAAAATGCACTTAACGCAATAGGGCCACAAAAAAAACTGGAAAGAAAGTATGACATTTTAATAATAATAATTTAAATGATGTGTAGAAAAAAAATTTCGCTCCGGCGCTTCAGGATTCCTCACGCTGGAATAGTTTGGCCACAAATAACGTTTGCTTTTAGTCTGTTGGCTATTTTCTTTTTTTCCGCACTTAACTGATGAGTTTATTTAATTATAGCTTCCACAATATTTAGTTCTAATACATGTATTTATCACTGTTTATTGATAAAATTGTATTTATAGTTTAACAATTACAATGTTTACAAAATTTTTTCATTTTTTATGTTTCTATTTCATACGTTTCATAACAAAGCAGCTGGTTTGAACATACTCTTCTCTTCTTCTTTTTCTTTCGATTAGTTTTTTTTGTAGAATACCTATTTTCGATTCGAGCGTAACTGAATGCGGGAACGTAATCGAAACGCAGAATAAGGGTGATTATTTTTAAATGGAGATAGAAAAAATCAGATACAAAAATTGATTTTATTGAAATGGGTCAGTACACTGATAGAAAAATCATTATAACGCTAAAGTAATTTAACATCAATTCAATGACAAATGTCTTCGTTTTTGACCCCGTGACACTTGTCATTGTTGTGATGTCAACCATGTCATTATTTGCTTATTTTGTCATCTCTTGTGTCAACAATATGATGCTAAAAGTTCATCAATCTGATGACATATTAACATCACTCCCTATGAATATGAGAAAATTCTCTGTGTTTAGCACTTTCCTCTCATTACTTTTCACGTTGGCGCCAAATTTGATTATTATAATCATAATTATGTGTCATCAATATAACGACGGGGTGTCATCATCTTCGTTGTATATATGCTTTTGCTTTTTAAGCATTGTTTTCAAAAGGCCGTGCATATTTAGTTATATATTTAGTTATATATTTTGTTGTATATATGATGATGAACTTACATCAATATGATTTTATTTTTTAAATTCATAAAAACGCTTTTAGAAATAATCATTATGAAAAAAAATAATCAAGTTGCAATTAAAATGCTAACTGGAATTATAAAAAATCTATTTACTTTTTTCTTAAATATATATTTTACGAAATAATCGTATACGAAATATTGCATCAAGTTGATGACATTGTAGTCATAACTTAGATGACATCTTAAATATGACAAAATTCTATGATGATGTCTGTCATTGCATTGATGCCATTTTATAGCTTATTGATGAAATCTTTCATAACATTGATGTTTAAATTTTGATGTTATAGCGTCATCAAACCAACGATGATTTTTTCTATCAGTGTACTAATGTCTAGGGTAGGTTAGCAGGAAGACGTGTTGTCACAGCCCACTTGGGTCCATTGATTGGTCCTTTGGGTCTAGGGTAACTTCAAGGGCTTTTAAGCGTCTTGTACGTCATTTTCTTAAAATAAAATTGTTCTTTGTTGTAGTATCTCCTTCTCTTGCAACAACACAATAGCACCTATCATTAACATTTCTAAATTTTTTATAACTTTAAAAAATTTGGAATATGTTTTTCCCAAATTATATTTTCTTCTTTCTAATTTGTATTCAGTACGAATTGACAGCGGGAACAAATTTTCCCATAAAATTCACGATAGCAATTTTCCCTTCATGGGGAATGAAAATTTCATGGGAACAAAAATTTCACATTTTGTTCACGATAGCGGTGATTATATCAACTATTGAGACACTCGTTTATTTCCAAATCCAAATTTTATACTTGTTGTTATAGAGGAGTTAGTAATACAGGTTCTTTGTAAATTTCAATCGTCTGTCTACAACTGTTTAAAAATAATGGCCATATACCAAATTAAATGAACTATTAGTGCACCCTTTAATTTATAATTTTAAATATCAGCTGTTACTATAACGGCCATAGCAATCGACATTGCTTTAAATTAACAAGCGCTTGTCTATAACGGTTCGAAAGATAGGCTCATATAAGTAAATCTTCATCAATTATGGGACACCCTTTAATTTCTAAATTCAAATTATAAACTCGTTTATATAGCGGATTTAGCAATACCGGTTCCTTTTAAGTTTCAGCGTTCTGTCTATAAAGGTTCAAAAGTTTGATCACATATACATAATTACATTAACTATTGGAACACCCTTTAACTTCCATATCCATATTTTATACTGGTTGTTATAGCGGACTTACCAATACAGGTTCGTTGTAAATTTCAAGCGTCTGTCTAGAACTGTTAAAAAGTATGGCAAAATACATCAAATTTAATGAAATATTGGCGCACCCTTTGATTTATAATTTATATTAATACTTGTTACTATAAAGGCCACAACAATCGACATTCTGACCAATTTGCAAGCGTTTGTCTTTAAGTGTTCGAAAGATAGCCCCATATAAGTAAACTTACATCAATTATGGGGGTACCCTTTAATTTTTGGATTTATTTTTTGTATAATTTTTTGTTTTTGGGAGCCATAGAAATTTTTTAATTTTACAGAATCGCCCTTTAATGTTCATAATACGCGTAAAAAATATGTATGTTGTATGGGGACACCCTTTAATTTTCAAGATTATGAACTGTTTTTAAAACGGAACCAATCTGTAAGCATAATCTATCATATTACCAAAAATTTTTAAAATCGGATCTGAAATGACTGAGTTCTGGAGGGACAAATATAAAAAAGCAACATTCAGCCGAATTGTATAACCTCCTTCTTTTTTTGAAGTCGGTTCAAAATTATAACAAATTAGTATAACTAGTAGTAGTAGTTTTCATAAAATTCATTATAGATACAAGCATTACTTGTGGGAACAATTAACACATTACGTACGGCCATCGACAACTTCCTAAAATAATAAGTACCAGTAGCATCCTGGTAATCGTAAATTTTGGGCCAGTACTCATTTGGTACTTTATTATCGAAATAATGAGTCCAATTTATGAAAGGAATACGATGTGATCGTCGAGAAAAGCATAAAAACAGGAAAAAATTTTGGCAGGTATTTTAAATTTCGCCAAGAATCTCGCCATTTGAAAAATCTTATCGCCAAGAAGGAATTTTTCTTGCCACGTTTGGCGGGAAATCGCCACAACTAACAACACCGGTTGTGCTACAGCAATCGATAGCTAACCAATCGAAATTCTCTTCAATTGGAATTAAGTAAAAGCATATGTCTAGGCGGAAATGTCAATAGTTGTTTTTGCAAAAAAAATCCAAAATTTCTGTGCTTACTTAATGAATTATTAGAATTTTAAATATATCTTCCTTAATTTTAATATGTTTATCGTCTGCTGATTCTAAATCTGATTAAAACACAATACATACCGGAAAGGAAATGTAGGATAAAACCCACCTATGTATGTCATTCCCCAGCTAATGCGTAAGTAATACGCCATTTACACTATGCAATTTTTCATGAAACTAGCATGAAATTTTTGTTTGTTTGTTGATAAAGCAGGAGGAGCCAGCAATATGGTATTGTTTAAGTTTTGACGGGATGTTACTGTTTCTAATGTTTATTTTTAAATAACGCATAACACTGTAACTTTAATAGAAAATTGAGAAAAAATGCCTCAAAAAATTGCATAATTCAATTGTATTATTATTCAATTATTAATATGGGTCCTACAGAACTTTAAAAACTTAACTTTTTAAACTTAAATTTTAATGTGTTTTTTTCATATACTTGTAAATAAAATATTGTTACGTTTTTCCCTTTTTTAGACAAACGTACGGATTCTATTGATTGCAAATACCACTGTAAATTCTGTTTTATAACTTTGTGCGTTTATCTGGCTATACTTCTTGATCCCACGGTCTTGTGAATCCTATGGTCTTGTCTTTACTAAACATACATTATTATTACAAACGCAGCCATCCACGCTACACTACTGTGTTACTCCTGCGAGACATGAACTACTCAATGCCTTGTTTGGTAACCTTAACAATCCACAGAATACTCACTACGCCCTTTATCCATCCCCTTTATCTAATAGCAACAACACACATCTGCCATACACTGTTCTTATGCTGTTACACTTCTCTGCGCAAATCGCTACCATTCTTACTTCTTATTATAAAGGGCGTCTTGACAATTATCTGTTACTCTTATATGTTCAATTAGACGTCTCCACTTAATTATCTACCATGTGTAAAGACACCATTACTGTCCTTTCCTATCCGGGAGGTTTGTACTGCTGCTTCTTAATTTTTAATTGCACTATAACAATCATTATTTTTTCATTTGTAATCATGTCCGAAGGTGGGCTCGAACTCATGAACTTCTGTTTTACAGCACGCACCTCTGCCAAAGCAACCATTGACGTTACTTAGCTTTTAGTTAACTAAGTATGGTATTATTCTATTTACACACCATTAGTTTAAGTAATTTATTCACCACGCTCATACGGAAACAACAACAGGGATTGCCAGATTTTATTTTCGTAACAATATTATTTTTGATCATTGAATAAAATGTTAACAGCTGGTACTCGATTACTCGTATGCTAATGAATGCACTTATTCCAAAAAGATTAATTAAGAAATAATTTACTCCATTACGAATGCGGTAATACGGTCCCTGTTGCGTAAAGCGAGTCTATTTTAAAAAGGAAAAGATGTTGTTATTTAGTGTTCTACAAATTATAAGGAATTAAGTTCGGATAAAATCTATCAAAAAGAAAGAAAATTAATTTAAAATAAAAAAAAAAATATAATTATTTTCAAATTTATTACTTTCCGTAAATGTATAAACAAATTAAAAAAGTTCGTTTAAAGTCAGTTTTACTATGAATTTTTTAACTTTTGTTATTATTGCAATTACAACAACAAAATATATGCTAAAAATAACATTAATAGATTTTTATTTAATTTGTAGAACAGAAAAAATTTTGCAAAAATGATTTAAAAAATATTTTTTGTAACGCTCTTCACAGTGCAAAATAAAAAAGTTTCAAAATTTGTAAGAAACTGAGGAAATTTTGTAAGATGAAATATTGCTTTAAATTAGAACAGGAAAAACTGCTGCAATTAAACTGTACGAATTGTCTTATAGTGCATTTACATTACACCCAAATCAAGTACTAAAAAAATTTTAAACAAAATCTAGTAGATTTTAAATAGATTTCCCATACAAAACAAAATCTATTTCGCCACTAGATTTTGACGAAATCTACTTAAAAACTAGTAGTACTTACCAAAGCAGCTATGTTTTTTTTTTCTAAATTGTACCAAAATATACAACGCTGTACAAAAAAAAATTACAGTTTTATTAAAATAATAAAAGGAAATTTATTTAAAATCTTATGAAAATATTAACAATAGTAAAAAATTAATGATGTGCAAATTATAAATATAATGTAAAAAAATTTTTTAAATATCCGCTTTTTCAATTTTTTATTAAAATGAAATCTTACTATGGTCAAAAAATTACGATGTAAACGAACTAGATTTTGAAAAAGATTTAAAATCAAATCTAAGAGATTTTGGTGTAATGTAAATGTACTATTAATTTGGGAGCTAATAAAATCGGGTCTTTAGGGATATTTTTTTTATTGCGACATTTAAGACATTTTGCTTACCTTGATTCATTAAATAAATTCACAATTAAAATTGATTCTCCAAAGGATTATTGACATATTGTTTATTTATACATTTCTTTTTATTTTTTGATTAAACTAGAAAATGTTTTACTTATTCATTTTCTACACAACAAGAAAAAACTACCTAAAAAATTTTGATACTCTAAATTAAAATGTTCAAATAGATTTTCTTTTCCTTTCAGAACGTCTTCACTGTTTTAGAATTTATTATACAAATACAGCTTATAATCTATTCAAGGACAAAGAGGGAAACAGAAATGGAAATAGATTAAGTAACTTTAAATGGCGAACACTTAATTATGGACATTAACAATCAGGAAAACATGTTTTATCTACATATAACAACGCAAAGGAATAAAATAGAATTGAATAGAATAGAGTAGAAGGTAAAGGCAGGCAACGAAAAGTTACAAATAAATTAAATGCTTCAAAATAAATATAAAATTCTAGTTGCAGTTAGTTTTTTTTTTTTTTTCTTAATCCAATGTTATATTAATGTGTGGTTAGATTGAAAATTTTGCAGTGAGCCAACACCATGATAATGTCGAAAGGTTGTGGTGTTCGAATTGGGAAGGAGAAGATGCTAAAATCGAACCTAATTTATATTGTTTACTAAATATACAAATTAAAATATTGCTCTCTCGCTCTTTATTTAAATTTGGGTTAGTGCTGATTCGTGTGGCTATTTTCTGTCTACATGTGAATTTTGTGTTTTGCTGGGTTTGTTATAACAATTATTATTTCTAAATGTTTGTTTTTTTTGTTTTTTTTTAATTCTCTTAGAGGCAATTTCAACAATTGTTGGTATTATTGAGTTGATTCGGTGGATTAAATTTGCCCATATCTCTTTCTCTCTTTTATTTAATTTTCCGATATTTAAAGTTTTCAAAAAATAACTAATAACTAAAATAAACAAATAAAAAAAAAAAATATATGATCGTTTGTGTCTAATGTACTCTCTCAATCTCTAAAGAGTTGATAATTTTGTAGCTAGAGGCCAGTTGAAGCAACGCTTCAGTTTAAGAGCATTTGTGCTCAAGATGATATTAAATAACAAAAAAAAAAAAAGGTCATACTAACGGATTTTAACTCAACTCTTAGTTTTCATATTTTTGTCATCATGACCAGAAGCAGTTTCTTTATTTTCGATTTGAGCTAAAGCGGCTTCAACCATTTTCTTGTATTTGCCAGAAAGATCAGGTAAATCATAAGAAATGGCGACGTCCAGCTTGGTAATAGGACAGCCCCGGAAGTAGGAACAGGTTTCAGCCAACTTCTTGAATTCATACAAGGGATTTAAACGGAAAAAGTCACGATAAACTTCTGGATCGGGCAAGTCGTATCGTGAAATATTTGTCAGAGTTGAGAGGCCTTCATATATGTGATAGTTTTGTGGATTTTCAATAATGTTATCGGCGATACGTTTCTTGTTGCCGAATAAAGTCTTATGGTTGTAGAAAGTATTTAGGTAGCAATCAACCATTTTAGCATGGTTGCGGACGCGAACCTAAAGAAAAAATAAAATAAATAAAATGTTTTTGAAATATTTTCTTTTAATACGTTCATTATTTATTTTCAATAAAATACTCACAGCAAAACGACGCGCACTGGCAATTTTATTCTCAATTCTTTTATCGACTGCGGTACGCAGGTCTCTTAAAAAGGCTCTTTCTTGAGCCAATAAAAGACGAGCTGGTGAACCATCTTGATATGGATGCGACCACAAAGAGGTGGTATATACTAATGGTGGTTGAGCCGAAGACATTAACGGAGAAATGTTCCAAATTAAAGCACTTTGTACGCGTAGTAACTCCTCCGGTTTAACGGTATCGGCCTTGTTTAAAATAATACGCGTTTGATATTCACGTCCCTTCAATTGATCTAAAATAGCTTCAGTCTCAGGTCCAACGTCAAGTTTAGCCGGATCATAGACTAAGAAAATGATGTCAGCGCGATCAATAAACCATTGACAAGCATCATTGAAGGGAAATAAACGCGAAACCTGTTTGCGAACTTCCAAAATGCCAGGAATCTCTACAATATTAACCTTCAATAGTACAAAATAATTTTAGTTGAAAATGTTCATTATTTTCATTACACTTCTGTTTTTGATTACCTTTTCCAAAAGCTTGTTTGGCATTTTAAGGCCTCGCAAGCGATCTTCTAAACCTTGACCGAATTTTTGCAAACCAGAGAAAGTATAGTCGGCTGCTAGTTGAGTTCCATCTAAAACTTCAGTCTCATTTCCCCACATCAATATATTGAAATAGGCAGGAGAAGGTTCAGCACCTGTTTTATAGTTTTAAAAATTTAAACTCTCAACTGAAATTAAAATTGAAAACTTACCGGTCCGTAGAGAGCTGGATGTGTATTCATTATCAGTCAAGTAATTAATAATAGACGATTTACCTCCGGAATATGGACCCATAAACAATACAAGAGGTTTGGAGAATATCTCTGGATCACCAAAGTGACGATTGCTTAAATCACGGTATTTATACAAAGTTTCCAGAGGCTTAATAGCATTTTCATACGTGCGCTTAATGTCCCTTAAAATAATTTCAGCCACATTATCAATTGCCTTTTCACGGGCATTTGAATCATCATCAAGTTGTAAAAGTTCGTAAATGTGATTACGACTTCTGCGGTTTTCGGGAATTTCTCCCTCCTAAAATTTTGAAAAATTTTTATTACAAACAATTTCAAGTTTAATATCAAAAGAAATGCAGTAACAGAACGTATAATTAAATAACGAAACGAAAACGAAACGAAAATTGGATTTTTAGGAAATGAGGAAGGATCGACTGAGAAATTACCAATATTATTCTATATAATCGGGTAATAATATAGTGCCGTAGATATTGTATGTTGCCTGTGTTAGTACAGAGTCGAGTCTATAACTTTTATTTCAGCATGAAAGTTTTCGAAACATGAATAAGATAAGATAAAAACGATAGAAGACCTCTATTAAAATGGCTATTTGCAATAAAAAATAACTTAGTATGTGAGATCCTGAAATCAACGGATAATGAAAGAATTATATGATAAAAAAAATCTTAAACAATTTCCAATTTATTAATAGAGGAGGGGCTTTTCCAGAAGAAAATACCTCATATTCGTAGATATTGATGAGGTCATCTTCAGCATTTGGTATACCATCGCCATCGATATCATCATCTTCGGAATTATGTGTGCCATCACCATCAATATCGTCATCTTCTTCATTCGGAATGCCATCGCCATCTAAATCGTTGTCATTAACATTATGAACGCCATCCCCATCGATGTCTGTATCAGCAACATTTAACAAACCATCACCATCTAAGTCAGCATCGGCAACATTAAGTACACCGTCACCATCAAGATCCGTATCGACAACATTTGGTACACCATCACCATCTAAGTCCGCATCATCAATATTTAATACACCATCACCATCCAAATCACTATCGTTTATATTATGAACACCATCACCGTCGATATCATGATCACTGACATTGGGGATACCATCACCATCTATATCATCATCGATAACATTGGCAACGCCATCTCCATCTAAATCATTATCGTGTATGTTTAGTACGCCATCACCATCAATATCGGGATCATTCTCATTTGGTATAACATCGCCATCAATGTCGTCATCGTGAATATTTAAAATGCCATCGCCATCCATGTCTTCATCTTCTTCATTTGGAATAATATCACCATCAATGTCACTGTCTTGTTCATTAGGTATGCCGTCACCATCTAAATCGATAAGTTGAGGCAAGCCCTAATAAAGTAACATTATGAAATAATGAACTATTTTCACCGAAAATTTTTAAAACGTGAGCATTTTTAAAAGAAGAAAAGGCCACAGATTCTTTGGTTTTATTCACGAAAAAAAATGCTAAATAATTTTCTAAATTTGTCATTGCAACAAAACAAACACGACCAAAGTTACTGAGGACTTTTCCTGATTAAAATACCTCAGAAACTTTATCATCATCCTGATGATTTGGAATGCCATCGCCGTCAATATCGTTGTCGGCATGATTAGATATACCGTCCCCATCAATATCTGGATCTTTATCATTGGGAATACCATCACCATCGATGTCGTTATCTTTGGAGTTGGGAATACCATCACCATCAATATCCTCATCCCTATCATTGGGAATACCATCTCCATCTAAATCGTTATCATGAATATTATGAACTCCGTCGCCATCAATATCATGGTCTTCGATATTTAGAATCCCATCGCCATCTATGTCATGATCATCAACATTCAATACACCATCACCATCCAAATCATTATCATGAACATTTAATATACCATCCCCATCCATGTCTGGGTCCTTTTCATTTGGTATAACATCTCCGTCCATATCTTTGTCATTTATATTTAGAACGCCATCACCATCCATATCTTCGTCCTTCTCATTTGGTATTGTATCGCCATCAATATCATCATCTTCCTCATTTGGAATTCCATCACCATCAACATCTACATACTTGAGCTCTGTCTAATAAAGTAACATTATGAAAACATGAGTTATGACTTCCATTGCATAATGACTAACGAATCTTGAGATTTTTAACGAACATCCTCAAACTCTTGTAAATAAATTATGCCTTATACGGCAAAATAAACAATTTACTAATCAGAGATGTGTGGATATTCGGAATCTAAAATACCTCAGATTCGTGTTTATCATCATCCTCATGGTTTAGAATACCATCGCCATCGACGTCATCGTCTTCATGATTAGCAGTGCCATCACCATCAATATCATCGTCCTGGTTATTTGGTATGCCATCACCATCTAAATCGTTATCATGCATATTATGAACGCCGTCTCCATCAATATCAGTATCATGAACATTCTTAACTCCATCTCCATCAATATCGTCGTCGATAATATTCGCTATGCCGTCGCCATCTAAATCACTGTCATGAATATTTAAAATACCATCACCATCCATATCGGGATCTTTTTCATTCGGAATGATGTCTCCATCAATGTCATCATCATGAACATTTAAGATGCCATCACCATCCATATCCTCATCTTGATCATTTGGAATTATATCGCCGTCGATATCTTCATCTTGTTCATTTGGAATACCATCTCCATCTAAATCAATATGTTTAGGCGGTGCCTAATACAAAATTTGATATCATGAAATCTTAATATCCATAGAATAGTAATTTGGTATATTTTTAAAACCGAAAAGACCCTAGATTCTTTGTTTTTCTACAAAAAAGTCTATTTGCTATAAAAAAAGAACTTCTGTTTGATTATCTTTTTTTATAGGGAAGACTACGAACTATGTACACAATTGTTTAAGAAAATCCAAAGATTTTAAGGACCTTTCAAGAGTAAAGTACCTCAGACATATGAATTTTATTATTTCGATGATTTGGAATACCATCACCATCAATACCATCATCTTCATTATTTGAAATATTATAACTATCAATATTGCTATCTTGTTCATTAAGAATACCATCGCCGTCAATATCATCATCGTGTTCATTAAGAATACCATCACCATCTAAATCACTGTCTTTTTTATTATCCACACCATCACCATCGATATCAATATCGTGAATATTTTTAACACCATCCCCATCTAAATCATCATCATTCACATTAATGACACCATCACCATCTAAGTCGGAGTCATGAATGTTTAAAACGCCATCACCGTCCATGTCGAGGTCTTCTTTATTTGGTATAAAGTCACCATCAATGTCATCGTCGTGAATGTTTAAAATTCCATCACCATCAATGTCATCGTCTTGTTCGTTGGGTTTTGTGTCACCATCAATATCTTCGTCTTTTTCATTAGGAATTCCGTCACCATCCAAATCAATTACCTTAGGCAAAGCCTATTAAATTAATATTATGGAAATATGAACTATTTTTACCCAACAAATTAACAACCTTCAAAATGATTATTGATGGAAAAGGCCCCTGATTCTCTGAGATTTTAACAAAAATATATTTTTTTACACTGACGCCAGTACCGTTCTGAGTATATTGAGTCTCTACGTTTTTCAGAATTTCATTTTAAAGAAAGTATCTACGTGTATCTAAATTTAGTTTTAAAATGAATTTCCAAAGATTCTGGGGACTTTTCCCAAATAAAATACCTCCCGTTGGAGCCTTAAAGTCTCTCTATCGTTAGGAATACCATCGCCATCAATATCATCGTCTTCAGTATTAGTAATGCCATCACCATCAATATCAATATCTCTACTATTTGGTGTACCATCGCCATCGATGTCATCGTCTTGGTCGTTTTGAATACCATCACCATCAAAATCGCTATGCACGCCATCGCCGTCAATGTCAAAATCATCTATATTTTTAACACCATCGCCATCTATATCATCATCTGCAACATTTTCTACACCGTCTCCATCTAAATCAGTGTCATCGATATTTAAGATGCCATCACCATCCATATCCACGTTATGTTCGTTTGAAATTTTATCTCCATCAATATCATCGTCATCAATATTAAGAATGCCGTCACCATCAATATCGTCATCCTGATCGTTAGGAATAACATCGCCATCAATATCGGCATCTTGTTCATTTGGGATGCCATCACCATCCAAATCAATTTCTTTAGGCAAAGCCTAACAAAGTAACGTTAGGGAAATATCAACCAATTTTTCCAAAAAAAAAATTAAGAGTTTTTAAACAGAGAAATTCCCAGATTCCAAGGATTTTCTAGAGTTAATCAATATGACTTTTATGCGAACTTAAGATTTTCATACCTTTTTGTTATAGAAAATCCGAAGAGTCTTAGGAATTTTTCTGAATAAAATACCTCCACCTTGTGTTTATCATCATCTTTATCATTAGGAATACCATCTACATCGTGATCTTTTATATTAGAAATACCATCGCTATCTATATCGATATCGGTTGTATTTGGAACCCCATCTCCGTCAATATCATCGTCGTGCTCATTTGAAATTCCATCACCATCCAAATCGGTGTCATGTTTGTTGTGGACACCATCACCATCGATATCCTCATCATGAACATTTTTTACACCATCACCATCAATATCGTCGTCAATAGTATTTGCTATTCCATCACCGTCTATGTCGGAGTCATAAATATTTAAAACACCATCACCATCCATATCTGAATCTCTTTCGTTTGGTATAATATCACCGTCGATATCATCGTCATCTATATTTAAAATTCCATCACCATCCATATCTTCATCCTGTTCATTGAGTTTTTTATCACCATCGATGTCTTCGTCTTCTTCATTCGGAATTCCATCACCGTCTAAATCAATTATTTTTGGCGCAGCCTGATAAAATTTTGTTACATAAAAATTAAAATACATTCGCTCTAAACGTATTGTTCTTTGAGCGTTTTTAAACAAAAAAGACCGCAGATATTTTAGATTTTTTTTACTTTTTAATGCAAAAACAGTCACAGGTTTTTGTTAGATGTCTCATTTAAATATCCAAAATATCTGAATACTTTATTGCATAAAATACCTCAAATTTATGATGATCACGGTCATTTTCATTAAGAATACCATCACCATCAATATCATTGTCTTCATGGTTCCATATTCCATCACTGTCTATATCTGTATCCCTGTCATTTGGAATTCCATCGCCGTCGATATCATCATCCTTTTCATTGTGGATGCCATCTCCATCCAAGTCGTTATCATGAATGTTTTGCACACCATCGCCATCGATATCAACATCGTGAATATTTTTTATACCATCTCCATCTATGTCGTCATCGGCGATATTTTCTACGCCATCGCCATCCAAGTCTTTGTCAAGAGCATTTGGGACACCATCGCCGTCGATGTCAGGATCTCTCTCATTTGGAATAATATCACCATCAATTTCATCATCGTAAATATTTAATATTCCGTCACCATCCATATCATCATCTTCTGCATTTAGTTTATCATCGCCATCTATGTCCTCATCATGTTCATTAGGAATGCCATCGCCATCTAGATCGATATGCTTTGGTAAAGCCTAACAAACCAATATTATCGAAATTTTCCTTTCGGCAAAATTTTTAATTTTTAAGTATTTTTGAGGAGAGTAAGGCTTCTCAAAAATATATTCGAAATTAAAAACATATTTATTCTAAACACGATATTCTAAATTTATTCGCACTGAATAAATAGCCCTTTTTGTACTTCTTTAGATACAGAAATTAAAGTAAAAATATTACATTTCATCAAAGTTACACTTTGATTATGACTTAATGTGAAACAGAATTTCCCATTAATTAATTACTAAAACTGAGAATTATTGCCATAACTCTTAAAACATGTAGTTCGCAGAATATTATTTACCTTTCATGTTGGTCTCTTAACTATACAAGTCTTTATGCTTGACGGAAAGTGTAAATTAATTATTTTGTTTTTACTTAAAAGTTTAAATATAGACAAAAATCTTCCTAAATGCTGAGAAATATTCTAAGTTATTACGTTTTATCTTCCACATAAAAATTATTTAGCGATCATTCTACAAAAATAAATGAATGGCTCTTACCCATAACAATTCATCCTCAGGTTTAATGTCATCTTCATTTTCATCTGCTTTTGTTTCAGGTCTGCTATCATCTGACTCACCATCACTGTCGTCATGTTCATTAGGTACACCATCACCATCGGGGTCAGCGTCATTCTCGTTAAGAATACCGTCGCCGTCAATGTCGTCGTCTTCATGGTTAGGAATGCCATCACCATCAATGTCGTCGTCCTTTTCGTTTGGAATTCCATCACCATCCTTATCTGTATCTATATCATCGGGAATGCCGTCATTATCGATATCCCCAACTGTCTCTACAGAACGCTTTGCACGTTTAACACCATCTTCTTCAACTGGTACGGCACCAGGTTGAATATCAGCTGCTTCATAATCATCATCATCGTGAATATTAGGAGTACCATCACCATCAATATCTTTATCAAGAGTATTGGGTACTCCATCACCATCCATATCTGAGTCCATTTCATTTGGCAAAACATCACCATCGATATTACTATCATCATCATTCGTTATGCCATCTTCATCTATATCTAAGCTTTTAGGTTCATCTTCGTTGATCATGCCATCACCATCAATATCGTTGTCCTTGTCATTTGGAATTCCATCGCCATCGACGTCATCATCTTCATTATTGGGAATGCCATCACCATCAATGTCGTTGTCCTGGTTGTTAGGAATACCATCACCATCAATATCATTATCTTCATCATTAGGAATGCCGTCGCCATCTATATCCTTGTCCTGATCGTTAGGAATTCCATCACCATCAATATCGTCATCTTCAGAATTCGGTATACCATCACCATCTATATCATCATCTTCTGTATTTGGAACACCATCACCATCCATGTCATTGTCATCAATATTAGGAATACCGTCACCATCAATGTCATCATCTTCATTGTTAGGAATACCATCACCATCAATATCATCATCTTCGTTATTTAATATGCCATCTCCATCAATGTCATCATCCTGATCATTGGGAATACCATCACCATCCATATCATCATCTTGATCGTTGGGAATTCCATCGCCATCCATATCATTATCTTCGTTATTCGGAATTCCATCACCATCTAAGTCATTGTCTTTGATATTGTTGATGCCATCACCATCTATGTCACTATCGACAATATTGGCAACACCGTCGCCATCCAGATCAGCATCGATAGTATTTGGTACACCATCACCATCCAAATCTTCATCTTCTTCATTGGGTATGACATCACCGTCGATGTCAATGTCTTTTTCATTGGGTATACCGTCACCATCTAAATCAACTATCTTATGATCATCATTTGGATTTTCTTTATCATCAACAGGTTGATCACCAAGCATTTCACCAGATCCTCCGCCATCGCCATTGTCATGTTTATCGGTAACTTTTGTCGTTATTTCTTCTCCGGAAGTCGTATCTGTACTAGGAACTAATTCTTCTATGGATTAAAATAAATATACATGTAATTTTAAACTCTTTTAAACTCTCAATTTGGTTACATCAAATATATGTATTTACTCGTATGTATGTGTTAGTGTTACGTGTGTAATGTATACATTAACATATGAATGTATGAATTTTAAATTGCATGGAAAAAACGTATATTAATTTTTGCATATGATATAAAAACCTTTTTTGTAATATATTGTATGTGTGTATGTTTGCAAAACATCCACAAAAATGCTTATCAAGGTTTTTTGTGCATTAAATTATAAAAGACAATAACCTTTTTCTTCACCTGTTTTTAATTCGTTAATAGCCTTTTCAATATAAGGACGACATTCACTTTCAGTAGGTCCTACATCTGAGCTAGCATACACATCTGGAAAGAAAAAAGATAAAATTATATTTATTAACAAAACATTTTTATGTAAATTGATTAAATCGTATTTTACTAAAAGAAAATAATAGCGATACTCCTTACCAATTATTACCAAGAAAGTTCTTTCTGATCCGGTTTCGGTAAGTGAAGGACAATAATAAAAACATATCGCTCGGAATATCAGCAGCTAAATAAATTTATCATTTAACATATTCACCCCTATTGTGAACAAAATGTGATAAATTTATTCCCATGAAATTTTTATTCCACATAAAGGGAAAATTGCTATCGTGAATTTTATGGGAACGTTTGTACCCGCTATCAATTTGTAATGAATACAAATTAGAAGAAGAAAATATAAATAGAGAAAAAAATATTCCAATTTTTTAAAAGTTTTTTTTTTAAATTGTAAAAATGTAGAAATGTTATTTCTGTGGTAGCAATGTTAAGGATTCCTGCCATTGTGTTGTAGCAAGAGGAGGTGATGCTGCATCAGAGAAAAGCTAGGCGCGCGAGTCCTCCAATAAATACATATGAATATTACGACGATTTTTTTATTCCTTTGAGTTCATAAATACACTGCTCGCTAACTGACAAACTTTTAGTTTGGTTTAGGCCACCTCCTGTTTTCCGTTTGCTTTTTAAATTATCCCCAGTTGTTTTTTTTTTTTTTTTTTTTTGTCGCCGGCGAATATGCTTTGAAGAAGTACCGACGAAGGAGGCTGCGTGTTTTTATGTTAATTCTGATTATGTATTTATACCATTAAACAGAAAAAACATTTTTTATTTTCTTATTTTTTGGCTGCCGCAAGGGTTGAACCCGGGGCAGCCAGGTTTGTAGTCAACGTGCTTACCACCTAGACTACAGCAGCCTCTACCTACCGGACATACCTTTCTTGGTTTATCTATACCTAATACCACAGTAAAATAAATATGTATGTATGTATGAAAATGTCCAATGTACAATATTTAAAGTAAAACTGTCTTTTTCCATTCAAATTCTTCTTTACTATGCAGTTCTCTTACAAGAAAGTTCCAGAATTCGAACACCACATCTTTCGAAAGTTTTACAAAACCACATGCAATGGGTCGGTTATTTTGAATCCTGTTGGAAAGATGTCGCTTTACATTTTATTTATCGATTTAGACCTAAAAAATAACTTTCAATAATCTAAATATAAAAAAAGAAAATAACTTGCATCTTTATCCTGTTCCCTAGAGAAAACAAAGTGAACGAACTAATACAAAAAAAGGGAAAAATAACTTTTAAAAAGTCGTTCACGATATGGCGAATTTTTTTAATTCGAATAATTTTGTGCATGTTATTCCCCATAGAATTACATTTCACAATAAGAGAACAAATTTCAACAACAACAAAAATTGTTCACGATTGCTATTTAGGGAAAAGAGAAAATATTTCAAGGGAATGACTATTCACGATAGGGGTGATTACAATTATACATGGAAGTGAACTTCCATCTCTAAAAATGTACATTTTTAGCGAATAATCAACCAAATTTTTCCAGTTACAAAAAATTTTAAGAGTCAGTTCACAATAATTCAGTTCATAGCTTAAGCTTTTTAAAAGAATTCAGTAGAAACCTCCATGTTGGCTTTTGAAGGTCAGTCTAAAATTTACATTAATCAGAAGTCAGTGTTTTTATACCATTCACCACAAAAAGTGCAAAAAGGGAAAAACAAAGTTTGTCATTCCGTTTGTAATTTCTACAATATCCATTTCGACCCCATAAAGTGTATATATTCTGACTTTTTTATGCATAGCGAATTCGATTCAGCGATGTCCGTCTATCTATCTATCCGTGTTAGTATTGAAATCAAGTTTGAATAGGCACTAGATCAGCTACAAAAAATTTAAATACGCCAATCGAGTGTCGAAAGAGGTGCTATAAGAAATCAGCACAATCGGTCCGTGTCCTTTGAGGCAGCGAGCAAACACCACGCCTACCTCTAACTTTTTCATACTATTCGCAACAATGAAGTAACTCCAATAAAAAAAAACCAAATATAAGGGGCGATAGCAAATTAAAAAATATCCATATTTTCTGAGTTACGGGCCTCTGAAATTTTTTAATTTTTTGTATAATATCAATATAGGTATCATTTATATGCTTTTGATGAGATCTTTAAGGAATTACTACAATTTTTAAAAAATGCTTAACCCATAAAGAGCCGATGACATTTTTATATAAAATTTATATATAAAATATGTAGTGCTTAACTTTTTTTTACCTTTTATTTCTCTGTCACCCCAATATTTACTTTTTCAATTGGTATATAAGATTCGGCATAGCCAAATATAGCAAATAGAACTTAATAAGGCATATTTAACCAGGTGGCAGCGCTGAAAAGGCTATCAATTCGTCTGAATGTTACTTTTTTTATTTAATTATCCCGATTAACGAAATGGCCATCGAAACGTGTTTTGACCCTCAATAATCAATATCGGTAATTAATTAATCGGATAATTAAATAAAAAAAAAAAAATAGCACGAATTGTTAATAAAAATTAAATATTTAAAAAAATATTCTCGTGTCTTTAGTAAAATAAGAGGTGTTCAAAAATTTAGAGTGACCAGTTTGGTGTGTATATAATACAGTTTGGTGTGTATATAGAAATCGCATATTTGCAAGAACTTAAAATTATAATTTCCATCATTTTATTCGCTGTAGTAGAAGTATGTTTATATACATATACATGTCGTGTTACTGTCCTAAAATTTTTATGTTGCTTTCATTTCTTAAAATCACTTGCGCCGCGCCACATTTGCTAAAAGTATACAACTGTCAGCCCATAAGAAAACTTATGAAATGTTATGAGATCAATAAAGTTGGATGTATATTTTCAAATAAAATATATAAAACAAAACTACAAAACCCCCGAGGCTTTATAAATTCAGGAAACAGGAAACAAAAATATTAATATTAAATTTTTTCAAACACAACAATTCCCGTTAAACAGATTTCCCGTTAAACAGCTTAAATAAAAATCGGCATAGAAAATTATTTTCTACCTTAAAATAGTAAGTAAATGAAAAGGATGTTTTATAAAGTGAAAAGGTCACTTATCACCTGCAGGAATACAAACGATAGCTAAAAATATTGTATAGAATAATTAGAGGCAGGCGTTTTGTTTTGCCCGCTCAAAGATTCAATGTTGGCCAATAAAGATATGATAGAAGTAAAAAAAAAAGATTTTTTGGTATTATCTTTGTCTTAGAGGAGACAAATCCTTAAAAAAATACTCTTATTTAAATTTGATGTAGCATTTAAACGTTACTAATTTTTCACAAACTTTGGAAGATTATAAAATAGCTTAAGCGCAAGATTATGTCAGATTATTTTTTCGATTCAAAAAACGTTGCAACTAAGTGATGCTTTTTTACTTAAAAAAAAGCAAAACAGCACAAACAAGCAGGCGAGATGTTCTGCCCGCTGGCTGAAAGCCATGGACCGATCTTGCTGATTTTCAATAGCATCCTCCCGACACTATGTCTGATCGGTTGGCGTATTTAAATTTGCACTAGCTAATCTAGTGCCTTGGTAAACTTGATTTCAACATTAACACGTACGGACAGACGGACATCGCTAAACCGGCTTTGTATAAGAACACAAAATATATGCATATATACATATATATATTTTTTTTGGGTCGGAAATAGATATTGTAGAAATTACAAACGGAATGACAAACTTAGATATAGCCTTTTTTAACATTTTGTAATGAAGGGTATTATAATATTATTTGGAAGAATCAAGCACACTTAAATTATATTTATATAATATTTTTTAATAAAGTTGTCAAAGATAAATGCAGGTTATTAAGTTTATTGTTTTTTTAATAAAAATAAAACTTAATTAAATTATCTTTTTAACTGAAAGTAGAGTGACCAGCATAGAAGTCTGGCTTTGTTTAGAGTATCAATATTTCATCTGTCTGCCTATAACTGTTTAAGAGTATGGCCACATACCTTAGATTATATTAACTATTGGGACACCCTTATATCTCTAAACTTTATACTTGTTCAACTGTTCAACAGTTTGGAAATATATATACAGCAACTGTAGGGGTACTTTTTTATTTCCAAACTCAAATTATATACTTGCTGTTGTAGATCGGTTCAACAATTATATTGTTACGTTTTTCCCTTTTTAGATAAACGTCTTGACAAATATCTGTTTGTTACTCTTATACTCCACTAAATTATCTACCATGGCTTCACACAACAATCGCCTTTTTGCTTCTCGGGAGGCTTGTTCTGCTGCTTCTTAATTTTTAATTGCATTATAACAATTATTTTTTTCCGCTGTACGCATGTCCGAAGGTGGGCTCGAACTCACGATCTTCTGTTTTACAGCAAGCACCCCTACCATCCACCATTAGTGGAAGAAACTTAAGGCCGTGTCAGAAAAAACTTTTGCTTTGCGTTGCGTTGCAAATTCGCTTTGACATCTAAGATAAAATGCTCGAACTTATATGAAGTATGTCACATAAAGCACTTTTAACGCAAAGCAAAGCGCAAAGTTGGGCAACACTCATCTTTTTGCGCGCTTTGACAATTAGCTGCTATACATTTGTATATTATTTTTGGCAAAATCGAACGTAAAAGAGTTAAGAATTTTAAAATATTATTTTTTTATTATATATTCTTCCTTTATAATTTTTTTTTAGAAAATTATAAAAGAAAAACTTATAAAAAGAAACAATAATTAGGCACTGTTAAAGTTTTTATTGTGACATACCTCTTGCGTTATACGCTTTTTTTTTTCAAAGTTTGAAACGTCACGCAAAGCGATAAAGTTTTATCAGACACGGCCTTTATTTACCACGCTCATAGGGACAACAACGGGGGTTTCAAGATCTTATTTTCGTAACAATATTATTTATTAATATTTTCATTTATGAAAATTTACTTATTTTAGGCTTTTTGGTTCTTTTTTAATTTAATTTCTAAACATTTTTAGAAAGAAAAATTATTTACAAATGTATGCGGACGTTTTACAAAGAAAACAAGAAAAATTAGACGCTTTCAGAATGAAATGCGTCATTTTCTGGACCGCCACATCCTTAATCAGCATTCTTTGCATCTATCTACCTTATGTTATGTACGTCGTAAACATCATCTACTTAACCAACTAATCTTAATGTTAATTTGGTGAGACGAAGTTCACACACAACTAAAAGCATTTCTTTGTCGTTCTCTTTGTAACTCGTCTTGTTCATTTGTTGTTGTTGCTTTTGTGCTAAGCCATTGGATAGCCACGAAATGCAACTTTTTATTTTTTTAATTATTCATACTTGTTTGCTTACAACATTATAGACGCTGTTTCAGTATCATATTGACTGTTATGAGTTAAGTATGAATGTAAATACGCGGTGCCCTAGCGTTTGTTTTAATTTTTTAAACTTAGAAATTTTTTAAACTTAGAAAGAAAAATTATAATACTATAATATACTTGTACGTATTCAACTGAAAACAAAGTAACAATGGATGAGGTTGATACAATGAGCACTTTTTTAACGGACTAAAAATCGTTAAAACACAGTAAGAGCGAAAACAAAACAAGAAGAAGCAGAAAATGATAGCAGCTAAAGTATTCAAAGTACGTCAAAAATTAAAAGTTGCCCAACTTTTGTACTTTACGTTGACGAACACGTACTGATTTTGACAACACTCATAAGAAAACATCTATTTTAATTTACTTATCCGTTGATAAAAACAAAGTACAACGTACGACGGATTCTATATGCCCCGGTTTTTACTTTCTAAAATAAATTTTTAAATGTGTTGAGCATATTAGAAATTTAACAACACTTTGAAATACAATTGAAATATCTGCAGTATTCAAAGAATTAAAAAAAAACATATTTGCATGGAAAATTTTGGAATACAAATATTTTTAATTGTTTTTGTTTTTTTTTTTTTTTTTTTTTTTTTGTTTTATTTTACCAATTTTGTTTTTTCTTTAGCATTCTGCCAGCTTGACCTTCTTTGATATTGACTATAAATTGTCACGTGAGTTTTAGTAAAAAAAATATTTGTTAACTTTAATGGTCGAGACCAAATAAAATAATCAAAGATGAAAGGCTAGACATATAAACATAACGACACTTTAGGCACTCATGTACACAATATATTCATATTTACGCCCATTTGTTATTAAATATTTTTATATACTTTTAATTATTTATACTTAGATTCATATAGAGTGAATAAACAAGCGAAATTCTTCTACAGCCAATTTTACCATTTAGTGATTTGTATATTTGCCCATTAATAGTGGACATTAAATTGGAGGAAGAGTAATTCCATAAGGCTCCGGGAAGACTAAAGAGCTTTTTTTTGCATTACAAAGTTACTTGACAGCTAGTAAATTTTCTATATTTGTAAATAATTGATTATATTAATTTTTGATACCAGATAAGCAGCAGCAATCTAAGGTTTTGGAAAAGGCAAGAGGTTTCGATTTTTTTATGTTAACAAATTCTTATCTGAAGAATTTTATATGAAAGTTAAATCCTAATAGAAAATAAACCTCTTTACATAAAAAAAAAAATGTAATTTTGAGCTTTTACAATAAAGCTTAACCTTCACCCCTCAAAATGAAGTCTAACAGGAAAAAACACTCCGTTAGGAAGTATTTTTTAAGTTAATAGTTGATATTGAGGTATCTGCTTTAAAATCGGGTGTCTGTGATTACTTCGGAATATTCTGGAGAAGGTATATAATAATTTCAGCTTAGCGATTACCACTGCGGCATTTTTTTTAAGGAATCAAAAAATGATGTTTAATATTTCATGCCAAATTAAAACCGTTAAAGCCCATATATTTTTATTAATTTATCAATTACATAATGAATAAAAGTACGTTAAAAACGTCATAAGAATTAGAAAATAAAGTTCGGTAAAATGAGAGTAAAAATAACTTATTCTCAATTTAAGACAAAAATGCCCGAAATTACGGAAACACAAAAAAACAAAGTTGAGTATCGTCACAGATAATATTGTTAGCCTCTTGGTTCGTTTCGTTTGTTGAAATAAAGTAATAGTCCAATTAATTTTAAAATGTGTGTGAATTAATTATCTGAATTAAGTTAGATTTTTACTAGAACCGTTTTTTTTTCGTCCTTTTTAATAAATCTTTTATACTAAAATATTCTTGACAAATTAAATTCCAATTTTTTTATTTGTAAAAATACTTGACTATAATATTGTTGAGCTGTTTAAAATAATAGATGAAATTACAAGACTTAAATTATTTATAACTGAGTTTTCAAAATCGAATTTTTTTACTTACGTGGGCTACTATATAAATTTCTGGCCTGGCAACACTGAGTGCTGCCAAGTGCAATCTGACATTTCCATTGGAAAGTTTGTCATTTTTAAGCATAATCGTACTCAAAACGTTTTGACGTACGACCATTATTTGTGGTGTTTATAGTGACTTGAAAAAATTAATATAGAAAAAAAAAAGGAATTAACTCGTGAACATTTTCGTGCCATCATTTTTCACAACTTTCGACGTGGATTATCACGACAAGAGTGCATTGATGAACTTAAATCTTTATATGGCGATGAAGTACCATCCTATAGCACTGTGAAAAATTGGTATAATGAATTTAATCGTCGCCGAAGCTCGCTCAAAGACGAATTCCGTGAAGGTCGTCCAAAAATGGCTGTTGTGCCAGAGAACATTGATGCCGTGCGTGAACTCATAATGCAAGATCGACATGCGACATACCGAGAGATAGAGACATCCTTGGACATTTCTTCCACCAGCATACATTCGATACTGCATGAACAGCTGGCCGTAAAAAAGGTTTGTTCTCGTTGGATCCCGCACAATTTGAAAGTCGCTCAAAAAAAGGGTCGTGTCGATTGGTGCAAGGAAATGTTGCAAAAATACGCTTGCGGTGCTTCAAAAGACGTTTGCAAGATCATCACAGGTGACGAATCATGGATCTATACGTATGAGCCCGAAACGAAACAACAATTGACCGTGTGGGTCTTCAAAGACGAGCAAAATCCAACGAAAGTTGTTCGTGGAAGAAGCACTTCGAAGCAAATGGTCGCCTGTTTCTTCGGCAAAACTGGTCATGTGGCGACTGTTATGCTTGAGCAACGTAGGACGGTCACTTCTGAGTGGTACACTACAATTTGTTTGCCTAAAGTCATCGGAGAAATTCGAAAAACCAACAAGAGAAGACGAATCATTGTTCACCATGACAATGCGAGCTCTCACACATCGGCTCCAACCAGAGCGTTTTTGACCGGCCAAAACGTCGAATTAATGGGTCATCCGCCGTACAGCCCTGACTTGGCACCTAATAACTTCTTCTTGTTTCCGCTCATCAAGAAGAAAGTGCTTGGTCAACGATTTTCGTCGCCAGAAGAAGCTGTTGAAGTGTTCAAAAACCATGTTTTAGAGGTGTCTCAATCGGAGTGGAAAAAGTGCTTCGACAACTGGTTTGAGCGCATGCAAAAGTATATAAATCATGCTGGAGAATACTTTGAAAAACAATAAAACCATTTTTGATTATAAATATTCGCATTTTCACTATTAGGCCAGAAATATATAGAGCAGCCCTCGTATAAGCATAATTCAATATAACGTGAAATACAATTTTTATTAAAATCGTCTTGAAGTTCAGGATATATTTAACATTATGAGTAAAATAAAAGTAAAATTCTTCCCCTGGCAAAAATTTTTGTATTTCGATATTTAAAAATTTTTTTTAATTTTTTTGAAACAATTAGTCGACCTTTTTGTATTTTTATGTATAACAAATAAATTATTTAGTTTGGCTTTAGTTCATGTTTCTATTTTAATTTTTAAAAATAAATAAGAAAGAAAAATTACAATTCTGCCTAAGCAGAAGCAGAAGCAGAATATAAAGCAGCATTTTCTGCATTATAGCATTTTCACTATATCCGTCATTAAATTATTATACAAATTATTTGCTTTGAACGAAAACTTCACTTTGATAAATTTTATATTTTTAACTAAAATCAAAGTCTATTAGTGTCAATTATATTTTGCAATTTTGCAATAATACAAAAAACAACTATGTTCCTTAGATTTAGAATATCCAACTAAATTTGTTCTTCCTGAAGAAAATTTTTAAAAAATTGAGATTCTTTCTGTAGAGTAATAATATCACAAATTTCCACTTTAATAATACTACAGTCGGGCCTCGATTATGCGTGATCCGGTTAACCGGTAACCCTAATTAACCGTGTTGGCCAAATATCAGTCCATTGTTTTTGTGAGCCAGAAACATTAATTTTTTTTAATGTAAATCTATATGTACACCAATGTTCACTTGTTAAAAAATAAAAATATTTAAAAAACCGTACACTCAAAATTGTTACCCGATTAACCGTTAAAATCGATTACCGGTAATGCTTCTGGTACCAACCATCTTTGATATTATGTATTGAATAGTTTAAATGATATCAGATAATCGTCAAGATTAGGAAAGTTTAAAAACAAAAATCGTCAAACGTCAATATATGATATTTTTGGGAAAAATCGTCAAATGACGTAAAATCGTCACATCTAACAGCCCTAGCCCTGGTCAAGAAATGTTTCTGGTTTTATGTTGACATATAGCAAAATGTTTCAGCAACATTTTTTTCCAGCTGGGAAAAAAATGTGAGCTGCACTTATTATGTGCTAAATTTGAAAAAAAATAATAAAAATGTAAAATAATAAAAAAGTTTCCTTCTAACTCCTGGTGTTAGCGCCACTGGCTAATTGTCAAATTTTTCAAGCGAAATAAATAAAGTTGCTAAGCAATTTTCGCAAATTCGAGCAACTTTATTGGCTGTTAATATATATACTCGTAAGTGTGTATATATATGCATGTGTGTACATATGTATATATATTTAAATGATTCATGTGTATGCGTAAATATAAAAGTGCCAATAAAATCCAAAACAAAAATATAAATATTTATATTTACCCTTTTCCACTTGAGTTGAAGGATACATAAAAATAAAATGAGTGTATCAACTGATTTCACATAGTGACAGCGTGTGCGTCAGTTTCTGATAACTTTGAATATCTTAAACCTTGTTAAAGATGGCGTATAACAACTAAATATAATTGTTTATGTGTAGCTGTTACCAACATAAATTGAATTATTTGAAAAACTCACTTTAGAATGTGAAATTCTTATTATTTTTTTTACTAAATATAATATGTGTACATTTCTACAATTTGTAAATTTTATTTTCAAATTTTTACTAACAAAAAATTTCTCTAAGTTGGCTGAATGCCACCTTTACTTCCTACACATTTTTTTTTTTTTTTTTGTTCAATGTTATTTCTTTTTCAAAGACTTTTACTTCTTTTTGTTCTTAATTATTTTCTAATGTAAAGAAAAAGTTCATAATACGTTAAGATATATTTTTGAGGTCGCTTGTCATTATTTTTAGTTTTTGGATCGCATGGCTATAACGCAAACATTTAAATTTAAACAAAATAAATAAACAAAAATATTTTATTAATAAATTGCGTCACTATAATCAAATTCTAATATATTTAATTTCATAATTATATTTTTAATAAACTTTATTTTTTTTTAAATAATTTTTTACATCATTTGTTCTTATTAGTAATATTTCTACATTGATTTGCTATTGAGGTGCATAATGCAAAAAATTAAGTTTTCTATAGCAGTTGTTTTACTCTTCGAGTGTTTTATTCGAGAAAATAATTGAGTGAAATTTTTTCTCTTGTTGAGCACAAAATAAATAAATATAAGAGAACTTTAGATAAAAATTAAATTATTAAATGTTTAAAAAATCAACATATTGAAAAGTAATTAATTAAATAATTTATATACACATTGCTATTGGCATTTAAATGAAAGGGTGATACTTAGAGAATATATGATTTATGTGTACTGCAGTTTTCAAGGACATTATTATTTTACTCATTTATTTCGTAAAAATTTCATTGCCCATTAGTTTTTATTTTTCAGAAAAGTATCAGTAGAATATTTCCCTAATGGTTATATTAATTAATTAATATTTCGTGTTATTATCTGAAACTTGTCAATTTACAGTTCGAATCAAATAATAACAATTGAATTTTCTAAGCCATTTACTTTGTGTGGGAGCTGCCGCGCTCATTTTTCTAAAATCAACGGTTTACAGTTGTAATAAAGGTATTGACAATTGGCTTACTCACGCAAAATTTTAAGATTCTGCACATTCTTTTCACTAAAGCTAAGATCACACGATTGCCGTAATGCACCAATTTTTACCATTTTTTGTATGCCAATCGTGTGATTGCACAATAAATTGGTTCATGCGGCAATCGCGGTCAATATTGTGCTTGTTTTTACCAACCAAATGCAACCCTGATGCGGCAATCGTGTGACTACTTGATATGCAACTGTGCGGCAATAAAACTTCCAAAAATGTACCAATATTTATTGTGATTTTTTGCGGCAATCAAAGTATCCAATACGCGTCAATATTTTCATTTTGTTGAGTGCCTTCAAGTTGTTTGTATACATTTATATATATTGGTTGTCTACTTCTTGGAACTCTTTTAGAGTCTTCTGGAATGCACCATCAGTAGCCCGTTTTTTTAGCCAATTTCGGACCCATACTATTCGTTTTTTAAAAATTCTTTTATTTTTTATATTTTTTTGTATTTTAAGTATATAAAAGACACTAAAAGCAGTCGCTAGCTTTTTTTTTTTAAATAACATTTTAAATACAACAAACAAAATACAAAGTTTGCAAATTAATTATGTACATTTGCCAGAAACTACAACAGCTGATTCTTGGTGTTGCCGCATTGTTTAACAATCGTATGAACGACAGGCACAATTTATTGCCACAAAATTACTATTCACCAACTTGTACCAATAAAATTTTAATAAAATGGGGCAATCGTGTGACATATGATTTATAGAACTTACTTAGTATTGGCGTGGCATTTCATGAGTACTGTTTTAAAACAAGTTCCCTATAGACATACAGGGGTATTTATTATTTTAACAACAAAACGTGTGCAACGAACGTGCACAACGCAGCTGTAAAAACATGCCTTCAATATTTTTGCCATGCCATTTCGGTTACCCTCTTGCTTCATTCACCACACCTTTTGACAACAAACAAAAACTTACTTTCATATACGATATCAAGGACAACAATATCTTTGTTGCTTGATATTCAGATAAATAAAAATTCAAAAGCAATAAATCTATAACTAATACTCATGTTTAATTGACTTTGACGTTTCTATATATGGTAGGTCTAATGGTTTAATTCTTTCTTTAACTAAAAATATAGGGCAAATTTCGAAACTCGATTCGATCAACATTTCAATAGAATTTTAATGTAAATTTTCATCAGTACCAAATGCCTTAATTTACCACCAGGTCTAATGTTAGACGGCGATGTAAATGTGTGTGCTTTCTTTAATACCTACAAAAATTGTGGTCAGTGTTGCCAGAAAAATTCAGGCTCTTGTCCCAAAATCAATAATTGATGTCCCCCATATCTAAACGAAAATCCCATTTTATCCCAAAATGCAACAATTTTAAATACGCAATTATAAAAAAGATATATTTTTATTTAAAACACGAAATTCAGTAGAAAAACAAATTTGTTATTTTTTATTACTAACATTGCTTTTTATTTCAGCTAACGATATGTTTGTATAATACAAGTCCATTTAAATAAGTATGTACATATTTATATCCACATCTTTTCCAATAATATACAATTAATTTATTTATAAATATTTAATTAAGTGTCAAAGTAAAATTTAACACATAAATGGACAGTTTCGATAATCAGAATTGATTACTTGAAGAAATGATTTTTAAATTAGATTTTGATAATGGTTTTTCTGAAATAGAATTTAAGTTTGGGAAAATAGATTTGGTGAATAATTTTATACATTTTGTTATCACGTAAAAAATACAAAACTTCAAATGCGTCAAGTTTATCGTGATCTTCTAAAACTTCTTTGTATATATTTTCCGATTATAATTTTTTATCATTGCTTAAGGTACTTTAAACTTATAACAGTAAATTTTATAAATATTGAAATGGGATTTTATCAATGATTCCATCATTTCATACAGTAACTTACTTCTCATTAAATTTATAAAATTTAATGACATTAAAACAAACCAAGTTCTAATACAAAAAAGGTAATAATGAATAGTCGCCGAATTACTACTCACGAAATTCTGTCTCCAGACTTATGTTGGAGCAAAATCTTGCCAGTAATACTAAGTGCGTCTTTTGCTTTTAATTTCTTTGAAATCTTGCAGATGTTAAGCTCACTCTTTGGTTGTTCCAATAAAAAGTATATTCTGCATGGCAGAGATTGCAAATTTCATGTCCATTTTGTGGTGCAAACTATACGTAAAAAATCGTTTATACGTGGTTTAAGAATCTATATGTCATAAGGCCCCGAATGAAAGATTTCTTCTTGAAAAATAAAGAAGACAATATTTTAGTCGCAGATCTCATGTTCAATTTGATGGCTTAAATAGAGAAAAGTTTACAATTGAAGAAGAATCCAGTAATGAAGTTAAACTATACCATAATCTAACTTATCCTAATCTTTTTTAAATCAAGAGTATATAACAACAAACTTAAGCTTAACTAAAAACTTATTCATATATTTAACAGAATGCAGGCAAAACGGTATCACATTCCCTTTTTCGCTTCTCTTAAATGTCAGAACGATTTAAAATTATTTTGTTTTTATACGCTTCACATCAAAAAGTAAAAAAGGGTATATATGTATCAGTTTGTCAATCCGTGTGTTATTTCTACAATATCCATTTCCGACACCATAAAGTTTATATATTCTGAGTTTTTATGCATAGCGAAGTCGATTAAGCGATGTCCGTTTGTCCGCTCGTTTGCCGATGCAAACTTGATTTCACAAAAAAAATATGTCAATCGATCAGATAGTGTCGACAGAGGTGCTATTGAAAATTCAGCATGATCGGTTTAGTCATTTAAGGCATCTGGCAAAACAATACACCTATCTCTAATTTTTTCATGTCATTTGGAATCAAAAAAAAATGTATACATGGGGCGATAAAGAATTAAAAAGTAAGAAAAAAAAACATCAAGTGAAAAAGTTGACGCTCGCCCATATTTTCCGAGTTACGGGGCTCTGAAATTTTAAAATTTTTTTAAATATCAATATGGGTATCGTTTCAAAGCTTTTGCAGAGATCTTTAAGGAAATACTTAAATTTTTTAAAAATACTTAACCCATAAAGAGCCGATGACATTTTTATGTATAATTATAGACAGTTCATAATTTTTTTTATTTTTTAATTTTCTGTCACCTAAATATTTGTTTTTCTGATTGAAGTTACTTCACAAAACTAGATTTACATAGATGGTAAGGGTATACAAGATTCGGCATAGCCGAATATAGCACTCTTACTTGTGTTCTTATTTTATAATTCTCTATCGCACCATATATTTCTTTATTTATTTTTTTTTTTTTTTTTTATTAAAGTTACTTAATGTTCCAAATGATTTGGAAAAATTAGAGGCAAGCGGGGTGTTTTGCCCGCTACCTCAAGGACACTAAGTCTAATCGATTGGCATATTTAAATTTTTTTAGCTGGTCTAGTGCCTTGTTAAATTTGATTTCAACACGAACATGGACGGACAGAAGGACATTGCTTAATCGACGTCGCTATGCATAAGACCTTAAAATATATAAACTTTATGGGGTCGGAAATAGGTCTTGTAGAAATTACAAAGGGAATGACAAACTTAGTTATACTATTTTTCCACTTTTTGTAGTGAAGGGTATATAAATGCACCTGAGTCTAAGTGTAGTTTTTTCTATTGGGCTATGAATATAACATACAGAAATATAATATTTGAGTACATTTTATTATTTAAATATTTTTTTTTTTTTTGTTAATTTAGCTGAGATGTGATACTGTATACCCGAAAAATATATACGATTACTAAAATTGTCTTTAATCAAACTACAAAGTAATTGAAACAAAAGAAAATAATATTCAAATTATAAAAACAAATTTTAATTCAAACATTAAATAATGCAGAAATGCCAAAATGAACACTTGTGTATTTCTTTTTACTTATTTATAATAAAATTAAATAATATTAGCAAAAACTAAAAGATTTCAACATTTAAAATGATAAATTGGTGTCTTGTAAAGCTCAAACTGATTCATGATAGAACATTTCTCACTAAAAAAAATACACTGAAAGAATCTCAATTATGTAGATGCCACAACATTTGTGTAATTGGCCAAAAGACATCAATAAGCATGAGGTGTTGAAAAAATTAATATATATAAATATAGAATGAGCGTTAAATTATTATGTTTCATTTTTTCAATTTTCTCGAATTTTCATAAAAATTATTTTAAAAAAATAAATTTCGTACCTCGATTGGGTCTTTAAAAAAAATATTTTTTTTTTGCTATTTTCAACAATTGTTCTAAAATTAACAGACTACAACCGAAAGCAAAAACAAATTTGATTTGTGTTATTTTTCTTAGATATTCGTTAAATTTACAGAGATGTTCAAAATAGTAGGTATTTCAAAATGAAAGCTAATGAACACAACTTGTGTGTAGAGTAACAAAAAAATTAATGCTTAATAGATAAACTCTAAATATACTGTTAATGGAAATTATTTATTGAAAAAGAATTCTCAAATAAAGCATTATAATAAATAAATCCATTACCATTTAGTAATTTTTCTGCCTTAATAACTTAAGAAATTTAGATATACGTACGTGAACTCAAATCAAATTAAAAATTATTTATTTCATTGTACCCTTTACCTCTCACCCAGAGCCAATAAATTCAATTAAAATAGACGTGAAAAACGCAGTCCGGGCTGTAAAAGTAGGAATTTTTTGAAACCGAACCTATTCACTAGTATATATAAGCGGGCGCCTCAGATACTTCCAAAGTACAATCTACACGTTTCGACTGCGATGGTATCGGTCTTACGCAGCGAAACTTCCATACGCTAAAGAAAGAACAAAATGGTGCGTTTGAAAGTCTGTTTGGCGTTTTTATAATTCGGTTTCTTTAAATTTCACTGATTTTATTAAACTTTGAAAACGTGATTCCCAAATATGAAAGTTATGGTTAGCTAATTCATAACGGACTTCAAAAAAAGTAGAAGGTTATCAATTCGTTTGTTTGATATTTATGTCTTGTGCATGCAGATAAATCGATAAACGGATAAACCGATAAACGATAAACGAAACTTTTTTTATAATTTCAAAAAGTTTATAGTTCTAAAAATTAGAAGCTGCTCCACAAAATACTCATGACTTTACATGTCCTTTAAATCGTAACTGACATCCATCTAAAGTATTATCAAAATTGCTGTTTCAAAAACAGAAAATATGAAAGAATCACAAAGATAATAGGTTGTCCCCATATGTGACTTCATTTGACTTATATGGCCCTATCTTTTGAAAAGTTTAGTCAATCGCTTGAAAATTACTGAAACTGTGTTTCAAATTAAAACAAAAAATTTTTAATTAAAAAAGGTGCCCTTAAAAGAGATGTATTGACTTATATTGATAAAAAAAAGCATTCTCAAAAATCATTAAGCCTTTGCGACAAAAAAAAATGAGTTTAAAGTTTAAAAAATATTGCTCGAACTTTTGTAGGCCAAAAAGACAGTGTTATCTTAAAAAGAAATACGATTGAAGTTTCATAGTTTTCTAAAAATATATTTCCTTATGTGTGCTCAACCCAAAAACTAGAAATTTTAGAATTTTCAGAAAAAGCTCGAAGTGTCCTCTTGTAACAAACATTGAGTGCATGCGCTTGTTCGTTTATTTTAGCTGAAACAAACCGTTTATCATCGACAGCACTTATTTACGTATATAACAAAAGTCCATTCTGGACTTTAGAATAACATTTTTGAACTATATTTATTTTAATATACGAAATGTTAAATCATATTTAATTTTTTTCGCTCTGTTATTCTATTTAAAGGCACTAATATTTTGCACACACCTGCTTTGTTTTCTGGTCGAACAAATTTGATTCTCTCTATGAACACTTTTACGGGGAAAATTGTCGTTTAAATTCATACCCTTTTTGTTACGAATTTTTATTTTTCTTTCACATTTCTCAATATTTTTGCAAAACGCAAAGAGCTATTTATTCTACTAATTTCTTTTCGTACATTTGATTATCATGTCGGTCGGGAGGGTTGTGCGCAATCATATTATTTCAACTTTCTAAGATACACATTAAAATAATTTCAAATATTAACACAGACACTGTTTTGACAGCAATCGTATATAAGCGAAAAATTAAAACACACACCCGACACACACACAACACATACACGTACAAGGCATATTTTTAAAAATTATTTTTTTTAATATTATTTAGAAATTTCTCAACAGTTTTGTTTGTGTTATTCTTAAAATAATGTAGAGGAAAAAAATTGCATAATATTTTTTGGTTTTTATAAGAAGAATATTGTCTAAAGATTTTGAAATGGTATAAAAAATACAAACACACACACTTGGGCTTTGACAGCTTTAGTATCATCTATATAATTTGTTCATTTTAGGAAAAATGTGTGCTATTTTATTCATCACAATTTTTGAAAAAATTGAATATTATATAATATTTAAATAGTAAAGTTAATGTTATTATTTTAAGGACTAGTTCTGATTTGTTATTAGCTTTTATATATTTGCACACATACCTGTAGAAGAGACGGCAAATAATGTTAGTCCCAGCAGGAACCACAACGTAAACCGCCCCATATTAATTTATATTGAATAAATTCCAGTATCCTAGCAATCAGCTGTAGTTGAATTAAATATTATTACTTTAAGTCACGTCATAAATTATTTAATTATATTTTTTTTAAATATTTATTTAAAATTTTTTATTGCACTCTCGTATTCTGCATTTTAAAAAATAATATTTAAATTCTTTTAAAATATTAAACAAAAAGCACCTTTAAAATTAGATATTTTCAATTAAATACACACATTTCAAAATAAATATTTTTTTTTGTTTTTTAACTACTTAAAATAATTTTAAAATAATTTTTAAGAAGAAAACCCTAAAATAAAAAAATAAAATATTTTAATTGGCCACTAAAAATTAATATATTTTTTCTTTAAAAATTTCCACACTTCGTTTATCGTTTCGTTTTATAAAAAAAAAATGTAGTAAATAATATTTTTCGTAAGTTATTTTATAAATTTTAGCTCAACAATCGTTTTCTAGGGTAATCCTGTGGTGTCCCTTTTCAACGGCCGTTGACACTAAAAACATATTTTTTAATAAATGAACATTTTTTCAGTCATTTTGAATTAAATTATTAATTTTTATTAAATTATATTTAATATAAAAAATAATTTATATTTTTATGTTTTATATTTTTTATTTAAATATATATATATATTTTTTTAAATAAAATAACAATAATATTTTATAATTTTCCCAAAATTAATACGAGTACAAGTATACGAGTCGATCTCTCCCGGTCCAAAACCAATTCGTAACACAACAAGGAGATCCCACAAATTTATCTTGTGACCGCGAAAACGATTTGATTTTTTTAAATACCGAAATATCAAAATAATCTTTACATGAAAATAATTTTCGCTTTTAGTCAAATACTATTTTGCTTTACTTTGAGTGAGTTTTTCTTTGGCTAGAGAGCATATTATTCCACTCAAAAATATCATCATACATAGCAATGCAGACAAACACATGCTTGTATTGTGTAAATCGTGACATGTAATTTGTCATTTTTCATTTATTTGGGGTATATGAGCGATACAATTTGCTTGATGGCACAGTTTGATAAAGGGCCAATAATAATAAAAAATGTTAAGCTTTTATAAGTTATCAATGACTTTGGAATATTTGGTCGCTGTGAAACAATGTCAATCACATTAAGATTCTATTTAAAAAAGTGTTGTTTTTTTCTTTGTTTTATTTTTTTATTAAAAGAAAACATTAAAAAATTAATACTTTTCTACTTTTTCCTCATTCTTAATTGCAAAGCTGCAAGAGAACGATAGAAATCAGTGCAGCAAAGTCTTTTAACTAGAGAAATTTTTTGAAGCCCATTGATGAAAAGGAAAATTTAATTTGAATAAACAAGATTTAGCTCAGCATTTCTCTCTATGCCTCTTCCAGGGTTTAATTAGGTCATGGCGTTAAACTACGCAGATATTTATCAGAGGATTGTTGAGACAGCAAGACTTTTAAAATATTACTCAATCGATCGTCCATACTTTAATCCATTTTGCTTCGTAACAGAACAATTTTTTTTATTTAAATTCTATTTGAAAACTTGAATACTTATGAGCCCCATTGTTATTTAAGCAATTTTAAAATTTGCTGCTTTTTGGCGACTAATTCTCGGATATATTTGCAGACTTGTAGAGATACAATAAAACTGTAACGGGGGATCATTTCTGTACATGAAATATTTTTTGAAAATTTTGGTGAAAATAGTAATCGAAATACAAAACACCTATTTTTGGATTTTTTTTCTGTCCGTCTGTCTGTCTTTCCGTGTTCGCATCACGTAAAATCTACTGGATGGATTTGAATAAAATTTTCTGAGGTAGTCCCTTAGTACCTTTGTTCGAATATAGAATACTTTTTTTTTCGTAACAATAATTCAAATGTGAAACCACCTATTTTTACCGATATAATGGTAGTAAAACAGTTGCGAGCACATTTATTTTTGAAAATTAAAAATTTTTTGCACTGTCTACAAAATGCTGGAATAAATATTTAAAAACACATTTTCCTAAAATTGAATTTTAAGAAAATTAGACATGACACGCAGACCAAGTCATGGGCACCGCTAGTAATCATACTTGAGATTTTTTCATTACCGTTGAAATTTCATTAGAATTGTTTAAGATAATGACAATAAAAAAATTTAACTAACATTTAATGCTAATGATTTTAGTTTATTTATAATTGTTTTTAATAATGGTAATGATATTTCTATGAAATCGTTTCATTACTAATTACAATTGAATCAAAACTAATTGTTTCTATGAAACACAAATTTTTGATCGCAGAAACCTAAAAAAAACTATGCAGATCTATATCTGTAATACCCTGTTCAGACATACGTTTTAATTTATACAATTAAAATTTTAATTGAGTAATTAATTTTGGTGTTCACACATATCCAATTTAATTTACTTAATTAAAATTTGACAATAGAATATAGTTCTGTTCAATAACAAGAAGTTGTTACTAATTGTTATTGGAAAGTGTTTACTTCAGTACCTCACAAGAAGCAGCGAAAGAGTAAAAAAGAGTAGAAGATGTGAATATTAATAAATTTGTTACTACTTTTGTTACTGTCAAGAACAGAACAGCTGATTCTTGTTCTGTTTTACAAAATAAGTTAATACATATTAAATACTTTGAACTGAAAGTGTTTATTAGCACCAAGGCAGATTTATTTTACTAGGTAGTGTCGTCCGCCCAGCTGGTTTGTAGTTGGAAATGTCAAAAGTTTTTGTATTTTCATTTGTTTATTTACGAATTTCAAAAAAAACACTAACAACAAGCGTTTGCGAGACAAAGCAAGCATGTGTATTGATAGCAATTATCTTTTATTTTTCTTTGTGTTTTTGACGTTTCCAACCCACAAAACAACAATAAAAAGGCATGTTGTTTTTGTCAATGTTGTATTTGTTGTAGAGCCGATATTACCTAGTAAAATAAATCTGCCTTGATTAGCACTCTCCACGAAAATATTTACATCACATCGTTGTGGCTTTTTTGCCATAATTTATATAGCGATTTTAAAACCGAATATCTACGCTGAAATTTTTTACAACCACACAGCAAAAAATATACATAACATTTATATTTAAATACAAAATATTTGAATTGAAGCTAATGTTTGTATAATAGTTAGAAGAAAGCTAAGGAAACTATGTACAAGTAAACGCCAGGTTAATAAAACAATAAATAAAAGAAATAGAATAAAATAAACTAAAAGTTTTACAAAAAACACAGAAAATTTTTGGCAATTTGCACACAATCGATGACAAAGCTCTTGCAAATGCTAACTGTTGCAATACAAAATGATTTAAATAATATTCACTAAGTTTAGTCGACCTTTTTCTTTAATTAAAATGTAATTTTAAATAATTTTTGAGCTTGAAGGTCTTTGTTGAACAGTTATTTTATTTTTCAATATTTCGCCAACCTCCGGTTGGCCTCTTCAGAAAATAATATGAGTTACAATAAATAAACAAACAATAAAAATTAGTGTTTGTTTATTTATTGTAACTCATATTATTTTCTGAAGATGCCAACCGGAGGTTGGCGAAACATTGAAAATAAAATAACTGTTCAACAAAGACCTTCAAGCTCAAAAATTATTTAAAATTACAAAGTGATTTAAGCAACGAACACCGCTTTTTTTGCTGTTTTAGATACAAATTTTTTTTATGGCTTTTGTTATTATGGTAAGTTCGGCTTTACTTTGTTATTTTTTTTCCAAAAATGCGTTTATTCCGTTTTTTTTTTTATTTGGAATAGTAATGTTGTAAATTTTTATTTTACTCCATCGTTGCTAGTTTCTGCCGAAAATTTATTGAACAGACCTAATATTTGCATTAGAAATTTGTGTTTGTAAATTGGAAAGAATGAAGAGAAGTTCGGCTTTCAAAGAAAGTTTGCTTGTTTTTATTTGAAATATGGAACTCTTCCAGTTTGTGCGATCAAGTTTTGACTGCACGCTAGCTTTGAATTTCCATGAAATTTTCATTTCATATAATTTGAAAATATTTTATTTTTCATTTTTGTGGCATTTACTTTTGTCATTGTATAAAATTTTCTCTAACTGAACACACTTCACAAGGGTTGTTGGAGTAAACTTAATCAATTATCGACTTAATTAAGTGCTAATTGAAAAAATATTTAATTAATTTCTATATGGTAAATTAAATTCAATTAGGGACTTAATTGCGTAAATTCCTTTATTGCGCAATTAAAACGTATGTCTGAACAGGGTATAATTAAAATTTTAGTAATTTATTGTTTTTAAATGAGCTAGGTATAAAACTTGATGTCAGAGATCTAAAGTCACCTAAAACCACAACTAGTAGGTCTTATAATTTACACAAAAACAAAAAGAGTTTCTAATGGTATCTAATTTTTTCTGAAAAAGTAAAAACAGAAATATTTCACAAAATTTTTCTGATCTAAATGCCATTTTAAAATATTGCTCTACTATACTTCAAAATATGTATTTAGAGTACAAAAACAAGGAACTACTTTAGTAATGATAATAATTTTAAACCATTAGTCAATGGTAATGATTATGTTGTTTAGTTAATTATCAATAAAACCGTTTCATCAAAAAGCATTACCATTAGTAAAAATAATGATAATGCTAAAAAAATATCTAGCATTACTTTTCATTCAATGCCAATGAAATCGTCAACTAATTAGTCTATCTAATAAATTACTCCCATGTATGTTAGTAATAAATAAAACAAGTAAATTTTAAATTTAATCTGTATTTATTTTTTATTAAATGCGGTTTTTACAAGTTATCAATAGGATTTTATTTGAAAAACAATCCTTTTTCGGGTAGATTAGTTAGGCGATTATTAACTTATTGGTAGCTTTTTAATTGAAGTCTGGTCTATAAACTCCTCAAACTTTAGCCATTTACTGCTGTTTGTAACAGTTTGTTTTGGCCATACACGGATGTAATTAATTAAATAAATAATTCATTCCCACTTTCATTAGCATTGATAAATAATGCTAGTAATATTTAAGTGAAAATATTAGTAATGCTTTTTAATGAAAAGGTTTCATTGATAATTAGTTAAAAAACAAAATCATTACCATTAACTTAATTTATTAATTGACTAATTATAATTAGTTAAAAAACAAAGTCAGTATCTTTGACTAATGATTAAAAAATTTTTAAATTATTACCACTAATACGTAATTCCTTGCCTTGGTACACTAAATAAATCCCATAAAGTATGTTAGGGCGTTATTTTAAAGTGACGTTTTTTTAGAAGAATTTGATGAAATATATACGCTTAAACAATCTCGGGAATAGAAACATATTTTTGTTTTCATGTAAGTAATAAGATTTGCTAGCTGGGGTGTTAGCTACCTGTAGATTTCAGACAGCAAGTTTAATATCTACCTCATTTAAAATTGATAAACTATTAAAATTTTTAAATATATATCTTTCTACAAAAGGGTGAAGGTTTATTGATTTTATGCACCGTTCTTTTTTGATGGTTCTGCTATTATAAATTTATTATTTAAAAACAAACAAAAATTCCGATTGTAATTAGTAAATAAAAAGTTTCATTAAAATTTCATTTCCATTTGTTAAGACAAATATAATTAAAATGAAATCATTGATTGGTTGTTAAATTTTTTCATTGTCATTAATTTAAACAATGCCATAATTAAAAAAAAATATTTAAAACCTAGGAGGCAAATAGTGGAGAGTTTGATATAAAAAGTAGCAAATTCATTTTCTATTTAAGTGGTAACATTCCATAGAAAACATTTGAGCATTTTATAATTACACACGCTGGAATATTTTTGCTCAATTTTTTAATTATATTTTTCCCTCGAAATATAACTTTTTAAGATTTTTATGACATATGCATGTATATTTATAAGGCCTGTTAGACAAAAACACTTAAAATGATACAAAAAAAGGTTGCCTAGTAGCAAATGGTGTTTTTAATCAGGAATTCTTTTCGTGAGTAAGCTATTAGCAAATAAAAAATTGATTCAATGTTTAGTCGGTAAAACTTTCTATTTACAATATTTTTATTTGCAAATAAGTCGTGCGTATATATATCTAAGGTTTCGATCGCAAATCCTTTTGGTCTTTTGGAAACAACACAACATTGCAACAAAGATATGAACAAATGAATTTGTTCAGTTTTATTCATTTCGTATTTAAAGATCTTTAGAAAACATTGCTACACACTCTAATCTCTCTCAGCCCTAAATGTTTTATCGATTTAAAGGTTAAATTAGACGTACCATACCATAACACCATAGCCGTAACTAAGGCTATAACCGTAGTCATATTTACTGCCAGCGAATAGTGGTGCCATAGCCATAAGCAAATTTTTTATTTGTGTTGCCGTTTCTTAAAAAAGAAACGCAAAAAAAATCTAAATAAATACTCATCAGCACGATGCAGGAAACGTAAAAAATTAGAACAAAATAAAAAAACAAACAGTTAATAACTAAATTCAATAGTCAACTGTATATGGTTGTGGTAAAAAATTAAAATTTAATTGATATCTATGGTTACAGCTATGGCTATGGCATTATGACATGTCACCAATAATCAAATACAGTGTTTCACATAAGGTTTGCCTTGGTTCTAAACGGTATTTTCTAAGGCGAACAAATTATAAAGCATGGCGAAAGAACACAGGTGGTCTCGATGGCGAATTCATAATTTTCGCCGCAAAGGTGAAATGTCAAACACCATATAAAAAAAATATATACACATTTTTTTATGTATGGAGTTTGACATTTAGCTTTCACGGCAAAAGTGATAAATTCGCCATCGAGACTACCTGTATTATTTCGCCATGTTATAAAGTGTACTTCGCGATGGCGAATTCGTTAATTTTCGCCGTTATCTCGAATTTTAAACTCAAGGCGAATCAATTACCAGGTGGCAGCGTTAGAAAATTTATTATTTTTTGCTGATAAAAACGAATGTCAAACTTCATATAAAAAAAATAGAACACAGATTTTCTATATATGGAGTTTGACAGTAGGGTTCACGGAGAAAATTAATGAATTCGCCTACGCTGCCACCTGGTAATTGATTCGCCTTGTTCAAACTACATACAAAAAATAAAGTATACAGATATATACATGGCGAAATAATACAGGTGAACGCACAGGTGAAAAAGTCCATCAGCTGTATACATTACAGTTGTCAAAAGAATTTGTCAAAAATAAATAATTTGTTAAATTTTTTTTTGTTTTAATTTTTTTTTGATTGCTAATAGAAAACAAGCAATTGAAATTCCTAGAGAAAACTACCACAACATGGAACCGTATTTGCAGTTCCTGATGAGTTTAATCAAAATATGCGTAAAAAGATAGTGAAATTATTGTTAACACATTTATAATTTCTTGGTTTTTTGTAGAAGATTATGTTAGTCTTCAAATGGTCAACGTGCAAGAATGGAACGATGCATGTGATTTGGGCAAACTAGTGGTACAAAAGAATTTTGGTCACTTTTCCTGTATTTTTATGTAACTTAATTTTTATAATTTTTTATTCTGAAAATTAACACCACTTTTTTTATCAAATATTTTTTTTTATTTTGTTTGTTTTTTTACAATATTTTTTTGACAACATACATAATTTTATAGCAACAAATTGCCTGTTGTTTTTTGTGTTTTTGGATTGTTGTAGCCGTGCGGTCACCTGTATTAATTCGCCTTGGATATATAATAAATTGATGGTAATTGTAAAAAATGGTAAATGTAGCAAGAATACCGAGATCGCATATCATTTTAATGATTCAATATAATAATAAGTATAATTATTTAGAATTATAAATTAAAAGGTGCAGGAGTAGTTCATTTAGTTTGATGTATATGGCCATACTTTAGAAGAGTTGTAGACAAAGGGTTAAAACTTCAAAGAACCTTTATTGGTAAGTTCGCTGTAATAACAACTAAAAAATTTGAATTTTGAAATTAAAGAGAGTCCCAATAGTTATTGTAACTATATGCATGTGGCTAAACTTTTGAACAGTTATAGACAGTTAACTAATATCTGTTTTGCAAGAATTATATTTTTTTATTCATTATTATTTACTTATTTATTTGTAATAGGTTACAAGTCCATAGGGCCTGATTAATTAACCAAATAGATTTGGCATCGAACATAATTATTATACATACAGTGGCCATTATTGCGTATAAATTACCTTATTAATTCTTTATTTTATTTAAACTAAGTTTATATTAATTATGTAATAATCGGGGTTGTCATGAAATCCAAGTCGGATTTGATAATTATCGTTTTTGAAATCCGATATTGGATTCATTTGGTGTCATGAAAACATGTCGATTTTGTTACTTTCGATTGGAAATAAAACTAATATTCGAATTAGGTGTTTTCTGTTTTTGCTCTTTTGTTTACAATTTTAAGTGTATTTTTTTCAAAATTTTCCAAATTGTACTAAAGTATTGCTAAAAGTTGTGTTTTTTAACCGACTTCAAAAAAAGAAGGAGTTTATACAATTCGGCTGAGTGTTGCTTTTTTTATATTTGTGCTTCCAGAACTCAGTCATTTCTGATCCGATTTTGAAAATTATTGGTGATATGATAGATTATGCTTACAGATTGGTCTCATTTTAAAAACAGTTCATAAAATTATAAATTAAAGGGTGCACCAATAGTTCATTTCATTTGGTATATGGCCATACTTTTAAACAGTTATAGACAGACAATTAAAATTTACAAAGAACCTGTATTACTAACTTCTCTATACATAAGTATAAAATTTGGATTTGGAAATAAACGGGTGTCCCATTAATTCATATAATATGGTGCATGTGGCCGGACTTTTGCAACGTTCAAATATGCAGTTAGCAGACACGTTACGCTTTTTAGCTGAAGAATCTTATCAGAGGTCTGTTGGGAAGGAATCCAGTATAAGTTTTGGTAGAAGCACTGTATCAACAGTGTTGCACGATGTGCTCGTGGCTATCGAGCGTTACGTTTGCCCGCAGTGGGTAAAAAGTAAAATTAACATTCGTATGTTACTTTTCATTTTTTTATTTAATTACATTTTTGCAAATTATTTAACTGTAATAAATAAAAACAAGTAATTAATTAATTCCGTCAGCTATTAACCTCTTGGTTCACTTCCAATAAAAAAAACGATAATATTGGATTCTATGACACCTAAAACCGATAAAATTTCAAGTTCGAACACAAAACCGATAACTTGGATTTCATGACACCAACGCGATTTTTTTGTCGGTTTTAAATCCAATTCCAATAAAATTGGATTCCATGACAACTCCGAATATCTTGTGAGAGACGATAAAGCCCAACCCACTGCACAAATACTGAAAATGAAATCACAACTCTTAAAAATAAAAAATAAATTGGTAGCAAATCAATAGCATTCTAATGTCTTCTTCATAACAATCTTAATAAATGTTTAAATCTTGATATTGATTTTGAAAACATTTTCTCCTTAAAAGGCACAACTTGATTCCACTATATTGTTGCCCAAAATATGAACAGGCTATTTATGACAAGAGAAGAGTAACTCGAAGAGTTCAAAGCATGCGTTCTAGTCGACTGGCCAAAGTTAAATCTTTCGACGAGGTTAGCAGATCTAAATTTAAAAATTTTATAAAACTTAACAAAATCTTTAAATTCACATCCTAATATTCGAATTACATAGGAGGCCATACGTGCCTGATCCTTGTACCTAAAACGAAAAATATATCTCACAACTCTATTGAAACAAAGCATAATCGAGTATATTTCTAACCCATATAAAAAAATAAACTTATCACATGGTACATGATTTTGTCCTTCAATATATTTTTTAAATTTCGCTTTACCTGACGTTGCTATACAGAGGAAAATAAAAGATCAAAGAAAAAATTAATTACTTATAATAAAATATTGTCATATATTAATTTACTGTCTAGATTTCCATGTACCTTAAAAAATTGTGAAAAAATCTTAAAAGTAAGAAAGTTGTAGCAATTAAAAATTAATTTCCATAAGTTTTTAAATTATTAACAATCCTACACATTCTTGAAAAGTGATTAAATCTTTTGACACAGAATATCTAATATGTATAGCTTCAAGAAAAGTTATTTTTTTAAGAAATTGTCAGTAGATTGCGTAAACAAATACTTGACCATTAAAACATCAACTTAACAATATAAAGTAATAATAATTCTTACAAAAAAAAACCCGACTTCAAAACAGATTTTATCTGTCGGTCTATAACGGTTCAAGAGTATGCCCACATACATCAAATTACAATTAATATTGGGAGACCCTTATATTCCATCTCTAAACTTTATTCTTGTTCAACTGTTCAACAGTTTGGCAATATACATCAAATTACAGCAACTTTAGGGCCACCCTTTAATTTCCAAACTCAAATTAAAAACTTGTTATAGCGGACTTAGCAATACAGGTCCCTTGTAGGTTTCAGCTGTCTGTCTATAACGCTTCAAAAGTTTGGCCACATATATCAAATTACATTTACTATTGGGACACCGTTTAACTTATAATTTTTAATGTTTATACTTGTTATTATAACGTTATAAAGTCCATTTCGTGCTAAACTCACACTAAACTTTATAACAATTTAAACAACATTAACATCAAATTCATTCATTTTAAGCAAATGCATTTGTTGCTTACACATCTTCCACAGATATTGTCGTCGCCGTGCACTTGTTGCTCAGGTTTTATATTTAGAAATTTGTATATAAAAAGAATTTTCTTGTTGCTTTTCTTTTCATTTTACTTATTGCCCGTGAAGAAATGAGATATAAAATAAACTATGAGTATTTGAAAGAGGCACTCGGCTTTTCTATTGTTCTTTTTGATACGACAACGAGCATTATGATGACCATTGCCAAACATTTGACGTATTTTGTTCTTGATCAATTGTGAATAACAAAAAAAAGAAAATTAAGCAAAACGAAAACCTACTCGTCTCTGCGTGCTCTTTTTCGATTTTTTTTAATAATTTGAATCAAATAAAACCCATGAAAAAGTTTACACTCAGGCCTCTTTTAATGCGTCAAAAAAAAAATAATAATAAAATAAAAATTGCATAAAAGAACTAAGGTATATAACTTTTCGTTTAGAAAGACTGGTATGCATTTTATTATTGTAGGTTTGAGAGATTTTTCTCTAAAACAGAACAGTCGATATTATTTTTCAGTTTTTGACAACCCTGTAAGTTTTTAATATTCTACAAAGAAAAAAAAACAAGAAACAAAAATATAATTACATGGTGGTCAGCGGTGTTAAGCCTTTTCTTCTAGATAAATTAACAAAATAGAGAATCTTCAAAATTGCCACAGCTTAAAAATATTAGTTGTCTGATTTATTTTCTGTAAAACAGAATTATTTAAAAAATAAGATTCATACTTTATATCAAACAAGTAAGAGTGCTATATTCGGCTGTGCCAAATCTTAAATACCTTTGACCAAAAATATGTTTATAAATTTATAACATGGATATTGTCGTCAGCTGAGGTTAATCAGTGTTGTGCTGTTGAGTTTAAGGTAAAAAACTATTGGTAGTTACATAAAAATATGTTTCTTAAACCTACAGAGTTAGATTTAAAAAACAATATCTTTTACATTTGCATTTAAAAAAAATACTGTGCTTTTTAAATTTTTATTTATATGTATGTACAAATATACATACATATGTTTGTGCAGATAAAAAAAATTTATATTTAAAATATTTTTAAACAAAAAGTCCTAGGATGATATGGCATACCATCCAATAGAGATTTTACATTTCGATAATCTACACTGGATACGAGGGTAGTTGCATAAGGTATTTCTCAACTATTTTTATCTTAACGACTCATGTAAACTTACGCATGAGCTGAGTTTCTGTAATATTAATTAGTAATCTATCTTCTAGTCTACGAGGTCAAACGTGTAAGATTTTTTTCTAATAATTTTATGTAACCAATTCTTGCAAAACTTTGTAATTGAGATAATTTAATAATGACACATTACGACAATTTACACTGCAAACGAGGGCAGTTGTATAAGGTCTTTTGCAACTATTTTATTTAACCGAAGCATAAATAACTTACACATGTGTTTAGCTTCTGTTATATTAAGTACGAATCTTTCTTATAGTGTACGAGGACAGACGTGTAAGGTCTTTTTGCTATTATTTTATATAATCGATTGTTGCGAAACTTTGTAATTACGACAATTTACACTAAATACAAGGACAGTTCCATAAGGTATTTTGATTAAAGTCAAGCCCGAGAGAAATACATAAAAGCTAAAGAAGGTTTTATGTATGTATGTACATATGTTTATGTAAGTAGACATTTTTAAATTACTTTTCGGAAGTTCTGTTGTGAAAACTTTATTTTTACAATTTATAATAAAAAAAATAATTTAAATATACGAAAACAATATTTAAAATTTCATATTAAGTTTTTATTTTTTTATTTCTAAAACATTATAACAATGTTAACAATTGACTTGGTTTGGAAAAGAAAACAAATCGAGTAATGTTATGATTCTATTTAGACTGGCATTGTTTTGATTCAATTAACATATTTATATTTTTCATTCGATTCTCTTTGTTTCATATTTTAACAAGAGAGTATTTGGTGTTAGTGCAATGATTTAGTGTGAGTTAAAAATTTACTTATGCAGATCTCTAATATATACATATAAATCTTTATTACAGCTTAAATAACATATAATAATTTACTTCGGTAAAACTGCTAACAGCTATGGGGTGATACGTTGATCAGTGAGGAGTAATCGGCTACTTGAGTTAATCAGTCGATGATATGCAGCATACTCGTATTCTTAACAGCTCGGATGATACTGAAATGAGTCGCTAGTATTCGGTTTAATGCTCGCAATCTGCCGGGGTAATTTAGCTAAATACGGATAGCAGCATGGATAAGACTGAATTTAATCGGAAATTATCAGCTTAATACGGGCAATGAGTCGGGAATCTTTATAGAATACCTTCGCCTTCTTGTTGTACTAAACGGAGTAGCAGCAGGTGTCGTCAAAGACTTCGGCATAGCCGAATATATTTTACAAGTCGGGTCGGAAATAGATATTGTAGAAATTACAAACGAAATGACAAACTTAGTTAAACCATTTTTCCACAGACAGCTGAAATCTGCTCTATTTTGATGTCAAGTCGTTTTTGATTAGATTTCTTTAACTTCGTGCTCTCGCCTCAATTATGGAGTTTAAAACTGCATAAAGTTCTTATTAATCTTAAGGATTTAAAATAAGAAAAATTTTGTAAAATTAGCAACGCGAATGTGTACTGTATGTTAATACTTAATTGTGTATTTAAATGTTTTGTTTTATGTCAAAAATGATTTACTTTCTTTGCATATGAAACGTCATATTAAATCAATGAAAAATATTCAACTGTTGGGAAAGAAGAGAAAAATATAGTAAATTAGCTTTTTGTCATGCAATATAAAATTAATATAAATTATCAAAAAATAAACAAAGGTAAAAAAAGAAAGAGCAAACAAACGTAAGTATGGTATATGTATGTATATCTAAGTGTGTATGGATTTATGTACATATATACATATATCGGTACCGAAATGCAAAAAGAAAAAACAACAGCTGTTGCAGGGGCTATGAGACGTCCAATAAATGCATAGATGAGTGAGAAGAGTAAAGATAAAAGTATAAAGCTAATTTCGCCAGCATTTGTAAAATCTAAAAATTTTGCTAAAAAGTTTTTATTTTCTTGTTTTCTTGTCAAATTAAAAATATGTATTCATATGTACATATATTCTTGTGTAAATGTTAAGAAGGTTTATAATTATTTACATCAGTTTAAATGGTGTTAAAAGAGCTTTTATATTTAATATGTATGAAAGTATGTATGTATGTAGTATAATTAAACACATTATTAATGGTACAAAACAATAATAAATATTATTTGTATGAACATAAACATTATTCATTTCAATTCTGTAGATCAAAATCCTTGAATTCTGACATTAGCTTTTTGCTCGAATAAATTTAAAGAATGTTCTGTTGGTTTTTATTTTTCTCACAATCTTTTTTTTTTTTTTTTTTTTTTTTTTTTGATTCTTGTAAAACATTAACTTATGCATGATTTTCGAAAGGGTTTCTACCGCACATAACATACATATGTATATTGTAAGTTAACTCAAAAGTATGTACTTAAATATGGTGTAACGTTTGATATAAAAAACATCAGTTTATAACAAATAAGAAACGATTTAAAACTATAACCAAAAAATAATTTTAGAAAATCTTATTTATTAAGACGAATTGATAGAGTTTGACATTTAGCGTTTACGGCGAAATTAATGAATTCGCAATCGAGACCATCTGTATTATTTCACCATGGATTCACCTTTAGAAAAACTCACATTTTGGGCTCAATAATCGGAAAATTGCAGAAGATAAATTATTATAATTAAATAAGCAATTAGCAGTAAATCGGTAAATCTGGCAATATTATTTTTATCTTTTTACTTTTGATCAGAAGTCACAGTAGATGCTGTTCCACTATAATAGTGATCGTTATAAAAAAAGTATGAATAAGCGGTGCTTGACAAAAATTGGTTTCGGTTACTTAATAATTCCCTACCAGAAATTAGGGACAATTAATCTTAACGTACTTGTCCCATGACATATGTATAAAAAGAGTAGTGGTACAATAAGTAACAAATTTTGATCGGTTAAAAATAAAAACCAAACATCTTTAAATTTGGACTTTTAAATATTTTACTTTTTAAAATTCTAAATAACCAATAGAGAAGAAGCTCGTTAAGGTTTCATATTAGACATCTTACAAAGTATCTAAACAGTTCCAATTCTGTAACACTGCCAAATCAAAGTGACAATTCTTTTACATATTAAACGACCAGTTTTATATCGGTTCTCTTCTGTCTTTGCTTTTTTTCTATGTTTGTGCCTTCAGAACTCAGTCATTTCTGAACCGATTAAAAAAATTGTCCCGTTGCCAATCTGGTCCCGTTTTAAAAACAGTTCATAGCTTTAAAAATTACTATTGATAATTAAAAAAATTAAATTAAAAAAGTGGGTATCACTATATCTCCCAACAGTAAATAGCAATACGAAATAAATCTGAAAACTAAAGGATGTCCCCGTAGGTCCCGTAAATTGATCTTTATAGTCATATCTTTTGAAGGCTTGTAAAGCGCTAACTGGTGTCACTTAATTTGATAAATATGGTCATACTTTGCACAGTTGTAGACAGACGGTTGGTTGTAATTTACAAGGAACCTCTATTGCTAAGTTCGTTGCAACAGCAAGTATAAAATTTGGATTTGGAAATTCAAGTGTGTCCCAATAACTAATTTAATATTATATATTTGACCAAAATTTGGAATCGTTATAGAAAGGCAACTGAAATTTACAAAGTACAGGCTACTGCAAAGTCCGCTATAAGAACAAGAATACAATTTGAATTTCATCTGTATGGCTCTATATCTTAAACCGTTATTTACAAGCCTTTGAAAATTATACAATCTGTTCACTAGTTTGTCTGATAAAATAAAAATTACAAATATTTAAAATTATAAATCAAAGGGTGTAACAATAGTTGATGTAAAATGATGCATGAGGCCAAACATTTAAACCGTAATAGACAAACAGCAAAAATCTGTTTTGAAGTCGGGTTTTTTTTACAAGAATTATTTCCTAAAGACATTAAGAAAAATAAGTACTTCACTCAAGGAATTTTGAACCAACTTTTGTTAACAGTTTTTATTTAATTTTTTAATTTCTAACGTCATTTAAAAACTTTAATTTTCGCTATTTGCTAAGCTAATGGAATAAACAACATTTTAAAGGGCTGTTCCTGACTTAGGTAAAATACCCAGCAAAAATTTTTTTAAAAGGTAATCGAGTGTGGATTTAATCATTTTTGGCGGAAGGACTTCCCAACTAGATTAACAACTTAATGATTTTAACAAGGCATGAGACTTTCATAATCAATTATTAAGATTTGCAGGAAGTAACAATTATCATTAGTACGTATTTAAAGATATTCTCTTTTAAATTGAAGAACTACTTCAATTACTACTTCGGAACTTATGTGATGTGTTTTGTAAGCGAGTAACAAAATATGGCAATCACAAAAGTAAGTCATTATATGGCAAGTACTTCTTACGGTAATGTCTAATTTTTTGCTGAGTATATGTTAATATAAAACTAAAATTTATCTACCATTAAGTTTAGTATTTCAAAGCAGAACAGAATCCTTATCAAGCTCTGTATACCAATTACTTAAAAATTAAATAAAGTTGCTCATATTACTTTCTGCGAGGGTGTTAAGTTTTTTTTTTAATTTCATCGGAAATTTACACATCATTCTTTAATAAGTTAAAAATAATTTGAAAAGAACATGTTTATTTATTTGCATAGTTTCTATTAAGTTTAGAGAGTTCTTATAGCAGATGAGAGTTTAATAAATTTGTATTGTATAATTCTGGGCCCAAATCGTCGCATTCGTGATCGAGTGAGGTTTCGTATCGAGTAAAATTTCGTGACGTATCGAAAAACCGGATTTCGGCATTCGATAGCGTTCGAATCGAAATTTGTTTAAAAATGTAAAAGATTTTGAGTGAAGGTATTCGATCGACTACTCGTTATCGAATGCCATGATCTCAAATTTCGATGCAAGCTATTCGATATCGAGTACGGCGATCCCAAAATGTAAAATTTCGATCAAAGTCATTCGATCACGAATGCGACGATTTGGGCCCTGCTGTTTGTCTATAACGGCTCAAAAGTTTGGTCACATACATCAACTATTGTAACACCCCTTAAATTATAATTTTAAGTAGTGGATATTCTGTATAATTTTTAAGCGCTTATCTATGACGGTTCAAAATATAGGACCATGTAGGCCAAATTACATCAATTATGAGAACACCCTTTAATTTCAAATTGTAAATTTAGCTGTCTGTCTATAACGGTTCAAAAGCTTGGCCGCAACATCAGACTTAGCAATACAGGTTCCTTGTTAATTTCAACCGTCTGTCCACAACTGTTCAAAAGTATGGCCATACACATCAAATTAAATGATCTATAATTTATAATAACAAATATTTATACTTATTATTACAACGGTCACAGTAATCGACATTCTGTCTAATTTTAAGCGTTTGTCTAAACGATTCAAAGGATATACCCACATAGGTCAATTGACGTTAGCTATGCGGACATATTATTTTGTATAACTTTTGGCTATTGAGAGCTATACCGATATGCAGTTTTTTTAATTTAAAATGGTGCCCTTTACAGTTTAAAATACACGTAAAAAATATGTATGGAGACATCCTTTACAATTTTTACAATTATGAACTGTTTTTAAGCCAGTCTGTGAGCATAACCTTTTATATAATGAAAAATATGTTAAAGTCGGTAAAAATTGGCTGCAGGTACAAAAATAAAGTAGAAGAAGTAAGAGTGCTGTATTCGGCTATGCCGAATCTTATATACCCTTCGCCATTTATGTAAATCTAGTTTAGTGAAGTAACTCCAATAAAAAAAGCGAATATTGGGGTGATAGAGAATTAAAAAATAAAATAAAAATGGGAATGCATATATATTATTTGACATAAAAATGCTGCCGGCTCTTAATGGGTTAAGCGTTTAAAAAAAATTTTATCATTTCCTTACAGATCTCTTCAAAAGCTTTAAAATGATACCCATATTGATATTTCAAAAAATTAGAAACTTTCAAAGCACCGTAACTCGGAAAATATGGGTGAGCGCCAATTTTTCCACTTGACGTTTTTTTCTTATTTTTTAATTCTTTATCGCACTATATATATATTTTTTCATTGGAGTTACTTTATTGTTCCAAATGACATGAAAAAATTAGAGGTAGGGGTGGTGTTTTACCCGCTGCCTCGAATGAGATGGGCCGTCGGAAAAATTACACACGGAATGACAAACCTACCTTTTGCACCTGTAGTGAAGTGTATAAAAATGTAAACTACCGTGTATTTGTATCTTTAAGCTTTCCATAAATAATTTTTATTTATCTAAAATACTTGTAAGAATTACACATAGAAATGTAAGTTAAAGTAAATGCAAACGAAGTAACACTTTAAATGTTATTGCCCGTTTTTCTCGTATTCTTATCTGATTTGGTGCAGTAATAACGATCACTATTCTCACTCCAAACGCATATATTTAGAACGGTGTGAAATACCAAACCTTCTCCGCAGTTGTACTCAACAGGTTTGCCATGATTGCATCGATAGTACTGAAAATTAAAATGAGAAAAAATTAAAAAATTTGTAATAAAAGAAGAAAAGCTGGTTATTAATTTACACACCTTTCTGCAATTCTTAGAAGGTATAAAATCTCTATTTATGCAATCATTTTCAGTAGGTTGGCCAACATCCGGGTTTGTAGTCGAAGTAGTAGTTGGCTTTTTGGTAGCCACCATTGGCTTCTGGTTGGTTGGTCTCTAAATTAATTATTATTTCATAACGTTAATTGATCAATTTGTTTCTAATGATAAATTAATATAAAATAATTTGGGATATTCATCGAATCGTTCTATATCTTACGTTTACTGATAATGTGAATATCATGCATATAAATTTCATTCTTATGTAAGCTTTGGTTAAGCTCATATAAGAATTAGAAAACAAATTATTACTTAAACTATTACTAAAAAAAGAGCAAGCACTATGTTTCATGCCTTAAGGTCAGACCTCAAAATAACTTTTGCTGCAAAATTGTGCAAACAAGTCTTAGAGTAATTTGGAGTAGCGAAGCAACTGATTATTATTTTTTTTTTGGAAATATAAATTTACATACGTTGGGATAGCGTCGATTTAAGAAAATCAAAAACCTGAAAATACCCGGAAAGCACAACTAAGTTCTTTTCTCTCACATTTTATGCTCTAAAATTATTTGAGGATAAAAAAAAAACGTTTTGATATTTGGCTGTAACTAGGCAGCAACTCCTTTAGTTTTGTATACAAACTTTATGTCACAAAGTTGTAAAAAATATTATAATTATTAATGAAATTAGGCAATTTCAACAGGAAATCTTGCTATACACAAGGGAACCTTAAGTGGTATATGCTCATGTTTCCTTCAATGTGTCCTCGTGTGTATCGGTATAACCAAAGTATATTTATATTAAGTACACGCAAGTCTACAACAAATACAACATTTCATGCATTATGTCAAAAAACAGTTCAGAGACGGCAAAGTGGGTAACATTTTATAATTTTTCTAACTAAAAAATTAATATTAATTTTACTTAATTATTATAAAAAAAAGTAAGAGAATGACCTTTTAACGACTATATTAATGTAAATTTAAACAAGAATTCAATAAAAAGATATTCAAAGCAACTTGAGTTGGAAATGTGTAATTTGAATATTTCGTGTACCATCCCTGATAGAACATAATAAAAATGAAAATAAACACGTAAAAAACAAGAGAAATGTATAGTAAAAGAAAAATTAAAATAAATTAAACAAATTTTGACACAAAACATGATAAACACGCACACCAATAAAACTATCAGCTGAACTCCTGCATATACTTGTTATAGATATACTTTGGGTATAACAAGCAACATATTGCCTTAAAGTAATAAATTTGCTATCTTTAATTCGATTTTTAATAAATTTCTACCAAAAACATTGTACAACATATAACTTATTTTTTTGTTGCTGGGAATATATCTGACTTTCAAAATAAAAGTTAGTACAAGGCGAATCAATTATCAGGTGGCAGCGTTAGAGAATTTATTATTTTTTGCTGGTAGAAACGAATGTCAAACTTCATATAAAAAATGGTACACATATTTTTTATATATGGAGTTTGACAGTAGTGTATACGGCGAAAATTAATGAACTCGCCTACGCTGCCACCTGATAATTGATTCGCCTTGAGTCAGTACGTACAAAATAAAAACGGCTGTCTGTCACTTAGTAGCTATTCAAAAAATTGTTTCTAAAAGGTTTTTTACAAAATATAGTTTAGAAAAATAAAATCAAAATTTGTATTACAACTAAATTGAAAATTTGAAACTTGTTTAAAAAAACCCCTCTTTTTTGGAAATGTGACATTAACGTTAAGTAATCTTAATATTATATTTTTTTATGTTTTCATTTACTGCATTATATCTATATTTTAACTATATTTTACTTGAAAATTAACTGCCGTATTCATAAAATATTAAAATAATATATTTTCGAATAAATTTGTATGGAAAATTTGTGATAAAACACATTTAAAAGTGATTTTAATTTTTTAAAAGCAATTTTAATTATGGCAGTTAACATTTAATAATATTTTGAATTAAAATTATTTTTATTAAAAGCTCAATTAAATACGTTTTTTTTTTTCCTTGTAAAGTAACAAACTTTTAATTCCTACTGTGTGACCCATTTATTTAGGCAGAAAAAAAAGGGAAGAAAATGCATAAAATATTTTAGTTTAGAATTTCAAACCCAAATTAAAGGTTTTGTGACAATAAGATTAAAAAAAAAATGTTTACCTTTGTTGTAATAGCTGGTGACGGCCTTTTTGTTGTTACAGTAATTGGTCTTTTAGTTGTTGTTTCAATAATGACTAGACTGCCCTCATCAGGATTTGGAGACGTTGATGGAGGTTTTGCCCATTCTGGCTGTTAAATTTGAAAAAAAATCTAAATAAGTATTTGTTTATAAAACATTGGTAAGTTTGAATGACTCCAAAAATCTTTATATTGACCCAAGCATAACCAACATAACAGTTAATATACTTGAAGCAACGTTATTAAATTTACAAATATACGAATGTAAGTCAGGGCGTCTCATCAAAACCATTCACAAAATGCAGAGAGCTTTAACGACATCATAATGAAAATTAAATTAAAAAAAAAACTTCTTTGGATATTTCCTAAGAACTTTTTGACTTCCGCTCGCATATGTTTATAAGTATTTGTTGGTGTTTTAAGAAAATATAACATCAGCTAAAAATTTACAACCTACCCTAGGTGTGGTCTCTCGTGTAGGTTCAGGCACTACATAATTTTCTAAATTATCATAAATAATGTGCATTAGAGCATTTTCAGGGCCACACAAACCATGGAAGTCATCCATATCTATAGCCCAGACCATGGCACCAGCATATCCCATTTTCTTAATGTAGTCCATTTTGATTTGCACCGATTTTTCATCTTCGTAACCCACCCATTGTGTACCACGATATGCGTATGGCACCATGCCCTCATCATCCCACTTAACAGTCCAGCCCTTGGATTCATCCTGAACCTCAGTACAGATTTCATAGTAGGCCAAAAAGCCAGTTTCATTCGTAAAGGTTCCGGGTGTACCACCTCCGGCCTCTTTGTTTATATAAGTACCCATATTGTAATTAGTATTGGAACTGCTTAAAGTATAAGTTCTGCCATAAAGGGGCACGCCCACAACAAGTTTATTAGCAGGACAGCCCATTTCTTCCCACAAGGCCAAGCCATCATTTACATTAAGTCTTTCGTAGGCGTATTGATCATGTTTACGTTTATACAAGGGACTGTGAACATCAGCGAAACCAGCCCAATTTCCCCGTAAGTCATACGTCATAGCATGTACGGCATCTAAGAGTCTACAAAACAAATTTTTTATTTTTATTTGCATTTAAATACGTAAAAAAAATCGTTAACTTACTCGCATAATTCTGGCACATGATAGCCCTCTTGCAAACGAAATTTAGCCACTGGTACAGCCATTGTTATCTCCCAACCTTTACCTTCTCTTATGAAGGCGCGTCTTAATTCTTGCACAAAATACAAAAACTTATCTTTGTCCCCATAAGTGCCTCCACGATCTGTGGCTCCAGGATACTCCCAATCCAAATCAAAACCATCAAAGTCATATTTGTTCATAAAGTTTACAATACTGCGTACAAATGTTAGACGACGTGCTTGCACCGAAACCATTTGTGAGTACTTTGAACCGCCTTCTGCCCAACCGCCAACAGCTATTTGTAACTTTAATTTCGGATGAGATTTACGCAGTTGTACAAAGTTATGGAAACCATTATCTTCGACATCTAATTTCGGATCTATAACAAGCACTTCCCAAGTTTTATCATTTATACCAATAAATGAATACACAACATGAGTACATAAATCCGCAGGTATATTTTGAATACTATAATTTCCAAGTTCTGGACGATAAATAGCCCAGTTACTAAAATAACACACAATACGTCTTTGCTGATCAGAGGCTTCAACTCCTACAGTTGCTAAGATCACAACCAACACCAGAGGTATAATTGTAGCTACACTCTTTGCTTGAAATTAAAAAAAATAATAAGTAAATAAATATAATTTATTTAATTTTTGAAATGTTTTTCAATTTATACTTATTAATTGATAATTTATTGTTCACTTATTTTTTAGCGCTGGTTAAATTTTCTCAAATTTTACCGTATCTTAATACAAGGGTTTTTGTCGACAGTTTCATTTGCTCAGTTGTCACATGAACTGAAATTTATTACAAATTTTCAAAAAATAAAAAGAGGAAAGGCATTTATTAGCATCATAAGGCTAAAGACCTTAAAACCTAACAACTCGGGTCGGCAAACGGTATATCCCGAAATCTCATCATAAATCCCTGATTTAAAAAAGGAGATTTAAAAAGAGCCCCGTGCTTTTTTTCTTAATACTTGAATAATATAACGCTAATTTAATTTATTTTAATTAAATTAAACAATGGGAATATTTAATTAAATTAAAAATATTCTACAATATATCGTGCAATTTTTTATCTCAAAATTTAAATCACCGATATTGATTTGTGCGGGTGAAAGCACGCTACCACCTACTTGCATAATTCTTCAGGAAACTTCTCACCAACATTTTAAATAAACTAAACATTTTTGTCCAAACAATAAAATAAGGAAAGGGGTATATTTAAGTTTGTCAATCCGTTTGTAATTTTTACAATTTTCATATCCTACCCTATACAGGATATATATTTTTAGTTCTTGTGCATAACGAAGACGATTGAGCGATATCCGTCTGTCCGTATATGTTCATGTTGAAATCAACTTTGATAAGGCACTAGATGAGCTAAAGAAAATTTAAATACGTCAATCGGTCAAACAAAGTTTTGCTATTGAAGATCAGCAAGATCGGTCCATGTCCTTCTAAGCAGCGGGCAAAACATCACGCCTGCCTCTCATTTTTCTACATCATTTGAAACAATGAAATAACTCCAATCAAAAAAGAAAATATATGGGGAGATAGAGAAGTAAATAATAAGAAAAAAACATCAAGTAAAAAAATGTATACTCGCCCATATTTTCCGTGTTACGGGGCTCTGAAATTTTCAAATTTTTTAAAATATCAATATGGGTATCATTTGAAAGCTTTTGATGAGATCTTTAAGGAAATACTAAAAATTTTTAAAAATGCTCAACCCATTAAGAGCCGATGACAAAATGTAAAATTATTAAAACATTGTAGTACTTAATTTTTTTGATTGGAGTTACTTCACTAAACTAGATTATATGTATAAATGGTGAAGCACTCTTCACACTCGGCATAGCTTAATAAAGCACTCTTACTTGTTTTTCTTTGTTTGTTTTTTTTTGTGCCTTACTTTCAATTAACATTCAAGTGCAGTGGGACTTAAAGTGTGGATGCCAATCAGGAACTATATTTAAAAATTCCATGTTTCGGGATTTTAAAAATTTCGACCGCCAAATCGAGAGATATTTTGATATCAAAAATTTCCAAAAAAAAAAAAAATCCGAAATTTCCAGGTTTTTAAATTTTTCTGAATCTTTTACTACAAGTGGAAAAAGGGTGTATCTAAGTTTGTCATTACCTCGTAATTTCTACAATAATAATTTTCAAGCCCATAAATATATTAATTCTGAGTTCTTATGCACAACGAAGTCGATTAAGCGATGTCCGTCTGTCCTTCCATGTTCGTGTTGAAATCAATTTTGCCAAGGCTCTAGATAAGATAGAGAAAATTTAAATTACGCCAATCGATTAGACATAGTTTTGAAAATTTTGTTATTGAAAATCAACAAGATCGGTCCTCTAATTTTTCCATATATTTTTTTAGCTTTCATTTGCATTCCTCCAGGTGGTTGTGTTTTATGGTTAAAAAAAATAATGAATGAATTATTTACTGTGACAACAATTATAAGCAATAACTTACAATTTTCTGAAAGAGATTTGGCTTGCCAAATATATCACTATTACTTGTTTAGTTTAGGATAATTTTGGATTCAGGAAAAATAACTTTAACAAGTACGAGTGCAATAGTCGGCTATGCTGAATCTTATATGCCCTAAATCATATATGTAAATATCTTGATATCTTAAAAAATATGGTGCACAATCGTACTTTTCTGTGAAAAGGTCAGAGGGCCATGCATAACTTGAAAAATATGGGCGAGCTCCAATATTTTCACTTGATATTCTTTTCTTATTTGGTCATTCTCTATCGCTCTAAGTATTTGTTTTTTTTTTTTTTTTGGTCACTTTACTGTCCCAAATGATATCGAAAAATTAGAAGCAGGCGTGGTGTTGTTTCCTTGCCTTAAAAGACATAAACCGATCTTGCTTATTTTGAATAACAAAATTTTCGAAACTATCAGGCATGTTCTGAAATTCACACGAAATTTTCATATTCGTATTTTCAAGACATTGTTTTTGTAAAAAATTATTTTATAACAACAATAATTTGAAAAATTTACGTGGAATGCAGACATGCCTGTATGTCTGATCGATTGGCGTAATTAAATTTTCTCAAGCTCATCTAGTAACTTGTTTAAGTTGATTTCAACACTAGCACGGTCGGACGGATATCGCTATGCATATGAACTCAGAATATATATACTTAATGGGGTCGGAAATGGATGGACTGTAGAAATTACAACCGAATGACAAACTTTGATATACGCTTTTTATGGTGAAGGGTGTAATAAAAAAGTGAATGTTTTGTATTCTGTAAATCACTTGATTCAATGTAGATAATTTTCAAAAATCAAAAAATGAAAACTCCCTAACTTCACGTTTAATTGATTTTTTCCGAAAAATGTAACCCTCATTCATATTGACTTTTTCTATAATTTGTTGTAATTTTTAACATTGATACTTATCATTAAACACTTATTATGACATTGTACAAACACAAGAAAAATTTTTTCTTGCTGCTATTTCATTGACAAAAAAAAAAAACAAGCAGAAAAGTTAACAATGACATTCTGATAGTTTTTTTACACAATTGGTCACTTTAATTTTGTTTAAATCAATTTTAGTAATGAAAATCCGTGCAAGTAAAAAAAGTTTAAAGGACACAAAACTTGCAAGAAATCAAGAAAAATTTAAAAACTAAAAAAATGGCTTTAAATTGGAATGGAAAAAACTACTAAAATGAAAATAGATAATAATAATTATAAATCACGGGTTTCTAGACTTATCAATCGCGAAATTTACGTAAAATACTTATTTCAACAATTTATTTATGTTATTTGATTTTTGTCTTTAAAAGTTTATGTAGCCCGCCCATAGTGCGTAGTAAGGTAAATGAGCTCAGTGCACATTTATAGTGTGTGCCTTTGAAGTTACCAAAAGCGGAAAGAAATATTTTAAGTTTAAAAACAACAATACAATACAAGTAAATATTTTTGTGTATTTACGTATGTTTGTTTATAAATTAAAACGTTACTAGAATATTAATTGCACTTATTTACAGCAACTTGTCTTACGTACAAAACAAATGCAACAAATATTTTCAGGGAAACCAAAATTTTTTTAAACAACGAAAACAAAATTTTGATTGTCGTTTTATAATTTATTGGAAGAACAATATGAGAAATATGTACTTGATGGTATTATTTTATTTTTAATCACAGCACTTGTACGAGTATGTATAATATTGTAATGCACTTTTTGCTTTTTATTTACAAAAAAGTTCAATAACCACTGTTTTGAAAATTCAAAAAAAATAGTTTTATAATTTTTATAATAAGCACTGGTAATTATTAATTTTTTTTATAATTTATTTTTTTTTGAATTATTATAATTTTTTTAGGGTTTAAGTTCGTTCCTTACCCATGTCGACTACGAGCGATCTTCTTTCACCGAACGCTTGGTTTCAAATAACTTAAAGTATTTATAAAATCCAGGCTTTTATATGACCGTTTTTGAAGAGTAACTTTAAAAACTAAAGCAAAGTGGGTGCGTGCTGCGTAACAAATTTTATAAGCTCATTTAATGATTCTTTTTGTTGTTTTGTCACTTTGTTTATCATCAGCATGTGATTGACAGAATTTGAATGAATTAATTTTTATAAGTTTTATATTCAAGCTTTAGAAAGTTATTAAGTTATTTTCACAAAATTTGGTAGTATAATTCGTTTTTTTTTTCATTTTCTTCTTCTTCTTCTCATGAACTAATTTGTTATATCTGCATTATTTGCACTTAAATTAGAGCAGTACCAATTCTGTTTGAAACATTTAAAGACAAGAATAAAAACTAACGTGAAGAATTTGGATTAAAAATATACCATTTTTTTTTATCAAATTTAATTTTATGTATTTTTAAATAAAACACTAAGGGCATTAAGAAAAAAATTCAATAACAATATTTAAATTAAATACTTGTATCAACCTAGAAAAGCAGCTAGAACTTTTTGTAATTTAAGGTCTTAGAATAGTGTTACACGCTGGGTACAACCTTCTAGCATTTTTCGATTTTAATTAAACCGATTTATGTCTTAAATTACTAAAATTGATAATAAATAGAACTAAACAAAGTTAACCTACTAAGAGCATTTAACATATTGTTAATATCGCTAAAAGACACATTAAACCATGAGACGCTAATTATCAAAAATTAATGAAAATTAAAAGTGGGATGCATAAATGAGGCAACGAAAAAAAAAAATGTTTGCAAATGATCAGTTATATTTCTTTTTGTTTTAGAAAGACTACTTTTTGACATTACCTAAACTTTTACCTTTTCAAATTTAGCTAAACCACTTTAGCAACTTTTTACGGCATTTACACAATGCAATTTTTCATGCAACTAGCATGAAATATTTGTTTGTTTGTGAAGCAGGAGGAGTAAGCAATATGGTATTGCTTGAGTTTTGAGGAGATGTTACTGTTGCTAATATTTACTTTAAAATAACTCATAACGCTTAAATAGAAAATTAAGACCAAATGCCTCAAAAAATTGCATAGTGTAAATCTGGACTAAAAGTTCGTTTTAAGTCAGTTTTTTTCTTATTGCTTACACATGGCATAAAAGTAATCAAATACCGGTATTTAATAAATATTTAAAAAATCCGCCTAGTGACAAAAAAAGGGGAACTGAAAAGTATGAAAATGACATTTTAATAGAACATTTAGGGCTGCAAAATAATAATAAAATGATAAAATTAAATTGAATCCAGCTCACTATCTACAGGCCATCATTGACTATCCTACACAATCGTACTATTCACTGACAAGAAAATCTGTCACATAACAGAGAAAACAAAAATCTGATCGTACAGAAACTGTTATTTAATGAAATTTTTTTAAAGATAAAAAAAGGGCAGCCCGGTCAAAGAAAGTTGTCATACATTTTATTTAAATTTACATTTGGAAAGTTATGTCATTTTTGACAGATCTGATGACTTAATCTCATATAACAAAACCCCTAGACTTCTATACAAAAGTAATAAATATGCAATGATGCCACCTAGTGATAGAAAGAGCGGTACTAGATGAGTCCGAAAATGGCAATACCCAACAGTGTGAAAAACTAAATAAATTTCTAGAAACCAAAACGAAAACAATTAAAGGTCTTTTAACTTTACACAGAGAAAAGAGATTCGTTGCGACAACCGAATTTGTTTCCAATCGAATTTGGGCGGTTGTGAGTATTATTTGAAATTCGGTTATGATGACTGAATAAATATGATACTCACAACTTTTTCAAAAATTCATCCGACAGTCGATATTAAATATTATTTAGTGGTGAAAAAAAAACAACTTTTACAACTTTTATATGTGCTTTTATTTAAAAAAAATAAGTTACAGAAATAATATAACGTAATATTTCATGATTCGAACCAACGCTACTCTTTGTTCTCCCGATTTCTTTCTTTCCAACTACTTTCTTTCATTTAACATTCTTTTTGCAAATACCGAAATTCTTGTCGCTACAAAGTAAATAAAACATTTTATTTCTATTTGCAAATGTCTTTTTAAGACAATTTAAAACTTACCTTTGAAGGATCTTGCGGAACTTTGCGTTATTTTCTTTAAATCTTTAAATTTTTTAAACCTAAATATCACTTTCAATTTTTCTTATATTTTTTATTATAATTATTTTGTTCACATATGTCAAAAACTTTTTTGAAGAAGTAAAGCAAACGATTTATATATCTCTGACTACCAAAATTCTATTTTCAGTAGTAATGTGCTGAATTAGTTTGGTTGCCTCTCTCAATTAATAGAATTAATTTGAGTAAAGCCATAAATCAGTAAGGTGAACTTTCTAAACAGTTGTTGCAGCTAACCTTCAGTAATAAATATTATTTTCTAGTTTTTAGTATAAAAAGTATGTCATTATTATATTTTATTAATCACAAGAAATAAATTGTGATAGTAGTAGTTAAATTTTGAATATATCAACCGAATATTTACAAATCATTTTTTTGTGTGTACGTAAAATAAAACAGATTATAGGCAGTTTCTATCTGAAAGGTCAGACAAAGCTAATTTATAGTACGAATATCTCTAAAATCCGATCAATATAACGTCAAAATTATTAACCATAAACGTGAGAGCGACTCAACTTAAGCCACACTTAACATATATGCAACAAATTTTCATGAAAGCTTGCTGCTACACAGCGAAAAGCAAGTCATAATCAAACTGTATTTCAGCTTCGAAAGCGTCCAAAAAACTTTTACTGCCAGTAGCTGATGCGACCATTTTAATCTATTGTCTAAATAAAAAAATAAAAAACCATCATAAACTTATAAATTTTTGCAACGTATGAATTTTTTAAATAAATAAAACAAAAACTATTTTTGTATTCTCACTTTCTTTGTTTGCACACATTCTACTAAATATAAACAAGGTAGTTCAACAGGTTTTCGATAAAGCAGGTCCATTGGCGTAGATAGGTCTGTGTAAGGAGGGCCTACATGACATAATTTTCTTCTTCGGATAAGTGACATAGCCCCCCTAAAGAAACAGTCCTCTAGTGACGCTAATGAGCGGAACTCTGAATACTGGCGCGAACTTAAAGTCTCTATATCAACATTCTGTTAAGTTCTCTCACTCTGCCAATACTTTGTTTACGTTGTCTAGAAAAATATCAAGATATAACAACAACATACCTCGCAGTAGTTATTTAATTTAGTTCTACTATTTAAACAAATATCAAACGAAAAACCCGCTTACAAAAATATATTTTTTTATTTTTATTTTTTTAACATTAAAAATTGTTCTTTGTTCTTGTATTTTTTTTTTTTAACAACAAGAAGTAACACTCAAGCAGTAAGTACTACTTGCTACTTGCGTAAATGCAGAAGAATAGTTCCTTGTCCATACTTTGATACTTTTTTCACAAATCTTGAGTTTTTTGGCAAAAGAGGAGAGATGAATTGAAATCGGTGCACATTATCATGTACTTGAAATTTTTTATTTTTTCATCTTTCGTAATTTGAAAGTGAGCAAAATCTAAGATATCAAGGCAGTTTGCAGAAACAAAAATAGTATGTGTAAAAGGGAAAGTAAAGAAAGCGTTAATTGTCTCAAACCTGCAATTTTATATCATGTTTATTTTTAAATATACAGCTACTCACAGTCAAAGTGGGACACAAAAATAATAATTATTAAATATTTTTTATATATTAATATGAAAATTTATTATTCGGAATTATTATATGTAAATTTCCTTGACTCGTGCTTAATTTTTCATATATACACGGAAAATATTTTCAATATCCTTTTATTTTATAAATTATAACTAAGCGGTTCCCAAATCGGCAGCACTCGTTTCTATAAAGCAACATAATGCTCACATTAAAAGTGAGATCGTATAACTTTTTCAAAAGGATCAAAGGGTCATTTATCATAAATAATTATAAAAACCACAAAACTATTAGAGAAACTCCAGAAATAGTAAACAGAAACGAAAGTAGAGTATCTAATATTATAAAACGATATAAAGCTGTAGTAGTTTTTGATTGTGCAAACAGGTGCAATTTGTTAAACTGTCATAAGCGGTATTGTTTGAACGTAATCAAGAACGATCCACTTTTGTCTGCAACTGACATAAAAAACAAATTGTATGAAATAAAAAATTTAAGTGTTAGTGCTGAAACAGTCCGCCGAATCTTTAAAAGTAATAAATTGCAAAGAATGTCTTGCCGCCAAAAGCCATTAATATCAGAGAAAAATGAAAAACTAAAGTACGCTTTCGCTTAAGAGCATGCAAATAAAAGTGCGTCATTCTGATCTAGAAGAAGTACTACTGTTTTAGATTTTTTCGATGCTTTTTAGGTTATTCTTGCAAACGAAAAAAATAAACCCTTTTGAACCAGACGGAAAAAGATTCACTTGGAGAAAATCTCGTACTGAATTTCTAGACAAGAACATTAACATAACATTCAAGTATGGTGGTGGTTCTCTTATGTTATGGATTTGTATGTCAGTGGCTGGAGTTTATGAAATATATTTCATACATTTTAAAAGAAAATGTTAGAGAAAGTGCCAAATGTTCTACCAAGACAGTGATGCCAAACGTAAATCTTGAAATGCATGAAATTGTCTTTTATATAATTGCCCAAAAGAAATGGTGAGTCCTCTAGACAATGTTAATAAACATTTGCGGGTAGAATTAAATAAAAGATTAGCTAAACGAAGGCCAATAAGTATTGCCGTATTGATGGAAGCAGTAACAGAAGAGCGGTACAATATTGAACCTGATTTTTGCACACAATTAGTGGAAAATATTCCGCGAAGATGCCAAGCTCTGTTTGTCAGCAAAGGAAGTATTAAAAATTTATTTAACAACCCAGCAAAAAATTTTTGAATAGGTAATCGAGTGTGAAATTAAGCATTTTTGGCAGAAGTACTTCCCAACTAGATTTCCAACTTAATGGCCCAAATTCATAGTTAAAATAAAGTATACTTTAAGGGAACTAAGGTCGGTTTTATTTTAGAGTCGACTCTAATTCATTCATAGACAATTTAAAATATATTTTTGGTGAGAAAGTCAACTCTAAATTTAAAACTACCCAAAGCTGTTTTTAACTCATTTTTCCAAAATTATTTTATTTGGTTTAAGAACACAATACTCTTTATCTGATTTTTATACCAAAGTGAACAAAATAAAAACAAGGTTACTTTTTTCTAATGTTTGTTTAGAAATTGTATGAAAACATTTATCAAATTACAGTTGACACCTAGTGACTATGAAAGCAAAAAAGATAATAAGAGCTTTTTATTTTAGAGTATACTTTAGCAAGAGTCGACTTTATTCTATAACTATGAATATGGGCCAATGATTTTAACAAGGCATGAGACTTATAATTAATTACTGAGAATCGATTACATTAATTATTGTAGCAAATAATGAGTACCAGAAGTACAGTAGTCTCTTCTAACATAAAGAACTAGTTCCATTACTACTTCCTTTTTTGGAAACTAATGTAATGTTTTTTGTCAACATAATTTTTTCTGTATGTTCCGCTTTAAGTTTGAGTAGCTGTATGTTATTTATTATCTATAAACATACATATATAATTTCGTTATTTGCCCAATTCCCTTTCCAGAGCTTTCTGAAGCCGTCTGAGATCGCAGAAAGCGGAAATTCGGCATAGTTAACGTATTTTTGCTCCGTTGGTGCAGGATGTTTAATTATCGGTTTGTTAGCGGTGGAAGTGGCCTTGTTAGTATCCTTTAAATTTTTCCTATGATTTTTTTAAGGAAATCTTTGTAATTATTGTAGCAAATAATGAGTACCAGAAGTACAGTAGTCTCTTCTAACATAAAGAACTAGTTCCATTACTACTTCCTTTTTTGGAAACTAATGTAATGTTTTTTGTCAACATAATTTTTTCTGTATGTTCCGCTTTAAGTTTGAGTAGCTGTATGTTATTTATTATCTATAAACATACATATATAATTTCGTTATTTGCCCAATTCCCTTTCCAGAGCTTTCTGAAGCCGTCTGAGATCGCAGAAAGCGGAAATTCGGCATAGTTAACGTATTTTTGCTCCGTTGGTGCAGGATGTTTAATTATCGGTTTGTTAGCGGTGGAAGTGGCCTTGTTAGTATCCTTTAAATTTTTCCTATGATTTTTTTAAGGAAATCTTTGTAATGTATAAAAATTTTTTAACCCCTAGCAGGAACAGGCTTTGTGATTAATATATATATACATACGTATATTATTTATTATTTTACTTCACTGACAATTGATTGTTTTTAATATCGGTAGAGAAGAGTACTGCGATGTACACCAGTTTACACATCAAAAAGATTTCAAGGCAACGGTTAGGCTACGTGGCATCGCATAGCTATTTGGTAACTTTAAAAATAATATAAATTTATATTTCCCTTTTCCGAGCTTGGTTTATCTAAATTGTATATTAAACAACTTTCTTCTATTTTTTAAAGAAAATATCCCATAAAACTTAAATAAGGTTTATAAAAATAAAAAATAAAAAAACATTTTTTTTTTGCACTTTAGCAAAAGAATTCATGGTCCGTAAATATTTTTCACAAAAATGACTTAACGAACGTGAGTTGAAACTTTCGACTTAATCATACTGATAAAACAACAAAACATTGTAATAATTAAGTTATTTAGTAAAGCAAACATTTCCTTGTTGCTAAATTTTTTCAAGCTTTAATTTACAGAAACTTCCGCCACTATGAAAACGAAATTTAATTTTAAATTGCGCACAGGTACATTTTCGTTTATAAAAGTTAGTTTCTTATAAGTATTGAGCTAATAACATTTATATATTTTTTGTGAACCATAAAATCAAATGGTTATTTTATGGTAGAGTAGCAAGGAATATTTATTGTATCAAAAAGAAAATTATTTGCTAATGATCTTTAAATTCCGTATGTACAGTTTTGTCAATCGACCTTTTCTTGTTTTAAAGAAAAATTAACAAAATATCAACTGCTTAAAAATGATTCACTAAAAGACATCTAACTAACTGTTCCTATTTACTTGAAACTTCAGTTCGAGTATAGCAACGCGTTGCAACGTAAAAAACGGCTTTTACTCTTATCCTTATTTTGTTTTTATACCTTTTACCACAAAAAGTGGAAAAAGGGTAGAACTAAGTTTGTCATTCCGTGTGTAATTTCTACAATATCCATTTCCGACCCCATAAAGTTTATAGATGCTGACTTCTTGTGCACAGCGAAGTCGATTAAGCGATGTCCGTCTGTCCATCCGTGTTAGTGTTGATTATACGTAAAAAATAAATATATTAATCGATCAGATATAGTGTCGAAAGCAGTGCTATTGGAAATCAGGAGAATCGGTCCACGTTCTTGGAGGCATCAGGTAAAACACCACGTCTACCTCTAATTTTTTAATTTCATTTGGAAAAATAAAGTAACTCCAATCAAAAAATATCAAGTCAAAAAATTGGCGTTCGCCCATACTTTCCCAGTTACGGGGCTCTGAAATTTTCAAATTTTTCAAAATATCAATATGGGTATCATTTTAAAGGTTATAAAGATATCTTTAAGGAAATACTAAAAAATTTTTAAATGCTTAACCCGTTAAAAGCCGATGTCAGTTTTATGTAAAATTATATAGTATATGCAGTACCAAAATTTTTTTATTTTTTAATACTCTGTCACCCCAATATTTGCTTTTTTGATTGGAGTTACTTCACTAAACTAGATTTACACAGATGGTGAAGGGTTTATAAAATTCAGCATAACTAATTTGTTTAATTTTAATTTTGCTTTGCCTTTTTTTATGTAGACTTTTCTGATATTGATCTTATTTTGAGCCTGATGGAACTTACGAAAAGTTAACACTCAGTTTTTGAGATTTAGGATCAGTATATTGTGACAAATCATCATGAATAAATGGACGCTTGAACAATGCTACCAAACTATCCAGACTTATTTTGAAAATGAGTCATGAATTCGCCGCGAATTGTGTTCAGTGATGAGGCTAGTTTTTGGCTTAATGGGTTGTTAATAAATTAAATACCTACATGTAGATGAAAACCAGTCTACATTAGACCCTAAAGACTTCATTACATCCAGAAATGCCTAAAATTATTATTAAAAAAAATATTATAATCGAATATTTTGTATAAAGTTTTACAATTAAAACTTGTGTCGTGCTCAAAAAAAACACCCTTTTTAAATCAATTCCCCGATTTTATATTCTATTTTTACAGTTAACAATAAAAATAAATCAGATGTACCGTTATACCGATTAACATCAGAATTTAATATACAACTAAGGCAGGCATGGGAACTCTTAACTGCGTACAAAAAAATTTAATAATTAAAACTGGATAAATTGGAATTATAATCGCACGAATAAGTAAATTAAAAACGTGTACGATAGCTACTCAGGATTTTTCATAGCGATTGCATTTGCATTGTTTGAAATAATGACAATGAAATATATATTTACCTGTCATTAAATGCTTATGATATTATTTATTTTATAATTGTCTTTAATTATGGTAATACAATTTTAATGAAACTTTTTAATCATAATTTATAATTGTAAAAAAATATTTTTAAATTTGATGTCTGAGACCTAAAGTCCCCAGACAAGCCAGTTAGCAATTTTTATAACTGTTAAAAATATGTTCCTATAGTCCCTTATTTTTCCTGAGAATGTTAAAACATACATATATATTTCATACAATTTTTGTGAAAAAATACCTTTGATTTAGTGTACAAAGATGAGGAATAACATTTATAAAAGGTAATGCTTAGAAATCTTTTCATAAAATGTTTTTATTAAAAAAGCATTACCATTAATAAAAGCTTTACACTTTTATACCATAATATGACAGAAACCCCGGTTTGACAGTATAATGGAGTTTTAAATTAAATATTTAATTTTTTTTGTTCTTATAAGTGTTTTTATTTAATCCTGATGATTCTATCAAAATTAATTTCCTTGTTAAGCAGCTGTTTCAAACTCGTTTTAATACAATTATTTTCCCTTTTTTAGCCGACTACTATTATAAATGCATTTCCAACTAAATAAATTATAAAAAATTCTTTATTTCTCGAAGCAGGAAGAAAAATGTAAAGCTTTTGTTTTAATATCGGGTGTTTTTTTAAGCCCGAAAGAACTTTAAATTGTAAAAAATGCAAAAAAAAAATTAAATTGTAATGAAGAATTTTTTTTTTTTACGAAACATTGCATTTATATTTAAAAATGATTTCGCGCATGTGGCCACCGCGGCTGCTTATGGCAAAGCACATTTGGACGTCCAATTTTATGTCACTTTTTTAGGTACTGCTGGCCGTATGTCACGAATAACATGACCAATGTTGGCCTTCAAAGCGTCAATTGTTGGTGGTTTATTAGCATAAACCAATGACTTCACGTGGACCCACAGGAAATAATCGAGAGGTGTCGACACGACCTCGACCAATTCACAGATCCATTTCTTGAAATCAACTTTTCGCCAAATTCTGATTTTAATAACTCGATTGTTGAAACCACATTTCGTCCGGATCAATGTCATCCATATTTTTAAACAAAAAATCATTAATCATGGTGCGGTTACGATCTCAATTGACCGTAACGTGAGATTCGGTCTCATTTTTCAAGAAATAAGAACCGACGACACCACGAGCGCATAAACCACACCAAACGGTGCAGTTTTCTGAATGCAATTCAGTCTGTAGGATATGTTGTGGATTGGTCTCACTCCATATGCGTCAATTTTGCTTATTAACAAACCCGTTAAGCCAAAAAGAAGCCTCATCGCTGAACTGAATTTGGCGACAAAACGACGGGTCAGTTACTAACTGCCCAATCGTCGAAAGAACGACGCATGTAATGGTCTCGTCGCTTTAATTCCTGCACTAAATGGATCTTATACGGGTGTAGGCCAAGATCTTTGGGCAAAATTTCCCACGTAGTGGACGGACAGAGCCCCAATTCCTACGACCGATCACGAATCGATAAATTTGGATCTTCATCCATCCTTTCGTTTAAAGCAAAAATATTCCCTTCAGTACGCACATTTCTTCGACGTGTTAGTAAAAAATCACGAAGTTGTCTATAAGTTGCTAAAATTGATGACTGATTTATAAAGTAAGCTTAAATGATTTGATAGCGTTGTTCAAGCGTGAGTCTATTCATAATAATTTGCCAGAGTTCATTGAAAATAATAAGAAAAATTTTTTATAAAAATTAAATTTCATGCTTAAAAAAACAAGCAGCAAATCTAGCACAGTATAGTTACAGACTGTGTAAAGATAAAATGATCTTTCAATACACACTCTAGAAGCCAAAGAATATGTCGCACTTGAAGCCGTCTAACAAAGAGCCGTTTGCATCCAAAATAAGCAATCTTGTAAAGAAAATCCATAGTAAGCTGTGAATGCAAATCATACAAAATGATTGTCTTTAAATTCACTTAAACCCGCTAAAATGATTTTGACATTAAGTCGGTCTTTAATTCAATGTTTCTAGGGCAACTTGTTCTTAAAAGTTATTAATTTATATTAAAAGAATTACATATTAATGACATATTAACTCTCAGTTACGCTTATGTTCATTATCACAGCAGTTACTGGCATAATGTAATCCATATCTTGAATGCATTAATTGTATATCAGTAACTTTAAACTACATCGTTGATTTCATTGATGAATTTTAATGTAACTGTTTCGAACAGATGTTTTACATAAAAATCATCATTTGTTTAAATTTATCAAAATAATTTTAAGCCCTACGACAAATATGTCAAAATGGTCTAAAAATTTTGGATTTTTACGTTTAATGTCTATAAAATTCTCAATTAATTTTAAATTATCTCATTCAATTAATTTAACGAAACCCGTGAAAGCAAATTATTTTAAAAGTTGACAAATCTTGCAACAACATAATAAAGTTACACATTTTTTAGCATAAATGTACTCAGAACGTTTTGATGTACAAGTGCTATTTATTTTGTTTACAGTTACTGCCATCCCTAAATTAGGGCGTAAGGCGCAAAGCAATCTGATGCATAGCTTTTGCGATGGAATGTCATCCCTAAATAAGAACGTCAACTTTGTGTCTTTTACAGTAATGTTAACTCATTTTATATTATAAAACCCGCTCTATAAGAAAGAGATAAAACCGCTAGATTGCCTTGAACAAACCAACAAGCAGCCAACTTCACTTCCAAACGCACTGTCAAAATTGAATTTTCCAATTGCTAAGCGTTGACGCTGTGCTCTTTAGTGATGCTTCATACATTTTGTATGTACATGAGAAATTTTGATAGAAATCTTGCGCTTTACGCGCTAATTTAGAGATGGCAGTTAGTTCTGAAAATCAATTAAAAACAAAAATTGAAATTTCAAGAGGCGGTCTTTGTTGGATCACTTTTCAAAAATTTCGACTGAGTTCTTTGTATAGTGATAAAGCACCTAAAAAACTGGTATAGTGAAATTATTCGTTCCGACGCCGACGAATTCCATGAAGGTCGTCTAAAATCGGTTGTTTTTCACAAAACATCGATGCAGTGCATAAATTGATAATGCAAGATCGTCATGTGACATATTGCGAAGTAAATGGTCGCCTGGTTCTTTAAAGCTTTCAAAAACCGTGTTCAAGAGGAATAGAAAAGTTGCTATGACAAATGGTTTTATCGCATTCATAACTGTATTGATCATTATTTAAAATTGTCTGTTGTTAAGAATGGACTTCTTTAAAAGTCTGCTTTTATATTGATAAATTGATATGCTTACATACGAAGTCAGTAACAGAATAGATACATCTCTGTTCAAGTTTTCTCCAGAAAGGTAATTTCTGTATGTAATATTAACTTGTTTGAAAGAATTTCCGTTTCCTTTTGAATTGAATATTAATTACATGTAAGAATTTAAACAAAAAATATAAAATATGGTTTTATATTTGGAGGTGTTTTCTTTTTTATTTTTTTTAATAAAACCAATAAATAAAAATTCAGTCTAATAATTGTTATGCGGTAACATCACAATAATCGCGAAAGCTTTTAATTATTTTCGAATTTTGTTTCAGATTTTATATTTTGTAGTTTTTTCAAACTTTCAACAAAAGCTCTAAACACTTAGACGACAGCAGACTTCACAACATCACGGCTTCAAATGCTGCTCTGAAGTCAGCTTCATAATTATTTTGAAGACAGCAACAAAAGCTGTGTACTTTAGCAATACAAATTTAAGGGATACCGCATACATATATTTTATAATTAATAATATTAAAGTTATTGATAAAAAATTTAATAATATCATGAAAAACTATAAAAACACATAAATTTATTTCCTTATTGTATTTTTGTAATGTTCTTTTCTGTTTAATATTAAAAAAAAATGTTTTTGTTTTTATTTCTCCAATTTATATGTATAATGGCAACATTATATTTGTTTATTGCTGCCCGTCAAAATAGAAAATAGCCTAAGTTGGCAGCAGCAGCAAATGCTGTCGTGTAGTCGTGCTGTTGTGATGTCGTCAAAATAATCGTTTTCATTTAAACACATGTATTTTATTTTTGACAGTTGGCTGTCTGCTGCCTGCAGACAAATATAATCAAATTCCTCGATATACATACAAACTTAAAAGAAGTGAAATAAAAACAGTTCCTACAAAAATGTCTTATTGATTATAACTCTACTTTTAGCTTAGATTTCAAACTTTTTCTTAATAACACAGAAGCACATTTTTTAACTTCAAAATCTTGAAACAATTGAGACCCCCTAATATCTAAAAGCTTATGGTAGTAGAAGAAAAACCCCTAGCTGGGTTTTAAATAATTACCTAAGGTTTTTGTTTAATTCGCTTAATTTTTCTGAACAACTCTTCTCAAGCCGATTTCATTTGATGACTCCTTCACAAAGTTACATTCCCACAAAATCATCAAAAATTCAATATAGGCCAAGAAAACACTTTCAATTGTATGTTTATCGAAATTAAAAATGCTATGCTTTTTAATTGAAACTAGATGAACCCGGTGTGCTTCACTACCCCCTCGTTATTAAATAAAATTAAAAGTATTGCGAAAATTTAATGACGATTGGTCCAGTAGTTAAGACTATATTACGATTTTTAATTTTTCTAAAAAGGGGCGGGGTCCCACCCACTTTTCTCCTGGTACGTATTCCTAATTATGCCAATACCATATGTACCAAATATCGTCGACGTAGGTCAAAAAATGGCCAAAATATGGCGATTTAAATTTTTGGGTTATATGGGCGGTGCCACGCCCCTTTATCCAATTAAATTTTCATATAGCCTATTATTCCTTCCAGAGTCACAGTAACATGCTGTGAAAATTTCAGGAAGATCGCTCCAAGGGTTTGGCCTCCTATAAAGCACAAACAAACAGACAGACATTCATTTTTATATATATAGATAGATAGATAGATACATACAGTTTGTCAATATTGAGTTTGCACACTGAAAACAAGCACGATTTATTAAAAGTTTTTAGGAATTTCATAACATTTTTATACCAAAAAATTTTTTGTATGTACACATTACATAAATTTGTATATATTCACACACATCGTGTCGAAAAAAATTTATTGGGTTAAAAACAAGGAAGAAATACAACAAAAATAAATTTTTCCTTCATTTTGCACTTTAAGTTTCAGCGGAAAAGTCTAAAATTCAACTCAAAAATTTTTAATATTAAGTATGAAAACCTATAGCATCTACCACACATTGTAAACGGGTTTTCATTGATCCTCTTAACTTCTTAAGGTCATAATTCTTTGGTATTTTCTTCCACTCTTTTAAAATTGCATTTTTAAGCGATGGCTGGAGTTTTTTTTTAACAACCGTAAATTAAGATCGGGGCTTTGGGCGGGTGTATCGTGACTGAAGTATTGTTGAAAACAACTATAATTTGTTCTCTGCAACTTTAAATGTTACAAAGAACATATAATGTTTCTTTACGTGTAAATAAATCCTAAACAGCTAGTTATAGAACTAGTCATTCGAATACTTTACATATTTATTCATAAATTTGTTTATTACGTTTCTTGCCCGTGTGTTTTGCAGCAACCAGAACATATAATTTCACGAAACAGGTTCCTCTTTGGCGTATAATAAATAAAAAGAAAAACGAAATATTCGGTTTTTGGATTGACTGAAAACTGGTTTTTAAAAGCGATAAGTATTAAATGATAATAAAAGTTGCCAGGTAAAAACGTTAAGTTACTTAAAGTGTAGATTAAATATTGAACTGTTATTGTATGATTTTGAATACAAAATTAAAAAAAAGTTTATTAAATTGTGTTTAATAACTGTTTTTAACTTTAAACCTAAAATAGTAACTTGCTATTAATCTGTTAACACTTATTTTATTAAATATTTAATCGATATTAACGAACTTTTACTTAACCAACAAATATTATTCAGTCATATGAGTTACAACTTTTTTAGGAACCCTGTCAAATGTTTTTTAACTCCTTATTGTTTTGGTTAAAAGCTGTATTTTACTTTTATGAAAGAACTTGTCACTTGATACACATTTTAAGGTTCTTTTGTATTATTCCATATCTTTTGTATGAAATTTATTTGTTTTGCATTTTGTTGTTTTTTTTTATGGGTAAGAATTTTTCACTCAGTTCGATAACCTAATTTCTTACACACTTTAGCCACTTTGTATTTTCTTTGTAGCATGCGTTCGGGCTTTAAAATTTTTTTATTTACAGAAAATTCGTAAACAATAAATTATATAATATTTAGTGTTGACAGTTATCAGATTTAAATTATTTTTTAAGGCTTTTAATTTTTTCAGTGATTGGTTCAATATTTTATTACTTTAATAAATTATATGAAATAAACACATATGTACAGTATCTCCAAGCGAAACTCGTACACTTTAGACTAATTTTTAAACTATCTTATAACATTAAGTAAGAAGCTCTTACCAAATAAAACTGTATTTATTTTATTAGTTCATTTTATAACAAATTCAACAAAACATAAAAACTTTAAATTATTATTCAATAAAAATTTTTTAAAATAAAAACATAAAATAATAGTAATTTCTGTGACAAAGCCAAACTCGTACACCACACTTCAATCAAATATTATTTAGTTGGTTTTAAATATTAATAAGTGTGCATGCCTTTATTTTTTATCACCATTTTTAATGTATTTGGCATACTGCGCACAAGGTTTTCGCAAAAACTTGGTTCAGTTTTGCCCCATTCGTCCTGAAAAGCTCTTTTCAAGCCATCCTTAGAACTTATTGTATGACTACGAATTTTACGATCGAGATAGCTTCACAAATTTTCGATTGGGTTTATGTCTGGACTCTGGGCTGGTGTATCCATAACATGTGGACAATTATAAAGTAGCCATGATCGCACATTGTAAGCCTTATGCTTAGGGTCGTTGTCTTGGTAAAAATAAAATTATTCACTAAGACAAAGTTTCTGCTTACAAACTGGCAAACTTTCTTTTAAAATGCTGATCCTTGGTACCTTCGATAAAGTGTACAACACCGGGCCCAGATGCAGAAAATGATCCCCAAACCATTACTGACCCACTACCGAGCTTAACTGTTGGTTTCATGTTTTTGGCAAGCAACTCCTCATTTGATTTTCTCCATACAAAAGATCATATGAACCAAACGAGTTGAATTTACTTTCATCTGTGAATAATACCTTCTTCCAAAATGAAAAATCCTTTGTTTCATGTTCCTTGGCGAATCGTAAACTTATCTTTTTATTTCTCTTATTAATCAGAGGTTTAACTTTTGTCCTTCTACCATTGAAATTAGCCCTTTTTAATATGTTTTTTATGGTCTGTGGGCAACATTTTTTTCCTAAATCTTTTTCCACAATTTCTACGAGTTTCGGAGCACTTAAAAATGGATTATTTTTTATTTGACGTAAAATATATTGCTCGTCTCCAGCAGAGAAAATTTTGATATTTGCACTTTTCTTCTTGTTCGCAATCCTTTCTTCCATTTTATACCTTTTTATAATATATTGCACTGTTGATCGGCTTCTATAAACTATCTCAGATATTTCTCGCAGCGATTTATTATTATTATGATATTGAATTAATAATTTTTTTTTACTTCAACAGAAGTTTGTCCTCTGTCTACCCATTTTGTTCTCTTTTGTAACTCTTTCAAACAAAAACTCAAATAAATGACAATAAAAAAGGTGATAATAGGGAAAGTCCATATTTTTTTAAATTATCTTTACGAAATATTCCGAAGTTAGATGCAAATTAAAAGAGTTTTGCCAAATTAAATAAGACTGTACGAGTTTGGCTTTGGCGTCTAAAGTTGGCACTTTTTAAAATATTTATCTGTATTTTAATAAATAAAGATATATTCAAAATTTCATTTCTAAATTTTAATTAAGTACATAGTTTTGTACTAAAGTTAAGTAAATTTATTTTATTAGCCTATTTAGTTTTAGACATATAACATAAAGAAATTTGTTTTCATAGGTGTACGAGTTTCCCTTGGAGCTACTGTATATTTAATGGAATAAATCTGTCTTATACAAAATTATATTTTATACCCACTAACCTGTATGAAAATTTATTTGTGTGTATTCTCCAGTTTAATAAAGAAGAACTTTCCTTACAAATTTTTTAATGCAAATAATTTTCGCTTAGCATTTAACAGTTACGAAGTTACCAGACAAAGAAAAAGGAATTTGGTTGAGTGTAGATTTGTGTTTTTGGCAAGATCCCATTATCATTATTGCTGCTTAAACATATTTTATGGTATTGATAAACATAAAATGTTATTTAGAAACATATTTTGCCAAATTTACTTGTATGTAATTATAGTATGATTACGGTGAAGATTTGAAGAATTTTTTATTTGTCGCCGTTTTTGTGTCGTCGTTATCCTGATTGAAATATGATTGTGAGGGGTTTTCAAACCCAATCGACTAAAAACCAAAGTTACCTGCTAAAATAAATTCGCTGATTTCAAAGAAGAAGATCATAAAAAGTAGAATTAGTTATTGAAAGATCACAATTAAAGAAGAGATTTTTTCAGCGAGGTACCATAGTTGTGTGCATTGTTGACAACTGTTTTATTTAAAAAGGTGTACAAAACAGATCAAAAGTGAAATTTCGCGAATGCAATTTTACCTTGAATATCTCCGAACATATAAAATATTTATATTAAAGCATGTTTTTATCGCAGTAAAGACAACTATGGACGTAATAAAAATCAATTAAAAATTTTGGCAAACAAAAAATTTAAATATTTTTTTTTGCGGGTAGATAAACAATTTTCTTTCCAAAACTTGTAATTTTTTCTTCAATCGCCTTTAAAGACCCCATTTATGAGCAGTATGTCAACAATATTTAGCCAGTTACATAAAACCAATCGTTCTAGAATAGTTGATTATAAAAAGTATAAAAATCCGACTGCAACTTTTTAACAATTTCGTTTTATAAAACGAAATTACATGGGTTACCCAAAGCCTTATCTTCAAGAAAAATTTTAAATTTTATGAATACTCTAAATAACATTAAAAATATACTTTAAAAATTGATAGTAATTTTTGACCAAAATTTCACAATTTTTTTACATTTTAGGAAATTGCAAATTCAAAGAATTATTATCATTAACATAATGAAATCAAGTTATTTCTTATAATATTAACTTTCTAAATTTGTTTTTAAAATAGTTTTGTCTTGTATTTAAAAAAACTACAGGTGAAAATCAAAAACTGCCAATGTAAAAATTTTGTATTTTTGTTTTAATAGTCGAATTTCTCTAAAAGTGTAAAAGCTACCATGCACATTCCAAGCACTTTTTGCCTTTATCCATTCATGTAGATTACTAGAAATAAAAAGATTTTGAAATCGGTTCACTTTTGATAAAGTTATAAGCTCTGAAACACTTTTAAAATTCGAGGTTGCTAAATTTGACGCGCTGTGGTACAATCCTGTACTGATACAGAGTGTATCTACTGTAGTAGACGAAAAGCTTATGTCCTTCCCTATAAATCGCAGTTTGTTTCTTTAAAAACGGTTCCAAGATAATTGATAATTTTCGTAATTCAATAATAATTCTGTAATTAAAATCTTAACTTCCAAAATGACACAAAAAAATCTTTAGACATCCCGCTTAGTTTTGGGCCGTAGAACATAGTGGTCTGTGTACTCCATTGCAAAACCCTTTTCAGTAACAAAACCTTTTTGTAAAAGTTGGAAATTTCAGTACTTTAATTCTAATTTTGTTGAATGAGTGCACAAAAATTATGACCCAAAGCTCTTCAAACAGCGCAGAAAGAAGAAATTATATTTAAGGTGCGCAATGCCTCTACTACTTCGCTGGATAATATATGGCGGCTATTGGAATCGAAGAAGTTAATTAACTATCCGCCTTAAAAATTAGTGAACCGGAGAGGCATTTAAGGGATATCATAGCGGCCCATAAACTTAAAAAGCCAATCGAAGCTTAATGAACTCCTAGAGAATAGAACGCTGACGTCCTAGTAGTAAAACATGGATTTACGTTATGGTCCTACTTTCTGAGCAATGGACTCAGCGACGGATAGTTAAGCCAAGGGTAATCAATTGGAAATCGGGGCAATGAGTGGACAATTGCGGCTATAATTGTACCCACAGTCGTCCCAGGGTGTACAGTAGACCCCAGGTATGGGCAACGACGCCACAATGGTAGCCGTGAACAAAAAAGTCGATAAATAACTAAAACAAGTTAAATTATCTTTTCTAATTTTTCAAGCAAGTGGTCAGTTTTTAAAATAAACATATAGTTTAATATTTTTTATTTTCTCAATATTTCGCCACACTGTTGGGTGGCATTTTCAGAAAACAAAAATAGTCATAATTAGAAAAGATATTCAATAATAAAGGTCAAAAAACAGTAATATTTAAAACAAAATTATTTCAACTACAGATCAAAACTTATCCAAAAAATTCAATAAGAAGAAGAATTCGATAGTTAATAAAATGCATAATTTCCTTTAGTGAAGGTTAGGCAAAGCTGAACGTACCATTTTACTTCTTATTATTGAGACGTCTTCTGGGGTTTATACATATTAGCAGTCATTACCTTTCCTATTGTATTAAATATTTACAATATTTTTTCTTTCACATTGTACAAAAAGACAAGGGACTTTCTGCCGTAATCATTAAATATTAAAACACATTTCAAAGTTATTTTGTTTTTTAATGACGAAGTGAATTAAAATTTACTTAAAAATGACTTACAATACAATACAACAACACAACAATACAACACAATACAATATCAAACCAGTGTTGTCAGGTTGGGGTTTTTCCCTAGATTTAGGAGAGAATTTGGTGGTAAACATTTGTTAGGGAAAAAATTAGGGGTTAACAAGTAAGAGTACTATATTCGGCTATGCCGAATCTTTTGTACCCTTCACTATCTATGTAAATCTAGTTTAGTGAAGTAAGTCCAATCAAAAACGCAAATATGTATTGGAGTGACAGAGAATCGGCTGTTAATGGGTTAAGCATTTTTTTTTTAATTTTAGTATTTCCTCAAAGATCTCTTCAAAAGCTATAAAATGATACCCATATTGATATTTAAAAAAATTTTGAAAATTTCAGACTCACGTAACTCAAAAAATATGGCCTAGCGCCAATTTCTCATTTTCTCTTTTGATTGGAGTTATTTCATTGTTTCAAATGATGTGGAAAATTTAGAGGTAGGCGTGGTGTTTTCCCTGCTGCCTCAAAGAACATAAACTGATCATGCTTATTTCCAATATCACCTCTTTCGACACTATATCTAATCGATTGATATATTTATTTATTTTTGTGAAATGAAGTTTGCGAGGCAACACTAACATGGACTGTCAGGCGGACAGACGGACATTGCTCATATGAAGTCAGAATATATATACTTTATGGGGTCGGAAATGGATATTGTAGAAATTACACAAGGAATAACGAACTTAAAAAGAAGATTTAGGTTTTTGGGGGTATTTTTGCTCAATTTAATTAATTTTTCTGGTTATTTAATTCCAAAAGAATGCTTAACTTTTGGATATAATTTTACACAATTTATTTCACCCGTGAAAAAGCCTTTAGAGAAAACTGCAAAAATTTTCTTGTAGAATTGTCGAAACAATTAATACAACGCTTTCTATAATGAAAAAAATATCAATATTTTTCCCGAGAATGCCCAAAAAACAACAAAACCAAATATTAATAATATTGCAGTGCATTTCAAAGGTATTTGTGAGGATATCGATGATACTTTTAATGAATGGGAAAATTTGCATTATGCAAAGTAGAATAATACATTATCCCCAAAAGAGCTTTGGCATGAAGGTAGAAATAAAAAGAAGACATTTTTGCTGGCTCTTCCATATTTTAGCGCATCGGTTAAAAGACCTTTTTCAATGTTTGACTGAGCTAAAAATAAGTTAAGAAATATAATGAATATGTCAAGGGTTGAATCTATCTTAAGAGTAAAATATTCGCTAGATAAAGGATGCCACAATTTTACGCCGTCCACTAAAATGTTAAGGCTATTTATTTCCGACAACATCAACAGAGTTAACGAAGATGATGCGAATTATGCTAGATATATTTAGCAATAATACAGATCTGTAATTACATACACATTATTATGTACATATGTTTATAATACACACTTTTTTAAAATAAAAAATTATACACCTGCAAATTTTTGTTTTGAGGGATTTTCATTATTTTTAATTTAATAAATTTGGATTTTATTTTTTTTTTTAATTATAGAAAAACAAGCAAGAGTGCTATATTCGGCGAAGCCGAATCTTTTATACCATTCACCATCCATGTAAATCTAGTTAAGTGAAGTAACTTCAATCAAAAAAGCAAATATTCGGGTGACAGAGAATTAAAAAATAAAAAAAATTTCCGTTACTGCATACATATAATTTTACGTAAAAACGCTATCGGCTCTTAATGGGTTAAGCATTTTTTTAAATTTTTTGTATTTCCTTTAAGATCTCTTTGAAAGCTTTAAAATGACACCCATATTGATATTTTAAAAATTTTGAAAATCTCAGAGCCTTGTACTCGGAAAATATGGGCGAGCGCCAATTTTTTGACTTGATGTTTTTTTTCTTATTTTTTAATTCTCTATATATATATTTAATTTTTTGATTGGAGTTACTTCATTGTTTCAAATGATATGAAAAAATTGGAGATAGGCGTAGTGTTTCACCCGCTGCGTCTAAGGACATGGACCGAGCTTGCTGATTTCCAATAGCACTTCTTTCGACACTATGTCTGATCTATTGGCGTATTTAAATTTGTGTTGAAATCGAGCTTGCCTTTTTCCACTTTTTGTGGTGATGGGTATACAAATTATTTTTTATTTGCTTATAGGGGAGATAGAAAAAAATCTGGCAACCATCAAGAAGTTTTAGCAAAAAATACCTACTATGTATGTTGTACATTTTTTGTATTGTACTCCTTAAAATGAAGTCGTTTTTACCTATCTTTATAGGCAGAATGTTTTATCGTGATCAATAAATCACTGTAAAGTAAATTTTTAGCCATGAATGAGATTATAGCGTCCCCTAATAATGATTAACGTACGAGTATTCATAATTATAATCATACACAAAGACAAATTGTTTTGTGTCTATTACCTGGAATTATATTCCTTATTAAATTCTATAAAGAGAAATTCGTAAATAATTTAAATTATTAAATATAAAAAATTCCATTCATTATAAAGTGCTTCCTTATTTTTAATTGCTTATATCGATTGGAATAACTTGCTCAGTGAATGTATAATTTTAAGATCCGGCTTTTGATGTTTCTAGTATTTATTAAAATTTAATTAAATAAATCATCTTTGTGAAAAAAAATTAAAAATGTTTTTATCACAATTGCATTATAGAAAGGAGGTATTTTTTTTAATAAAAAGCTATTATTCGCCTCCAAAACGAACATCAATATCATAAATTAATTCATCATCATTTACATTTGCTTTTGGAGAGGGTGGAGCAGGAGTCGTTAAAATAGGGCTCTTGGTTGCAGAAACGACAGCAGGCACTTGACCAATAAATGGCCGCGGTGTTGTTAAAGGCGGCTGTTGTACAATAAATTTGGGTGTAGTTTCTGCTAAAGTCCAGGGATTCATAAAGTTTTTGTCATACACAGGCGGTGGTGGAAAACGAGGAGGAGTTACTTAAAATAAAATTAATATATTTCAAATATGAACAAGTTGAAAATTTGTAAGTAGTTACCATGTGGATGATTATGATGATGTCCATACTTTTTCGCTTGACCCGGTGGTACGCCATGTGGATGATGGGGATGAGATGAATGAAAAATATTATCACTGTATTCTTCGGATGAATCAGGATAATTATAACCATCAGAAAGATCAAAAGCGTGTGGTGGTAATTCATGTTTTCTTTTTCCATAACTGTTTCCATGTCCTCTACCCCTCGCATGATGTTTATAACGTATTTGAGGTGAAATTAAAAAATCCGAACTGGGCCAGAAATTTGAGTAATCTGCAGATTCTTGTGCAACCAGATCATATTCGGGATTTATACTAAAATATTTTGTTATTTTTTGGAAATTTAATTGAAAATTTTTTATTTAAATATTCTTCAATAAACCTTTTGTCTTCCGTGCGTTGTAGTTAAATAAAATATGTCTACACGAAATTCACTGTTCCTTTAGAGAAATCCTCTTTTAAACAAAAATGGAATGAGAATGGAGATTTTAACGTGCTTAATTTAATTTTCATTGTCAAGTTTTTCTATCAACTTTTGTTTATCAGCAAAACACTTTCTAAATTATTTCAAAGTAAGTGGCGTTAAAATTAAACGTTCATGCAAAATTAAAAAAATTGCTGCCTTTAAAAAAAAATTTAACCGTCAGAAATAATCCGCTTTCGTCACGAACTAGAAAAGCCACAGTTTATGAAAATCCTTATTCCGAATTAATTGGAGGCACCTAAAACAACAATCCAATCCCTTAATAAAGAATAGTTCTTCATTATCCTTGATGTTAAAACACAAAGTCATAAATAGTGACATATTTATATTTTGTGGTTCAAAAACGTCATGCAAAGAGTCTGAATTAAATTTGAGTGACCCATATCATCACTACTGCAGGTTATTTATATTAACCAAACTTGTCAATCTGACAAATTCCCTTTAAGGCTATTGTATCAAAAATTTAGTAATCTAAAATATAACAGTTCGTTATACCTTTATTATCATTTAACAAATATTTTTGAAGGCAGAAATTCAAATTAAATCCGCAACATGCGAATGCCACAGTCTTGCAAAGAATAAGCACTACGAAGTAAAATATGGGCCACGAAGGGCGAGTTTAATTGTAGGAGGAAAAAGTGTATTTAAGAAATCTTTGGTTCAGAAAGAAAGTAATTCTTCTGCCTCACTTTCGTATAAAAAGAGGTTTAGCGTGAGACTTTTTGAAAGTTAAGAAAAAGGATAGTGAAAGCTTTCAATACCTAAAAGGCAAATTCTCCGTACCAGTGAATTTTTTTTATAAGATCAGGAGAAAGAAATCGAAAGAAAAAACGGTCTGCGTTGTCCCATTTTTTTTTTTTGCATAGGTGGTAACTATTAGGTAATTAACTATTATCCAGATTATCTGTTTCCGGGTTTTTGTGAAATATATTAATAGGACCGCCTAATTATTTGCCACTAATTAATTGTCAATTGCCAAACTTTTTTTTCGCATAAACATTATTTTCGGTAATGGTAATGCTTTTCAATTAAAAAGTTTGTCATTGATAATACAGTGATACAAATTTGAAATTTTCGAATGGGAATATGATGAGACCAAACGCAAATGAAGGTTGACATTATCAATGGCAAAAACTTAAAGGGTATTTTCAGTTTAATGCAAGCTTTTTTAGACGCTTTTGAAGTTGTTTATTTTGTGGAACGCTGCCTAACAGGGAAAGATCATTGAAAATTTTAAAAAATAATAATGCTTTCTTATTTTTAATATTCTGGAAAAATGTGGCGTCTTAAAGTAAAAATCTTAAATGTGCCCAAAATTATAAAAGTTGTCTAAGTCAAAATTAAGAAAAAAAATAATTTACCAGTTATTTTCATACAACATTATTTTAAACTAAATTTATTCAATGTAATTTTTATGAAATTGTCATAAATAAACCATTAGATACTGGTTGTCTCAAAATATAAAAATATTTTTTAATTTATTTAAATGCAATTCATTAAATATCTCGAAACAAGAAATATATGACTTAGACCACTTTCATAATTATGGGCACAAATATGAAATAAAATTTTGATAAATTAAGCAAATCAAATAAAATTATTTGTGCATGTGTAGTTGATAAAGTAATTTCAAATGGCATAAAATCTGTAACATTAAGGTATAGCAAATCCCACAATTCCCAAAATAAAGGCCGAAAATCCCAAAAACGGAATTTTTTGCCTTTTTTGCCAATAAAGTCCACATATGAACTAGGGCTCACGAAATAATTTCAGCAACAATTTAGAGTATATATACCTTTTTTATGGTATTCTTCTCAAAGTCAAAGTTTTTATGTAAAATAGGCCAGATTGAAGGACCTCCATCTTCTACAAAAATAACCAATTTTGTTTAAAATTTTGTTTCAGCGTACACATATGCAGTCAATTTAAGCAAAAAAAAATTGTATATATTCCTTAAGAAAAATTTTTTCTATCTAAAAATTAGAGTGGTGGCCATTTTTAGACTAAAATACAAAAAATTTGAAAATTGAAATTTTGGTTCACGTGAAATTTTTATTCTACCCGAACTAAAAATTGGTATGGAAATTTCACGTCAACAAATTTTTTTACAACTTTGGAAAAAAGGAAAATCAGCTGTTACGGGGTATAAAATGCAAATTTAAGCAAAAAATTTAGAGTGAAAAATTTTGTTCTAATCCTTAGATTCGGCGTTACGGATCTCCAAATGGTATATATCGAGGCAATTGACCTGTTATCTGGTATCCTGTTAAGAAGAATGCCACTTTAAAACTTATTTACCGATTTTAACCTAAAATTAATTTTTATCAACAAAACTGCTTAAATTCTTACATGAATTCCACTAACAAAATCAAAGTGAACAAAACAATGAAAAAATTCCACATTTCATGGAAATAGAAAACATTCATTATAAGGGGAATTTGGAGTTCAGTGAAATGTAAAAAAATTTCATTTGGAAAATTATTCACGATAGGGATGAGTAATTTTGAATTTTGTAAATTGAAAATGGTTTAATGCTGTAAACACATTCGCCGCAGCAAGATACACAAACACACGACAGCAAATGACGCTAGCAGCATTTGTCGCCTTGTACGCAGCTACATTATTATTTTGAAGGCAGCAGCTACATAATAAAAATATCAATTAATTGTATTTCAGTGATGTTACTTAAGCGATTTTTAAAAAAGCAGCTCCGATTTATAATTAAAAAAATGTTTTAACTATATTGTATGAGGCTATTAAAAGAGTAGAATAATACATCGATTTTTGTTTGGATTGTCTTTAAAATTGAAAATATATTAAAGTATTTCTCAGAAGCAATAATAAATACAGTAGTGTGTGTCAGTATAAATAACACGTAGTTTCTTGTCCCCTATAATAAGAAAATACTAAAAACAACAGTTTTATGATATATATTAAAACCAATCGAGTTAAATATTTACAGATGCCCCATACGACAATTGAAATTAATAATAACCTGCCGCTTTGTTGCCTTGCTGTCAACAAAATGATCATTCTTATATTAACAAGCATTCTAATTTTCACATTTTGCAGTCGGTAGCTGCTGTCTCGAATGTGTTTACAGCATAATTTTAAAGCCAGAAAAGATATAATTTTTATAATTATATATTTATAATATTTTCTAGAATATCTTATTACAAATTTTTTGAAAATTGCACTCAATATTTTGAAAAAAACTGAACCAAGGTAACGAAAAATCAACAATTTTAAAATGCTTATAACTCCATTATTTTTAAACATAAACATGCAGATTAAAGGACCATTTTGAAGGTATTGACTAAGCCTTTAGGAGCATATGTATATGATTACCAAGCGTTAGATCTGCCAAGCGTTATAAAAACATTTAGGTGCGAGATACCTGACTTTAAAACCATATAGCGCCATCCCTGGAAAGTGGATGGCACCCAGCTTCAAAACTTAAGCTCAAACGCTCCTCTGCTATGCTCATGCCAATTTTGGATCAACCGGCCAAACTCTTTACCAATGTTTGATTTATTTCCAAAATGTTTTGATTCTGCCCCACTGTGCAGCAATCGAAAATTCAAAATAATATAAAAAAATTTCGCACTGAACTGAAAATACACTTCAGGCGTTTGTTATGGATAATGTCAACTTTCATTTGCAATTGGTCTCATGCTATTCCCATTTTGGTTGTTGCACTGTGTAATTAATTAAAAAACGAAATCTTTATCATTGACTAATGACAAAATGATTTCAAAACATTACCATTAATAAATATCATTCTTTGTCTTGGTGCACTTAAACAGCACCCTACAGTATAGAAATTCATTATTTTAAAATGGAAATCTTATCACAAAAAATTTATTGAAATATACACGTTTTAACAACTTCAGGATAATTAGGCAAATTTATACTTTTATATTTAAAAAAACCCGGCAGCATTAAATTATAGTTAAAGTTTTGTCATTGTAGTTATTTCAAATAATGCCAATGCTGGAAAAATCAAATGTTTTATTTTTTAAAGAAGGCCAGAAAAATATATTTTTTGAAAATTATATAAAAGTTTGAGAGTATTTATATTCTTTTATCTAAAGTCTTGCATTTTATTAATTTATTTAGCCTGCAAAAATGTTTTCTGTTTCACCCTTCACCATGTATGTAAATCGAGTTTTGTTAAAGTAAAAAATTAAATATTGGGATGACAGCGAATTAAAAAAATTAAAAAAAAATTGTATAATGCACAAAGTTTTTTTTTTAATTAAGTAATTTAATAATATTCCCGTGTCTTTAATTTAATAATTTGCCTGTGCATAGAAATAAATTGTCATAGCGATTTTGATATTTTATTTTTCATCCTCTTTTAACTGTATAAAAGAGCGGAAAAAAAGTCAGCTGTATACAGTGGAGAAAAAAATAGAATTACTGTTGGTTGTTGTTCTTTTTGCTTAAACTTTGATTTTTGTTTTTACTTTATTGTTTGGACAAAAAATTTTAGTTTATTTAAAATGTTTGTCAAAAGTTTCCTGAAGAGCTAAGTGAGCAGTAGCGAAATGGCCATCGAGACGTGCTTTGATCTTCAATAATCAATACCGGTAATTAATTTAAACGGGATAATTTTAAAAAATAGCACAAAGTTTTTTTGAAACTTAAATAATTTAGCAATATTCCCGTGTCTTTAATTTAAAAAAAAATTTTGTAGTGCATATATTATATAATTTTACATCAAAATGACATCGGCTCTTAATGGATTAGGCATTTTTATAAAATTTTAGTATTTCCTCAAAGATCTCTTCAAAAGCTTTAAAGTGGTACCCATATTGACATTTAAAAGAACTTTTAAAATTTCGGAGCCCCAATTTTTTCGCTTGATGTTTTTTCTTATTTTTTAATTCTCTATCGCTACATATATTTATTTTTTGATTGGATGGACATGGACCGGTCATGCTGATTTTCAATAGCACCTCTTTCGACACTATATTTGATCGATTAGCATATTTATTTGTTAATTTTTTTTTTTATGAAATCAAGTTTGCCGAGGCAAACATTAACACGGACGGACAGACGGACTTTATGAGGTCGGAAATGGATATTGTAGAAATTACGGCATGACAAACTTATATATACGCCTTTTTCACTTTTTGTGGTGAAGGGTATAATAATATTATTATTATTTTAATAAACAAAAGAAAAGCTTCTTTGCTTCTTTCTTTAAAATCAAAAAAGAGAATCAATGAGTTGTAAAAATAAATAAATTATATAAATTAAAATTTGTAAATTAAGATTAGAAAATACAAAAACCATTTTTAAAGTTGTAGCCTAAGCATCTTTAAGAGGAAAAAATATGAAATCAATTAAAAAATGAAGAAATTTTAGATCAAAGATTGGATATTTTAGATAATTAATTAAACCTTAACAAGTGAAGTTCTTTATTTTCAAATAACGTAAATTATCTTTTATACATTTGCACACAAAGACAAAAGGATTTATTTCATTTAGTCATCTTACTTATATTCAAACAAAGATTTGCTGGAAATTCTTTGTGCAAAAACACAAAAAGTTAACTGAAATGCAGAAAAAACAAACAATAAAATAAAATAAAAAGAATGAGAATAAAAAACGATACTAAATTAAAAGCAATTTTATATATTCGTATTTATTTTTTTTTTCTTTTGCACACATGTTTGTATGTACTATTATATTCATATTTTTCTTTATAATTTCTTTTTATAAATATTTCATTAATAAAACGAGTTTTGTTCACAAAGTCGCCTCACAAGCAAATTTTTCGTCCGAGTTGTGTGTATGTCAAAAGTTTGTGTCTTAAGTCTTTTGTTTAATAAAAGGGTTTTTTTTTCTTTTCAATTTTTAGTTGAAGTTTTACAATAATTTTTTTATTTTAGTTTTTCACTTTTTAAGATATTTATGATTATTACCATTATAAGATATTTGTACATTGTAAATTTCACTTATTTGAAAAAGGTATTATTGTAAATTTATTATTTATTTATTTTTTTAATTTTAATTAATAAAATCTTTTTAGCAAATCTTTAGATTAACGATTGTTAATATTGTGTTCGTTCCCGTTAATTGCGTTTTGTTGACTAAATTTATTAAATATTTTTGTCTGTTTTGACTAAAACTTATCTTAAATCTTTATTTTTTCATATCTCATTCATCGAAATATAAATGACGGGTTTGTTTGTGTGTGTGTGTTTTTTTTATTTATTTAACCTTTTTTTGACCAGTCATTGCCTTTTGTAGAAGAAATTTAATAAAAAAAAATTGGCCAATTGTTTGTTTTTATGTTTTTGATTGATCAGAGAGTGATTTAAAAATATTTGTGTTTAAATTTACATATTTTTTCAAAATTTAAGAAAACCTTTTTTACACAATTTTTTTTTTAAATGATAAAAATGTTTGTAAAGTAAAAATTGGGTAAAAATTTTATATAAATATTAGGAAATTAATATTGCTCATGGCAGAAGCCCAGAAATATATAAGGAAATATTTTTTTATATTTTGGAGAAATTAAATTTTAAATTAACTGATTAATTTTGATGATCACACACTCGTTCTATATGTATGCAGTTAATCTAACTCAATTAGTATTTGACAAACTTGTGTTTGTGAATTAAAAACTGGAGATAAATGCAGTTTTCAAAAAAAGTATCGAAATCAAATTTGGACTATGAATCAGCTAGCAAGAAATAAGTGAGCGAATTTTATACTGAACTCGCGAAAAACTCGCGAAACTATAAATAAAAAGTAAAAATCTTTCACATGAAATATAATTTATTTTATGTTTAAGTTACGACAAAGAAAATCAAGTCTTTTGTGTATAAATACCTCGTTAAAATGCCTAAACAAAATTCGACGTGATTTCTTTTTTTTAATTGCTTCTATTTGATTTTATCAATGGGTTAACAACTGGCTTGATGTTTTTGTACTTTCAAAATCTTAATATATATTTAAATTAACATAAATTTGAATTGCAATTAAGATGCTGCTTAATAAACTATAAATTACAATAATATTTGTTTACCTTATTTATTTATTATTATTTATTTTTATTGATTGTTAAATTTACAACTTGTTGTAGATGCTAAATCGTCATGTAATTGAAAATATTTGATCAAACATTTATTTATGTATTTTTTTTAAATGTTTAAAAAGGAAAATTAGGAAATTCGTGTAAAAACCATATGTGAAACTTTTTTATTGCCGTATAAATTTCATTGGCATTTTTTAAAGTAATTTTTCCATCATCAAATGCTAATGATTTTTTTCGAATTAATATTGCTAACGAAATTATAATAAAGTCGTTTTAATGCTAACTAAAGTTTGCCTTGTAGTCAAAATTTGACCAAGCAATCTTGATTTCAAAAAAAATTTAAATACGCCAATCGATCCGACATAGCGTCGAAAGAGGTGATATTGCAAATCAGCAAGATCGATCCATGCTCTTAGGCGCAGAGGGAAAAACTCCACCCCTACCTCTAACTTTTCCTTATTTTTTGGAATAATAAAGTAAGTCTAATGAAAAAACAAATATATGAGCGATGGAAAATTAAAAAATAAGAAAAAAACATCAAATGAAAAAACTGGCGATCGCCCATATTTTCCGAGTTACGGGCCTATGGAATTTTCAAATTTTTTAAGATATCAATATGGGTATCATTTAAAAGCTTTTGATGAGATCTTTAAGGAAATACTAAAAATTTTTAAAAATGCTTAATCCATTAAGAGCTTATGAAATTTTTATGTAAAATAATAAATAGTACTTATTTTTTCTTATCTTTTAGATTTACATATATGGTAAAGGGTATATAAGATTCGACATAGCCTAATATAGCACTCTTAATTGTTTATTTTAATAACAATTTGATTGTTTTTCTTTTTAAAAGTTTGACGTATTTAAATATTTTGCAGCATGTTCACAATTGCCCTAGTTGTACTTCATATAATCTACGAAAGAAATTTGTTGGAGAATCAGGCAACAAACTTTGTCATGGTTCCAAAAAGGCATCATTAACTTATTAAAAAGTACAAAATATACAGTGTGTCCTTCAGGTACACTACTTTGTCTTGCCGTCATTTTGGTAAATATTATTCTTAATAGTTCATATTTGGCAGTCGTGAAGTAGACACGTGGCAAATTTATTATGGAAATATATTCGATAAACCAACATGTTTTAACCGTTAAAACATTTTTTTAAAATCAATCATCCAGTAATCGATGGGAAAGTTACGTGAAATTTTTGGGAGAAATAACGTGCAAACAAAATGAACTATTTATCGTGTAGTGAATGATTTTGAAGAAGCATAGGCCCAAGCATGGACCACAACGTACTACAAGATCGGCTGAAAATATTACTGCTGTTCAAAACAATCTATCAACCTCAATTTGATACTTAATATCGGTAATTTAAATAATTAATCGGAATAATAGAAAATAGCACGAAAAAAGTTTTATTTTGAAAATGAATTAATATAATAAAAAATTCCCGTTGTTTAATTTAATTTAATGTTTGCAAAGTGCCCGTGCATATTAATAAATTATCGTAGTGTTTTGTGATATTTTATTTTTCATCCTCTTTCTTACAGTGGGGAAAGAAAAATAGAATTACTGTTGATCATTGTTTTTTTTGCTTAAACTTTGATTTTTGTCTTTGCTTTATTATTTGGACAACAATTTTAGGTTTATTTAAAATGTTTGTCAGAAGTTTCCTTCATAGTTAAGTAAGCGGTAACGAAATGGCCATTGAAACGTGCTTTGACCCTCAATAATTAATATCGGTAATTTAAATAATTAATCGGGATAATAGAAAATAGCACGAAAAAGAGATTTATTTTGAATTAGAAGAAGCTTGGTCTTCAACGAACAACTTTGTTCAAAATTTTGCACAAGGATTAGCATTTGTTTCCATTTGACCATTTACGCCGCCGTACATATGCCAAAAGGATGTTACAGCTCGCCTATGACAACCCCAATTTTCATGAAATCATAATGAGTGAAGAGGCACATATGCATTTGGATGGAAATGTGAATAAACAGAATATTCTGTACATCCATTAAAAGTGACAGTCTGGTGTGCAATTTAGTCAGGAGAAATCATCAAAAGCTTTAAAATGATACCCATATTGATATTTTAAAAAACTTTAACTTAAAAATTTCAGAGGCCCGTCACTCGGTGAATATGGGAGAGCGCCAATTTTTTCACTTGATGTTTTTTTCTTATTTTTTAATTCTTTATCGCCCCATGTATTTGTTTTTTGATATTTTATTTTTCATCCTCTTTCAACTGTATAAAAGAGCCGAAAAAAATCAGCCGTATACAGTGGAGAAAGAAAAATAGAATTACTGTTGGCTATTGTTGTTTTTGCTTTAACTTTGATTTTTGTCTGTGCTTTATTGTTTGGATAAAAATTTTTAGTTTATTTAAAATGTTTGTCAGAAGTTTCCTAAGAAGTTAAGTAAGCGGTAACGAAATGGCCATGAGGGAATAATACAGGTGGTCTCGATGGCGAATTTATCACTTTCGCCGTAAACGCTAAATGTCAAACTCCATATATAAAAAATGTGTATATATTTTTTTATATGCTGTTTGATATTTAACGTTTGCGGCGAAAATTATGAATTCATTGCTACCACCAAGTATTATTATTTCGCCATATAAATGGCTATCGAGACGTGCTTTGACTCTCAATTATCAATATCGGTAATTAATTTAATCGGTATAATTAAGAAAATAGCACAAAGATTTTATGAAAACTAAAGAATTTAAAAACTATTCCCTTGTCTTTAATTTAATAAAATGCTTTTTGTTTTCGTTGATACACTAACCGTATGTTATTGTAAGTTAAAAAATTTTCAAATAAATATAGTAATTTTGAAAAAAATTTGGTTGTATATTTTTAGCTACCTTATTTAGATGCCTGCATTTTTTCGTACTTTTGTATATCAAATAGTACAAAAAGTACACACATGAGCATTAAATGTTTGCTGATCTGAACGAATGAGTGTAAATAGACATTAAAGCCCCTTTTTTATTTTAAATGTCGGTTTTTTTCTAAAAAACTTTTTTTAAAGAAACATAATTATTATTTACTACCAGAAATTGTTTTATACGATTATGTGCTGGGTTAATAAAATAAGTGCCATCACTGATTTGATAAAAAATTCAAGATTTGTACATCGATAATATGGCTTATTTTTTGTACCTTTATGAATAATGACAAAATAAATTAAATTATAAACTTTTCTAAATTTTAAAACATTTTGAAAATCGACGCCAATTCTGAAACAAGATAATTAAGAGATTTTATTGCGCATCTTTTCGTATTTTAATTATATTCGATTTCCAAACTTTATGCTTTTTATAGCAGACTTAACACTACAGCTCCTTGTTAATTTTAACCGTCTGCCTACAACTGTTAAAAAGTTTGGCCATATACATTAACTAACATCAACTATTGTAACACCCTTTAATTTAAAATTTCAAAGAAGTGGACATTCTGTCTAATAATCAAGAGTTTGTATATAACGGTTCAAATTACATTAATTTTGGGAACACCCTTTAATTTCTAAATTCAAATTAAAAACTTTTTGATTAAGCGAACCTAGTAATACAGGTCCCTTGTAAGTTTCAGCTGTCTGTCTATAACGGCTTAAAAGTTTGGCCACATACATTAAATTACGTCTTTGGAACACCCTTTTATTACCAGTACCATATTTTATACTTTGTGTTATAGCGGAGTTAGCAATGCAGGTTCGTTGTAAATTTCTAGTGTCTGTCTACAACTGTATGTAAGAACTGTATGTAAAGTATGGCCATATATATCGAATAAATTGAACTATTGTTACAATAACGGTCACGGCAGTCGACATTCTATGCAATTTGCAAGCGTTTGTCTATAACGATTCAAAAGGTAGACCCATAGGTCAGTTTACGTCACCTATAGGGACACCCTTTACTTTTTAGATTTGTTTTTGTATTATTTTTCGGCATTTGGAGCTATAGCGATATGTATTTTGTATGGGGATTCTCCTTCATTTTTAAGAGGGCAATCTGTAAGCACCAACTTTCAAATAAAAAAAATATATAACTTCAAAATCGATGCAGAAATGATTGAGTTATGGAGGCACTGATAACAAGATAAAATTTTCCAGAAAAAATACTAGGCTTGAATCTGAAGATAAAATATGTAGCTGACTAACTAAATATAGAGAATTAATTAACACAAAAAGAATTCTAGTTTAACTAAAATTCTCTTTATTATATACTCACAAATATATATGTATGTAAAAATTTTTAATAATAAAAGAGAACTCACTAAAATTATTCATTTACAAAACAGGCCGTGTTATTAGATTTAAAGAATTTTATTAATGAATAGCTTAAAAATTAAATGAAAAAACTTTTTTACAAATATTCATATATTTAACTAGGATGGTTTTTTATTATAAAATAGAAAATTTCTAATTAATTGTTATTGGAAAGTATACAATTTTCAAAATTTACGAAACGACGTCTTAAACTGAAAAACAAATAATATATCATTTTAGCAATTTCATTTTTACAATAAGGAACAGGAACAAATTGATGAAATTTCTGTATAGAGCATTATAAGCAGAAGTGTAATTGAAATTGAAATCAAAACATAACAAGTCTCGCTATTATTAACAATTTAAAAATATAAACAATACTGCTAAACTTAAAGCTTAAAAATATAAATATGAAACAAATATAATTCATGTTTATTTAAATTTTTTTGTAATTTAATATTATATTAACACAACTCTCCCAATGAAAAGTAAAAACAATAACCAGTTACAAAAATTTCAAGATCAATGTTATTCACTTTTCTCCTCACATTTACTTTAATTTTAATAAAATTAAAATATAAACAGTTTATTACAATATAAATCCTAAACAAGTTTTTACAAAATTAAAACAAAAACAACAACTAAACGAGTTTTATATTAAGATAAAGCGATATTGCCAATCTACTGCCAACTTATTTGATGTATTAATTTACTACCATCTGATTAAAAAACATTGCACGTAAATGTCTGTAAATAAAATTAAATAAATGCTTGTGATTTACCCACCAGCAATTAAGAGAAAAAAATCAGGGAAGCATCTATAGGCTTTTTAACCAATACGATAGTGATGTGATACTCAAGCAGAAATATCGGCGATACCGGGACGAATTGCAAATTGAAATCATCAAGTCGAAAAATTGTATTTTTAAATTTAAACTTAACAAGTAAGAGTGCTATATTCCGCCGAATTTTATATACCCTACACCATCTATGTAAAATAACTCCAATCAAAAGGACAAATATTGGGCTGATGGAGAAATAAAAAATAAAAAAAAACAATTTTGGTACTTCATATTTTACATAAAAATAACATCGGCTCTTAATGGCTTAAGCATTTTTTTTATAACGTTAGTATTTCCTTAAAAATATCTTTAAAAGCTGCAAAAAGATACCCATATCAACTTTTTAAAAAAGTAAGATAAGATTCGGCATAGCACTCTTACTTGTTCAATTTGAAAAACAAAAAAAAAACTTTTATACATAAGGGGCTACGTCTGTGATGACTAAACATAATATGTAAAACTGATCCCAAGTTGTCTTGAAATTTTACAGCCTCTTTAGATTTAAAAAAAAACAACATCACAACGAACCTGTAACAGCAAAATTATTGCATATATGCTTAAATTTCAACCAGTGGGGGGTTGATAAAATCAACGTACATTACAATGTACGCCACGAATCAAAGGGTTAAAGACAAATTGCAAAGCCATAAAGTAAGATTTCTTTTTTTTGAAATATTTTTACAAGTATCAAATTAAATTAAATTAATTTTGACTTAAATTCACTTTTAATTTTTTTTTTTTAATTTTAAGAAAGAAAAACTATTTTCAAATGTATGCAAAAAACAGGAAAATTTTGACCACAGCAGAATGTACTGCAGCATTTTCTGGATCGCAATACCAGTCATCAGCATTCTTCCCATTAGGTTGTGTACACTTAATTGCGTAAATAAGAATAGAAGGAATATTCATAATCAATCAATAATAGCTCGGTTAGACTAAAGTACATTTTTTGCACTTAAGTACATTTAACAAGTGCGTAATATTCGGCTAAGCCAAATTTTATATACCTTTCGCCATAATATGTAAATGTTATTAAACATGTATATACATAGAATTTATTTTACTATAAATAATATAGAACTGACGGTCGCCAAAGTTCTGACAAGAGCTAAATAAATTTACTTGCAATTTAAACAGGTATTTGGTAAATCGCAATCATTAGAAAATCTTGCGATTCATATAGCAAGAAAAGGGATTTTTTGTATTTTTAATCGATCTGAAAAAATGAGATTATCAATTCATCTGAATATGGCATTTTAGGTTTTTGGCCGCAATGATTTCTGCGCCGATTTTGAAATTTTTTCCTTATTTGAAAGGATATGCTTACAAATTGTTTCCGTTTTGAAAACAGTTCATAATTTTAATCCCTATACAACATATATGTTTTTACGTGTATTATAAACCGTGAAGGCCACACTAAAATTATATACATATCTATTTATATTATATTATTAATTATGCTTGATTCCTTCAAATGTAAATATTTCATGATATTCTCAGGAAATATTTATAATTTTAAACTAAAGACATTTGAAGGAATCAAGCACGATTCAAGTAAATTAATATAAAATATTCCAAATAATAAATTTTCATATATATTAATATTTATTTATTTATATAGTCGATTAGATTATATTTCAATTAAGACAATGTTAAATAAATTTCCAATCTAATCGGTATTTAATTGTGAGAAGAGTCTTGCAGAGACCCTGCTTAGTTTTGTCACTTATGCTAACCTCATGCTAAGTTTTTTTTATGCATACGGCCGTCAGTTTTTAAAAATAACTGAAAATCAGTAAATAAACAAATATTGGTATGTACATAAATTTTCATATTCTTGATATTTGAAATTCTTCTTTGGATGTTTTTTTAGTTTTTAATGTCTCTTTGTATACGTCATATTGCTCTTGTGTCATTAAACTGGCTTTGATTTCTTCACAGTGCTCTGGCTTAGGTAGAACAATAGCAAAGTAACCTTCTCCTTCTGGTAAATTTGCTAATAATGCCGGATGCTCCGATATTTCCGTATTTACTTCCACTAGTTTACTTCGTACACAACTAGGAACCTTATAAACTTCACCATTTTTAGACGTCAATAAAGCCAACGTTGAATCGGCTTGTAAAATCATGCCACCTTTTTTACCTTTTCCTTTAACAGTATTTTTACTGCGATCCATTTGCCCAATATCGAAATTAATGCTTGCAATGCCACATTGTAATGCAGGATGTTCAGAAGCTAGGCATATTAAACAAATACGATTGGAGTGAAATAGGACTTTGTAAGGGGCCTGGTCACCACCCTTTTTAATATAATAGTAACGTGTGAAAAAACGATCAACCACAGAAGGAAAATTTTCTATATATTCGTCAGTTATGGGCTTAACATCTTGGCCACATATATTTTGAGATTCCGGTTGAAAATAAAATTCAGCTAAGGGATCTATTTGCATTTTGTCTTTATTAGTTTTGATGTAATCGACTCTTAAGTTCAGCGTGTTTTTGGCGAGCTTTGGCTCTGTTGTTAGCTGATCTCTCAATACGTTCTTGTTTTAAACACTTGACCACAGCAGAATCGAAAGAATTGCAGGCTCCTATAAATTTGGCAAATTTATTCTGCCACAAATGTTTGATTAGTTATGACATATAAAAAAAAAATTAATTTTTTAAAACGTACCTCTTCGTGACACTTCTGTAATTTATTAATTAACTGATTGCACTCTGGAGTATGTAAATGTGGTGACAAATCTGAGTGCATTTTCCTCCTAAAAACAAACAGCACCTAATGGTTATTTAATAAAATTACCTATAAGAACCAATTTTTGTTTTTTATATTTGAATCACAATGATTTCAATGGTAAATCGAGCAGAGAATCAGTGCTGCCAACGCAAATTTATAAAATTAATTCGCCTTGAGTGTTGCCGGATTAGGGGATTTATCACGAAATCAAGGATTTTCCTTTTAAAACGGGGAGGAAAATTTCAGTTTATGGATTGAGGAATTCCTGAGGATTTATTTTGAGTTTTGGGGATGTAGAGAAGTGTTTTGGGGATTTTTAAAAAATTATCCTGAAAACCAAAGAGAATACATATTTTAAAAATAATACAAATTGTTGTGAAACTTTTGCTCCATCTTAAAAAGTGCCACAAATGTTTAACTTCAAAAATATGTACAAAAGATAGAAAATTTTGTTTCAGAACTTTTCAATTTTGTTGATCAACTCTAGTCAAGAATTTACATATATAATAAAACTGTGACAGGATTATTTCTGTACATGAAATATTTTTTGTAAATTTTGTTACTGTGTTGATAGTAATCGATATGGATACAAAATACCTACTCTTGGATTTTGTGAGTGGGTCCATCTATCTGCCTGTGCTCGCGTTACTTAAAAACGGCTGGCTGAATTTAAATAATTTCGTGAGGAGGTCCTTGCTTCAAATATAGGAGAACCTTGGTTCAAATATAGGATACTTTTTTCTTACAAATATGTTATTTCATAGAAAAAAATAGAGCTTATAGAATTCTACAATTAATATTTAAAAACATTATTTTCTATATTTTAATTTTAAGAAAATTAGAAATGATACGCTGACGAAGGCGTCGGCATGGCTAATATATAATATATATATATCTTGTACAAATGCAATATTGTACTAAAATTTAATTTCATAATAAATCAATAGTATTTTTTTGTAGTGGAGATTTTTGTGGATAGTTGAAATTGATTTTTAGGGAATTGTGCGGATAAAATTTACCTAATTGGGGATACGACTGCAAAAAAATTAGGCTATGGAATTTTTCAAGGGGAATTTATAATATGTACAAATAATTTTGGGCTGTCAAAAGCAAAGGAGATCAAACACTAGAAGAAGAAAAAATCACAGTAGGCACCTGGGCTGTTAGGGTCACCTGTTATTAATTCGACATGGGATTTAAAAAAAATAAGTTAGAGACGTTATATACCTCAAAATTTTAACAAATTAAAAGAGAGGAAAAGGAATAAGCTAAAACTATTCATTGTGTTCTACATAATATGAGTAATTCGTCTTAATAAAATAAAGAATACTCAAATTATCTAGGAACTTATCCCGAAAGCCAAATCGTTTCGTGAATGCGACTTAAATATTAAAAAACATATTTTTTTTCAATATAAAATTGATTTTCAATACTGTGTGTTTTGATTCAAGATATTCTATTTTTGTCTTTTTTTTACAGACTGCATACATTTTTTATATAAGTAATTTATTAAATATTATAGCTTTAACTTTAAGAAAATAAATCAGAAATATTAAAAAAAGACTAACTCAAAATTTTTACTTAGTTATTTTAAATAAATTAATCTTTAGTTAAATTAGTATTTAAATTTATTACCTTTCATATTAAGCAAACTATTTTAGTATAATAACCAAATCATTTCATTTCATTAAAAAATAAGTAAAAAACAACCACAGTATTTTATAAGAAAATTTTAAGTGTTATATTTTAAACTATGTAATTTAACTTGATTAAATCGTCTCAATATTTTTTTTCGACTGAGTAAATTATCAAAAAATGCAATTGTTTTTTTTTATTACAAACCCATATAACAAAGCATTTTTAGAGTATATAGCAAATGATGCTCACAATTAATTTACGTTCCCACGACAATTGGATCTTCGCTCCGGCACGTCGCAAGTCAATCTTGGCCAAAGGTTGTGAACTCAGGAATAGCTGTACAATTCGAAACAGAAACAATTATTTTTTAAGATATTAGATTGATACGAATTATGATAACGATAATATGTAAAAATCTTACTGTTGTATAAGCAGTTAAGCAGTAGCGAAATGGCCATATGAATGTTCATTGACTAATGCAGTCTATTATATGGCGTTCACACTTATGTTTTAAGTATTTAAGTGCAAAACTAATTGTTTTTGTGATGTTTTCCCATACATTTATTTATTATAACACTTTAAAATGACGTATTTTAGATTAAAGAATGGTACTCTGTTCAAATTTGTGAAAATTGTTGTGCAACATTGATTATTTCATGTGGAATATTTGACATTTAAAGTGTGGTATCATTGTTTTAAAAATGTAAGCAAAAGACATACGATCAGCTGTTGTATGAAAAATTTCGCATGAAATAATGTCTACTTCTTTTATTTCAGAACTTGGATAAAATGTTGCCATAAACATTTCATATGTTTTTCCACAGTAAAAACAGAGTACTACTTATGCAACATTTTTTCATGACTTTTTCATACAAATTTTTATGTATGTAATTTTACAGCACTCCGCATGAAAAACTGAACAGAGTACCAGGTTTAAAGTATTACTATTTTGAACTGTTATAATTGTTATTAAAACTTTTTTTTACCAAATAAATTTTTTCTGGCAACATCTTACCTCTGCGCCATGTGATATATCCAGCTGTTTATAAACAAAACGTGTTCAAAATACACTGAAAGTTTAAAATATTTTGTAAGTAAAATACTAATATGTCAGCTAATAAACGTAAAAATTGTAATTCCATGGAAGATGATGATGAATCAGATTCGGAAGCCTCAAGTGATGATGAAAATGGTCCCCACCAGGATGCCTATACTGGAAACGAAGTAAGTCCTACTTCCTCTAAAATTAACAAAGTATTAATTTTCCTTATTTTGCAATTAAAAATGCCTAAGGAGGTGATTGTAGATTTTGAAGGACGTGCACCAGCTGATCCTGATTGTCATGGTATTTCCCAGTTGCTACAAAGAGTATTTCTAAAAGGCCACATAAACTGCATGCAAATTGCTGATTTGATTATTGGTATGTAAAACGACACAAACTTAAATGAGACTAGATTTTAAATAAGATTATGTTTCTATTAGCTCAAAATTACGTGGGCAGTGTTATATGCCAATGTGAACCAGACGGCGCTGACAGTGATTCCGATGATGATATGTGCGAAGATGGAACTATTTTTGGGATTACAACAGTTTTAAATATTACCGCCAAGAAGGATGTTCCTTGTATTCAACAATTCCGATTGTTTATTTTAAAAAAGGCAGAAAAAAATGCTACAGATGCTGTTTTAAAACATTTTCGAGATGTTTTGAGCAATGACGCTACACCCGTTGGCTATTTAATAAATGAACGGTTTATAAATATACCAGCACAAATTTCTGTGCCTTTGCTAGAAAATCTTTGCAAGGAGATCACAATCGCTAAACAAAAAGGCATGCCATATAATTTTGTTTATTTCCTTATGATTATAAAATTCTATCGAAGGGAAGCAAAAAAGGGTAAATCTAAAGAAGACACCTACACAAATGCTGAGGAAGAGTTGTTGGTTGAGAAAGCTGTTAATTCATTTGAATATTCCGTAGCTAACGAATGTGATATGGGCATGTCGGGCGATTGGTTAGAAGGTGACGCTACTTTGACACCATATAGAAAAGTGTTATTGTTTGATGCTAAGAATTTGGAACAGTTAACAACCGATATACAAAAATACATCAGTGGACAATAAATAATTAATAAAAAGTATATAAAAGATGTAGAAAAAATACTTACTATATGTGATATACATACAATTGGTTGAAGATTTTGTTCGGCCTAAGGTCAAATTAAAATATTAAAAATGAAAAACAATAAAATATTTTGTTTCACTTTTATTCATCCAATATTTCGGGTAACTTTGTTAACCATTATCAAGGAATCTATATACAGAACAAAGATACATTGTCTTAAATACAAAAACACTATAAATTTGTATAATACATATATTATAATGTTGAATGAATAAAATGTTTGATGAATAAAAGTGAAACGAAATATTTTATTATTTTTAATTTGACCTTAAAATCCTAAATTTTAAAAAACACAGGTCAATTATCAAATAAAAAACATAATTTTTAACAATGTTCTTTGTTACCACACTAGGAAACTTGTACGTAGCAAAAAAGAAAAACCATTTAATACTAATAAAATTTTAATAACCGAAAACATTACTTAAAAACTCTTTCTATATCCCTAAAGCGCAAAATATAAACGAATTACTCAATCCGCAAACTCAAATTCTCATCCCCATTTTAAAAATAAAATCCCCGGTTTGGGGATAAATCCCCGAATCCCTAATCTGTGCTCATTTTTATTGCAAGATCAGCGGCAAAAGCAATCCAGCAAGATATGAGTGACTAATTTTATACTAAAACGGCGTTGCCGTTGTACTGCTTTCGGTATTAAAATGAATTATTTTTTTAATTAAATCTAAGCCACTAAGCACAGATAACTAACCCACTAAGCATAGCTTAACAAAGTTCAAACTGAAGATTAGAAAAAGTTTTTTAATTAAATATTTTCTAAAGATCATGAAAAATTTGCATTTTATTTTTTATAAAAAAAGCACTGCAACTTTGCTACAGACATCTAACGTATACAAATGTTTACATCACTTTTTCATTTTTATATTAAGAATATGATAGAAACTCTGTTCTACGAAGTGATGCGTGTTTTCACCATCAGTAATTGTCATTTAATAGATAATGGTCACTGTTCTTATAGGGAATTTTTTAAAAACAAATCTTTATAAAATAATCACAATAGTTGCCAGATAAAAGTATTAACAAAATCGCCATACTTTTTGTGTAAAAAAATGTTTATATGATTTTAGATTTTCAACTTCCATTTTTGATACTGCAGTTGCGTACGAATTTACATACTATATAGCTGCTTTTTTATTTTGAATTGCTTTTTGTTTAATATTACAATAGGTAATATAACAATAGACGAAGAAAAGAAATTAAAAGTATTACAAATATAAAAATTGCGTAATAGAGTTTGGCAGTGTAGATTGAAAATTTGTGTTTAATCAATCATATATTTTTGAGTGTCTTTCGCTAAACCAATTCATTATAGCAACATCTGGGCTTATACTAGTTAAATATAATTAAGAATCGGATATGACTCCAATTAACGTAATAAAAGAATACATTATTTGATAGAACTCACATTTATTTTCGACTTTAAAAACACAAAACAAACTTTTTTCTATAAATTTTTTAGTTGTAGTTCATGAAAACATAATTACTAAAAAATGACGTGAAATTTCATAATTAATATAAGCATCGTATAGCTGTAGTAGTATGATACCTACGATCTTCAGCTTTTTAAAAGTAAACTATGACAGTTTTTGTGTCAAAGGTTAAAGAAATGCGAACGGTGGGAGTGTGACACTTCTCATAAATAATTAATACTTCTTAATAAGCTACCTAATTACGTATGTGGGATATAAGCCAAAACCCAAAAAGTTCGATATTGGACCTTTAACGTGACAACTGCCACAGATTTTTTAAATTTAAATTTATTCACTGAAACTTCAAAATAATTGAATTAACAATATGTTTTCAAATATAAGGTCTGCTAACGATGCTTATTTAAATTCAGCCAGTGCCAGACAAAAGAAAAATTACTTCACATAGGGGCTGTAGTCATTAGTTTTCACTTCTCCGGTATTCGACCAAATATACAAACTCTTCTCTTTTTATTCGAACGTAGCCACGATCGTTTAGTATGTTGCAAGTTGTGTTACAAGTTGTTTTTGTGCGTTGCTTCTTTGTGGAGGTTCCAATTAAATAATCGGGCATGTTCTGAATTCCACACGAAATTTTCACTTCAAAATTTTCAAAGCATTGTTGCTATAAAATTAGTTTTTACAAAAACAATGCTTTGAAAAATATGAAGTAAAAATTTCGTGTGGATTTCAGAACATGCCTGAATATTTTACCATGAGGCTGAATGTAAAATTTTATTTTACGAAAAATCGACTTCGCCTTGGTATGTTCGGTGACTGAAATTCGTTTTGTATAACTGTGAGATAAATAAATATTTATTAATATATTTATATGCTATCGTTAGCAAGAAATTATGATAACTTATATATATAACTCATAACTTGTAATGCGTTGTAAAAAACGTACAATTGATCTTAATTTAATTGACGAACTATGTTAAAAGTCGTCAATATTACGACAAATCTGGCAGCTGTAAAAAAACGTGTTCTCCTTACCAATTACAACAAATACTGTAAAAGTTTACTTTGTTCTGCAAAAGTGATTGGGAATTGTATCTGGTATCTGTATATTTTGCAAGTAATAGTAATTAAAATATTTAAACATTTTTGGTTAAAAGGAGTTCATGTCTTGTAATTATACATACAAAAATATATAGGCCTTTTGCCAAGCACTCAGTTAAAATTGCCAAGTAAAGTAAACTTGGGAGAGTGAGTGGCCGCTGTTTTTTCATATGTTGTTTTAGTTTTTTTGCTACTTAAAATTTATAAAATTCTGGTTGTGGAACTTGTGTTAAAAAAGTGAATTAATAAATGTTTTAGTTGTCTATAAGACTTTAAAGCGGTTACAATTTTAATACGGAAGCGCTCCAGACATTTTCTGATAAAAAAAGAAACGAAAAAATCCGTATCTAAGAAAACTTTTTAAACAACTGCACCTCTATAAGTTGTGTCAGCCAAAATGGGACTTGACAAGTAAGAAAATGTTTTTATTTTAAACAAATTATTACTTCGGTGGTATATGTAATTAATTTTAGTTTATAAAAAGTGTTGATTTTTTTAATTATTAATGTTACTAATAAATAGGTTTCTTCCTTTTTACCTTCATAAATGGTGAAAGTAAGACCACATTTACTTTACATATCCAACTATAAGTTTGTGTTATTAGATAGGTATTATCTGTTTTACTATTTTGTTTCTAGAAACAAAGATAAAGGACTGCACGATGAAGATATTGTGTTTTTGCAAATTCTTTTTCTAAAAACAAGTTGTAACGAAACAGTATTGAATATTTTCGTTGATTTTTCTTATTTTAATCTATACCTTTCCCAAATCCTTGTTTAATGTTTATTTTAGGGTACCTACATACATTCTATATTTCTAATGTGTTCCACACGTAAATGCGATATTTGATTTCTAAGTTAAATTCTTTGGCTTAAATCTAGTTTACGGGCACCGCTCCAAAATAAAAAAAGTTGCCTACAGGGTGCAAAATGCAATTTTAAGCCAAAAATGTAAAGTGAAAAATTTGGCGGCAACCCTTAGTTTCGGAGTTACGGCCCTCCAAAGTTTTTATATATAATATGGCATATATCGAGTAGTTGATGGCGGAATGGGACAACATGAGTATCATTGGAAAGGGAATATAAGAGCCTATTTATTGAAGCAGGAAAAAATTAAAAAAAAACAATAAATAAAAAAATCTGGTAAGGAAAAACAATTTTCTTTTTTACAAAATAAATTAAGTTATTCGGAAACCTTTAGAAACCGAAGCCGCTATTGGTTATACCATAGAGGAGAAAATCTTTGCGCCCGGACGAAGGCCGGCTACGCAGGAAACCTTTAGAAAGCAAAAAAAAAACTTTTTTTCTTGGTCGTTACCTGTTTTTATTGTATTTATTGACTATTTTTCTATTCAATTGAAAAGATATTTAAATTACCTTTTTAATGATATCCATATTACCCCATTCCACCACAAAATACTCGATATATTCCATATTGTACATACAAACTTTAAAGGCTCGTAACTCGGAAACTAAGGGTCAGCCCCAAATTTGTCACTTAACATTTTTTGCTTAAAATTAAATTTTACACCCCGTAGGTAACTTTTTTTTTTTTTAATTTTTAAGCTGCGTCCGTAAACTAGATTCAAGCCTGACTTAATGTTTCTGCACGTGTTCAATTCTCAGTAGGCAAGTTTTAAATGTAAAAAAGTTTTTCTTCGTATTAATTCGGCTGTAAAATTGTGCCAGGAAATGTGGTGAAGTTTTAATGAAAACTTTAATCCGCATAATAAGAAATACGCTGCACAGAGCTGGCTATCATGGAAGAGTTCCCCGTCGTCAACCGTGCCTTTTGGATATCAACAGGAAAAAAATATTAGAATTCGCAAAACTCTACATTAATCAGTCCCAAACCTTCTGGAACAGCGTGATATTTAGCGATGAATCAAAGTTTAACATTTTTGGTTCAGATGGTCCTCAAAAAATTTGGCGGAAAGCAAAGAGCTTCAAGAAAATAATCATATTAAGACTGTGAAGCAAGGTGGCGGCAATGTTATGGTTTGGGGTTGTATGTCGGAATCTGGCGTGGGAAATCTTGTCTTTATAAATAAATAAAATGAACAAGCAATTTTATTTAAATATTTTAAAAGAAAATTTATTTGCAAGTTTTGCGAAGCTGAGCTTAGATGGAAAATTCTTGTTTCAACAAGATAATGATCCCAAACATTCTTCATATCTTGTGCAGAAATGGCTTATAGACCACTGTAAACAGTTGAATACCCCTACGCATTCGCTCGGCACGAATCCTATAGAGCATATTTGGCAAATACTAGCGAAAAGGATTACATTACATTTAAACTAAAAAATCACTGAAAAGTTTTACCTAGTAAGAAGTATGAGTCGACCAAATACAAGACATGCAAAAACCACGAATAAACCGAACATTTTTACTTTTGTGCCTAAATTTTTTTTACATAGAATTACTCTGTTTTTTAATTTTATAGCGCAGTATAGTAGAAATAAAACAGATTTGATTTAGTTTTTATGTTAAATGGCGAATAAAACCATCTATCTTTAAAATGACATCATTATTATTTTATCAAGTTAAGCAGATCCAAAATTATTGAGGGATTGCTCTTGAAAATCATGATGTGCCTAAATTTGATTGACTCACTGTATGTATGTAATTATGTTTGAACATGTAGAAATGAAGTTTGTCTTTTCGAAAATTTTAAGCAATTCGATGAGAAAGGATTTAAATAAATAATGATGAAATCTTATCAATTATTATTTGAACATGTTCCTCTTGCTTGGGATATAGATTAACTAATACATCGATCATTTACCAAAAAGTATTTTGACTGACAAGGCTAATATCCTTTTATGATCCGAGGACGGTTCTTATTTCGATGCGAATTGAAAGTTTTTCATTTCGATCGTAGCTACGTGTTTGTTAAATGTTAATTAAGTGACGGAAGGACTTTTAATTTTTGATTGTTAATCTTAACTTTCTGACTTTTTTATCTTTCCATTATTATTGATGATGTGTTTATTTAATTAAAATTGCCACAGTATTTAGTTATTATTTGTTAAAATTACTGTTTATATTGCACTAATTGTTTATTTATTCTGTTCCTATTTCATACTCGAATTAGCTGGTTTTGAAAATAGTTTTGATCCTATTCTTTTTCTTATGGTTTTCTTTCCTGTTTTGCGCAACTGGAAACGTAATCAATATTTGCATTAATATGTTGGTAATTAAAATACACATTCTGATTAAACAAGGGTAAGATAGAACCAAGGTTAATAATAATTCTAGTATATTTTAAGAATAAAAGTAAACTTTTAGCTTTAAACTTTGTAAAAGCGATGCGTAGCCCATTTAAAAATATAAGATCAAACTATTTATGTATTTATTGCTTCAAGTTCATACAAAAATAATTTTCGTCGTCTAAACAAATGTTGTTCTATATGCGAAATTTTCTAAAAAACACAGTTTCTACTGTATTTGGAGTGTAAGAAGTTATCGAACTCACCTGCACCTAAAAAGAGCCTAAAAGTTTACACAGACAATGACGGGTACAGTAAGCTAGTAAAATAATAAAAGTCTATTAAGAAAAATTATGAATGTCTTTATTTTGTGTTTTGTTAAAAAAAACGTACATTTACTGTGGCACAATAAAATTACCAAATGACGAAATCGAAAATATTGAAACGCCTCCATTCATTTCCTTGATTGCAAATAATTTTGAAATTTTTGCCGCATGGATCGTATAATGAAATTTGAAAAAAAAAGAATTTATTTTTTGAAGAAATACTTTGTGTTTAAACATTTACAACATGAATAACTCAATGCAATTGTAATAGTGAAATGCTTTCCTCTTTGTTTCTACCACGCAATTAATTATTTATGGAAAAACTCACTTTTGTTTTGTTAATTTTGCAAAACAATGAGAATGTGCGCAAGAGAGTTAAATAAAAAAAACACCAGAAAAGTCAATACCGCACGAAAAAGAGATAACGGTTCTATCTTTATATATTGCGTTTTACACTGATTTACAATGAAAATGAATTTGTTTTATTTAATTTTTTTAGATTAATAATTAATGGTGGTAAAGGGGTATATCCAAGTTTGTCAATCTGTGTGTAATTTATACAATATCCATTTCCGATCCCATAAGGTATATATATATATATATATTTTTTTTTTTTACTGTTTGTGCCTAGCGAAGGCGATTGAGCGATGTCCGTCTGTCCGTCCGTTCTAGTTTACTTCGGCAAAAAAAAAATATGTCAACCGATCAGATGTAGTGTCGAAAGAGGTGCTATTGGAAATCAGCATGATCGGTCCATGTTCTTTGAGGCAGCAGGGAAAACACCACGCCTACCTCAAATTTTTTCATGTCAATCGGAACAATAAAACAACTCCACTAAAAAAATAAATATATGGGGCCATTGAGAGTAAAAAATAAGAAAAAAAACATCAAGTGAAAAAATTGGCACACGCCCATATTTTCCGAGTTACGGGGCTCTGAAATTTTCAAACTTTTTAAAATATCAATATTGGTATCATTTTAAAGCTTTTGAAGAGATCTTTAATTTTTTAAAAATGCTTAACCCATTAAGAGCCGATGACATTTTTATGTAAAATTATATATATATATGCTGTACCAATTTTTTTATTTTTTATTTAAGTCTCAGTCACCCCAATATTTGCTTTTTTAATTGGAGTTACTTTACTAGGCTATCTTAACATGGATGGTGAATGGTATATAAGATTTGTCATAGCCGAATATAGCACTCTTACTTGTTCAATATAAACTCCTCTTTAAAGCAGCTTCCAAGGTCAAAGGCGTGTTCGATTAAATTATTTATATCACGTTTTAAAGAGTATTCAACTAAGCGTTGAATTATGGTAATTTGTTTTGTTGAATAAAATATGACTGGTTGTTATCAGTCGAAGTTAAATTTTCATGAAACTTTAGAGATAGTTGTGATTTTATAAGCTATTATTTTAATAAATAATAACAAAATCTTTAGTTTTATAATTTTCTCGAATACTCCACTTGCTTTTTAAAAATTAAGCGACATTTTGACCCGTAATCGACAAAAAAATAAAATTGTTAGCAGCAGAAAAAAAAAGATTTCTTAAAAAATAACAAAATTATTTAACATGAATACTTTTTACTTTGAAAAAAGAAGAGTGTGATTAAAAAGAAAAATTACTCATAGGTTAATACTCTTAAAGTAGGACAAGTTGAGCGGTCTTAAATATTTTCCTTCCTTTTTAAATAAAAATTTTCTTTTTCACATTATGAACTGTACAAATGTATGTATTTTATTTAAAATAATACATTAGTTTGAAAAAGTATTTTATTACTATCGTAACCCTTATCAATCACATTGAAAATTGTATTAAAAACCATTTCTCAATTCACTTTATTACATATCGTATAACCGTATACAATGTTACTGATAACAAGTATGTTTCTTTAAACTTAAAAGTTTATCGACTCCTTTTTAATAAAACACTTAAATATTATAATGCAATAAAAAAAAATCTTTCAAAAATGTTGAATTTAAAGAAACTTTTTTTTTATTTAAAAATTAATTTGAATTTTATTGTAAAGAATAATTTAAACTTAACTAATATAAGAAACGCCCAATTAAAATGTTTTTTATTTGCGTAAATTTAAATCATAAGCAGTTTTCAATTATACTTTTTTATTGTTATCAATTTATTTCGTTAAATTTATGCAAAAAAGTAAACAGAAACGGCCTTGACATTGTACACGGAAATATGTACGTATGTATATTGTGTATGTTTATTTAAACAAACATTTTTGTTTGTATATAAATTAATTTAGTGAGTTGAGATATCAGACTTAATAAAACTCAATCCTTCATTTCTAAAAATTATTAAGTACAATGAATGTAGAAGAAGCCAATTTTTTATGTTCATATAACAACGAAAAAAGTGTAACTACAAAGAAAAATGAAAACGTGACTTACAGTAAACTAAGTAAACTAAGGTTTTTTGTTCTTAAAAATAGTATTCGTATTAAAACGTTATGTGACTAATATTAATTAATTTTTTTTAGATATAGTATTTCTACTTAAAAAAAGTAAGAGTGCTATATTTGGCTATGCCGAATCTTATATACCCTTCACCATATATGTAAATCTGGTTTAGAAAAATAACTCTAATCAGAAACAAATATTAGGGGGATAGAGAATAACAAATAAGAAAAAAAATTAAGTACTATATATAATTTTACATAAAAATGTCTGTAATCGAATAACAAAACGATTCCACTTTAACGACGCAACCTTAAAAAAAGCTTTCTTATATTGACCCGCAAAACATTATTATCAAAAAAGTTTCTTCACCAGCAGGTCTTATAAACCTTTTTCCAAATTTTATTGAAGACAGTGAGATACAAAATTTAGATGACAAATTTTGGGAACTCCGCTACATAAACTTTAATAAATGTTATACATTTTTTTTATAAAATTAGGATTTGATATTATAAATGAATTGAAATTGATTTGGGCTTATAATGTTGTGAGCAAACAAGTAAGAATGATTAAAAATAAAAATTGCATCGTGACCAATCGATGGTTGGTACAAAGCAAAAACAAATGTATATGACGAGTTACACAGAGAACCGTGAAGAAATACTTTGGTTTGTGGGTGGACTTTGTCTAACCAAATTAATATTGATATGAATAATCCTCGTATATCTTATTTGCAAAGTTATTTGTTTAAATAGATGATGTTTACAATGTACACAACAGTGAAAGAGTTTTGGCACACAATTTCAAATATTTCTAGAGCGGATAGTGAGTCAGTTTTTCCAATTTTGTTAATGTTTCGTATTTTCGTAAAGATATCTTCAAAAGCTTTAAAATGACTTATATTGATATATTTAAAAAAAAATTGAAAATTTCAGAGCTCCGTAACTCAGTAAATATGAGCGAGCGTCAATTTTTCCACTTGATGTTTTTTTCTTATTTTTTAATTCTCTATCGCCTCATATATGTATTTAATTTTTTGATTGGAGTTTTTTTTATTGTTTCAAATGGCATGAAAAAATTAAAGGTAGGCGTGGTGTTTTGCTTGCTGCCTCGAAGGACATGGACCGATAATGCTGATTTCCAATAGTACCTCTTTCGACAGACGGACAGCCGGAAATCGCTCAATGGACTTCGCAATGCATAAGAAGTCAGAATATATATACCTTATGTAGAAATTACACACGGAATGAAAAACTTATATTTATAAACCCTTTTTCCATCTTTTTTGGTGAAGGGTATAAAAAGTGTGTATGGGGAAAAAACTTGATGCATACTATATTAAAAAAACACGTATTTAACTTGACGTATTTATCTTCACACACATGAAATTTATTTATTACTTTTCGGACTCAAACGTTATTGACAATAATATTTTCAAGTAACAATAAAAAGCCGTGATTACTTATCAAGCGTTGTAAAAAGTTTTTTATTTGCTTATCTCTTAACTTTAAATGCCTATATTTTTTCACATGTTTACAGCTTAAATATTGTGTTGCTTATTGAAACATTTTTACAATTCTGAAAATAACTGTCAACGTAATTTATTAACTGATAGTGATTCTCCTTATGAAGAATTCAAAATATGTGTGTTTATTTTATATAAATTGTGAAATTGTGTACACCCACTTTCCTTTGATAAGCAAGTTCAAAATACTATCTTTTGTTAACCGATAGAGCCAGGCTGTTAATGGTGTTTAAGAGATTATAGAGTTTTTGTTTGTCTGCTTATTATATTAAAAATAATCTACATTAAATCTAATATTTCTTATCGGCATATTGTTTTTTTTTCAAGTAACACTCCTTTAACAGATCAAAATGGACTTTCGTTGGACTTTCATTTACGGTAAAAGCAAAAAAAAAAAAAAAAAAACGATAAACAAAAGGATCGATATAGTTCCCTTATTCTGTTTCTCCAGTAGAAACGGTTTCCCAACGAAACGAATTTGTCCAACTCTAGCAAGGAGATTCCTCGCGGTTACTTCATTTATGATCTCTGTTGTTCACTAAGTTGCGACAATTTTATACACACCACTAACAGTGCGCACGACTTCGTCAACGTCTGATTTCTAAATTTCTTAAAATTCAAATTTAGAAAAATTAATTTTTAAATATTTATTGTAGAGTTCTGTAAACAGTGTTAAAAATGTTCCATGTACAAAAATAAAATGCGTTAAGAACTGTTTTTAGTTCCATTATGCCGGTAAAATTGGGTTTTTTTTCGCAGTTGTATCTTTATTTTCTCTACGAAATGACTTATTAAAAACAAGTATTTTATATTTAAACTAATGTTTTAAGGATGTGTGTAAAGTTAAATTTTAAAATTTATAACCCTAGCCACATTCTGTTACAATAACATAGCTATGTTAATAACTTAACATAACCATGTTAATACATAAAATTGAATATGTATAAGAGTTTTCGGACTGTATTTAAATAAAATAAAAGTGGATAAAAAAAATTGTTGGAGAACACTTCTACTTGTGTCTTCATTAAACTCCAATAGTCAAATATATTAACATATTGTTTATTTTAGAAATTACAGAGGTTTTTCCAAAAACACCAATTTTGAATTTTGAAAAAGGACTTTGGTCCTTTTCACAAGAATAAAAGAGAGTGGGCGACAAAAATTTGTTGGAGAACACTTCTAGTATTATGATTTCTTATAATTTCAAAAGTGGAAAAACCTTAATAATTTCTTAAAAATCCAAATTTTAATATATTTGACTATTGGAGTTTAATAAAGACACTACTAGAAGTCATCCCCAATCATTTTTTTCTATACACTTTTATTTTATTTCAATATCGTTCGGAAACTCTTATACCTATTAGATTTTTTTGTATTAACATTGGTTGTGTTAAGTGATTAACATAGCTCTGTTATCGTAACAGAATGTGGCTGTGGTTATAAATTTTAAAATTTAATCACACACATGTTCTAAGGTACGCCCTCATAAAATTTTGTTCAAACCCATTCAGCAGTTTTTACGTGATGCGAGCAGGAGTTTTTTTTGTATTTCATATCGGTTACAATCTACACCAAAAGTAACCTTTTTAAAAAAATATTTCATGTACAAAAATGATCCGGTTACAGTTTTATTATATGTATTGATTAAAGATTTGCTTGCTCTTTTAATCATCCCTGCATCTCAAGTAGAATTAATATTACAGTTTCGTTCGTAGTTCGTTCCACAGTCTCCACCGCCCCTAATTTCTATATTCTATACTTTTCCCATCTTTCTCAGCAGCTAATAGTTGTTGACTTTACCAATTAACATTTTTTGTTTCAAATAAAACTTGTTATAAAGTATACATTTTACCCATTTGCCCTTTTAAATAAATATCTTTAATCAGTGTACACGCTTAGCTAATTGTTTTGATATTCTCAAAATTCATATTTAACCTTTCAAGTTTCTTATAATAAAACGCTTGTTTTTTATGCATAAGTTATCAAAGATCATAACAAAAAAAATGCAAACTTGTCCTTGTTTTTTTTCTTAAAAAACAAATTGTATTTTATTAATTCCTCTTTTTATTATCAAAGGCCCGGAGTCTTTTTGTTGTGCATTTCTAATACTGTTCATATTTTTTTTTAATCTTTAATATTTCTTCTTTCTAAATCATGCTTTGTGCAATTTAAAGATTGCGCCACAATTAATTTGAAACGTCGCAGTTTTAATTAAATTGTTTGAGAGAAATTAATTTACCTTTCAAACCTATTTTAATTTATAACTTTTAAGGTTTTTTATAGGAAATGAAAAGGCTTCAGTATTGAGTTTCCTAAAAATGGGGAATTATTTAATGGAATGGCAGTGTTCCAAAAGAGCGTCGGTTTAAATCGGGTTTTCTACCTGGCAGCTGTGAGGTTCATTTTCACCGAAATTATTGCTGTCAAAGTCCATACATAAAAAATATATATACGGATTTTTATTTTTGTTATTTAGCAGTAATGATTACCAGCAAAAAATAATGAATTCTCCTACGCTGCCACCTGGTAATTGATGCATCTTGAATAAAACATTGTTAAAAATTATAACATGTAAATCTCTGCATAAATTTGAAAACTGAATTCGCCTTTTTTCAACAATAAACTCAACCAAAATAAGTAATAAAATGCAACACGAGCTGAGAATAATACACATTTAAAAATAATAGAATTTGTTGTAACAATTTTATTCCATTTTCAAAACTGCTTCAATTGTTTAACTTCAAAAATTTGTACCAAAACATTGCTTTAGACAACAATAATAGTATTATTTGTAGTGGGGATACTTGAAATTGATTTTTGGGAATTTATTTAATTAGGGATACCACTCGAAAAAAAAATCTGGGAACCCTGAAGCCAATCTGTGCTCTAAAGTTTGAGAATTACGATTCAGAGCATAAAATGGTGATTGAGGTGTATGAAAGAATTAATATAAAAAAAATCGAAAAAGGTGATGAAAGAGTTTTTTTTAAACTATAAGGTTTTACAGATCATTTAAGGTTTTCTTTCAATTCGTATAAAAAGAACGTTTGCACACATGCATTTTCCATTACGAATTTAAACAAAGTAAAATATTATTTTAAGCAAAATAGTTATACACTATTTATTTTGACATAAAAACATTTTTAAATTTAATTGTATACTGATGTACACATTTTTATCACAAGATCTAAAGCATTTTGATTTTTTCAATTCAATTATATTTGATACTATATTTTATTCATCTTAAAATGGTAACCTTTAAATAAATTTTTATGTTTTTTTTTTTTTATAAATTAAATAAAAAAAATTTTTTCTGAATGGTAATCGGTTTTTAAAAAATTCGAATGTTTTAACTGTTCGAAAACCCGTTTTCGAAACATGGGGAATAATCGATCACCCTAGATTTTATGATAAACTAACTATTCCCAATGCGATTCGCTACCCTTATAAGAAAAATCGTACCACATCCACTCTTCCCATCCAATCTAGCTTTTTACGTGATTATTCACCATAATAAGAATTTAAATCTGAATTACTTGTTTAAAATTTAAAGACTATATAGTTGTTCTTTAGGTACACGGTAATAATTATTTACTTTGTAAGGAGTGTGCAAAACCCACTATTCCAATCCAGTCTGTGTTTTGCTAAGCTATGTATGTTGATATGGGGGTGCTGGTTCAAAATTTCAAGAGTCGACTTATTATAGTTCTCTAGCAATTCATAATTCCATGCTTTTCGCGACATTATGCGTATTAATAGGAAAATAAAATTTCAAGATGCCACCTATTATAGTTACCAAACATTTTTAAAGATTTAATAATGGAATTTAAAATTCTGTCACGTTTCTCAGGTTTTTATCGCCTCCTATCAAAAGTATGTAGTTAGTAGTAGACAAAACAGTTCACGACTAGGTAAAATTTGAATTTCCAAATTTTTATGTATTCATATCAACTGTCTGGTAAACTTGTATTCTTAGACTATAATATGGTAGCTTATTTCTAAAGTTTTGCAAGTTTTTTATACCCTTCATCATAAAAAGTAAAAGAAGGGTGTATTTCTACAATATTCATTTCCGACCCCATAAAGTATATACATACATTCTAAGTTCTTATGTCTGTCCGTGTTATTGACATAGTTTCGAACATTTTGCTATTGAAACTCAGCAAGTTCGATCCTTGTCCTTCGAGGCAGCGGGCAAAACACCACGCCTTTCTCTAATTTTTCCATATCATTTGGAACAATTAAGTAACTCCAATAAAATAAAAAAAAAAACAAATATATGGGCCGATAAAGATTTAAAAATTAAGAAAAAAAACATTAAGTGAAAAAATTGGCGCTCGCCTTTATTTTTCGACTTACGGGCCTATGAACTTTTCATAGAAAAGTACGATTGCGCAATATATTTCCTAAGATATTGTTACGTTTTTCCTTTTTTAGACAAACGTACAGATTCTTTTGATTGCAAATACTACTGTGGCTCATTATAATTTATGTATTCTTTTACTTTATGGCTTTCTCTGGTTATACTTCTTGATCCTACCGGCCTTGTGAACCCTTGGTCTCGTATTTACTAAACATGCGTTATTACTACAAACGCAGGTATCCACGCTACTCTACTGTGTTACTCCGGCGAGACATGAACTACTCTATGCCTTGTTTAGTAACCTTAACCATCCACAGACATCTCCCCTACTCCTTTTGTCCAAGCCAGTCATCCCCTTTAATCCAATAGCCACAACACACGTCTGCCACACACTGTTGTTATGCTGTTGCATTTTCCTGCGCTAACCGCTATTGCTCTTACTTTTTTATTATAAAGGGCTTCCTGACAATTATCTGTTACTCTTATATTAAGTTGGACGTCTCCACTAAATTGTCTGCCATGGCTTCACACAATAATTGCCTTTTGCCTTTCGGGAGGGCCTCTCGGCACGCATGTCCGAATGCGGCATCGAACTCAGGACCCCTTTTTTTGCAGTACGCACCTCTACCAACGAAGCCATTGAGGCTGCCCAGCTTTTGTTGGCTAATTGTGGTATTATTCTATACACATACCATTAGTTGAATTAACTTATTCACCACGCTCATGCGGATAACAACAACAGGGGTTGCCAGATCATACACTCGTAACAATATGAATATAAATATCATTTAAAAGTTTTTGAAAAGATCTTTCAGGAAATACTAAATTTTTTTAAAAATGCTTAACCCATTAAAAGCCGATGAAATTTTTATGTAAAATTATGTGTAGTACTTAATTTTTTTCTTATTTTTTAATTCTGGCACCCCAATATTTGCTCTTTGATTGGAATTCTTTCACTAAATTAGATTTACATATATAGTTATGCCATAGCCGAATATAGCACTCTTACTTTTTTTATATCATCTTAAAAATATAACACGTGAACAGTATTGTCCGCAAAAAGATTTTGTGAAAATTTATTTCAGTTTAGACCTCTAAACAAGAAAAGTAAGTGAATATAATAAAAAGATAAAATTATTTAATTAAAAAAATCTATAATGTAGCATTTTGACTTGCACATTCTTCTTAATGGAAAAAGCTTTTAAATTAATTGCAAAACATACAAAATATCTCTTGAACTCATCAATAAAATGAAAAAACAAATTATCAGTTCCTTGAAATTTTGAAGGTCGTCCGAAGAAGCTATCATCAAATGTTGCGCAATAAGCCAGGCGCTTAATTGGTCCAGGAGTAACAAACACTGGAATGGAAACTAATAAAAGAGAAGCTCTTGGAGTTAACTTCAGTGACAAATTAATTTTCAGATGCCTTGAAAATAATGGACTTAGGCAAAGGCCATTATAAAAAAAAAAACATTTTTAAATGAAAAACCCTATAAGGCAAGACTAAAGTTCGTTTAAACGTGAGAAAATTTCATTATTGATTATTGAAAAAATTTTACATGGTCAAGTAAAATAAAGATTAATAGGGTAGGAGCAGATGAACGCTTGTCCATTTGTGTAGTGAGATCGTAACATTTGGTAAACTTTAAAATTCGGAGGTGGATCACTTAATGTTTGTGGATGTATTTCGGTGAAGTTTTTTATTAATCTGATAGAATTTTATTTATTTCTGCAAAGCCTAAAAAATCGGTGTTCCAGATGACCTTGTGCTTTAGTTCATGGGCATGCCTTGAGTACGTTGCAGGCTCTTCTGGCGTGATAAAGCCTTTAAGAAAATTGATAATTGATGGTATTAGCCTTGGGATGGGCTTACTCCAGGCTCATAAGCCTTATTTGAACTTAGGAAGGACATATGTTCTTATGTTGTTGCCTAAATCGGATACCGTCTGCATCGTGGTAATTTTAACAGGACACTGTCTATTTGAAATACACGCGAAGAGGTGTATGCTCGAAGAAAATGACCACTCCAAAAGCTTTGTGAGTGCTGCTTATTATTTAGGAATGTCGCAAATTCCGTACGGATTTGTTTTAATTCTGTATTAATCTTAATTATTCCTAAAAAAATGCTGAACCTCAACATTGCGCACATCAAAGAAAAAACAAGGCTAATCTAAGTATGGACGTACAGTAAACGTAAATTTAAAACCATAAATAACAAAATGTCAAAGAAACTAAATGCCGCTTTAAAAATTAAAATTGGTTTCTAAAGAAATTTTACGTTTCTCGTTTTTTGAAAAACCAAGTAATTGAGAACTGTGACATGCCTGATTATCTTTTATTTACCTCATCGAATTAAAAAAATCATAAGAATATTTATTTCTTTTTAAAGATTTGCTGAAATTTAACTTCAAACTATTTTTAACTTTCATTATAGATTGGTGCCATGTACGGTCCAACTAGCAAAAATTATACAAAAATCTGGTTGTGATGTTCTCTGTATTATTGATCGTCAAATACCCTGCGAACTGGACGAGCAATTCAATGAATTTCGTTCATTCGATAAGGCATTCGATTCTGTGGTTTCCTGTTTCAAATCCAAACAGTTAGATTTACCTGTTGTTTATTCACCGGTACCTGAACTAAGTGATTACCATGATGTAAGATGTTATCAGCAAGCTGCCGCTAAATCCTTACAGAGAGCCATAAAGGCTGGTTTTAAGGCCCCTCTTTTATTTATTCCCCAAAACAATAAGTTCAAAAATACTGAATTATGCACGGTATTGGGTGCTCTAGAGGAACTTTATGTGGTGAGTAAATTATTTGAAAAGTTTTTTATCTGTTGAGTTTATATTAATTTTACATATTAAGCCGATTCAATTACGTGAAGAACTGCCAGAAAAACATCAGCGTATTGCCAATTTATCTGTAATGATGTCAAATCCTAAGGCTGAAGATATCTTTAAAGAGGCTTTGATTTTGGAATCTGGAAGATTTGTGGCCCGTGATATTGGTAAGTTTTTTAAAATTTTCTAAATAAAAATAACCAACGTTCATTTATCAGACAACATTAAAAATTAACTATCAATTTTAAAAAACTGATCTTTAAAACGCACCCATAAGTCACATAAAAATGGTTTTAAAATATCTGCATAAATTTTTTTCTTGATAAAGTATTTAACCAATAAAACAAACCAATTGTTCATTGTGTAGCATTCAATCATTTAATAAATATTAATATATATTTAGAATTAACATTTTTCAAAAAAGAACATTTCATATTAACTAACAGCAATTTAAGAAATAAATGCCTAAAAGAATGCTACAAATTTACTTTGGCTTTAGGTGTTGGTGATCCCGAACGTATGGCACCACCGCGAGTAGAAGAATATATTTCACAAATATTTAGTGATCTGGAAGTAAGAGTTATAAGTGATGTAAGTGTCATTGCTAAAGAGTACCCATTGTTTGCGGCAGTAAACCGTGCCGCCAATCAAGTAAAGCGTCATCAGGGGCGTATTATTTTCTTGGAATATAAACCACCCCAAGCAGCCAAGAAAACTTTAATGTTAGTAGGAAAGGGTGTAACTTATGATACTGGTGGTGCTGACATTAAAGCTGGTGGCATTATGGCTGGCATGTCCAGAGACAAGTGTGGCGCAGCTGCTGTAGCTGGTTTTATGCAGGTATGATATTCTTCTAAATTACTATGTCCGTAGCTTTAAACTAAAATTTTTATATTATTTCCCAAGATTGTAAATGAGCAAAAACCTCAGGATGTTCATGTTATTGCTGCCTTATGCTTAGTTCGTAATTCAGTCGGCGAGGAATCTTATGTCGCTGATGAAATCATAACATCGCGTGCTGGTGTTCGTGTTCGTGTTGGCAACACTGATGCTGAAGGTCGCATGTGCATGGCGGATGCCTTGTGTCATATGAAAGAAATTGCTGTTTCCAAAAATTTACCTGATCCTCATTTGTTTACTATTGCCACTTTAACCGGCCACGCTTGTATGGCAGTTGGTGAGGGTTATTCTATAATTGTGGATAATAGTGTAGCTCGCTCTGCGGATCATGCCCGCAAGTTACAAGAAATTGGTACATCCTTTGGTGAACCTTTCGAAGTCTCAGTTTTACGTCAAGATGATTTTGATTTTAATGCTGCCAAAGTTATTGGTGAAGACATAGTTCAATGTAACAATCTTCCTTCCTCTCGTACACCCAGAGGTCATCAAGTGCCAGCCGCTTTTCTCATTCAAACAACTGGTTTAGAAAAGCATGGTTTGAATTCGGATAAACCTCTAAAGTATACTCACTTGGATATTGCAGCTAGCGCTGGAGAATATCCGAAAATGCCAACTGCTGCTCCAATCGTTGCTTTGGCTAAAGTTCACTTATCGTAGACAAAAAAATTTTTAATTTAAAAAATTTTGCCCAAAAGTTTTTTTTTGCAAATAAATATATTTTTCAGTTATCACGATTTAAAAAATAAATAAAACTAATATCAAAACGTTTTGTCACAATAATAATTGGTGATATGGCGGCCATATTGTTACATGTCCCGCGGAGCACTAGGTTGAAAAGTGGCCGACTAGCTTCTGCTTGATCTCTTCCCAGCGGAGGTCCCTCCCTTCATCCTAATCTCAGGACAGTCACAATAATTTTAATACATAAAAAAATGAAAACCAGAAACTAACACTACTACGTAGAAACACCAACGAAGTAGGAGGACGATGTTGCTCCTCAGCCGCCCTTCCCAACCATGGTCACCAGTTCCCCACTTCCGTCAATTGTGACCCCATAAATACCCGCATACTTCACCACTTACCTCCTTTTCCAACCCCTACTTAGAAAACTTAAGCCGCCATATCACCAAATTATTAATACATTTTTATTAAATCTAAAATTTACTTAAAACTACAAGGTATGTACAGCGGTCAAAAAAAGTATTCGACATGAAATCTTATTATTACAAATCATTTATTGTGTTACATACGGACAAGAATTTGAAGCATTTAGCTGTAATTTTTTATTACAGTGGAGGTAATTTCTTATTAAAAGTTACAAAGATTAATAATATTTGAGAATGTGAGATAATTGTGCGTATTTTATAAAAAATACTAAAATTGCAAAGCAAAAAAGGTATTCGACATCACTAATTTTTTGTCGCCTTTGCGTTAATATGTTGACTATGCTTGTTGTTGTTATTGTTAATACCGTTAGGAGTTTAGTTCGACGCTTTTTTCATTAATTGTTTTCATTTAGTTTCACGTGGTTACAAAAATGGGTCGCAAAGGACGAGAAACCTCTATTGAAATAAGAAATTTAATAATCCACCATTTTGAATTAGGAAAATCGGAAAATTCTATTTCAGAAATTGTTGGAAGGCCACGAACTACTGTCCATTATATAATAAAAAACACAAAGCTGCAAAAACAGTTGAAAATAAGCCCAGGTGTGGTCGTCCACTGAAACTTACAGAGGTACATGAGCGACAAATACTGCGCGAAGATAAAAAAAAATCCCCGAGTCAATGCATCAACATTAGCCAAAAATATCGAGGAATACGTAGGCATTGAAGTTACTCCCCACACAATTAGAAATGTTTTAAAAAAGCATCAATTTCATGCACGATCAGCTAGAAAAAAACCTCACATCTCAAAGAAAAATCGAATTATGCGATTAAAGTTTGCTAAAATGTATGTAAATAAGCCAGAAGAGTACTGGATGAATGTAATTTTTACTGACGAAAGCAAATATAATCTTTTTGGATGTGATGGTAAGGTTCTAGTTTATCGAAAAGCAAATACAGAGTTGGAGGAAAGAAATATGGTGCCAACGGTTAAACACGGTGGAGGTGGTGTTATGGTCTGGGGATGTATGGCGGCATCAGGAGTTGGCAATTTATCATTCATTGATGGAATAATGGATCATTTGAAATTTTGAAGGAAAATTTGCGTCCTTGCGCAGAAAAATTAGGACTTGCAGACAAATTTAAATTCTATCAAGATAATGATCCAAAACTTTCCGCAATGAATACAGGACTATGGCTTTTGTACAACTGCTCGCAAGTGATAAAAACGCCGCCACAATCTCCAGATCTTAACCCAATTGAACATCTTTGCGGTTATCTGGGGAAAAAAATTAGATCTCGTCAATTTACAAATAAAAACCAAATGAGGGCAATATTGCAAGACGAATGGTATAAAATTGAGCCAGAATATACAATGTCATTAGTAAAGTCTATGCCCGAGCGTTTAAAAGAGGTTATACGGCGCAAAGGAAGAGTATCTCATTACTAGAATGTCAATAAAAGTTTAATTTTATAATAGTTTTTGATATGTCGAATACTTTTTTTGTTGCTGGTTTTTAGCTTAAGTTGTAAAAATTATGTGTTTTTGTTTTAGTAGTTGTAAAGATCTCATTTTTGACAGAATTATATTCTTTTTTCCTTAATTAATAAAATTTTGTGTGAATTTTACCACTAAACAAAATCTAATTATTTTTATTGAAACACAAATAAAATATTATATAGATGTCGAATACTTTTTTTGACCGCTGTATGTATTATAGGGACTTATAGGCAAAATTCCTTAACACAATAAAACTGAACACAATATACTGACTTTACTAAATTATAGGACACTATTCTAACAGGGATCTTAATATTTTTACAATTAACAGACGCACTAGTACAGACCAAAATTTTAACAGTACCACTCACAATAAACCGGAAAAGTAGTTTGAATATTTTTCTGATGCCTTTTCCTTCCGATTTACCGCATGAAGTATTACCAGATAAAAAAAATAAAAATCTACAAAAAGTTTGAAAGAGCTCTCTAAAACCTGCACAGAACTGAATTTACGTTTTCCAATACGACAAAAAAAAACATTCAGTACTTATACTTGGTTACAGGTAAGAATTTTGATCTACACTTAGTAGAAATTGAATTGAAATATAATTAATAAATACGTAAAAAATTATCTCATAAATAAGTACGTAAATGAATAAATAAATAAATGAAATAAATAAATAAATGAAATAAATAAATATATGAAATAAATAAATATATGAAATAAATAAATAAAAATGAATATACGGAAATCTCCACTTTATCACTATATGAACTTCTGTTTGGTACTTTCTCGCAACAACACCAAATATAATAAAATGGATGTTTTAGCAGTGTTTTCCGTGTTGCTTTCTACTCCCTCTTCAGTTCTAAGGTTAGGCTAGCTACTTTTACCTGCTCTTGTTCCGGACTTTGTCTTCTATAATTTTTCTTATGGTGGGGAACTCTTTACAACTGCTTGCCAGGCTACTTCTGGACCCCACAGTAAACACTCCCGCAGGTGCAGTACCAGGTGGATGCCAGTTATCGTTCCCCAATGAAAATTAACACTTAACAAAATTTGAATGCAATAGTATTAAAAATATTACATTGTGATAAATACAGTTTCTTTGGATTTGGTTGATTTTCAATAGCAAAATTCTTAAAATTACATCTGAAGATGCTACCAAGATTAAAAATTAGTGGGATCCCAATTTTTTAGATGTTTTAGTTTTTTCGACTTTGCTGTACTGTTAATGCATTAAAATTTAAATGCTCTTTACCAATGAATTGTCATCTAAATGTTTGGCATTCGGTACTTTATAATTTAAAACATTTGTTTGCCACTCGGAAAATTATTAAAAGCGGAAAGTTCTTCCGCAAAGCTTTTACGCTGAAACGCCATACCTAAACAAAAGCGCCAATGCTACGTCAAAACATAACTTTCCTGATAATTTGAACAAGAATGACAATTCTGGTGTTTGTGTTGTGTATGAAAAAATAAAAATGAATTTTTTGAACTATTATTAAGATGAAAATTTATTATTTGGCATCTTTTTTATGTTAATTTACTTTAATCGTGCTTGATTTCCTCAAATTGATATGCTTTTCGCCGCAGTAATATATTTCATTTTGTAGTTTTAAATATAAATAGTTTTATAGTGCGTTTCCATTGACGTGATTTTGTCTAAAACACTTGATTTGTTCAAATCAAGTGTTTTGTTACTTGATTTTCCATACATTTTACATGCTAGAAAAACCACTTTAATCACTTCATTTGTTTGAAATCGTGTCGAAAATTTATTTTTTCGAACTAGTTTTGCCTTTACAACACTGTGATGTGTGTAGGATATTCAAGTTCAACTCCGAGTTATCTGTTCATATTGGATGTTTTAATCGAAAAAGTGACAAATAATTTTAAATGTTTGAAAGCAATAATGTTTTTTGTTAAAAAAAAGTGTTTAAAAAATATAGGAAGAAAAATATATAAAAACAAAAATTAATTTAACAATAAAAACGATTTGTTACAAAAAATAACATAGTTTTTTTTTTTATTTTATGCAAAACTATGTCAGCATAACGTCATAAATTCGAATTTACAAAACACTTCAGCTCAATGGAAACACTTCGAAGTGTTTTTCTCAAACCTAGTTGATTTCAAGGCAGTGGAAACGCCTTGACTGTGTTTTTTTTTATAAAAAAATGTTTAAGTTTTTATGGTCATTTGCCTTTTTGATTCAATGGAGTTCTCATTTAATCATATGAGAATATGAGCAGTAGCGAAATGACCATATGGATATGATTTCCCCTTAGTAATACATTTCATTTTGTAGTTTAAAATAATCATGAGAATATCCTGAAACATTTATATTTGAATAAATCAAGCACGATTAAAAATTAATTATTAATATTATTAAACGTCTTGTTAAAAATTGGATTTTTCAATTGCAAAGCGTTTCCACTGCGTTATTTCGGTATGCTTCATAAAAAATGTACGGGCATAAGAGCTTTTAACAAAAAAGAAAACGCTTTCCGCTCGTGTTTACTTATGGATGTAATTCATTTGCAAACAGTTGGAAAAAAATGTAATTTAAAAAGATTTTACAAAGTTGTAAAAAAAGACATAAACCTCCGAATTAATAAAAAATATAAATTTCACTTAAATGTCTTAACAGTTTCCTAACTGGCAAATCGCATGTTTAGAATTAGTTCAGTTTACAACACCTTACTTACGAATTAAATTAATTCGCCTTGTTATAATTATATGACACTACCGCCGGCACTCAATTCAACTGGCATTGTACTCTGAAAATTTTTAAATATTTAAGTTTGTTGTTAGACTTCAAAACTATGGAATTTTTCGTAAGAATAATAATTTGTATTGTTAATAATTTTCCACACAACCGTATGTTTAATAAAAGATAAATACTGTATCCAAAAAAGGAAGTTAATATATAAATATCGTTAAAACCGCCAAAAAAGTTAAAATGAGTGTTGACAAGTAAGAACAAAATATTTTTTCTTGTAACAATTTATTTTTTGTGGTGTAATGGCAAATTATCTTAAAAAATTTGTATTTAAACAAAATTAAAAATAAAAGAATAATAATTTTGTGTGGTAAAAAAAACTTTTTTGCCACAAATATTACATTTGACGGTACATCAAAATGATCGGTCAACTGCCAACCCAGCAGGAAATGAGTGAGCGAAACTTATGCATACACAAATTTGTACTAATAATTTGCAATAATTTTATACGAACGGCGTTGCCGTTGTACTGCATTTGGTATTAAATTGAAATGAGATGTTTTGTTAATTAAATCGAAGTTTTAGCTTGTGTTTCTACATACTTGATTAGCAAAGTTCAAAATGCAGCTCACAAAGAGTTTTGTAATTAAAGTTGTTCCAATGATGTGGCAAAATTGCATTAAATTTTTTGTTAAAAAAGTCACTGGCAACGTTGTTTGCTACAGACATCACAAAAAGGGTATATATAAGATTGTCATTCCATGTGTAATTTCTACAATATCCATTTCCGACCCCGTAAACTATCAGGTCTGTTCTGAAAATCACGTGAATTCAAATCACGAACGGTTTTAAAATCACGCAGACGATTTGGTGCTGTTCTGCAAATCTCGTGATTTTCAATTTTTCGGCGTGGTTTTATTTTTTCGAAAACAGGAGAAAACGGCTTTTTTTTTAGATTTCGGTTGTGTTTTTTTTACATTTGTAATTAAACTATTATTAGTGATTTAAGTAAGTTAAAATGTGTGGAACTTAAATAAATTAGTAAATTTTTATTTGTTTGTAAATCATGTGCTTTCATTTAGTTATTTGAGTTGATCGAAGGGCTTAAAATTTGGCGTTCAAATTAAAATTGAAAATGTGAAAATTAATGCAAAAAGTTTAGGAAGTTGCTACTGTTTTATATTTTGAACTTAATTTTTTCTAAATTTAATACTGGAAACATTAGCATAAATAAGATAAATCTTAAATGACATTTTATACTCTGACATTTTGGCAACACTAGAATATTCTTCGAAATCACACACAAGCTAACCGCTTACGAGAAAGAGAAAATCACGAGCTTTACTAAATAAAGCAAGACAATTTTTTATAAAATATGCAGTGTCTTTGAAAATTTATGAATAATTTCGTTTTTATGTGTATAAAATATAATTTTTTTTTGCAAAAATAAATAGAAGACATATCGTTTTAAATATATATAGACATTATTATTATATTCTAAGCGAAATAATTAGAAAAAACGAGCAAGTTATTTCAAATCGGCAGTCATTTTGCTAACCGTTTTAAATCACGTGATTTCAGTATATTTTGTACGCGAACACCTTTTGCGTGATTTGTAGAACAGACCTGTATATATATTCTGACCTCTTTTTTTATTATTATTATTATCTTTATTAGTAGTATTTATAATACTTTCAAAATACATTTCATTTTAGTTTCATTTAACAAATTGAAAAATAGAATAAATTCTGAATAAAAATAAATTAAATCACAGATCAATAGTTCTTATAAAATTGACAGTCTTCCTTCTAAAAAGATTTATATTAAGTTCATCTTTGATGTCACTCATACTGTTATAAAGGTTCAGTCCTTTGCTAAATAAAGATCTCTTCTTTGCGTTTGTTTCTGCCCTCTGGGGTCTAAAGTCCAAGGCATTCCTAAGGCTGTAGGGTTGAACTTCGCCAACGTATCTTTTTATTTGTTCAATTAGGTATTCTGGTGATTTTCTCATTTTCATTTTCTGAATAAAATATATTGTATTAAGTTGCAGTCTCTGATGTTCATATAACCATTTCAGTGTATCTAACATATATTTTATTGACGTAAAACGGTGACATTTCAAAATTGAGCGCATAGGTTTGTTTTGCAGTTTTTGCAGTCTATTTATTTGTTGGTCTGAGCAGCAAGTAAACAGTATTGTTGAACCATACTCAAAATGTGGTTTTATTGTTGTGTTATATATGTTTATAGCCGTTAATATTGAAACTTTGTTTCTTAATCGATTAAAAAACCCAACTCTTTTGGCAATTTTCTTGCATATATATTTGATGTGTTCCTTAAAATTTAAGCATTCATCTATTAAGAATCTAAGGTATTTAATTGTATTTACTTTTTCTATAGTCACATTATTTATCTTGAATATTCTGTCAGTTTTCATACTTAATTCCATTAATTTAGTCTTGTTCTCATTCATTTTTAGTTTATTTATTCACATTTATTTAATACATTCTACACATTATTTATGTAGATAATAAAAAGGAGCGCTCCTAAAACTGAGCCTTGTGGTACTTCAAAGTCATTATCTATTGCATTTGATACCGTGTTATTAACCTTTGTAAATTGTTTGCGGTTAGTTCGGTAAGAATCAAACCATTTTAATTCTGTGCCTTGTATTCCATATTTAAATAGTTTCCTGAGAAGGATATCCCTATCTATAGTTTCGAAAGCTCTTTTAAAATCAAGAAAGATCGCCAATACTTTATAATTTATTTTGTCTACTTTTCCATCTATTTACGACGTAATTAAGTGCTGTTTCACATGAAAATAGCTTACTAAATCCAGATTGGTACTTTGATAGGAGACCATATTTTTCTACATAACCTTCCAGTTGGTTTTTTACTATAATTTCGATTACTTTTTCACAAGTGTTTAAAGTATTAATTGGACGATACTCCTCGCATTTTACTGTATTTTTCACCTTTTCAATTGGATAAATCATCGACTCTCTCCAGCTATTAGGAAAAACTCCCGTCATCAGTGACTTATTCATAAAGGTTAATAATGTACTGCCTACTATTTCCCAATTATCTAGAATTATGTTGCTTGTTATATTTGTATTATCCGGGTTTTTCTTAATACTTTTGAAAATAGTTTTGAGTTCTTGTAAATTTATTCCACGAAATTTAAACTTAGACTCTATGACAGGTATCTGATTTTCATATTTTACGTTTTCAATGGATCGTCTGATTTCCTTAATACTGTTTACAAAATAATTATTCAAATTAACAGCTATTTGCATTTTATCCTTATATTCTATAATACTAATTCCTTAATTTTGTACCACATTTCTTTCTGGTTATTTGCACCATTTATTTTATTGTTTATATATTTATTTTTTTTTCTTGTTCAAGTTTTACTTTATAAATATTTCTTGCCATCTTATAATTATTCCAAGCTTCATTTGTGTTTTCTATTATTGCATTTTGGTATTTCAAAACTTTTTTTCGTTTTAACGTCCTGAGTTCATTATTAAACCACATCTTATAATTTTGCTCATTTATTTTTTTCTTAGTCTGATATTTTTTTAACGTGTTTTCGAGGCATCGGTCAAAGTTATATACATCTACATTAAGATCATTTGTTTCACTAATATTAAATATTGCACTTAGTTCATTTTTAAATCTGACTTTATTATATTTTAAAATGTCTATTTCCTTAAATCTATTTTCGGTATTATTACACTTATTCTCAATTCAAATGTCTATAGATTCGTGGTCAGATATTTTATTATTTTTATTATTCTTTGCCGTAATATTCATATTATTAGTTATTATATAGTCTATTATAGTTTTTGAATTTTTGGTTATTCTTGTATATTCATTTATTATATGTTTCAGACCATTGTCATTAAGAATGCTATCAATTTTACTTGCATAGAAGTCTCTCATTCGGTCAATATTGAAATCTCCAACAATAAGAATATCACAGTTTCTTTCACATATTTCTTATGCATAGTGCAGCCGATTGAGCGATGTCCGACTGTCCATCCGTGTTAGTGTATTGGCAAACTTAATTTCACAAAAACAAAAAAAAAAAACAAAAAAATGTCAATCGATCAGATATAGTGTCGAAAGAAATGCTATTAGAAATCAGCATGATCGGTCCATGTCCTTCGAGGCAGCAGGCAAAAACACCACGTAACCCCAATCAAAAAAGCAAATATTGGGGAGAGAGAGAATTAAAAAATAAGAAAAAAATTTAAGTACTAAAAGTATGTGATTTTACATAAAAATGTCATCGGCTCTTAGTGGGCTAAGCATTTTTTTTAGTGATAGCCATATTTATATTTTAAAAAGTTTAAAAATTTCAGAGGACCATAACTCGGAAAATATGGGAGAGCGCCTGCTGCTGTTTCGCCTGCTGCCTCGAAGGACATGGACCGATCATGCTGATTTCCAATAGCACCTCTTTCGACACTATGTCTGATCGAATAACATTTTTATTTGTTTTGTAAAATCAAGTTTGAAGAAGAATTCAGAATATATATTTTTATGGGGTCGGAAATAGATATTGTAGAAATTACATAAGGAATGACAAACTTAGATATACTCTTTTTCTACTTTTTGTGGTGAAGGGTATAAAAATAAGAAAAAATTTTCGCTAGCCCCTCTTTTCCGAGGTATGGGCCTCTGAACTTTTTATAGAAAAGTACGATTGTGCACCATATTTTCTAAGATATCCCATTGAGAGTCGATGACATTTTAATGTATAATTATATGTAGTACTTAATTTTTATACCCTTCACTACAAAAAGTGGAAAAAGGGTATAACTAAGTTTGTCATTCTGTTTCCATTTCCGACCTCATATTTTCCGAGTTACGGGTCTCTGAAATTTTCAAATTTTTTTTAAATATCAATATGGTTATGATTTAAAAACATTTGACGAGATAATAAAAGAAATACCATTTTTTTTCAAATGCTTAACCGATTAGAGCCGATAGCTTTTTATGTAAAATTATATACATATATGCAGTACCAAAGATTTTTTTATTTTTTAAATCTCAGTCACCCAAATATTTGCTTTTTTGATTGGAGTTACTTCACTAAACTAGATTTACATAGATGGTGAAGGGTATATAAGATTCGGCATAGCCGAATATATCACTCTTGTTAATGTTATTTTTTCATTTAGATTGTTGCCATGTACAGTAAAAATGGTAAAAGTCGTTCATAATTCTGGTTGTGATGTTATTTGCGTTTTTGATCGCCATCTGCCGTGCGAATTAATCGAACTATTCGATGAATTTCGTTCATTCGACAAGGCATTCGATTCTGTGGTTTCATGTTTCAAATCTAAACAATTAGATTTACCTGTTGTTTATTCACCGGTACCTGAACTAAGTGATTATCATGATGTGAGATGTTATCAACAAGCTGCCGCTAAATCCTTAAAAAGAGCCATACAAGCCGGTTTTAAGGCTCCTCTTTTGTTTATATCTCAAAGCAATAAATTCAAAAATGTTGAATTGGTCACTTTGCTGGGCGCGTTGGCGGAACTGTATGTGGTAAGTAAATTATTTCAAAAGTGATTTTTTTTTTTTTTTTTTGGAAAATTCAGATTATTTTTGTAGCCTATACAATTACGTGAAGATATTCCCGAAAAAAGTCAGCGCATTAATAAATTGTCTGTTATGATGACAAATCCTCTTGGTGAAGATATCTTTAAAGAGGCTTTGGTTATGGAATCTGGGAGATTCGTGGCACGTGATATAGGTAAGCTTAAAAGCAATTTATACGTTTGGCCAAGCCGTATCAAGCAGAAATGTTGAAGTTCTATTAAATTATTGCACTTTTTATATTTCCTTCTTCAATTAGAGTTCCTTAATTAAAATAGTGTCTGACGGAACTTGTAGTAACCAGTTCATGCTTTTTTATTTTGTAAGATTTAAAACACTTTTTCAACCGTTTTTGATTTGATATTTTTGCAAAGTATTTAATAAATTTTTTTTTTTTTGCATAAACCCACAATAAAAATTACTCTCATCATTAAGCTTTTTTAGGTAGTTTTTCGGAGTACTGTTTACTTTTTAAAAATAATTATATAATTATTACATTTTATTTAATAATACAGATATATTTTTGTGTTCTGAGGCAGGCTTATATTTAATGCCGAAAGCAAACAATGTTTTGTTCAAGTAACATAAGAAAAAACGAGTAAGAGTGCTATGTTCGGCCATGCCGAATCTTATATATCCTTCACCATATGTGTAAATCTAGTTTAGTGAAGTAACTTATCGGCTCTTAATAGGTTAAGCAATTTTAAAAAATTTTAGTATAATCTTAAAGATCTTTTCAAAAGCTTCTAAATGATACCCATACTAATATGTATCTTAAAAAATATGGTGCACAATAGTACTGTTGTATAAAAAGTTCAGAGGCCCATAACTCGGAAAATGTGGGCGAGCGCCAAATTATTTTTTCGATTTTTTCCTTATTTTTTAATTCTTTAGCGCCCCTTATATATATATTTTTTTTGTTGATTGGAGTTCCTTCACTAAAGTAGATTTGTGATGTGGAAAAAATAGAGGCAGGCGTGTTGTTTTGCCCGCTGCCTCGAAGGACATTGACCGATCTTGCTGATTTTCAATAGCAAAATTTTCGAAGCAATGTTTGATCGACTTAAATTTTCTAGACGGACAGACGGACGTCGCTCAATCGATTTCGCTATGCATAATGCAAGCCATACACGTTGCGACCTGTTGTACAACTTTGCTGGTAATCAAGTTCGGTGTTTTGTCTAAAAATTATACAACTTGCGTACAATCGCGCAGCACAACTTCATTTTTAACCGAGTTCAAAAAAAGAAGGAGGTTATTAATTTTACTGAATGTTGCTTTTTTAATGTTTGTGCCTGCAGAACTCACTCATTTCTAAACCGATTTTGAAAATTTTTGTATTTTGGTAGATTAAACTTACCAGATTAGTTCCGTTTTAAAAACAGGTCATAATCTGAAAAATTGAAGGGTGTCTTCATACAACATACAAAGGGCACTACTCGAAAATTTAAAAAAAAAAACTGAGTATCACCATGGCTCCCAATAGCAAAAAGGTGTAAAAACTACAGGGTGTCCCCATAGGTGATGTAAACTGGCATATATGGGCCTGTCGTTTTAACGCTTGAAAATTGGTTAAAATGCCGATTACTATGACCGTTATAATAACAAGTACAAATTTTCAAAATTATAAACTAAAGGGTGCCCCAATATTTCATTTAATTTTATCCCATAGGTGATGTAAACTGGCATATATGGGCCTGTCGTTTTAACGCTTGAAAATTGGTTAAAATGCCGATTACTATGACCGTTATAATAACAAGTACAAATTTTCAAAATTATAAACTAAAGGGTGCCCCAATATTTCATTTAATTTTATCAGGAACCTGTATTGCTAAGTCCGCTATAAAAAAACTATTATTTTTATAATATTCATTTCTGCAGTTCTACAGTTCCGGCATACATTTGTACAATTCTATAAATGCACGCATTTGACCTGAATCGTTCATCCTTATTCAAATATTAATTTTCTTTGAATGTATAGAATACTTTTGTGCTGTGTTTTGCTATGGTGCCACTACGAAAATGAAAGTAAAATAGAATAATGTTGTGCGACATGTCCACTAACGTTGCAATCGAGTTGTACAACTTGCCAAAAAATCAAAACTTTTTGATCTTTCGTACAACCAACACGCAACTTAATACAACTACACCACAAACATTGCAATTTGTTGCACAACCTTCTCAAGTTGTACAACAGGTCGCAACGTGTATGGCTTGCATAAGAGCTCTAAATATATATACTTTATCGGGTCGGAAATGGGTTTTGTAGAAATTACAAACGGAATGACAAACTTAGATATACCCTTTTTCCACTTTTTGTGGTAAAGGGTATACAAATTTAAATTTGCTTACAATATTGGTAATCCAGCTGCATAATTTTAATCTACCATCTAGTTTGTTGTTGTTAACGTCCAATTTGAAATATTAACCCCCTAAGCTGTCCTAAAAATTTTCTTTCGTTTTTAGGTGTGGGCGATCCTGAACGTATGGCAGCACCACGTATTGAAGAATATATTTTACAAACGCTGACTGGCCTTAAAGTGACAGTGATAAGTGATATAAATGCCATTGAGAAAGCATTTCCTTTGTTTGCGGCCGTAAATCGTGCGGCCAATCAAGTGATGCGTCACCAGGGGCGTATTATTTTCTTGGAATATAAACCACCTCAAGCAGCCAAGAAAACTTTAATGTTAGTAGGAAAGGGTGTTACTTATGATACTGGTGGTGCTGACATTAAAGCTGGTGGCGTAATGGCTGGTATGTCAAGAGACAAATGTGGTGCGGCTGCTGTAGCTGGTTTTATGCAGGTAATTTCACAATTACATTCTTTGAAATAAATATGTATGTGTATGTATATGTATGTATTGCTTCAAAATTAAATTGTTTTTCTATTTTTAAACAGATTGTCAACGAACAAAAACCTTTAGATATTCATGTAACTGGTGCTTTATGCTTAGTCCGTAATTCAGTGGGCGAAGAATGTTATGTGGCTGACGAAGTCATAACATCACGTGCTGGTGTGCGTGTTCGCGTTGGCAATACTGATGCTGAAGGTCGCATGTGTATGGCGGATGCATTGTGTTGTATGAAAGAAACCGCAGTATGCGAAAATTTTCCCGATCCACACCTGTTCACTATTGCCACCTTAACCGGTCACGCCTCCTTAGCAGTTGGCGAGGGTTATACCATTGCCATAGATAATAGTGTAGCCTATGCTGCTGGTCATGCCCTGAAGCTGCAAGAAATTGGAACATCTTTTGGTGAACCCTTTGAAGTTTCAGTTTTACGTCAAGATGATTTTGATTTTATTGCTGGCAAAGTTATTGGTGAAGATATAGTTCAAAGTAACAATCAACCTTCTTCTCGTACAGCCAGGGGCCATCAAGTGCCTGTCGCCTTCCTTATAAAAGCTACTGGCTTAGATAAACATGACTTGAAGTCGAAGAAACCTTTAAAGTATACTCATTTGGATATTGCTGCCAGCTGTGGAGCATATCCTAAAATGCCAACTGCTGCTCCAATTGTGGCTTTGGCTAAGGCTCATTTGAACTAGAAAGCCAAATTTAGATTAAGAAATGTTTAGTTTTTTTTTTTGCTGTTATTAATTTAATTTTTCATTTGTATTTCCTTGTATCATGATTATCAGTGTTGATTACTACATGATAACAGAAATAAAATTATAAAACCATTTACACTCAAGAATGTTCTTAAATTAATTTTTATTAATTTTGTTATAGTTATTATAAGAAAATTGTTAATTACGCTTTTAACCGTAGCGTAACGCATGGCCAAAATATACCACGCAAACCTATAACCGGGTACCCGGGTGAAGCTTCAAAAATATACCATTTAAAACCCCTAGGAAAGCTAATTTAATATATGAATATATTTTTTATTGTCAATTGTTTTACAAATATTACAAAAAGCGAAATTTTTTTATCTGAGGACGGGTTCAGCATAAATGATGCCTAAATGTCAGCTGCAGAAGACATTTCGGAAAATGAAAATTTTGATAATGTAATGAAGATTTAGATAATGTAATGAAGATAATGAATCGAATGATAGTGATTCAGAAGGAGAGCTGGTACTGAGTGGGCTGTTCTACAAATCTCTCTCGCCAAGCACTGACGCAAAACATCGTGAGACAACGGTGTGGACCATCAAAGCAGACTGAAATGATGTCAATGGTAGATATTATTACGCCAATAGGAAACGAGTTAATTTCTACAAGGCATGGACTGAAACTCACCTTAACTTAATTCCAAAAATATGGGAGGAAGTGATAGTGCTACAATTATATGCTTTTTTTGGAATTTTAATTATGGCAGGTATAAATCGCAGCAGCGCCGAAAGTGCCAGAGACTTATGGAGCTCCAGAAATTTTCCTTTGTATCGCTTAGTAATAGGAAATAATCGTTTTTGTGCTATACTACGATTCCTATGGTTTGATGATTCAAATACACTGACCGCTTGTACACAAATAGATTAAGCTGTGCACTACAACCCCAGTGAATATTTAACGATCGATGAACAACTTTTCCCGTATCGTGGCCGCACTCGTTTCACACAGCACATTCCGACGAAACCTGCAAAATCTGGGATAAAGGTTTAGTGATTATGTGACGCTGTGAATTCTTTTCCACTGCATGGAAAGATATATGCCGAACAAACTGCAACTGGAAGAGAATCCAACCATGGCGAACGAGTGGTTAAGGATCTAGCATCTAAATAAAGAAATATAACAATGGAAATTTTTTTACAACTTTGGGGCTTGCAGAGCATTTATTATCTTGGAATTTACCGCTTGTTGGAATGCTTAGAAAAAATAAAACATACATTCCGGCTGAAATGAGGCACAAAAGAATAAATCTCTTGGTTCCACTATTTTTGGGTTCAGAAAAAATATAACAATATGTTCGTATGTTCCACGCAAAACAAAGCCGTGTTGTTGCTATCGTCAATGAACTGTAATAGTGAAAAAGCAGAAAGTGGCAAACCCTGAATAATAGAATTTTATAACGAGACCAAAGGTGGCGTTAATGTCATGGATCAGCTATTCTCTGAATGCACAACAAAGCGAGTTACAAAACGATGGCCACTATCAATATTTTTAAATATTTCATATATATCGGTCTAAGCTGCTTATAAATTATACTGTATAAATAACCCCATGATTCCAAATTCTGCCAGCAGACGAAAGCATTTTTTTAAAATCCCGATTATTGAGGAAGATACGCGCAACCCTCAAATAACTAGACACTTCGCAACAATAATAGCTATAGAAAGATACTTAAATCAAACACTAGAAATTATTTGCGAAAGAAATAGCCAGTAACTGGACCTGATATTTATGCTACATGCAGAAAAAAAAACGACGAAGAAAAACTCGGACAGCGTGCAACGAATGCAGGAAACCACTGTACCTAAAGCACTCGATAAATATTTCCCAATTCTTAAGAATTCGTGTTTTCTTTTATTGTATTTTCATAAATTGTTAATAAAACTTTGATGATAAATCGCTAAAGAATTACTTTTCTACTCTTTTTTCTATGCAAAAACTATTGCGTACACGTGTACCCCGATTATGTGTTTGCGTAGGCCTCATCTATGCTTCGGCAAACTTGATTACACCAAAAAATAAATATGTTAATCGATTAGATATAGTGCCGAAAGAAGTGCTATTGGAAATCAGCATGGTCGGTCCATATTCCTCCAGGCAGCAGGAAAAACACCACGCAAATTCTCTGTAACCCCACCCAAAGTAGATTTGCATAGATGGTGAAGGGTATATGAGATTCGGCATAGCCAAATATAACACTCTTATTGCTTTTTTTTAAATTTTCATGTGGAATACCAGAATTATATTTTTTAATCTCAGACGTCAAACTATATAGAAAAAATACACTTTAAGTGTCAAAAACAGCTCCAGCGTTTACCTGCTAAATAGAAAAAAAAGATAATCCATACCAATACTATTTCCTTTAAGCATCATTACGAGGGTTGCTATATATATTTCTGGCCTGGCAACACTGAGTGCTGCCAAGTGCAATCTGACATTTCCATTGGAAAGTTTGTTATTTTTAAGCATAATCGTACTCAAAACGTTTTGACGTACGACCATTATTTGTGTTGTTTACAGTGACTTGAAAAAATTAATATAGAAAAAAATGGAATTAACTCGTGAACATTTTCGTGCCATCATTTTTCACAACTTTCGACGTGGATTATCACGACAAGAGTGCATTGATGAACTTAAATCTTTGTATGGCGATGAAGCACCATCCTATAGCATTGTGAAAAATTGGTATAATGAATTTAATCGTGGCCGAAGCTCGCTCAAAGACGAATTCCGTGAAGGTCGTCCAAAAACGGCTGTTGTGCCAGAGAACATTGATGCCGTGCGTGAACTCATAATGCAAGATCGACATACCGAGAGATAGAGACATCCTTGGACATTTCTTCCACCAGCATACATTCGATACTGCATGAACACCTGGCCGTAAAAAAGGTTTGTTCTCGTTGGATCCCGCACAATTTGAAAGTCGCTCAAAAAAGGCTCGTGTCGATTGGTGCAAAGAAATGTTGCAAAAATACGATTGCGGTGCTTCAAAAGACGTTTATAAGATCGTCACAGGTGATGTATCATGGATCTATGCGTATGAGCCCGAAACGAAACAACAATCGGCCGTGTGGGTCTTCAAAGACCAGCAAAATCCAACGAAAGTTGTTCGTGGAAGAAGCACTTTGAAGCAAATGGTCGCCTGTTTCTTCGGCAAAACTGGTCATGTGGCGACTGTTCCGCTTGAGCAACGTAGGACGGTCACTTCTGAGTGGTACACTACAATTTGTTTGCCTGAAGTCATCGGAGAAATTCGAAATACCAACAAGAGAAGACGAATCATTGTTCAACATGACAATGCGAGCTCTCGCACATCGGCTCAAACCAGAGCGTTTTTAACCGGTCAAAAAGTCGAATTAATGGGTCATCCGCCGTACAGCCCTGACTTGGCACCTAATGACTCCTTCTTGTTTCCGCACATCAAAAAAAATGCGTGGTCAACGATTTTCGTCGCCAGAAGAAGCTGTTGAAGTGTTCAAAAACCATGTTTTAGAGGTGTCTCAATCGGAGTGGAAAAAGTGCTTCGACAACTGGTTTGAGCGCATGCAAAAGTGTATAAATCATGCTGGAAAATACTTTGAAAAACAATAAAACCATTTTTGATTATAAATATTCGCATTTTCACTATTAGGCCAGAAATATATAGAGCAGCCGTACCATCATTATACCTTTCACCACAAAAATTGGAAAAAGGGTATATCTACGTTTGTCATTCCGTGTGTAATTTTTACAATATCCATTTCCGACACCATTAAGTATATACTTATACTTTGGCGCCTTATGCTTAGCGAAGTCGATTAACACATCTTTAACAAAAAAAATATGGCAATTGATTAGATAGTGTCGAAAGAGGTGCTATTAGAAATCAGCACGATCGGTCCATGTCCTTCAAAGCAGCAGGCAAAACACCACGCCTACCTCTAATTTTTTCATGGCATTTGGAACAATAAAGTAACTCCAATAAAAAAAATAAATATATGAGAATTAAAGAATAAGAAAAAAACTTCAAGTGAAAATATTGGCGCTCGCACATATTTTCCGAGTTACGGGGGTCTGAAGTTTTGAAATTTCTTAAAATATCAATATTGGTATAATTTTAAAGCTTTTGAGGAGATCTTTAAGGAAATGCTAAAATTTCTTAAAAGTGCTTAACCCATTAAGAGCCGATGTCATTTTTATGTAAAATTATATATATGCAGTACCCTTTTATATTTTTAAATTGTCTGTTACCATAATATTTGCTTTTTTGATTGGTGTTACTTCACTAAATTAGATTTACATCGATGGTGAAGAGTATATAAGATTCAAGTGAAGATGATATCAATTCTCATATCACTTCAATGCTTTGAAAAATATTAAATAAAAATTTCGTGTGGAACTCAAAACATGGTAATACATTCTTTAAGTGTATTTAACGTTATTTCTTGTAAAAATTTTAATTTAAATTTTGTATACTTGTTTTAAATATTTAAAAAAGCGAAAATTACGTTACTATCGGGACACCCTTAATTTTGTTTTATTTACTAGTCCTTATAGCAGACATAGCAGCACATACTCTGTAAAAATTACAATCGTCTGTCTATAACGGCTTAAAATATGTCGGTGTTCTTCAAAATCACCGCCTCTATTAAACAACCTTTAATTTTTAAATTGAATGTTCACACATATTTTAGACGACATATTTTTACACATTCTGTGTAATTCTTAATGCCTGCTTGAAACAGTTAAAAAACTAAAACAATAAATCACGTCGCTATAGGAACATCATGTACATTTTAATTTATATTCACCCTCATTCTGTTTGGCGTCGGCAACATCGTCGTCAACGGCAATTCGAGGCAATATCAACGTCACATTTTCTTACAAAATACCAAATTCATATTGCCAGTCATCGATAAATGGCAATGTTGACAACGAGAATACCGATTTTCAAAAAACGATTAAAACTGATGTCGCCTTGTGTTGCCGACGCCATACAGAATAAGGACGATTTTCTTTTTTTGGACCTGTTCTTATAGCGGACATAAATACATAAGTCCCTGCTTATTGTAATTCAAAAACAATAAGTGACATTCATAGCACTATTAGGACACCCTTTATTATTTGACGTGTCCGCTTCTAACAGTTAAAATAAATATTTTTATAAATATCACGATATTTTCTGTGAAAATTTCAAGAGTCAAGACATGGACAGATGTGACAGATGGATAGACGTAGCGAAAAGATAGTTTTACGTTTTTAATTTTTATGTACGGAGTCCTAATTTTTTTCCTTGTTTCATTTAAATTAAAAGTTATTTGCGAAATCTTAAAAAGACCTTTTTTATGTACATATGTACATACATATGAACACATGCATATACACAGACAGAAAAATAGGTGCAAAAATTTTTAAGGCAGAAATTGTGTGATATTTTATATTTTTATACTTTTATTTAATAATTTATATTATTTCATTAATTAATTCTTTTTAGTGAATTAAATTCATATTGTAGATATAAGAAGGAACTTGCGACGAGCAAGTTCATCAAGATATGTAGTTTTTAAGTGGACAGTAAAATAGGTGCATATTAAAAAATTTTGGAATTTACTAATATAATTCAGTCTTTGAAAAAAATCATATAAGACAATTAATAACCGGTATATCCTCCATTATTCTTAAGAACAGCTTCTATCCTTCTAGGCATAGATGAAATTAATTTCCGACAAGTATCGACCGGTATATTGTACCAATTGTTTTTAATATTGTCCCACAATTCTTTTTTATTTCTGCAAGGAAGCTTAGAAACACTTCGATTTAGCTCTCCCCAAAGATTTTCTATTGGGTTGAGGTCAGGACTTTGACTTGGCCAATCAAAAACGTCCACTTTATGTTCCCGAAACCATTTCTTTACCAACTGTGACGATTGTTTTGAATCATTGTCCTGCTGAAACTTCAAAGGATATGGCAGCATAACCGTTTTCAACAAATCTGTCCATGGTGTTTTCTATGTGGTGTATTGGGCCTACACCTTCCCAGGAAAAACAGCCCTATACCATAACATTTTCCCCACCATGTTTTGCCGTCTTTTTGGTAAATTTGATGTGAAATTCCTTTCCTTTCGGGCGACGTACATTTCTTTCGGCATCGTTACCAAACAAATTGATCTTTGTCTCGTCACTCCAGAGGATATGTCGCCATTTTTTTGTACCTTCTGGACCGTTCCAGGTCTTATGAGCGAGGGAAAAGTTTTTCTTTTTAAACAAATTAGCATGTCTAAGCAAAGGGACCTTACGTGCTATTCTACCTGGTAGATTTGTGTCTACCAATCTGCGTCGGACCGTTCTACACGACACAACGTTCCCAATTTCATTTGCAATTATTTTCGATGTCATGAAAGGATCTCGCTTTGCTAAAATGATGATACGATTTTCAGTGCTTTTGGATGTTTTCTTTATTGCCCAACGTTTTTCAATATCTCTTTCTGCCTTTAGAGCATTGGTTACAACGTTCTGAGATCGCCCTAACGATGTGGCAATAAATTTATTAGTTTTTCTTTGCTTTCGAAGCTCCCGCACAAGTCTTCGTTCTTCTACACTGCAATGTTGTGCATGGCCCATCTAATAATTTTTAATATTATTCTTTATACCGAATTTATTCTAAATTTATTGTAAACTTACTTTTCTTTTTATATTTTTTAAAAAATCTAAATTTAAGAACTGTAGATAATTCACACCTATTTCAATGACCACGCCAGAAAGGAACTTAATTGTAAAAAAAATTGTGTTTGTGTAATAATAATCTTTTTTTTTTGCCATATTTAAAGTATATAGTGTTGGGACTTTAAAAGCACTTTGATACATTTTTTTGTACATTTAAGAGAAAATAAAAATCGCACCTATTTTTCTGTCCAGGTGTGTATATGCTATTCAAATTGCTGCAAAATTAAACAAATAACAACGAAAAAACTAAAATCTGCACATTACTTTTAATAATAACGGTAAATTGCTGTTATGTATTACAGTAAAGTACAAATTGAAACCAATGACCGCAATGAAGTTAAGGACTTTACAGTATTTTGTAACTTTGTATCGACGAATATTTTTTCTCAATGTTGAAGCTGTTGCGTCTACTGGCCAATGATCTCAAATTAAAGTGCATCGTAAGATATGTTAAAAATAAATAAAATTTCATTTAAAAAATAAACTTGTAAAGAAAGAAAGAAAGAGAATAAATAGAATAAAAGAATATTATTTATTTCTTGATGAACACTAAGAAAAAAACTGCAAATGCGACACCGTTTTTCAGGTTTGGAATAGAAAATAGTAATTAAAAAACATGTGAGAGTGCTATATTGGGTTATGCCGAATCTTATATACCCTTCACTATTTATGTAAATCTAGTTTAGTGAAGTAACTCCAATCAAAAAAGCAAATAGCTGAAAAAAATTCAGCCGTATACAGCGGAGAAAGAAAAATAGAATTGCTGTTGGTTATTGTTGTTTTTGCTTAAACTTTGATTTTTGTTGTTATAATTTTCGGTAATAACCGTCGTCACTGGCTGTGTACTTTGGATGTTCGGCGAGCGCTTTCGATGTGATAACATCATTTTCAAGCCGCGTTTTTGTTAAAACTGAAGAGATAGTGTAAAAAATAGATAGTGTAAAGAATAAAAGGTGGTGGGTTTAGGTAATTTTTGTCCGTTTAAATAGTATTATGCAGGTAGATTGCCTGATATCTGTCTTGTTTATTGGGGTATGTAGTTAATATTTGGGTCTTTTATTATTGGATAGGTAAGTGTGACCGTCTGTGGGTGTTTTTTTTGTTTGTAAGAGTGTTTTAGTAATTTTAGTGGTGTAAAAATCGTGTCAGAGGTTGTGTTTACCTGTTCGTTAATAATGTCTCTGTTAAACGTTCGTGTTTTGTAAATTTCCATGTTTTCAAGAATGTCTAGTCTTCGTCCTTTTTTACTTGGGTGTAATACTGTCATACATTCATCTATTTCCTTTGGTTCGTCTCCATGTGTGTTAAGGTGTTTTGCGAAATTGGAGTCTTCCCTTTTTCTTTTGTATGATCGTATGTGTTCTGTAAACCTTGTTTTTAATGTTCGTCCAGTTTGTCCGATGTATGTATGGTTGCAAGTACAAGTAAGTCTGTATACTCCGCTGGTGCTAAATTTATCCGTTGTTTCTATTGATGTCTTGAGATTGTTACGTAGAGTGTTGCTCGTTTTTAATGTTGTGTGTAAACCTTCTTTTCGGAAAAGGTTGGTTAATCTCTATATTCCTGGTCCTGTGTAAGTAAAGATGTGTCGTCGTGTTGTGTCGATAGTTTCCTTGTCTTCTTTCTTCTTGTTTTTGTTGTTGTATTGTCTGAGTAGTTTGTCGATGGTTGTGTGGTTGTAACCGTTATTTTTAGCTATAGTGTAAATTGTATCGAGTTCTTTGTTGTATTTATCTGGAGCGAGTGGGACTATTTTAAGTCTGTGAATCATGTGTCTAAACGCTGCGAGTTTATGTTGAGTAGGATGGTTTGAGGAGCTGTGGATAGTTGTGTCTGTCATGGTTGGTTTTCTATAAATGTCAAAGTTTAAGGTATCAATTCCTCGTATTATTGATATGTCAAGATAATGTAAAGTTCTGTTTTGCTCTTTTTCCATTGTGTATGTGATTTTGTTGTGTATTATGTTTAAGTCTATAAGAATTTGTTCGGCGTTGTCTCTTTCTAGGATGCATATAATGTCGTCTACGTATCTGTAGTAATGAGTTATTTTATGTTTTTCCATCAGTTTTTTATGTGTAGTTGTTCTAAGTGTTGCATGAAAATCTCTGTGAAGATTGCGGATGTTGGGTTTCCCATGCCGAGTCCATCAGGTAGTTTATAGAATTTATTGTTGAATCTAAAGTAGTTTTGTTTTAATATCGTCTTTGCAATATCCATTATTTCGTTGATATATTGATTGTCGTATATGTTGGAAAGTATGTTACGTAGGATAGTCAAAGTTTCGTGTGTGGGTATTGATGTATATAGATCCTTTATGTCGAAGGAAACGAGTCTCGTATTATCAGTGATTTTGATGTCCTTAATTTTGTTTATGAGGTCTTGTGTATTTCGTAACATGTATGTGTTCTGCAAATTTATTTTCTCTTTTAAGAATGTGGCAAGGTGTTTGGCCAAGTTATATGCAGGCGCAGGTTTGTAATTTACTACAGGTCTGATTGGAATATTTTCTTTATGAATTTTGGGTTGTGCTCTGAGTGTAGGGGGTCCTGGGTTCATGTTCATGAATATGAATAACTTTCCGTCAGTGAACGTTTTGCAGCGTTTTAGTAGGCTTCGTATTTCCTTTTGGAATGAATCGGTTGGGTCATTCTTGAATTTTGTGCATTTTACTTGCTGAATGAATTGTTGTGTTTTCTCTTGATTTGATTTTTGTCTTTGCTTTATTGTTTGGACAAAATTCTTTAGTTTATTTAAAATAATTGTCAGAAGTTTCCTGAAGAGTTAAGTAAGTGGTAGCGAAATGGCCATCGAGACGTGCTTTAACCCACAATAATCAATAACGGTGATTTATATAATTAATCGGGAAAATAGCACGAAAAAAAGATTTTTTGAAAAATAATTAATAGAAAATTATTAGGTTCAAAGCAACAAAGAAATACAACAAAAACAAATCTTTCCTTCATTTTACACTGTCAATAAACTCTTTGCACAAAAATTTTCTTGCACTTTTGGTTTCAGCGGACAAGTCTGAATTCATCTGAAAAGCTTTTAACGTTAAGTGTGAAAATATATATCATCTACCACACATTGTAAACGGTTTTTCATTGATCCTATTAAATTCTTAAATATTTTCTGCCTCTCTTCTAAAATTTAATTTTTAAGCAATGGGTGGATTTTTTTTTCAAAAACAACCGTAAATTCTCTACAGAATTAAGATCGGGGCTTTGGGCGGGTGTATCGGTGACGTGACCGCAGTTATTTAGCAGCCACATTCTTACCATGTGCGACTTATGCTTACGGTCATTGTCTTGATAGAATTTAAAACTTGTTTTGTTGTCCCTTATGAAACCAAATTTTTGCGCACTATTAATTAAATGAATTCGCAAAATGGCTAAATGTTACGCGGGTCCGTCGCTGCGTGTAAAAAAGCAATGTCATTAATTCATTGACTTGAGACGAAGCCCCAAATCATTATAGACATTTTTCCAAATTTAACTGTTAGAATATTATTTTGCTGCTTTAGAGATGTTAAAGGATTACGCTACACCCTTGACGTCCATCGTTATTGTATAACATCATCTTCGTTTCATCACAAAGTATCACGTCGTCTCAATATAAATTCGCCTGCGAAACGTTCCGAATAGTAAAGGAAAGTCGCTTATCTATATTTGCTTCTGACAGCAGGGTTTTTTTCTTGCTGCTCTTAACGAGTATTTAATTTTTTTATGGTCTGACGCACTGTCTAGTGGCAAACAATAGCCCCAAGCTCCTTCTCCAGCTCTGTCGCTAGTTGTCGCTTGGAAATTTTGGGTTCTGAACCAGTTTTCTTAAATTGAACCGCTGTTTTTGTTTTTGTTGTATTTCTTCCTTGTTTTGAACCCATTAAATATATATTCGACACGATGTCTGTAAATATATACAAATTTATGTAATGTGTACATTCAAAAAATTTTTTGGTACAAATATGTTATGAAATTACTAAAAACTTTAAATAAATCGTACTTGTTTTCAGTGTGCACACTCAATATTGACAGATTGTAATTTTACATAAAAATAACATCGGCTCTTAATAGGTTAAGCATTTTTTCACTTAAGATTGTTTTCTTATTTCTGCTAGCTGAATATTTTTCTGTAATATTTTTTTGTCATTGCAATATGTTGGGTTTTATCAGAACGTTCTTTCGTTTTTTATTTATTTTTTTTTTTTTTTGAAATTTGAATTTAAAAATGGCAGGGGTACATAACCACAGCGCCAGGGTATCCCACAAATTTTCAGAAATATATAATTAGTCTCTCCAGGAACGGCACATCGACCTATACCTTCGTATAGGAAGTGATAAATCCTGAACAGGATATTATAGTATAAATTATTATATTATATTAATTTTATATTATTTATTAAACACTATAGCATTTTAGTAAGCTAGGTGAAAAAACGTGCGCGATGCGTCTTTGGTTATAACCTCACTTTTTTGAAAAGGGAAAATCTGCTCGCACGCAGATGTTCCCCCTTCGAGATAAAGTAATAAACTGACGTTTTTTATTAATTAAAAAAAACAGCTGATGAAGAAATTTTTGTCAAACAAACTCAAAAAATTCAAAAAACCAAAAGGCAAAAATTGAAATATTTAAACATAAACATTCTCATAAATAAATAAAATAGTAAACATTAGGAGGTATCTAATTGTTTGTAACCAAGGCGAGTTTATACTTGGTGGCAGCGCCGCTACAACAATACAACAACAAAAAGAAATCAGGCACTTACGTGTATGGCAAACTTCAAAACATAATTATTTTCCTTTTTTTTCTTATCCCTTGTAAAAGGCTTTTCAATAAGCTTTGTTTCTAAAATTGATTTAAAGCTCTTGTTACAATTCTATTTTAAAGAATATAAAAAAGAGCTAAGGCGAAATCGCAATCGCTAAAATAATTTAATTTTAACAAAGAAATTTTTGTGCTACAAATTCGACATCTGCTAGGTACACAACTGGGACGAACGACGAATTTTTAGTCGCGAATATTCGTCGTCAAAAATAAAATACTTTTGTGTGTATGAAGATGCACACAATCATGATGCAGGACGAAATTCGTCATGCGCGGCGAACTATGCAATAGAAGTATTTCAATTTCTTACGCCGGCGAACGACGAACAAATCAGTACAAAGTGACCATGTTTGACTTTAGATTCAAAGTATTTTAGTACATAAAGTTATTTTACTTAAAAAATGTATGTATTTTTATTTTGCAGCATTTATAATAAGCGTACAGATTATAAGTTAAATATAAAAATAGTTTTTAGTTGTGTTTTTGCTAATGTTTAACTTTTTAAATATTATTTTTTTTTGATGGTCACCTTTGCAGCTTACAAAAAGTAAACAACTTCAAAAATTATAACAGCTGTGTTTTTGGTCGTTATTGTGTTTCATACGGCGAATTTACACAAGGAATTTTTGACGACGTTTTCGTTGTGTTGGACGAAATTCGTCGTTCGTCCCAGTTGTGTTCTTAGCAATCGGTATATTTAACCCTATACATAGCACCGTCTTATATATTGAGTTAGACTTACAGATACCGAATAATTAAAAAAATGTACAAGGATTAGTTCAACATTTAAGCAATTTAGCATAAGTTTAAGCTAAGAGAATTAAAAAATATGGCCTCTGTATTGCTAAGTCTGCTATAACAGGGGTCTTTTAATTTGAATTTAGAAATTAAACGGTGTTCCCAAAATTAATGTAATTTGTTTTATATGGTCGTATTTTTTTAACCGTTATATGAAAACACCTGAATTTTAGACAGAATATCCACTACTTTGTTTGGTAGAAAACACTGCCGAATTCAAAGAGTAACTGTTTGAATTTGCGAAACTTTCAAACCATTTTTTGCGAAAGACTATACTTTATTTTTAAAGAAATATTTATGTCAGTGTTAAAAAAAAATTACTAAGTTCCGAAATGAAAAATAAATTTCGACTGCTTTTTATAATATGGCAACGATGTTGTAGATCGATCACTATACTTCCTCTTGACGATTTTTTTGTAAAAAAAAACTTAGCAATAAGGAAATTTGCCATGTGCTAATAACAAGTTTTGTCTTCGTGGGTAAACTCACAAAAAGGGGAAAAGATCCAACGGTATGAAAATTAACTGAGTTTTAAAAGTCTCTGACCTCCAAAAACTCTGGTCGATACTACATTAAAGCTGTGTCCCCGTAGCTGTGTCGACATACTGACGTATGCATATGGCTTTATCTTTTGAAATGTGAACTTAAGCTCATTTTAAACATTTTATTTCTGAATCATACTTTAGGTACAAAAATTACAGATAATCGTTGCTCATTCTAAAAAATCTCACATTCTTAGATATAACAGTCTTCTAACTAATATCTGTTAAAGTATAGTGTAGTTATGTTGCTCTAACACTTCATATATATTTATGTATGTTTTCTTGTACTTATATACATACTTATGTATATACAATATTCTGAAATGGTTATAACAAAAAATATACTTATGTATGTATGAATGTAACTAAAAAGAATAATAACAAAATGTGCGCCTTACAGAATAGAAGCCGCTATACAATAACAGATAACATAACAGTAACAGCGACGATGGTAATCATTTAACAGCAACCAACAACGGTCAATAACAGCAATAACAGAAAAAGTAGAAGAAAAAGAAAAATAACAACAACCAACGGAATATTATGCAATCACAGCAGGAATGAGACACTCTTGACCGAGTTTTTTAAACTTAAACCTAACGGTAAAGAGGGCCATTTGTATTGCCATCATCGTCATCATCGATTGTCTGACTTGGTTGGATGGTTGGTTGGTTCGAAGGTTTGTTTAGATGTTTCAGTTCGTTCGTTTGTATGTTCAGTTTGGCATAAAAGAACAGTTTTATTATCATTGTAGTAGTTAAGATTGTTTTTGTTATTTTTAGTTCTAAGGCAAACAAAAACTACAACGTTGATGTTGTTTTTAAAGAAAATGTTAAATAAAGAAAGAAATGAAAAGAGGCCACAAATGACTGAAATATTTACATATATATGTACATATGTATGTGCATTGTTTATTGTGGAAAAGAGGTGTAATTGTTGTGTTTTCAATATGTCCATATAATTTAAATACACACATACTTATTTAAAGGGTGTTTTTTTAATTCCCAAAAAAACTTTGAATTGTAAAAATAAACAGAAAACCTTTAATTGTAATCCATTTTTTGTTGCTTTAAAATGTGAAAATGACAGCGAAGCGTGTTCTTGGCGTCTAATTTTTCGGGTAATACTGGCCGAAGGTCACTATTAACACGAGCAATGTGGCTTCATCAAGTTGTGCATTTTTCAATACTGGGGTCTGTACGGTCTGTTGGGGATTTATTTCACTACGTATGCGGTAATTTTGTTTCGTTTCACAATGAACCCTTTCATAAGTTATGTATATCGAAAAAAAAAACACCCGATACATATATATGTACGTGGTCTAGTGTATCTTTACAACAAAAACCACAAGCCTCTCTTTTATTAAATGATTCTTTTAAGGAATGATAACTTTTAAACTCCGTTATATTGTTGTTTTTATAAGGGGGAGCCACTATAATTATCCAATTTGCGTTAAACTCAATCACGTATTTGCTTTTTCATATCAATAAATTCAATTGTAATGTGTTGTAGTTGTTTGTTTCATTTTAGCTAATAACTGTTTATGACCTATTAATCAACTGCTTTTGCTTCAATTCGCATTTCTATTGTCTATTAAAATATGTAGGTTATAAACGGTCCACTTACATATGTACATAGCTGTCACTTGTCAAAGCAAAGTTTTTATTTCAATTTTTTTAAAAATTGAGGTTAAAAGATGTTAAGTTAAATCATGTCATATTCCGTTGGAATATTGTGTGTATTCACGTACAACAGTGAGTTAATATTTATAATTAAAAAAAAAAAAAAATTACATATCGCTCATTTACTAACACAATAGGTCTGTTTCTTTATTTTTCGGGTAAAGTTCGTGAAAATGAGAGCAAGCATTGTTTACTCTCATTAAAGAGACAAAATTGTATAAAAGTACGGGAACACAAAATCTAAATTTTAAACACAAAATAAAAATTCAAAGAAATTTGACTGTTTTAATAAAAAAAAAAATAATTTCAAGAAATTAGCAAAAAGAAATAATCACCCTTATTCTAGTTGTCGGCTTCGTCACTTATCAATGTTGATATGTGTCGACGCATTCGATTTGTTATTCTACTTGTCGTTATTGACACTTATCGATTACTGCTCAAAGATTTTTTGTATTCTATAACAAATGTGACGACGATATTGTATTGACGTGACTCTGTTTTTTGTCGACGCCTTTTTGCATAACGACTGAAAGTGATTTAAACCAAGCAAAACATTGAAAATGTAAAAAAGTGAAAGTTATAAGTGCAAATCAATTTGAAAAATTAAAAAACTTTCGCAGAGGCGCTGCTTCATGCAATTTTAAAGAAAAATGGGAAAAATTAAGAAAAATTCTAAATTCTCTTGGTCCGCCTAGAAGATTAGCAGATGAATGGCAAAAGGTAACAAAATAAAGGATTGAATTGGGATTTATAAAAAAGTGTGTAAAAATTACTTCTAAGGTATTGCGAAATATAAAATTAAAAGTGAAAAAAAGATGGTTGCTAATAAAGCAGAATGTAAAGCCACTGGCGGCGGAATGTTTAAAAAATGTTCACTCAGTCCGCTGAAAGAAGCTGTGGCAAACCTTCTTAACTTCCAGAAGCATTTGAAGCTGAGGGAGCAGTTCAAGGAGTTCAAATGGTTGACATGGGAAACGATTCTAATGACATGGATCTGGCTGAAGTCGAATTTGTCGTTCAAAGCACAGCCAGGAGCAGGCAAAACATATGTACATACTTGTGATACGGCATATTAAAAATAATGCAATTCTGCCTAAGAAGTTTTCTTTTCAACACAAGTTTTTGTTTTTCAAGCCTTCATCATCAATTAAATCAAAATTTTCTTCACTTATAGAAAACATTTTACCATAAAAGTGTCAAACACAAATAAAATTTAATAAAAAACTTGGGGATGTGCATTTTCATTTCATAAAAATCGATAAACCGCCGACGTCGTCACAGGAATGTTATAGAATGCAAAATTTTTATTGAATTGACGCCGACATTGATACGAAGTGATATTGATACTAAAACGACGACGATGACGACGCCGACAACTAGAATAAGGGTGAATATTTAATTTTATATATTTTTTTTTTTTGTTTGAAGGCAGTTGCACAAGTTTAAATAACTTGCACGAAGAAAAAGTTTGGGCTGTTTCGTGCAAAAAGAAGAAGAACTTTATTCTCACAAAACCGCTTTCATTTACTCAATTTTGAAGTAAGAAAACAATTGTTGTATGGGATCCTAAAGTATAGTAAAGAAACAGACCTAATGTCATAACTCAAAATTTCAAATTTTGCGTTTGTTATCAATTAACCATACAGTGCGGTGCAATATTATAGCCGCACGTCAGAGATAGAGATCCCTTGTATTCTCACAAAAATTAGAAAACAGCTGCTTAAGCCATCTCAAAAAATATTATAAACAGCAAGTAATTTTTAGGCTGGTGAATTGTAATAGCCTTGAGTCCCATATCTCAAAAAATAAGGGCAAGCGCCAATTTATTCACTTGTCGTTTTTCTTATTTTTTAATTCTCTATCGCCCCCTATATATTTGTTTTTTTTTTATTAGTGTTACCTTACTAAACTAGATTTGTTCTAAATGATATGGAAAAATTAGAGGTAGGCGTGGGGTTTTGCCCGCTTTTCGAAGGACATGGACCCATCTTGCTGATTTTCAATAGCACAATTTTTGAAACTATGTCTGATCGATTGGCGGACAGACGGACATTGCTCAATCGACTTCGCTATGCATAAGAACTCAGAATATTTATACTTTATGGGGTCGGAAATGGATATTGTAGAAATTACACACGAAATGACAAACTCTTTTTTCACCTGTGGTAAAGAGCATAAAAGGAACTAAAGCAGAAAATGACTACAAATTAGTAGCGATTTGGACCTTAATTTTGTGAAATAAGCTCAATGACTATTCATTGGGTTTTTGGTCAAGAAAACAGGCCGTCTATTCCAATTGAGGAATGTTTTGTGACTCCTCCTCCTCTCGTTTGGTTGCTCTTGCTGATTTTTAACAGGAAATTTTCGAAATTTTGTCTGATCAATTGGCGTGATTAATTTTTCTCTAGCTTAATCGACTTCGCTGTACATAAGAACTCAGAACATACATATAGACATTAGAGGGTGGAAAAATGGATATTGCAGAAATTTCAAATAGAATGACAAACTTAGATGTTCCCTTTTTCCACTTTTTGCGGTAAAGGGTATAATAATATTATTATTAAGTAATATTTTTCAATTCTTCAAAATTTTACTGTCAACGTTTTAATACATATATTAGAAAGCAGTAAGAACAATTGTTTCTTGTTCTTGACAAATCATAGTCTTCTGTTTTTTTTAAAACCATGGTGTCTACTATGCAGGCGACATAATTTGATTTTGAAAAATAAAAAATAATAAAAAATAAAGTTGAAAAAGGTGGCCGTCAGTTTATCAGACAGATAAATATATGTATATAAGAAAGGCCAACAAGCAGTAAACAGTTTAATGAAGAAATAGCGAAAAATAAAAAGATAATAACAAATAAAACTGCAGATCTTGCAGTGGCAGTTGCAGCAAGAGCAACGTCGATTGCAACAAACGACAGAAATGATCTTAAATGAATGCGGAAGTTTTTTTCTTTAGGTTTTCGTAACCAGATTTATTTCTTAGTTTGTTATTTTACTCTTTTTTATATTTTATATGTAATAAGCAATACCCGGTGTGCTTCGCTTGCCTCATTGTCATATGTAGATATATGTATATCAGGAATGGAAAATGGAAGTTTTTTCGCTATTAAAAATACAGTTACATAGTAGATGCCTTTATGTTCCTTAGAGTAATAAATCATATTTTATTTATTCTTTCTAACTGAAAATTAAAAATAAATTATTTATTTAAAAAAGATGTATAAAATACATTGTAAAAACTTTGGGTTCGAATAAAATTTTTTTCTTTTCTAAAGCCCTTTTGGTTTCGTCTTTTTAGCGATTTTGTGATGGTTTTTTTCAGCTAGGCGTTTTTCGCTGAATAAAATTATACAACACTGAAAATAAAAATAAATAAATAGTAATCAAAATAAACAACACAGGTATATATTCTGAGTTCTTATACATAGCGACGTCGATTGAGCGATGTCCGTCCGTCTTCGTGTTGAAATCAACTTTGCCAAGCCACTGAATGAGCTAGAGAAAATTAAAATACGCCATCCATAATACATAGTTTTTTAAATTTTACTATTGAAAATCAGTATTATCGGCCCATGTTCTTCGAGGCAGCGGACTTAACACCACGCCAGCCATAAATTTTTTTATATCTTTTTTTTAACTTTTGTTTGTGTTTAGAATTATAAATTAATGAAGGAGGTAAAAAAAAATTGGTGTGCTTTTCACCACTTCTTACTTATTTACTACTGAATTATACTAGAATCTGATACAGTAAGCTGGGACGAAAATCCTAAGCAAAACTATAATTTTCGAAAAAAGCTTTTTTGAACAGAAAAACTTTATGGTAGAACAGAATTTCTTATGCCAATTTGTGGTATGGGATGGTAAGAAAATGTAAAATGGTGGAGGTCCATATGGCGTTTCTAGCTTCGGATTTGAAAATATTTTCTTCACATCTATCCTTTCGGTTTAGCCTTTTGTGATGGGTCCAATAGGGTTACAAAGTTGGCCAACTCGAACATATAAGCTTATGATGCTTTCTATGAGTTAAAATCAGTTAACATCTTGACAAGTCTTTTACAACCAATTAAAAAATTTTGTTTTTATCGGCCCAGCGGCTCTCTAATATTATTAAAGCAAATTCAAATTGTTCTTCTAATTAATAAATACTTTGTTTTTGTTATTGCCTCTGCTTCTGTTTCACCAGTTTTCCACCTGAGAGTCACAAAATTTGGAGTTACAGTATTGTAGTTCTCCAGTTAGATAAAAATTAATAATCACTTTGTACGGGGTACCCTTCAACTTCAGCCAAAACTTCCATGCTTTCGCTTGAGAACGTACTTTATTTAAATAGATAAATTATAATTACTTTTTGCTGAGGGAAGGGGGGTGCGGTTACTATCTTCTACTTCCTGTACCTCCAAGCTTTTATTTGAAAACGTAATTAATTTTCACAGTGACTTATGGACTACAAGTTTAGAGAGCTCCACTACTGTAGTTCTCCAGATATTCGATAATTAATAATTGCTTTGTATAGGGTTACGCTTGTCCACCATTCTTAACCTCATGTTCTTTTTTGAGATTGTACTTTATCCAGAAAGTCTCACTACTATAGTTCTCCTGATGCAGAATATTAAAAATTTCTTCAAATGTGGGGTACCCGTCTCTTCCATCTGTACCACGCGGCTTGTCACTTCTATAGCATCAAGGTTTTGTTTTAAAACGCAAGTTATGTTTTAAGAATTTAGAAAAAATTAGTTATGTTATTTGAATGGCACCGTAAACTAACTCTCAAATAAATTAACTCAAAAAAAAATAAATAAATAAATAAGTCCCAACAACAAAATCACAAATTCCATACAAATTGGGAGAGTGATTTCATTATGAAATATTGGAGGTTATTTCATAATTTTTATTGGAAGATATTATATAATAAAATAACTACCAAATGAAATAACTCCTAACTGGATTCTGTTGTCACCGAAGCCGGTGTTTGTTATATTATGGAGAATAAAATCCTTCCGCCGAAAGCCGGGATTTCTCAATTATCTTTCTACGGTATATGGAACAGCGGCTTCGCTTACAAAATATTGTCTGTATAGCTGACCTTTGGTCATAAATCTATGATATATGGTATGATATCAAAATTAAGGACCTCTTTCATAAGGAGATACCTGTTATACCATAGAGTTAAACAGTGCCCGGGTGCAAATACAATTTGTATTAAGAGTTATTTCATTTTTGTTGGGACTTATTTCATTTGGGAGTTAATTCATTTTTTATTGTAAAAATATTTTTATTTTGAATTAGCGGTTAAGATCTTGGGTTTTATTTTATTTGGGCGTTGGAAGTTATTTCTTTTTTTAATTTGGGAGTTATTTCATTTTTGTTGGGGAAGTTATTGCATTGGGAGTTTTTTCATTTGGGAGTTATTTCACGGTACCTATTAGAATTACCCAAACGCAATCAAAGACGGCTGCAAAGTCTCAAAGAGGTCGGATTGCACTTTAGCTTTCTGTTAGGGACAAACAAACAAACTCACTTAAACTTACACATGCATACATAGGAACATACATACATATAGTTTTAAGTTGTTTGTAAATTCAATGCAACAATAACTTTGGGTATGACGATAGAGTTGAATGCAGGCAGCAAAATTGAAACGCAATGGCCAAATGTAATTGATGCAGATGCTGCATTTGTGATAACAACTTCTTTGGCAGTTGTTGTCGCTGCAGCTTAGTCAACGACAACATTAAGAAATTAGACAACCATTCAAGATGTTTAAAATAAAAATTGCAATTTAAAGTGAAATCTTTGCAACAGCAACAAATTCATATGGTTCGTATTAATTTATTTTTCAATATTACGAGTGAGAGCTCTGTAATAAACAAAGGATACCCTTCAATATTTACATGATTGTTATTCTTCTGATTTTTTTTTATTATTTTATATCATTTTATGTGACAAAAAAATTTAAGTTAACATGCATTTGTTATGACCAAAAACACAGCAGTAGAGTTATGAGAATTATATTGCCTCGTCTCTGAGTGTCTTTAAAAATGTATCAACTTGGCTTTAAATTTCCTACTTGATTTGTAAATGACATTTAATTTCTTTTAAGTAGTTGTTAACATTAGAAAAAAATTAATTAAACATTGGGAAAGCTGCATTTTTCACCCCTTTTAGGTTGACATATTTTTAAAGTTTTCTTTTTTATCGACATCTTTTGTCTTTCAGTGAAAACATTACTCGAAATAATGATTTAGATGCACATTTATTCAGGCCACAATACATAAAGGAAAAGTTCTGTAGTACAGTAGGAATATTCTGTATTCTAATTTAATATTTTCAGAATTTAATTAATGGTTAACATGGCAAATAATTTGAAAGTAACCTTTAACAGGTCTTTAACTTGGTCAGATCATAAATATTAATAAGGCTTGTGGTAGGATTTGTAGCATGTTACGTGGTCCTTGGCTTACACCATATTTTACAACACCAAAAATAAGAAACTTAATTGCAAAGACAATCTTCTAACGAAGCTTTTATATCCCTCCGGTATTATTACTGGCGATAAATCACGGGACATGAAGAAACTTAATACCACGTATAATAACTTCGTTTGTTATGTTTTTGGTCTTAATAAATTTGACAGTATATCTTAATATGTACGCCGTGTACTTTATCCCAAAGAGAAAGATACATAATTCATAATTCGAGATTATGCCTCTGAATGTCGATTCTTTGTACTTAGCATAAGTCTCTGGAATAAACTTTCTAATAATTTACAAATCACGAAAAACGCAGTAAAATTAGGAAAAGTACTCTTTGAATATTTTAATAATTACATATTTTGCAAATATAATAAGTAAACTTATATAATTTATTTTAATTCTTTATTATATCCTTATCATTATAATTGTTTTATGTTTTATGTAATAATATCTATCATTAATCAAATCACTTGTTTTCTGTAATTTTTTTGTAATCTGACCATTAGAATCAGCTTATTCTGTAATTAATAAGATATTGTACCTTATTGGAAATTCAAATTTAAATAAATTAAACCAATAATTAAACCATTCGGACACACTTTATTAAAAAGAAAATACAAAGGAAATGAAATAATATTAAAAAGTTGGACTGAGGTTCGTAATTATTTATGTTTAATTGAGAAAGGAACAGTAATGTATGTATGCAGATTGGATCGGCATATTGATTTCACTACCTTATCCCTTAATAGACTAATTACAAAAAAAAAAAAAAAAATCTTGCAGAAGTACGTGAACCCTCATTCTTACAAGTTTTACCGTCATACATAGCGGACAGATTTCGATGAACAAAAAATTTAGAGTGTGGAAGAAAAATTAATCAGTCATCGAATTGGCAGAGACTTAGAAGTTCTCTATGTAGGTGTCGAATAATATTGTGTCATTGTTTGGAACAGATTTTGGACTAGACATATTATTAAACAGTAATTGTTTAAAAGCAATTCTGATTGCGGTTTGTCTAGATTGAACGATACTGGTACACAGTGAAGTTTTTGGTTCAATAATTCTTGCGAAAAAAACCGACCTCAAAACAGATTTCATCTGTCTGCCTATAACAGCTCAAGTGTATGGCCACATAAATTAGATTACATTAACTATTGGGACACACTTTTATCTCCAAACTTTATACTTTTTCAACTGTTCAATAGTTTGGCAATATACATCAAATTGCAGCAACTATAGGGTCAATCTTTTATTTCAAATTATATACCTGCTGTTGTAGTAGATTTAGCAATCAGGTTCTGTGTAAATTTCAACAGTTCAACAGTTTGCCCATATACATCAGATTATATCAACTATTTAATTTATAATATAATATTTTTATACTTCTTACTATGCCAAATAAAGAAGTGGACATTCTGTCTAAAATTAAGGTATTTGTATACAACGGTTCAAAAAATACGGCCATATAAAACAAATTACATTAGTTTTGGGAACACCCTTTAATTTCTAAATTCAAATTATAAGCTTCTTGTTATAGCGGACTTAGCAAAACACGTCCCTTGTAAATTTCAGCTGTCTGTCTATAACGGTTCAAAAGTCCGGCCACATACACCATATTATATCAACTTTTGGGACACCCGTTTATTTCCAAGTCCAAATTTTTTTCTTGTTGTTATAGAGAGTTATTAATATAGGTTCTTTGTAAATTTCAATCGTCTGTCTAAAACTGTTTAAAAATATGGCCATATACCAAATTAAATGAACTATTGGTGCAACCTTTAATTTATAATTTTAAATATTATCAGCTATTACTATAGCGGTCATAGCAATCAACATTGCGTTAAATTTACAAGCCTTTGTCTATAACAGTTCAAAAGATAGGCCTGTATAAGTTAATCTACAGTAATTATGGGACACCCTTTAATTTCTAAATTCAAATTTAACTCGTTGATATAACAGATTTAGAAATACAGGTCCCTTTTAAGTTTCAGCGTTCTGTCTATAACAGTTCAAAAGTACAGCCACACGCTTGAAATTACATCAACTATTGGAACACTCTTTAAATTCCAAACTCATATTTAATACTTGTTGTTATAGCGGACTTAGCAATACAAGTTCTTGTAAGTTTTAAGCACCTGTCTATAACTGTACAAAAGTATGGCCATATACATCAAATTTAACGGTTCAAAAGATAGGCCCATATAAGTAAATTTACATTAATTATGGGAGCACCCTTTAATTTTTAGATTTATTTTTGTATAATTTTTTGTTTTTGGAAGCAATAGTAATACGCAGACATTTTAAATTTTACAGAAGTGCTCTTTACAATTCATAATACACGTAAAAAATATGTGTGTTGTATGGGGACACACTTTAATTTTTAAGATTATGGACTGTTTTTAAAATGGGACCAATCTGTAAGCATAATCTATCGTATTACAAAAATTTTCAAAATCGGATCAGAAATGACTGAGTTCTGGAGGCGCAAACATAAAAAAGCAACATTCAGCCAAATTGTATAACCTCCTTCTATTTTTGAAGTCGGTTAAAAAATGGAAATAATTCTAAACGGCTGGCCTTTCGCACTGCTAAGGAAGCCAACGCCGCGATGCTTTAAAGTAGCACACCTCCGGTCGTTATCAAATTTATAGTTTTGCTCGGATTTCAAAAAAATCTTGATTCTGACGATAGTGCACATCGAGCTCTAAAAAAAGACCTTGCGAAACATATGCGTTATTTCCTAGCGTTTAGGAGTTATTCGGCTCTTACAATTGAAAGAAATAATCTTCTGCCCCATTCCTGTGTTGCTTTTTCTCTACTAGCAGAAACAAAACCATTTCGTTTTTTTTTTCAAATTTATATTTGTAAATTGACAAAAAATTTTTTTATATTTAGAAAATACATAAATTATTAAAAATCCTTTTACGTTAAAAACTGCAAATTGTTTTTATACCCTTCACCAAAAAAAAGTAGAAAAAAGGTATAACTAAGTCGATTGAGCTTTGTACGTCCGTGGTAGCGTTGAAATCAAGTTTGCCGAGGCATCAGATCAGCTAAAGAAAAGAGGTGCTATTGGAAACCATGTCGTTCGAGGCAGCAGGCAAAACACCACAACTACCTCTAATTTTTTGTCATTTGCAAAAATAAAGTATTTCCAATAAAAAAAAAAAAATAAATAAATATATGGGGCCATAGATAATTAAAAATAAGAAAAAAACATCAAGTGAAAAAATTAGCGCTCGCCTATATTTTCCGAGTTACCGGCCTCTGAAATATTAAACTTTTTGAAAATATCAATGTGGGTATCATTTTAAAGTTAAAAAATACTACAATCCCTAACAAAATTAAGAATCGATGGCATTTTTATGTAATATTGCATTTATGTAGTGCTTGAAATTGTTTTTCTTATTTTTTTTAATTCTCTGTCACCCTAATATTTGCTTTTTTAATTGGAGTTTATTCACTATAAGATTCGGCACTTTTTACATACACTTTTCGTTCTATTATTCGCCTTTTAAACAAATCTGTTGGGAAGTGAACTCATTATATTCTCTTTAGCAAACATGCAGACATATCTATTAAAGCAGGCAATGTCGTAGCTCTACACTTGGTAGCTAAATTTTTCTTTTATTCTGTTCACACATACCACAGTAGTAAGTGGTGGAAGTAATATCTTATTAAGTTTTGATTTTCTACCCAAGATTCAATTCATCATTTTGAATGGACAGCATTAACTTTTAGCTCTGTTCCTATGATATTGTAAAGATCTTTTATCTTAATTTCTTTAAAATGTTTTTAAATGGACAATGCAATATATTATTTATTTATTATTTATTTATTTATATTTATTATTTATTTATTTTTTCATTAAATTAATCTTATTTAGTGTCTGGATAAAATTCTTTTATCAAATAAAAGTACATAACTGTAGATCAGTTATGAATTGGGTCTCATCCATAAAACGTGAGCTTGAGCTCGGACTCGATTTTTTGTTTCAAAGGTGCTTGTCGTAAGCATAATAAAATTAGATTTATTTGCTTTTACTCACTGCTCACGTTTGATCTCGTTGAACTAAGTTAGATGAAATTGTGTTCATTTTCATATACATAAAAACAGGGCTTTTGCTTTCTTTTGTGAGCTCTTGCTCAAATTTTGTTGAGTCTGCCTTGTAGTTGACTCGCGTACACTAAAAAGGAATCTTTGCTGAATATTTTGAAAGTTATACAGGTTTGTATTCTTAATTAATTCGATAACGGTACACTTACCTGGAAGTTTGTTTGTTGAGGGATTTGAATTATCACAAAGCAATTGTGACAAATCAGTTTCGCAGTTTTTTAAAATAATTTTTTATTGCCTGTTTTGCTCATGTTAGCTATTTTTTTTATTATTTTTTTTCGTTAATTCAATTCTAAATTTTTGCTTAATTTCTTTTACACATGTTTCTATTGTTTGTTTTTTTAATGCTTGGTAATTGACCCTTTTCGAATAAATATTTATTTTGCTTTATTTTTTAATTAAAAATTAAGAAGTGCCAACATTTTCTATTTTATTATTATTTGATTCTACTTCTCCTTCAGTTTTACTTGACCACATGTTTGCACTTCAATAATAATTAGAAGTTTGATCTCCCTTTGCTCAAGTAATTGAAATTGGTTTGAACTCATTTTTAAGCATACGAAATTGAGCAAAAGCTGTTGCTGTTTGATTGAACTCGACTAACGAGCAATTGCTCACCTGCCTCAACTCAGCGCTTTTACTCGTTTTTATGCATGAGACCCATTGTTTTTTATATTTTATTTATATTTTCAATATTTCTTTACACCATTGGGTGGCATCTTCAGGAAACACTCTATATTTGCCCATTATTCTTGCTTCGCTCTCTCATTCATGATTCACAGCCCAATCATTAGCGAATCGACGTGCTTTGCCATATAAAATCTTGAGAGCGAAGCACGTTATTTTGAGACGATTCAGGTTGAATCTGCTTACGAAGCATTAGAAATTTCTGTCTTCCCTAATTTTTATCGCTGGTTTATCTGAACTAGCTGTATATATGTAAATGTAAACAAAAAAGTAAAACAAATATTAATATTGGTGAGTGAATATGTGTTAATATAAAAACAAAAAAATTTAATCATAATTTAAAATATTATAAATTACAAACACAAAAATTGATACAAAAAATAAAATTTTATAACAGAAGTCAACGCGAAGCAAATAGTATGTGTCGTGGAAACGGTATGCTTCGCACTTATGATTCATGCTAGGAACACAACTGGGACGAACGACGAATTTCGTCCAACACAACGAATACGTCGTCAAAAATTCGTTGTGAAAATTCCTCGTATGAAACACAACAACGACGAAAAATACAGCTGTTATAATTTTTGAAGTTGTTTACTTTTTGTAAGCTGCTAAGGTGACCACCCAAAAAAAATTATATTTAAAAAGTTAAACATTAGTAAAAACACAACTTAATACTATTTTATATTTAACTTATAATCTGTACGCTTATTATAAATGCTTCAAAATAAAAATACATAAATTTTTTAAGTAAAATAACTCTATTTATTAAAATACTTCGAATCTAAAGTCGAACATGGTCACTTTGAACTGATTTGTTCGTCGTACGCCCGCGTAAGAAATAGAAATATTTCTATTGCATAGTTCGCCGCGTGTGACGAATTTCGCCTTACGTCATGATTGTGTGCATTTTCATATACACAAATGTGTTTTATTTTTGACAACGAATATTCGCGACCAATAATTCGTCGTTAGTCCCAGTTGTGTTCCTAGCCTCAGAGAGTGAAGCAAGTGCTTCATTCTGCCGTGTAAACATGCTATTAGAAAAAATCGAGTATTTATTGATAAGTTTAAGAAGGTGGCGACACTTTTCATTTAATATCGATTACGTATCAATATTTTGCGATTTTTGCAGTATCGAGTAACAATGTCGATACCCTATCGAGTCAAATCCAAAAAATATTGTAACTATTATGTTTTTTCTTAGAAGTTAGAAAACCAACAGCAATCAAAAAGAGCATAATAAACATGCATGAATTGCATTACCTCGACAAGCGCGTGTTACTAATTTTGGTAAATTTAGTCAAAGATCCAGATAAATAAAGGAACTAAACTTACGTCAGAAATTAAATTAAAATAATAATTATCAGATGTGCAGGCAAACAATTAAATAAAAAGCATTTATATTTTGGGCTAAAAATCTACTTGGCAGCGGTGGGATTCGAACCCACGCCTCCGAGGAGACTGGTGCCTTAAACCAGCGCCTTAGACCGCTCGGCCACGCTACCCTTGACAGATTGTAAATATAAACAAGTTGATACAAAACCTGTAAAATAGAAAAAATTCTATTTATGAAATTTTCTTAAAGAACAAAAATGCAAAATTAAAATCTGCATAAAAAAACTGTTGACAATTAGTCAATTTTGTTAGTGAGAGCTTGATGAGATTTTTTGTTTACGTATTGAGAAGCGTGTGAATATTTTAATTTTCATTAAACATTGCCTTTGTTTAAATTGAAATATTCACTCTGTGTGTTCGTGTGTGCTGATTAAAAAAAGTTTAAATTTTTTTTTTCGTTTTTTTTTTGGCTTTATGAATGAGTCCAAGCAAAAGATTTGTTTAAAACACCTGCCTTAATGTCTGTGTTCATTAAAAACATTTCGTTACTTGATATTCTTCTGTTAACAAGAAATTTTTGGCAATTTTCTCATCATTTAATCAAAGAAGCTGCATGTGAGTGTTCGTTGGCCATAATGTTTTAATTGTGCAGTCAATTGTTGAAATTTAGACAACTTTTTTTTTTTGGGAGGTACATATGTACATGTACTTGCATATGCAGATAAATACACATACATACATGCATTCGTTTTGTGTGGTTTGTAGTTTAATAGTTTTGGGAAGCTGTGCCATATGTTTTGATAATGAATTTTTGGTTTTAAAAGAATTTTGTGAACTGGAAAATGAAGTGTTAAAAGTCAAGGATGTTGTAACACTTTTAGGTGAAAGAATTTGTTTATGGAAATGAAGACGAACTAAAGGTACACTACACAAAAAAAAAAAAAAAAATCAAACTAAATTGACGTATATGGGAAGTGAAACTAATCTACAACAGATCCTGAGGACTTCCTTAAATCCCGTAAAATGCACCGTTCGATTTTCACGCTCGACGAAGATCAACGATGTTTTGTTTCCAAATATAGATGGCATTGATCCGGGTGAAATGTGGTTTCAATAGGACGGTGCTACGTGCTATACGGCACCCGCAACCATTGCCTTGGAAAACCAAAATTTGACGTGTGAAATGGCACATCATTTTCATTTTTGAAAACGTTACCAGAGTGTCAACTGAACTTCCAGATGCTCTTTTGTGGATGTTATAGTGTCTTTAGGGTCTGGTGTGGATTGCTTCAATCCGTAGTTTTGTTTATTAACAAACCCGTTAAGCCATAAACGAGCCTCATCGTTAAACTATAAACTGATGACGGAATTGATGACTGTTTTTTAAAGTAAATTTTAATAATTTGTAAGCGTTGTTTAAGCGCCGTATAAAGTTTCGTTTAACGCTTAAACATTTCGTAGTTTCTATCTGGGTTAAAAAACACTGTTTATTGTTGATGGGTGAACTATTCCAACTGTTTATGAAAGTTCGTAATATTTATTAATTTAACACTAGGTTTACGGGACCCGTCAATTTGTCGTATTTCAAACTTTAAAATGAAATACGCAAAAAACCAAAGAATTAATTTTAACAATTATGCATCGTAAATTAATAATTTCATCAAAAGAATTTATAAATACAATTATTATGTTTCTAACCTTCCGAAATTTTTATGTGGTATACCTATCTGTACGAAACCCGTCAAATTGACGTGTTAGCTGATTTTATAAAAAATCCTTATATATTTGATGCGTTCGTAAAATCATTCATAAAATAATATCTTCGAATATCATATTTAGCATTCAATGAAATCGCTTATACCTACCGCCGAAAAAAACCTGTAAAACAAGAGACGATCTTTAGTACGGTTGCTGCAGTGCCAGTTGTAAGAATATTTTTCAAAAACAGTGTGCAAAGGTTTAGTTATTTTAGACAGACTATAGCAGCCAAAAATCACATTGCAGAGAGTCTCCGCTTATTGTAAGTATTTACAATAGGGTATTGCATTTGGGTACAGTATTTTTTACTTTCACCGATCACCCTTCACTAGCAATCATGAGTAGAAATACGAGATATAATAAGAAATTGTCCAAAATTACAAACATCATTGAGGATTGTTCTGAAGTGTCCTCCGAAGAAGATCAATATGAATTAGACGAAAGTGATGGTTGCAGTGAATATTTTGAATCCACTGAAAGTGGAGAAATAGAAGGATCTTCGGATAGAGAAGAGGAAAACTTCAACTTGCGCCGTAACAAAAAAAGGGCGCGGATTATTTCTAGTTCTGATACCGAGGATGAGAGGACGAGTATTCCAAGTACATCCCGAGATGTAATAGAAGAAATTGAAATTGCCTGTGACGGGACACGGTGGGTGAAACTGAAAGCAGGGAACTCTAGGGGTCGGCCGTCCGTTCATACTATTTTCAAGGATGTCGCAGGGCCTACTGGTTACGCAAAAAGAAATATTTTGCCGCGTTGTGTAACCAGTGCTTTTGATTTGATAATTGACGCTCAGATTATGAAACATATAAAAGACTGCACCGAAACCGAGGCACGTCGAGTTTTGAAGAACGACTGGAAAATTACAGTTTCCGAATTACGTAGTTTTCTAGCAATATTATATGCCCGGGGCGCGTACGAAGTAAGAGCATTGAAAGCATCTTATCTATGGTCAAAAAATGGGGACCTTCTTTTTTCCGAGACACAATGACCAGAGATAGATTTATGCAAATTCTGAGATTTATACGCTTTGATAAAAGAACTGAACGATCCGAAAGATTACAAACCGATAAATTTGCATTTATTTCTGAAGTATGGAACAGATTTATAAGTAACAGCCAGACTTGTTATAAACCACACCAAAATATCACAGTGGATGAACAACTGTTTCCAACAAAAGCCCGTTGCAGATTTACACAATATATGCCAAATAAGCCGCATAAATTTGGTATTAAGTTTTGGTTAGCGGCTGACGTTGAATCAAAATATATTTTGAATGGTTTCCCATACTTGGGAAAAGATGAAACTCGATGCTCAAAATCTTTGGGCCAGTTTGTTGTGTTGAAATTAGTCGAACCGTATTTACACCGAGGAAGAAATATCACGACCGACAATTTTTTTACAAGCATCCCGCTAGCCAAAAAATTGCTTGAACAGAAGACAACCTTGATTGGGACAATTCGCTCGAACAAGAGAGAACTGCCAAAAGCAGCGAAAGAAACAAAGGACAAGATGCCGTTATTTTCATCAAATTTATATAAATCAGAAGACTGCACGCTTACTGTGTTTAAAAGTAAACCGAAAATAAAAGTCCTTCTTCTAAGCACCAAGCATAAAAATATACAGATAGAGGACAATAGAAAACGTGTTCCAGAAACTATAACGTTTTATAATAAAACAAAGTTTGGTGTCGATGTCGCGGACCAGATGGCACGCAAATATAGCAGGGTGTTTTCGATGGCCTCTTCAAGTTTTTTATAATATTTTAGATTTAGCAGCGATAAACGCGTATATATTGTACAAAGAGTGTACCGGATCGAAAATATCCAGAAAAGAGTTTATATTTTCTTTAGCCGATGAATTAGCTGGAGAAAACAAGGAGAACATTCGTCACAGTTCACACGTTTCAGATCAGTCACCTTCAACATCAGGAGTGCGAAAAAGTTGCCAAGTGGGCTATTGTAATAAAAATAGAAGCAGTAATTGCTGCATGTATTGTAAAAAGATCGTATGTGGAAAATGCACAAAAGAAATTCAATACTTATGTAAAAAATGTCTTCGATAAATATAATTATGTAGCGGTTAAATTGTTGTTATCATTTTTATAATAACTTCAATAAAAGATGTTGAATTATAATATTTTGTTTTTATGTGAAGCTTTATATTGTTAAACTCAGATTTAGTTTAAATAAATTGATTTTTTCGAAGTAAATACGCATTTTCATCCACCCGTCAATTTGACGTATGCTCGTAGAGATAGGTATATAAGAAACGCCCGTAAACCTAGTGTTAAAAATTAATTGAAATTGATTTTGGCTTCAGTTCATTTTTATTAATTTACATATATCATCGTGCGGGAGTTTTAAATCTGTAATCCTTTTTCAGCTATCTCATCTAGTTTCTGAGATAAATAGTGTCTCTTTTGTTCTATATCCTTCAAACCAGATTTTTTGATAGTGTCAATGTAAAAAGTTGAAATTGATTTTTGGTTATCATTTTGCTGTACGTGCACTTAATATTGCTGAATATAGATATTTTTCTCTTATAAAGAATTTGTAAGAGATTTTTCTTTTCCAACAGAATACTGTTGTAAAGTATACTCTCTCTTTCTCATTAAGAGAGGGAAAGGGTACCGTCAAAGAATTTTAAAAAAATTATCTCCTAAGTACTTTGTTTTATAGTTAAAAATTAGAAACTGGCGTTAGTAATAACCATTGCAACAATTATTTTACATTAACTGATGAATTTTTGATGTTAATTTACATATTAAATAAAAGTTCTAATTAATGTTGTCTGTGCAAAAAAAAATTTAAAAAAAAAGAACTGTTAGCACAACTCCCAAAAGCTCTATAATTTATTTTATAGGTTGGCATAATTTTTTTAGTACAAATTGACATGTAATAACCTGTCAATAAAATTAATGCATATTTTATTTAACGAAGCTTCAAATTGCTAAGTTAAGTTCTGGCGTCTTCGCCATTTTCTGTAAACTTTGCGAGGTCACCTAGCACTTCTTGAGAATAATAGTTTTTTATATTTTAATACTTTCCAGTAGTTTTCAAAACCAAAATGTATGTAATTATTTTCATTAATTTTTAACTGAATTATTCCTAATGAATTTTTGTATTTTTAAAGGAATTTTAATATAAACATATTTGCATTAATCAAGTGTTTTATTTGCATTTGCGTTTTATTCAAAATTCATTTGGAAATTGCTGGCTCGGCTCTTGACTTTTCAACAAGAACGTTTTAAAGAAACTATTAGAGATATTACAAATGGTAAATTAAAATATTTTTTTTTAATTCTTTACATACATACATACTTATCTATAAATATGACTCATAATAAACCAACTTTTTAGATGAGAGTTTTTTTTTTTGTTGAAAGCAGACCAAACCGGCCAAGAAAAAACCCAACTGCTGAAATAGCTTCTAAAGCTTTGACAGACTATTATGATATTGAATTGAATTTTTGTTACTCTGTAGATGACGTGCTTCACGATCAAGATTTCGATATAAAAGAATGTACATCAAGCACCAACTTTGAATTACTTTCAAGCTATGTCGAATGTCGTTTAGCTCTACGTGTATGTATTTGCAACGAAAGTTGTTTAAGATGTCGTATCGAGCAAATAGGATTTTTATTAAATTTAGAAAATATCCCGTTATAAATGCACTCAAGAAATAAAAAATATTTTGTCAGAATCATATTTTCAAAACAAATAAGTATATGGTGTAAAAATTTCAAAATTCTTTCGTATAGTTTTTTAGAAAAATTATGTTAAAACTTGAAGATTGATTTTCTCAAAATACACTTTTGGCATGTAGAGCACATAAACTCCTCCACGACGATATGTATGTATACAATTTAGGAAATGTTTTAATTCAAAACAGGATAACAATTATCACCCAAAATTAAACATCAATTCATTCATAAACGACAATAGAAAATTAAAAAGAAAAAAAAAACAGAGTTGGCCACACAACAACATGAGAACAGATATTTTAAGACATTTTCACACAAATGAACATTAAATACTAAACGTTAAGATACTTGAAATTCTGCATAAACTCATAAATATTAAATATGAAACAAAAGAAAATAAGCAGATACTTTTTATATTGGGCGCCAATTTAAAAAAATACTGATTGTAACAAAACCGATAAAGACAAAAACAAAAATAAACAAAAACAAAACACAAACTTATATTTAAAGGTTGTGGTCAGGCTTAAATAAAAAAAAATCACTTTCACCTTTTAACTTCACTCATGATTATGACCTTTTTTAAAATTTTCTAATACTTTTCTATTTTTTTATTTGTTTAATTGAGTCGTAGACAAATCTGTTAACAACAAGCAATGAAATCGTGTCAGAAATAATTCAGCTCACGTTATTTTCGCAAACACATTTACATTTTGACAAGTCATAAATAACAAAAATTATATTTAGTTTTTATTTTTGGGCTTGGATCTGTAAGTGTGTATTATCTATTAATGTGTTAGAAAAGATAAAATATGATTTTCATTTAAAAAGAAAAACGAAAAAAAAAACATAAGTTGAAGATATTACAAACGACGTTGTTGCAAGATTGTGCATTAATGTGTGTATGTTGCATCTGTGTGTGCCCATATAATAAATAGCCGAAACAATAGTCCATTATTTAGTTGATATTGACTGGGAGGTTGGTCTCTGTTGAACTGTTTGAAGGAGCTCTCCGTTGGTGGCCCCTTGCTTTTCAATGCTCATGTGGCATAGATGAAAAATACTAAAGAAATTAGAAAAAAAGGTCGTCCGATAAAGCAGATGGGTAACTGAACTTTGCAAGAGGGAAGATGTTGCCAAAAACGAACTTTACCATGCAAGAGGTGAGGAGTTAATTCGTCGATTGCACCGGTCAAGGAAGCTGCTTGAGTTATGACAGGATCTGAACAAATAAAGATAGAAAAGCCTGATTTAACGCACCATCTTTACTTGCTGCCCATGACTTTAATTCGGAGCTAAGATCACAAAAACTTGAGAAGTAGGGACGAAAAAGCAAACACCGAAGCTACTTGGAAAGTATGCGAATCAGCGAAAAGTGCAAGGATACGACGCTGGTAGTTCGAATCCAGCTCAACTACGACTGCCGCACAGTCTGACAGAAAACCAGAACATGGTGCTAAATAAAGGTAACAGCGTCTGATGTACAAACTGGAAGTTAACTAAAGCAAAGCGAAAAAATAACGTTCTTGCAAGTAATTATCCGTTCATTGAGCAGAGATCTTGCATTGGACCACCAGCTGAAGGCTCAAGTAGACAATAACTCTATGGCTAGATAAGAGCAAAATGCACTTAACAAGTGTGTTTCTGTAAACGTAGTGGTTTTGATGTGAGTAAAACCCAGATTAGCTTCTACGGTTTTATATAAAAAAAAAGATAAGTTTTGGAAAATCGGGTGGTGCAAGCAAAAAGCTCAAAATAAATAAATTTGGCAAACATCGGGTGTTTGTAAGCTTTATGTTACACTATTCCGGAAGCGTTTCGCTGCCCCAATATGAAAGTTACTTGTACGAAATTTCGAAAACCTTCCCCTCACAGTTCCCTAGGTAAACGATAAACACTTTCCACTTTATATGGGAGGTACCACGCCCACTCTTCAAATCAATACACTATTTATCTAAAATATGACCGTTTTCGAGTTATCAAGTCAAAATACACTTGCAACAATTTTTTATTTTTTTACCCCTTATAAATCCCTCATACAAAAATGTACGCATAAAAGAGTTCTTCCACTAATTTTACACATCTCTTACAAATGTAATCCCGTTATGTTTAAAATAGCTTCAGCGTCATTTATCTTCATTTTATTATCAGTATAAATTTTGATGCGAAAACGAGTGTGGAAAAAAATAGAGCCAGTTTTGAAAAATAATTAACTTTTACAAATTAAATTTCTTTTCTTTAATTAAAAGTGTATAAAAAGGTTAGTGTTTTGAAGTACAATTCGAAAGAAATCTCACAACATTTTTATATAATAGTACTAGAGGAACCCGGTGTGCTTCGCTACCCCCCTCGTTATTAAATAAAATTAAAAGTATTGCGAAAATTTAATGACGATTGGTCCATTAGTTAAGACTATATTACGATTTTTAATTTTTCTAAAAAGGGGCGGGGTCCCACCCACTTTTCTCCTGGTACGTATTCCTAATTATGCCAATACTATATGTACCAAATATCGTCGACGTAGGTCAAAAAATGGCCAAAATATGGCGATTTAAATGTTTGGGTTATATGGGCGGTGCCACGCCCCGTTGTCCAATTAAAACTTCATATAGCCTATTATTCCTTCCAGAGTCACAGTAACATGCTGTGAAAATTTCAGGAAGATCGGTCCAAGGGTTTAGCCTCCTATAAAGCACAAACATACAGACAGACATTCATTTTTATATATATAGATTTACAATGGGCAGAGGAAAACCTTGTACCTTTGAGAGCCGAGAGACAATAAAAAAAAACTCCATAATAAAGGAAAAAGTTATAGACAAATTGCCGAAATAATTGGAGGTTATTAAAAATGGTAGAAAACGCCGTCAGTTTGTGAAAGCAAGGTAGAAAATAGAGAAAGACCGTAGAAAATTAAACCTCTACTGGAGTGAGAAATTTTGCGTGATGTAAAAAAAGATCCTTTGGTCACCTCTTCCATCCTTCAAAATGTTTCTACCTCAACCATAAGAAGGCTTCTTATTAGAAATAATTTCAAGGCTGGAAGTAGTATACAAGGTCCCATACCTAAGTAAAAACACCTAAAGAAAAGATTAGAGTTTGCCCAAAATCATGTAGATTGGCCTGTAGCAAATGGAAAAATATTCTATAGTCTAACGAAACGAAAGTTAATTTGTTTAATTCAGACAGAAGCAATCTTCGTCCACAATACACCACAAAAACCATTAAACATGGAGGTGGAAACATTATGGTATGGGGATGTTTTATGGTATTGGGCCTTTATTTCGGATTGAGGATAGAATGCCGCTTATTAATCAAAAATGTTTAATGACACTATGATGCCTTATGCCGATTTGCAAATAGCGCTTCGATGGGTGTTTTCACAAGACAATGGCCCGAAACACACATCGAAGCGGGCAAAAGACTGGTTTGAAGAACATAACGTCAAGGTTTTAAGCTGGCCGGCAAAGTTCTCAGACTTAAATCCTATCGAGAACTTATGGCAAATAGTAAAAATGTGTCTTCGAGGAACAAATCGATCCAATTAAGACGAAATTTGGGCTTTAATTCAGGATGCGTAGAAACCTGCCAAAAACTAGTGGATCAATGCCAAAACGATGCTCAGACGTTATAAAAAAAGGGTTATTCCACAAAGTACTAAGCTGAAGAAATATTAATTAATGAGAAAAAATCCAGTCAGTAAATAAAAAAAATGTACTTTAGGTAACTAAATTTGCTCTATTATGCACAGGCAGGACCTGGTGACTTGTAAAAATTTAATGGATAAATTTTGATTTAAGTTTTGAATTTCCACATTTGCATTATTTTTGTATTATTTATAGTTTATGAGTAAGTGTAGGAACCATCACACGACGGTAACGATATTTTCATACAAATTTGACATAAGTTATCGTTCAACGACAATGCCGCTGATATAAAATTAATTTTATTTTCATGTCGGTTTTCATTATTCTCTAACATTAAAACAATGTTGCCAGAATATAAGTATTTTATAAGCATTTGAATTCACAATAATAGCAAAGGCACATTATTTATATAAAAATAGAACAAAATTTCAGGAATAAAAATATTTTAAAAAACTGATACATGTATGTACGTAAATGAAAAACATAATTGAAAAGGTTAAAAATATGAAAATAAAATTGATTGAAAAAATAACTGAAAAGGTGGAAAATATGAGCCCATGTCTCATCTTAAGTCAGTCATCATTTATACTTCGTCCCGCTCTTCAATCTGTGTGAAGGTTTTGAAAAGACCTATTGAATCCCTTACAAGTTAAATGTACTTAATAGTCTTTACGTTTCATCGATTTTTTAATAGAATTTATCTAATTGATTTAAATGTAATTAAATATTTTAACAAAATATTTTTGAAAACAAACACAAAGCTGAAATGAAAATAAATATTATTAATGCCGTCTGAGAATCGTCGTTATTTTGTTTACTTACTCTCAGCATCGATAAAACGTTCCGTTACCGTCGTCTGTTGTGTTTCTACACTAAATCGAAATCTAAAAAAAAGAAATAATTACATATAAAGTTTGTTGTACATTATTTCTAGTTTGAAAAATGCTAGATCAAGGTGGCTCTATTTTATCAAACACCACTGTAGATAAAAGGCTAAAAAACAATTCTAAGTCATTCCAATCTAATTGTAACATACTTGATACATGCCGAAGCTTGCTTATATTTAATTTTAAAATTTAATTTTATATGAAACAAAATTCCGAAACATGAACATTTGAATAGTAAATTCATCTAAAATACAAAATGTTTTTCACATAGATCATATCTATTGGAATTTATGTCTCTGCACAATTTTTCCTATAAAAATCCATCATAATGCCGATATTTTTAAACTTGTTTGGCTTACTTTTCTTACAGTTATTTTTTTTAATTTACAGCATTATTGTTGTTAAAAAATATAAAAATAAACAGCAAATTTCAGTTTTTTTCTACTGTAAAAGCAAATTTTCTCTTTACTTTTTGTGAAAATTACAAGTATAAAAAAGACAAAACCCACTTGGGTTGTATTTGTGGCTGCACGATTATCTTTGACATTAACCTCGCTTTTTAATACCAATGCATTCATGACCATATTTATACATATTTATATATACACACCCTGACACTAAACAAAAATTCAATGTTAAAGTCAAGGTACCCAGCAAAAATAATTGCAGCCACTGCAATTAATGGCGGTTGAAAATTTTGTTTGCCACTTTTATCATTTATGTTTAATTTATAAAATGTAAAAATTGTGCATTTTATGAATTTTTTTACTTTCACCACACGATACCTTTTGTTAATAACCCGTAGTTCATTTATTACCTCCAATCTTTATGTCTTTTATTTTTCTTTTAACGGGACAAACTCAAATATTTTGTATTGATTTTTTATAAAACTAAACATTTATTTACTACTTTTCTACGAGTAGGCGAAAAAGTTTTTGATGGTTGAAATTAAATGGTTAACGTAGTTGCTAGACACACGTTAAAGAATTGGGCAAAAATTAATTTATTAAATACAAAGTAAAAAAAGTGAGGAAAAAGATGTAATTAAAACACCACATCTATACGAACGAAGTGGTGCTAATTCGGCTGAAAAACCTACGAATTTTACATTGGCCTGTCATTGAAGGCATGTTGTTCGTTTTTAACAAAATTGTACTACTTTTAAATAGGTTTCTAAATGCCAAAAAATTTCTGTGACGCGAATTTATTTTTAAGTAATTGATTTGCGTTACATTATATTTAGTTTTTAGAATATATATTTTTTGCTAACTTTAGATAATCTCTTAAATTAGATTTAAACGATTTATAATTCGAGCTCTTATCATATGTTCTATCTAACAAATAATTTAAAATTGTACGATTAAGAACAAAATAGAAAAAGGGGCTATGATTAAATTAAATTTCTTTAGCAAACGTGCATTCGTATTGAAAATTTACATTTATTTTGATAAACACGTTACATAATTAAATTGTTTTTAATATAAATTGGTACTTTTTTAACCGACTTTAAAAAAAGAATGTTGCTTTTTTTTGTTTAAATTTGTGCCCGCAGAACTCAGAGTAGAAATACAACCTCACGGTTGCGGATGCGGTTGTTTTTTTTATATGGAGTTTTGACAATAAAAAACGTTCAACGAATCCGCATGAAATTAGAATCTATTTTAATTTGAGTGCGTTTTCTCTCAAGCTCTCAATTTTGAATTTTTTCTCTTTCAGCATGTTGCCACAGTTTTATTGTTTTTCTACCAAAAAATTTTATTGTTAATATTTTTTGTGAATGACTACGAAAAAAGAAGAGAAAGAAAATGTAAAAAGTCATTGAAAATCAACAATAATTTTGAAATTTTTCAATTCATTGCTTATTTACATTTGAAAAAAAAAATTTTTTTTAAATATATTTCAATAAAAAACAATAAAAAATTAGTAAACAAATAATAAAAATGACGATAAAATCCGCATCCGTCGCCGCAACTCATTTTATTTGTTTTTTCTATGACATGCGGAATCCGTCGCCGCAACCGTAAGCTTGTATTTCTACTCTCATCATTTCTGAACCGATTTTGAAAATTTTTAGTAATATGATAGCTTATGCTTACAGATTGGTCCAGTTTTAAAAACATTTCATAATCTTAAAAATTAAAGGGTTTACCCATACAACATACATATTTTTTACGTGCATTATGAACTGTAAAGGGCGATTATGTAAAATTTAAAATGACTGCGTATTACTATGGCTCCCAAAAACAAAAAATTATACAAAAATAAATCTAAAAATTAAAGGGTGCCCCCATAATTGATGCAAATTTACTTATGTGGGCCTATCTTTTGAACCGTTATAGACAAACGCTTGCAAATTGGACAGAATGTCGATTGCTTTGGCCGTTATAGTAACAAGTATTATTATTACAAATTATAAATTAAAGGGTGCGCCAATAGTTCATTAAATTTGATTTATATGGCAATACTTCTGAACAGTTAGAGACAGACGCTTGGAATTTATAACGAACCTGTATTGTTAAGTCCGCTATAACAACAAGTATAAAATATGGATTTGGAGGTTAAAGAGTGTTCCAATAGTTGATGTAATTTCAAGTGTGTGGCCGTACTTTTGAAACGTTATAGACAGAACGCTGAAGCTTAAAAAGGACCTGTTTTTCTAAATCCGTTATATCAACGAGATTATAATTTGAATTTAGAAATTAAAGGGTGTCCCATAATTACTGCAGATTTACTTATATAGGCCTATATTTTGAACCGTTATAGACAAACGCTTGTTAATTTGACGCAATGTCGATTGCTATGGCTGTTATAGTAACAGCTGATAATGTTTAAAATTATAAATTAAAGGGTGCACCAATGGTTCATTTAATTTGGTATATGTCCATACTTTGAAACAGTTATAGAAAAATGATTGACATTAACAAAGATCCTGTATTACTATAACAACAAGTATAAAATATGGATTTGGAAATAAACAGGTGTCCCAATAGTTGATATAATATAGTGTATGTTGCCGGACTTTTGAACTATTATAGACAGACAGCTGAAATTTACAAGGGACATGTAATTGAAACAATTAAAGTCTTGATAAATTTTCAAATAGCCTTCAAAAACCTTTAAGAGGTGCAAGAACTTTTTCTTTAGTTTTTCATCAAAACCACAATTATATTATTGAAGCTTCGAGAATGCTATTTCTTGTCTTAGACAAGTGATAAGTGTATAGTCTAGCCCGCCTAGGTTTTACACCTGCTGCGTTAAAAGCATTGCTGGTTTCATTTTTTAAGAGCCCATATTTAATATATAATTTTCAATGATAGTAGTTGCAGCGCTTTAGTCTTTAGTCACGGTTAACTATATAACGGATTTTACAGATGATTTCCAAAGTACAAGCTCAACTAAACCTCCTATACGATTTATAAAAACTTCAGGATGAACTTTCATCGTCATGATATTCGACGTTTTCAAATAAGAAACAATTTTTTATTTTCTTTTTTTTGCTAAAACTTTGCAATATTCATTGATTTAAAATTTTTATTTTTAAAATTTTAAAACCCGATTAAAAAATTTTTAACAATTGAAAATTAGTTACCTGTGGGTTGGTACTTAAGCCAGTAACTTACAAATGTTTTTGTTCTCTTAAAAGCAGCAGCGTGCTCACACCAGGACAATAAGGTTGATGTTGCTGTTAAGAAAAAGAAAGCCTTGGTTATTGCTATCGTATCTTAATTTTATGTTAAATGTAAAAACATGCCCACATGCTAAGAAGGCTTGACTTTCTACAACATTAGTTGGCGGTATTTGTAACGTATTTGAATGTATTTTATTTTATTTTAGTTAATGATTTTTTTTCTATGTTGGCCTGCAAGCTTGTAAGGTGGTCCAATATTTATATTGCCATTACAATTGAATAATTTGTATTCTTCCTAAGTGTCAACACGGTTGTAAGCGTACATAGATATCTACTTAAGCCATAAGGGTCAGTCAAAATTATTTATAACTTATAAATATTGTTGTAGTTTTCTTGATATTATGACACGTTAGAGCGCCAGCGACTTCAAACGAAAATAATATTTCGGTCACACAATCGTTGCACAGTTGAAGTCCTACTGCGTTTTTAGTTGTCATGTTTCATTACGTTTATGTTTAGTCTTTTCATTGAAGATGTCCTTAGTGATAAGAAGGCAAGGTGTGATTTAATATTTTGCCAAAATGTGTATTAAATATTACACAAAATTATAATCTTTTTTTATCTCATTTTCAATTTTGTTACAAAAAAATATATATTTTATGACTTCCAAGAAAAATATATTTTATATTCGAAAATTGATAATAACATCTTAAATATGAAAATTATTTATGTATGCAAAAGTGTCAGAAAAGGACATTTTACAGTTCTGAAGAAAATTTAATTTTTAAGCGAGAGATTGTTAAGCAGATATAAAAATTTTATCGCAAAAGAAAAAATAATAATAATAATTCTAAATGGGATGTCTTCTTACCACATGGAATTATTTTTTAATGTCGGTATTTTTTAAAGAAAAATACCAGCACCAAACTACTCATGTAACGATTTTACCAGACGTTATAATTTTGGTTAAAAAGATAAAAATAAAAACAATAAAAACTAAACGTGATTTACAATTCATAGAATTATTATTTTGTAAAAGCCTAAAATCCAGGGACCGAAAATAACTGTTATTTTTGAATTTTTGATTAAAAAAAGCAACCCTAAGGAAATGTCGGAAAATGAAACAAAGTATACCATTTTGAAAGTCTTGGACCAAATTGTCAGAAAATGCGATACTTTTTAAAAATCTGATTTTTAAAAAGTATCGCAAAAATCTGATTTTTAAAAAGTATCGCATTTTCTGACAATTTGGTCCAAGATTTTGAAAATGGTATACTTTGTTTCATTTTCCGACATTTCCATTTCTAGCAAAAATAACAGTTATTTTTGACTTTAATTTTTTTCAAGCAGAAATAAAAGTTATTTTTTAACTTTTATTTTTTAGAGCAAAAATAAAAGTTGTTTTTGTGCTGTCAACCCCTTTGACAAAGAAATTATTATTTAATATTCCAAATATTCTTTTTGTTCTCCCAGGTCTGCTGAAACTTGCCTTAATTTTGCACTCGGTAGCAGCTACGCAAGTTAGTGTTTTCGGCATTAAAGCTGATTTTGGGAGACTTGAGATACAATTTATCGGAAGAAAATTTGGAGGCAATTATGATTGCAAAACTCAACTCCATTAATTTTTGAGCATATGCAAATTATTTTCACTGAAAAATTATCTTTGTTTGAAAAAGTTTTTTAATAAATATAATGAATTTATCACAAAATAATTTATATTTCTGCTCAAAAAAATTAAAGTCAAAAAATAACTTTTATTTTCTGACTTTTACGATAAAAGTTACGGTTCCTGCTAAAATCATGTTTCTTATTGCTGTTGTATTGGTTAACATTTGCCGTATTCACAAGCTCTGCTAAGGTGTAGGTAGTATTGCATACTACCTTTTGTTTACTTCTTTGTGAACAACCATTGTATCAGTGTGCCATTGTACATTGTGCTTCATACGTCAAAAAGTAAATAAGAAAAAGAAAAGTGCTATTCATCATTTGTTATTTATAAGCCAAATGGGGGAGAAAACAGAAAAAAGTAAATTAATAAATTTTTTGTGTGAGGATGAAATTCAAGACATTTTTAGGATGAACTAATGTACTTGCTCTCCAGTTGCAGAATTATACATTTAGGGCATAATCGGGTTTTAAGATATTTTGATGAAAACAGATTGCTTCATATGATACGACTACGGCCAGAGGAATTTGCCTATATATTCAACCTTATAAAAAATGACGATGTTTTTCACACAATTGGCGAAAGGCTCCAACTACGCGTTGACTTGCAGCTTAAAATTGTACTTTACTGCTTGGGATCTTCAGGAAATGGTGCTTCTGTTCGTAAGGTAGCATCTCTTTTTGGTATAGGTGATGGCGGTACCATACAAAATATTAGAAATCGAGTCATTAAAGCAATATTAGATCTTACAAAACAGTTTTTATATTGGCAGAGAACAAACCTTAAGATATCTTTCCAATATACCCACTCCTACTATATACAACAGAAATGACTTATTCCACTTTCTTATAAATCAGTCCAATCAATAAATTAAATAAATAAAACTAATAAAATTATATTTTAATTCAATTTAATATAATATAATTCACACATGAACACAAAAATAATAATTCATTTAAACATAAAACATTTAAACAAATACAACGTTTGAAAAACATATGAAAAAAAGTAACAAGTGTTGTATTGCATGTTTGCATGAAAATTACCAACAACACAGCTAGCACCGTTGTATTTTGTTAGCACTTAGCACGTACTCACCACTCACCGCATATTTATATTGAAAAACAAAAACAAATTTTTGTATTTTAATGCAAATTTCAAAATTCCCAGAAAAATTTTTGAAATGTCCAAAAATAAGGTTTATTAATTTTTGTTGTTGCTGTATTTTTTTTAAACAATTTAGGACATTTTGGAACTTTCAAGTCAGATCTTATTCTTTTGATTGCGATAATTCGTGCGTAAAAGTCTTGTCGGAAAAAAAATAATAATAAGTAACAATGGGTTATTTCGGAATAACCTTGACCTTGACCTTTAGTTATTTTTTTTTTAAATTTTTTGTATTTTTTAATCCAAAAAAAAAAAAATAAACCCAAGAAAAAGCGGCAGAGTTTTGGCTCCACTAGAAAAAAGCTAGACTAAGGTAGCACAAAAAATACACTTTTTAATTTTTAAAGTCTTCTTTTAATCTAGAAAAGATAATGCATATGTTTAGCTAGATTTTCTTAGAGCTTGAAAAGACGAGTTGTTAGAATTTACATATTTCAAAATCCGAAAAAAATAGACATTTGACGACGGTCTTATATATTTATAACCCCACCATATTCTAATTTAATGTACTCGGCTCTTTAATTATTATTAATACCATTATTTCTTTATTTGTTAAACAGGAGGTAACACCAGCTTAGCTACAACAGCAACAAACATTTGTGCGTAAAAATATATTAGCGCAGCAGCGACCCAGGCAAAAATCATTCAGTATTAACTGACGTAATTCTGAGGGTGTCAATGTATAACAAACTGAGAATAGATGCCATTAAGGTCTACTTTCTACCATTTCACTATTTGCTTCAAACTCTGGGTAAAAAATGTTTCGATAGCAGTCAGTTAATAACAGCGATTTAATAAGTCAAGAAGGATTACAGGGAAGAAACATAAACAGAAGCAAACGTACTATACTCTCCCCACAAATGTTGCTCTTAACCAATTATGAACAAAGAAGGAGAAATACGGCATTTACACTATGCAATTTTTCATGAAACTATCATGAAAATTTTTATTTGATTGTGAAACAAGAGGAGTAAGCAATATATCATGGCTTCAGTTAAGAGGTGATGTTTCTGTTGGTTATGTTTTATTTAAAATAATGAATATCACTGCAACTTATAAGGAGAATTGCAAAAAATTGCATTAAAAAATTGCATTAAAAATTGCATAGTGTAAATGTGGACAAAATTTCCCACAAATGCGGCAAAAACTATACAGATTATCAGCTTCGAAGTGCATGTTGCACATTTGTTTCACATCATTTTTCTAAAAGTAATTTAACAAAAAAATTAATTAACAAAAAAAAAAAGCTTTCTATGCATTTAATGCTCATTTGTTTAAAACAATTAAATGGAGTTTCAAGATTTACGCAAGATTTGACTTCAAATGGAAACATAACATTTCTTTCACGATGGTCATTTTAGAGTTCTGAATTCAGGGGCGAGGGGTAAAAATTTAACCCTTTTGCTTTCGCTACAATGTCAGTCACAGTCTCCCATCTCTGTAGACTAAATTATTATAGCCATTATAAAAACAACAATTAAGCGTTAAAGGGTGATTCAAAAGTAAGAAGATATTCATAAAAATATTGTTATTTTTTTTGAACTGTGTCAAGTGCAAAAATTAATACATCAAATTAAAAGGTGTCCTACTAGTAACTTTTATATTTACGCAGGTGGCCTTCTTTTTGTATTGCAATAGTTCGACACTTTAAGCAAAGATAATAAATATATTGTCTTTGCTTTAATTTTAATTATTTGTATGTCCGTGATAATTAAAAAAATAAAAAATATAATTAATATGTAAAGGGTACTCCTATAGCGACGTCAAACATTTAAATGCGAACTATAAATACTAAATTTTAAAGGGTGTTTCAATAGAGGCCGTAGTTTTTACGCAAACAACTATCTAAAAACCGTTATAGGCAGACGCCTGATTTTAAGAACGAGAATAAAAAATGAAAATAAAATAACGGAAGAGTGTTCTGATAGGAACGTGATTTTTTAATTTATAATTGTGTTTGTAACTCGTGCTCGACAGTTTTTTTGTTAAATCATAATGTATGTAGGAAACATTTGAACGACCGTATAGGTCTACATTTATTATTTTGTCGAATTTTCTAATGGTTTTTTTTGGACTAAATGTTTTAGATTTTCTTTTAATGCTAAGGATGATTTGCAGCGTCAAAATTTTTATTAATAATTTTTAAATATATTTACCTTCGTGTAATACTCCGCTCTTGTTACCTCTAAACTGCAAATATTGCGCCAAGCTCAAATCTTACGTTAATTTTATGGACATCCTTTAATGGCTGCTGTTTCTTTGCAAGTCAGCATATGAATTTACAGAAGCGGCATCAAATGCATGGATCTCAATTTGGTTTTTATTCCTTATTGTAATGTAATAAGTTCGAATCAAAAAACATATAAAACAAAATCCAAAATTAAACAGCAGACAAGTAGATACAACAACAAAAACACTAATCGTAAGTCATACATTTGTTTTCTTATTTAAACGCGGAAATGTTGCATTTTGCTTTTAAATATGTTTTGATTTAAACGAACTAGTACTGCTACTTTAAGCTATAGAATTTAAACGATTTATTTATAATTAATAAATTACACCTAATTCTGTTTTTACACGTTTTTAGTTTACACGGTTTAGATAATAAAAATTTAAAATTTTTTTAAACGATTTTTTTCCATTTATCACGATTCAAAATTTTTTGTGCTTTTTTTTTTTTTGCCAAATTGAATTTTTGCTTAAAACATATGCAACATTTAGGGAAATTCCCTCTTTATGGATATAAGCAAGTTTATGGTCAGTTCAACTGAAATGTTTAACATTTCACAAACTATCTATTAATGTAATCAGAGAAGTCAAGTAAAAAATATTTAAAATTTTTTTCATTAAAATTGAATAACCCATTTTTTGTTAACAACATAAGAATGTAATTAAAATAAGTTTTTTAATTCCTGAACTTGTCATGCATTTAATTTGAAATACTTTTAATCCCATAATCCTACACTTATTAATAGTCAAAAATAAAGTATATTTTAAGTTGAACCGGTTTTAGTAAGGTGACCTTTCAAATAAAGAAAATGTTTTCCCATAATTTGTTACAAAATACAGTTAAATAGACTATCCATCTCTGATCAGCTGCTTGTATTTTATGGTTGAAAATAAAAAACATAAATAAAAACAGTTAGTTTCATAATAATTAAAAAAAAAAACTAAAGTTATGTGAGTAAATTTGTGCACTTTGTTAAAAAAAAGTGTAAAAAGAATTAATTTCAACAGTCAAACTTGAAATGAAAATTTGTGTTATAGAAAGTCAATACTAAATCAATTAAAAGCAACTTTAGGTGGTTTTAAAATTGTACTTAAGAACTTAAAAAGTATGCATACTTATAAGATTTTAAGAATTCAAAAATCGGGGGAAAACCGGGAAGTGCAATTACCCCGGAATTAGGTACTTGCAATTAAAAAAATAAAATTAGCGACAATTTTGGCATCTAGTAGAAAAAAAATTAACTTAAATTATAAGTAAATAAAACAATTTTGTATTTAAAAATAAATTTTAAAATATATTCTGATTTTTTCCATGGAAACTATAATAGTCTCATCCCAAATGGCCATACATTATGACCATATTGACAAACGAAATTTGCCAACCGTGTAACAATTTCCTCTAGCTCTCTACTTTTATAATGTATGGTCACTTGTGTCAAGAGTATTACAGTTTCCATTGGAAAAATTAGAATTATTTTCTCAATAGAAAATTGTTTTTTCTTAATTTATAATTTAAAAGAATTTTCTATCTGCTAGATGTCTAAATCAACGCTTATTTTATTTTTAATTAAAAATACCCAATTCCTGGGTATTTGTACTTCCCTGTTCTTTCCCCGATTTTTAAATTCCCAAAATCGTCACTACTTGTGAAATTTTTTAATTGAAAAAGTCGCGCTAAACTTAAAAAACTCGGTGTCAGAAGAAGCTATTCCTCTTATCTGAATTATTGTACCAAAGCTTTATAGGATGTTTGTTGCAATAAAGCAATTAGTGTCCTTATTCTGATGGACATTTTTAACTGGAGAAAATCGTATTTTAGTCACCATATTTGATCAGCGTAAGCTACAAACTCTGGAGCAACAATTTATGAATTTACAGGCTCTATTAAGCAATATACGCCAATAATTTATTGCCTTAAGGAAATTTTGATAATTTTATTGGATTCTGGTCCACGGATGAAAAGCTGCTGTGACGCTTACGCGCCAAATCGTTCCCCTCATAAGAGCGAAGTATTTTAATAGATGAACTCCCTAGAAATAGAAAATTAAATAAAAAATTAAAAGTTCTTATCTCATTCATATACTTAACTTTTGCACGTCTTTGCTTTTACGAGATTCTATTGAGTTTCACTTTTAAACAAAAAAAAAAAAAAATAAAAATAAATAATAATAATAATTACCCCAGTCTAGCTAAAAGTTTCTAATGAAACCTAAACCCTTTCTAATTTTCAAAAAATTATTGTGCTTTTTTTTAAATTATCCCGATTTTTATTAACAAATCACCGATATTGATTATTGAGGGTAAAAGCACGTCTCGATAGCCATATCGCTACCGCTTACTTAGCTCTTCAGGAAACTTCTTACAAATATTTATTTTATTTTGTCTAAACAATAAAGTAAAGACAAAAATCAAAGTTTAAGCAAAAACAACAATACGGCTGACTTTTTTTCGGCTCCTTATTAAGCTAAAAGATAATAAAAAAAAAATATCACAAAACACGACGATAATTTATTATTATGCACGGGCACTTTGCAAATTACTAAAGTAAATTAAAAAAATTAAATTAAACAAATAAAATTTTTTTAATATTGATTATTTTTTAAATAAAATCGTCAGTTTTTGCTTATTTTTTGCAAAAACTGCGTCAATTCTTTGTTAGCTTTTTGAAAACTGATCATCAAAAGTATAATACCCTGTTCAGACATACGTTTCAATTTATACAATTAAAATTTTAATTGAGTAATTAATTTTAGTGTTCACACATATCTAATTTAATTTACTTAATTAAAATTTGACAGTAAAATATAGTTCTGTTCAATAACAAGAAGTTGTTACTAATTGTTATTGGAAAGTGTTTACTTCAGTACCTCAAAAGAAGCAGCGAAAGAAAAAAAAAGAGTATAAGATGTAAATGTTAATAAATTTGTTACTACTTTTGTTCCTGGCAAGATCAGAACAGCTGATTCTTGTTCTGTTTTACAAAATAAGTTAATACATATTAAATCTTTGAACTGAAAGCGTTTATTAGCACTCTCCACGAAATTTTTACAACCGAGACGTGCTTTCACCTTCAATAATCAATCTCGGGAAAGTAGCACGATAAAGTTAAAGTTTAATTTATTTAACGTAATATTCCCGTATTTTTAATTCTTAAAGTAGTTCTATCTGACTTAAATTTTGTGACACTCTTTATATACATAAATGCCGCTTCTGAGTCTTCAAAATTCTTTCTAATTTTAAAGGGTTTTTCTGAAAAATTTTGTCGTTTTTTTATTTTAAATTTGATTAAATTTTTTTTATCTATTAAACTTTTTGAATTATGAAATAATTCATAAAAAATCGATCTCTCTTTTTATCTTATTATGCAAACAACGTAGAGTAATTTAATTTAATACCTTATAGTCATGCAATTGCTAATAACATATCTAATTCTTTTATTTAATTAAACTGTGTACTCTATTAAATTAGCTTGAAGACAAATTAAAAAATTAAAAAGAAAATTAAAAATTAAACTAAAGATTTGTTTACATTAAAATCAAAAAGAAATAAAAACTTGCAATGACCTCGTTACCACAAAATGCTATCAAACCTTCTGCAATGTGTAACAAACATGGAACCAAAACAAAAAACATACAAAGCTCTACTCAAGCAAAAATTTATTCTCTCAAAACAAACACTTTGTATAAGCGAACTAAAAAGCTTTGGGAGTAACGAAGACAAAAAAGAAAAAAAAACATAATGAGGAAAAGGCAAATAAAACCAAGCCTCCCCGGAAGATACTTTTCGATTAAATTAAGAGAGACATAGTACTCGTATGCGATCGAGAGCACGTACATTCGCTATAGCGCCACAAAGAGATCAAATGTTGTCGTGCTGAAGGTTGGTAGTATTCTTAACTGGTTGCTTGGCTGGCTTGTTAAATAGTTTGTTTGTATGTTGCTAATTTTGTATTTGCGTTTATGATCATACCAACAGATATCTATGTATGTATGTAGATCCATCCAACCAGTCAATATATATAGACATACTTACGTACTTACATACAGTCTTCTATATATACGTCATATAAATTTTTTTGTTTTTTTTTTGTTTTAAGGTGAACGCACTCGCGGATGTTAGTGGGTCACTATTTGTATGGTCATTGACCGCTTGTTCGTTAAGTTTGGTTTGGTTTGTTGGTTGGATTGGTTATTTCTAAATATACACAAAACCATCACAAGCAAACGACTAAGACTACGTTGACGACGACAACGACAACGATAGCGACAAGTTAAGATGTAGTAGAAAGAGGTAAAAGATGAGAAAATACAACAATAAGATAAGAGCAACAAAAAAATAATCATGGTAATGACGACGGCTACGACAACGGCAACGTCGAAGACGACGATAATCATGAATATGATGATCCACAATAGCATAAACATATTGCTATTGGTGCTTGTGACTTTCGGGAATGGGTTCAATTGTATGTATGGATCTGCACAGTGTGTAAGTGTATGTGAGTGTGCTGTAAGTTGTATCTTTTCTGGATTCTTCGTTGTAATACCGAGACAACAAAAATTAATAGATGGATGATATTGTTTTTTTTTTGTTTTATTTTTTGCTTGTTCCTTTGCACAAGTATATGGTATGACTAGTTGTATTAAGAAAACAGCCATCATCTGGCAATGGAGCGAACCAAACCAAACCAAACCAAATCAAATCAAACCAGCCATTGAGGCAGTCATCCAGCATAAACAGCAACAAACAGTCAGTCAGTTAGACAGATAATTTGTCCGTCAGTCATTCTCAATGGTTGTGCATGTAAGTCGTTTTTGGCTATAGGTTGATCTTATATACAAATATTGAGTACACTGTAATTTTATGCCGCCTTAGGATGGATGCCTTCTTATTTGCCCGGCCAACTGCCTCAGTGGCTTTTTGCCTGCCATTCTTGTTGGGTTGTCGCCTTTTTACGTTCTTTTAAAATCAAGTAGAGGATCATCTTTATTGCATGTAATACATTGCTGGGAAAACTCTTGATATTATTTTCTTTTTAAAGCTTAAAAAGATTGTTGCTGTGCTGCAGCAGTAATTATATGTACATCGGTATGTGCTTCAGCTTTTTTTTATTTTTGTGTTTTCTTTTAAAATTTTTATTTATTCATTTTGTTTTATTTTTTACTTCTAGTAGTAATTCAGTGAGGATTCATTATAATGTATTTCCGTGTTGATGGGATTTGTATTTATTTTCGTTTTGATGACTTTTGTTAGCGAAACATTACGAGTTTCGTTTTTTATAAATAGACTCTTTGAGTGAAAAAACTAGAGCTTAAATGTGCTAATTGTTTATTACTTTGATCTAATTATAGCTTTCACATTCAAGGGTGATCATGCGCAAACTGACTGAATTAATTTTATCGGCTGAAGGCACAAGTATCAAACAAAAGAAAATAATAATAATCAATTTTTCCTCGACCTGTGGACATATGTATTATGAGCAAGGATGCCAGAAAATTTTAACCCAAAATCGGCACTTTTGCACAAACAAATCGGCTTAATCGTCACTTCAATTTTAAAAAATCGGCAAAAAATCAGCAAGCAAAACAGATGTTTATTAACAAAAAGTATCAAATAATTTATAATTTTTTAAGATTTACAAAATTTATGTTCAAAATAAAAACGTTTTAATATTTGAATTGCAAGTTCTACATAAAAATTGTTGCAGTTATTTACAATTTTGTATATTTCTTTTTTTGATATGTTTTGAATCTTATATTAACTCTTAAGCCAACGAGCCCAATTACACCTCATAAAATCTCCAAAAAATGCTTTCTATTCATAAATTCCGTTGACTCACTTTAAAATATTCTGTTTATACTATAAACAGTTTCAGAAATATATTTGAAGAGGATAAATAGAAATGTTCGTTTGATTTGGTTCGTTTAATTTTTATATAATTGTTTTTGCTGTATCCATTTGATGAACAGTAGCAGCAAATGAAAAATACATTTTTAAGACCTCATACAAATCAGAGCCCATCCAAACAACTACTGCTTCAAGCAAAAGCCATCTGGTTTGACTTGGGTGCAGTAATTTTTTGGTTTTAGTTCCAATAATTTATGAATGTTTTGAAATTGATGAAGACTTTTTGAACTATTTGACACGTAATTTTAAATATCTCTAGGTAGAGTTTTAAAAATAGAAGGTTATTAAAGACAAGCATATAATGCAAGTGAGTGCCATATATATTTTATAAATATAATAAATAAAATGCTGATAAAGCGGCAAATATGGCAGGCCTGTTTATGAGGCGTTCTGTTTAATCTTAAAACTTCGTCGGAAGAGAGCGTCTTTAAAGATGACACGAATGCAAACAAGTGAGATATACTGGGCACCGAAAATGTGGAAGCCACGACAACACTCTAGTTGCTTTACATTAAAAGCTGAAACGATGAAATGAAAAAATAAACCGTCATTCAACTGGCATACTTAAAAAAAACACAAAGAGTTATAAAATTTGGTTCCTTGAATTCGTCTTACATAACATCCAATTTTTTTTCCATTCGTTTGGACCGTTTTGTCAGTTTTAGTCAATCTTCTAACTACTTTCACTTTCTTATATAAGTGTATTATCCCTGCGAACTATTGATATCAACTTTACTAATTGTGACTTTTGCGAAAATTAATATCTACAAAAGGCTGGATGTTGACTATACGGATTTCTCGAATTATTATTTTGATTCCTCAAAATTAATATATTTGTTTAGTTGTCAATCAGATATAAAACATACAACAAATCTTTATTGGTAAGAACGCCTGAAATGGATGATACACCAAATAAATTCATAAAAAATCCGCCAATTGCTAGTCTGACTGGAATAGTAAGGGTTCTGTACCATTTTTAATTTTATATTTTAAACTTGTTATAGTGGACATAATAAAACATTCTCTAGGTAAATTTAAAATAAGTTAAAACAAGTAAGTATTCGGCTATGCCGAATCTTAAATACTCTTCACCATGTATGTAAATCTAGTTTAGTGCAATAAAACAAATATTGCGGTGACCGGGAATTAAAAAATAAGAAAAGAAATTAAGCGCTATATATATTTTAACATAAAACAGTCATCGACTCTTAATGGGTTAAACATTTTTAAAAAATTTTAGTATTTTCTGAAAAATCTTTTCAAAACCTTTTAAATGATATCCCTATTGATATCTTAAAAAATATGGTTCACAGTCGTTTTATGAAAAGTTAAGAGGACCCATGGGCGCCAATTTTTTCACTTGATGATTTTCTCCTATTTTTAAATTCTCTATCCCTCCATATATTTGTTTTTTTATGTATGGTATTATTTTACTAAACTAGGATTTGTTCTAATTAATATTGAAAAATTAGAATTAGGCGTGGTGTTTTGGCGCTGTCTCGAAGGGCATGAACCGATCTTGCTGATTTTCAATAGAAAATTTTTGAAACTATATCTGATCGACCAACAAATTTAAATTTTCTCTAGCTGTTCTAATGCCTTATCAAAGTTGATTTTAACCCGAACTCCAATGTGCAGACAAACGGACTTCGTTCAATCGACTTCTCTATTTATAAGAACTCAGAATATAGATATATACTTTCTGGGGTCGGAAAAAGATATTGTAGAAATTACAAACGGAAAGACAAACTAAGACTTAGCTTCCAAAAAACAAAGGGAATGAAAAGTGGAAATTTATACTAATAAAAATTAAAAAATGTATTTATTTTGATTCCATATTGTTGTGAATAAATAGTTGTTGCAGATTACGTAGATCAGAGGTGGGCAACTCGTGGCCGGTGGACCAACTGCGGCCCACGTGCACATAAACTGCGGCCCGCAAACATATTTAGAATTTATATGGTAAACGGCCCTTAAGCAGTGACAGAAAAAAAAAACTATAAAAAAAATTATATTATTTTGTTTTGTATTCGACGAAGATATAAAATAACATAAAACAGTCTCGAAAAATCATAAAATTTTTACGAAAAACAAAATTTCATAAATATTTTATTCATTTTGCATCAAGAATTTGAAGAAAGATTAATGGATTTCAGCAGTAAAGAATGCTATTTTGTTGTGTATTAAAATCAATTTTCGTTAACAGATGTGACCAAACTTCCCGAAAGTTTTAAGTTAGAATTAATTGAACTCCAAATCAAATTTATGGAATTATCAAATATTGAATTTTATAACAATGCCGATGCGCAAAAATAATATTTCATTATTTAGAAGCAAATATAAGTTCGAACAATTTTTTTTTTTTTCGAAAATGACTTTATTAAAATCAAAATATAGATCGCGAATTACAGACTACTAAATTGAACCAGACATAAGTACCTAATCCACAAATAAGCAGTGGCAAGTGTCTCATTAATATAATTATACAAATTATTATTAATTTTTTTTTGTAATGTTATAGTGCAGTAATAAAAAGTATTATAAATATATTATCAGAAATATTTTATTTTTGTTCAACTTCTAAAATTTTTCTTCACCGTTTTGTGAAAAAATTATTTTCATTTACTACAAAACCAATGTTAATGGACCGCTTAAGTTTGGTTATTTTCAGTGTCGGCCTGCATTACAAAAAGTTTGCCCATCCTTGAGCGAGTGCGAGGTGGGAGTTATTAAAACAGTTATAGAGGACAAGCGATTCTTAAATCTTTAAAAGAGAAGGACGCTTCTGCTTAAAGAAATAAAAGTCAATGTGGGTACACCATATAGTTTTTGACTCAATTTTAATATTTTATTATAGCGGCATTAATTATAAAACTTCAGTGAAAATTTTAGGTGTCTAGCTATTACGGTTGAAGAAAGAGAGGGCGGGGATAGACGGACATTAAGGTAACGATTTCAAAAGGGTACAAGATCTCAAAAAGTACTATTCATAATCTTATCTCTTCAAGTCGGTGTAGAAATGACGAAGTTAAAATATTTTAAGTTCTGGAATTCTTAATAAGTCGCTCTTTTTGCATCGATTACTTAAGAATTTGGGAATGTTTTTCAAACTCGAAAAAAATATATCTATCTATCTATCTTTCTATCTGTCTATAAGACACGGGGGTCGGGGGAGACGTCTTTATTCCTAGATTCCAGATCTGGACTAATTTTAGGCTACAGAATCAATGTAGGCTGAGATCTCAGCAATTAAAAGGGCGGTTTGCTGGATGAGGTATCACAGGATATACGGAGAGGATATCCGGATCTATACTGACAGCAACACCGCGATTAACTCCTTATCGAATTTCTCTACGACATCCAGATTGGTCCGTGAATGCAGGACATCTCTGGACAAGATGGCGAGACATTCTAATCTGGAACTTTTCAGGGTGCCGGCTCATTTGCGTATACTCGGGAACAATATCAGATAAACTCGCCAGATCTGGAATTCGGCTGAGAGACCGGAAGAAAGATCCACTGGTGGGTATCCCGTTAAGCTGCTATAGGGCTTTATTTCAACAGGAACTCTTTAGGACCGCACAGACTAGATAGTCTGAAGAGGTCACCTGCACAGTTTCTCACTATGTTGTAGGAGATCTGCAAGTCTGCTGAGGTTTCCTCAAGGGCAGCTAGTTGTACTGGTGTGATTGGTACCCATGCTAGGAGACTGACTCTTCCGCACCATGACTACTGTAGGAGTTGTCAGGATGAGGAAGAGGAGGAAACGGTGGAGCATCTGCTCTGCCCTTGTCCAGCTCTTTCTGGGAACAGAGCGGCCATTTTCGGCAGTCCGAGACAGGTCTTGCAGACATATCGGTCTGTAATGTTGCTAGGATAAACTCGTTTATCCGGTCCTCGGGGTGGTTTGAGGATGGATCTTGATGGTAACGTAGGGACCTCAATTGATCCTAACACATCCTATTCCAGGTAACACAACGGGATCTTAAGGACCCAAGTGAGTAGGATTCCTCACGCCGGCAGCCTGTGCAGCCTAGCCTAACCATTTATCTATCTATCTATCTACTTAACTTTAAAATTTACACTGTGTAATTTTAGAAGTGTTTTGTAACTTCAATATCTTTTATCTAAGTGACTTCCAAAGCCGTTAATTATGTCTGTATTAATAAAAGTGCGATTAACACAAGGTTATCAATTAATATTAAGTGCTTTCTGGAAAATTCCATAAGTTATACAACAATTAAAGTCTAATTATTTTATTCGTAATCAATTAAATATTTTAATTTACTTGTCCATTGGTTGACATTAGTGTGTATGTGCCTTTAGCATGTTGTTCCTATTGAGAGTTTGTTAAATTTCAATAAAACTGCATTAAAATTGTTCATGGCTAAATGTGCTTTTCAGAGCTTTTTTTTACATTTAATCTCTCTTCAAATATCTTCAATAACTCTCTTATTTTTTGTGGTTTGCTGCTTGTTATTTTTGTTTGTTTTTGTGTGATCTAAATTGTAAATGGTAAAATTGTAATTCTTGTTTACTGCTAATTGTTGTTGATAAAATGTCATTGAACTCTTGTTTTTTTTTTGCTTTATCTTTCTGCATTCGGATGTTATTGCTTGAAGTATTCTTGTGTTCTTTGCTACTGTTTTAATGTTGCTGATAATTTCCAAGCAGAATTCAGTGACTTGTTGTTTTTTAAAGAATGAAAATGTAATAAAACAAAGACTTCATATGAATACAGTGATGGTTAACACATCTGCAGTTAAAATTTTATTTTCCTGATCAGGTTTTCGCAAATTTTTTATTGTTTATTTCTTTTTTATTATTTTCTAAGAAATGGATATTATTCATTCCAAAACATAATAAAAATTTTAGGACATTATTATATAAAACGCATAAAAACTAATTCAAAATTCAATATAAAAATATTTTATTTAATAAAAATCCATAAAAATATATTCTGCAATTTAGCAGGCCAACACTAATATAGTACCCCAAATTTTGGTACCACTATCTTTCATTTAGTATGTTATTTGTGTTTTCAAGATCATTGATGGTCGCTTTTTATATTTCTCAAAAATTATTTCATCGTTAATATGTTTTAATTTTTTTTATGATTCTTCTTCTCAGATAAAAAAGCTTTGTATCACAGTTTTTCTAATCCCCGAATATTTCTGACATCTTTCTTTTTTATGAACTCTTAATCAAACTATCAGCTATTTATCTCTTAATTTTTGACGAAAATGTCAGTTAGATTAAGCAGATTTCAGACGCAGGGAAATCTGGTAAAAAAAGCGGCACAAGTGTAATTGTGGTGTTGTGCTTGTTAACCAAGTTTTCATATCGCATTAGGTAAATGGGTCTTGTCGTTAATGTTATTGGCTTCCTGAACGTCAGAATTTATAATGCTTCTCGATAATCTCAGATTTTAAATGAAGAAAGAAGAGATTAAAACCTTTTCTCGGTCTTCTATAAGGAGCTTGTTGCACTTAAACAAATAATACAGTTATTCTTTCTCATCGGAAGAGTTTTGTACCAACATAAAAAAAAAAATAATAAAATAAAATTTAAAAAAGTCCCTTTTTATACCCTTCGCCAAAGGTAGAAAGGAGTATATTTAAGTTTGTCATTCTGTTTGTAATTTCTACTATATCTATTTCCGACCCCATAAATTATATATATTCAGAGTTCTTATGTACAGCGAAATCGATTGAGCTATATTCTGTCCATCCTCCCGTTTTTGTGTTGAAATCAACTTTTCCAAGGCACTGGATGAGCGGAGAAAATTTAAGTACACCAATCGATGAGACGTAGGTTCGAAAATTTTGCTACCGAAAATCTGCAAGATCGGTCCATGTTGCTTGAAGCAGCGGGCAAAACACCATGCCTGCCTCGAATTTTGCAAAATCTTTTTTTTTTTCTATTTTCGTTTGTTTTACTGCAGCCGATAATTTACTTAACAGGCTGTTGTTTATGATAATAAATTAATGAAATGAAGTTGGGACAACACTTAAAAAATTTATGGTAGAAGAGATTTTCTTATGCCGACTTTTATTTAAATTAATCAATGGGAAAACCACAGTGTGGTACAAGTGTTTATGTATACAAATATGGTGAAGGGTATTTAATATACGGCATAGCCGAATATAGCACTATTACTTGCTTATATTTGTTTGCTTTTTGTTTTTTGTTTTGTTTATACCACCCTTTAATAGACTTATTTTGGTGAAAATCTAAAAAGTATTGAAAACTTGTTGATTAGTCTCGATTCTACAGCTCTACTGTAAATTACACTGTAGCGTGAAATGATAACAATATTGTTACGAATAATAAAATCTGACAACCCCTGTAGTTGTTTCCGCATGAGCGAGGTAAATAAGTTAATTCAACAACCAACGGTATGTGTATAGAATAAAAACCACAACTTAGCTAACAAAAGCTGAGCAGCCTCAATGGCTGCGTTGGTAGAGGTGCGTACTACAAACCAGGGGGTCCGAGTTCGATACCGCATGCGGGCATGCGTGCAACAAAAAAAATAATAATTGTTATAAGCAATTAAAACTAATGAACAGCAGTACAAACCTCCCGAGAGGCAAAGACAATTAATTATTGTGTGAAGCCGTGGCAGATAATTAAGTGGAGACGTCCAACCTAATATAGGAGCAACGGATAATTGTCAAGAAGCCCTTTATAATAAAAAGTAAGAGCAATAGCAGTAAGCGCAGGGAAGTGTAACAGCATAACAACAGTGTATGGCAGAAGTGTGTTGTGGCTACTGGATTAAAGGAGATGACTGGCTTGGATAAAAGGAGTAGTGGAGATGTCTGTGGATGGTTAAGGTTACTAAACAAGGCATCGAGTAGTTCATGTCTCGCCGGAGTAACACAGTAGTGTATCGTGGATGGCTGCGTTTGTGGTGATAACGCATGTTTAGTAAATACGAGACCAAGGGTTCACAAGACCGGTAGGATCGAGAAGTATAGCCAGAGAAAGCCATAAAGTTCGAAGACAGAATTATGAGCCACAGTGGAATTTGCAATCAGAAGAATCCGTACGTTTGCCTGCTAAAAAGGGTAAAACGTAACATCGGTGTCAGAAGTGGGATTGCAAAAATAAACCACAAATAAAGCTGTACACTAGTTGTGAACATTTGAAGAAGCGGACAAGCAATTATCCTAAAGAATAAAAATTGTGCCTATTCGGGACGAACAGGCTTGAGTGAGGGATAATGTTACGAATAATAAAATCTGACAACCCCTGTAGTTGTTTCCGCATGACCGAGGTGAATAAGTTAATTCAACAACCAACGGTATGTGTATAGAATAAAAACCACAACTTAGCTAACAAAAGCTGAGCAGCCTCAATGGCTGCGTTGGCAGAGGTGTGTACTACAAACCAGGGGGTCCGAGTTCGATACCGCATGCGGGCATGCGTGCAACAAAAAAAATAATAATTGTTATAAGCAATTAAAACTAATGAACAGCAGTACAAACCTCCCGAGAGGCAAAAGGCAATTATTGTGTGAAGCCGTGGCAGATAATTTAGTGGAGACGTCCAACCTAATATAGGAGCAACGGATAATTGTCAAGAAGACCTTTATAATAAAAAGTAAGGGCAATAGCAGTAAGCGCAGGGAAGTGTAACAGCATAACAACAGTGTATGGTGGACGTGTGTTGTGGATATTGGATTAAAGCAGATGACTAGCATGGATAAAAGGAGTAGTGGAGATGTCTGTGAATGGTTAAGGTTACTAAACAAGGCATCGAGTAGTTCATGTCTCGCCGGAGTAACACAGTAGTGTAGCGTGGATGGCTGCGTTTGTGGTGATAACGCATGTTTAGTAAATACGAGACCAAGGGTTCACAAGACCGGTAGGATCGAGATGTAGAGCCAGGGAGAGCCATAAAGTTCGAAGACAGAATTTAGCCACAGTGGTATTTGCAATCAAAAGAATCCGTACGTTTGCCTGCTAAAAAGGGAAAAAACGTAACAATATCAACAAAATTGTATAGCTGTTGGAATGGTTTTCTTGTTTGTTTTATTTATTTTAATTTTAACTTAAAAAAATTCTTTATATAATACATTTTAGTTTATAAAATTAACACCTCTCGAGTAGTCTACTTATTATTATTTTTTGTTGTGTCCTATACTAATTTACAAATACATTAAATTATTTTGATGTCACAGTAGTTATAATTCTTTATGCTAATATTTGTTTTAAAGGTACTCGAACTTATGAGAACAATTTTTAAATGTCTAAACAAAACCTCTTTGTGAACCATTTTTAAAGCACTTGTTTAAATACATAATACCGCGTTCTGTTTTGAATTTTATAACGTACAGATGTTTTATAGGACGACACAAAGGCATTAAACTTGCCTTAAAGATTTCAACAACTCAATAGTTTTTTAAAATTATTTTTCAATTTAACTTCGACTTCAATTTTTATGCAAAATTTAATTTTTTTAAACTTATAAAGAATTTAAAACAGCAAATATTAACAGTCTTATTCACAAAAATTTTAAACTGCTTAATAAGAGGTTAATAAGAAAAAATCGCTAAAGTAGTATTCACAAATGCTTAATAGCACTATTACGCTGTTATTAATCATTAATAAATTTCAAATATTTAATGTAGCAGTTACCCTTCTTTAAACCTTTAATAAGTTTTGAAAAGCATTTTTCCCGTAAAATTTTTTACTGAAGAAGTGTGAAAAACTATTAATAAAAAATTACAACGAATATAATAAATTTAATTTCTACTATAGATAACTTTTTAAAACATACTTAAATATGAATGCAAATATTTCATAAAATTATTGCAGATACCCTTGGCCAAAATGGCAAAACGTCCTAAAACTTTTAATAGGAGAAGTGATCCGTTTTAACTACCTAATCATGTATTTAATTTAAGATACAAGTTTAATAAGGAAACGGCTCAAAAAATTATAAACATGGCCAAGGATGAGATAGAATTAGATAAAAGAGGCTGTGGAGCTTCAGCTAAGTTACAGGGATTGGGGGCTTTGCGTTGTTGGGGTCGAAGAGAGGTAAGTATGCGATGCGTATAGTTTTAGATACTTACGAAACACATTTTAGGTTCAGTGGCAAAATGAAGAGGCAGTACGTATGATTGCCAAATCTTTAATAAGTCAGTTAACAAGCAACGTTTTAAAAATGTCGATTTAAGAGGACGCTTGTTAGGTAACTCCGGGTATAAATTACAATTGTATTTATTTACACCATTTAAGACCACAAAATGCAAATAAAATCAAATACAATAACGCCCAAATTATTTTGGGGTTTATAAGATTGACTTAGTTGATTATATGGACTTAGTTATCACTTTATCTGTTTTGCACAATAATGCAATTAAAGAAAACGATACGAAAGAACGAAAAGTAACGATAGTATCAAATTAACTATTAATAATTGGGAGGAATATGTTGAGAATAGAGAAAATATCATAATTTAATTAATTGTTCTTTCATAATTAAAGCATTGTATTTTATTGATTTGAAAATAAAAATAAAAAATTCACAAATTTGTGTCATAAATAAACAAAATAATATAGTGATGTACAAACAGTAATGCCAAGCTCGGTGTTTGCATACTTTTTTGTACTCTTTCAGTGAATCATTTTATAAAAAAAGGATAAATACATTTTTTTATTATTTTAAAATTTTTTTCTGATATAAAACAATAAATAGGAATAAAACAATGATAATTTAAGTTATGTCGAATAACATTATTGCTGAATTAATTATTAATTTTTAATTATAAAAACATTTTTCAGGTATTTGGTTGATTGTTGTATGCATCACTAAACGTAAATTGACATATAATATGATATAATGTTGCCAACATAAAACTACAATACTAATGAAATCGTTTAATAGTTAATTGTGCGTTATTAAACGTTTGTGAATAAAATTTTTTATTAATGGTTAATAAAACAAAAAGGTTTTAATAGCTAAAGTAGACATTAAGCTTACAATAAGAAATTTTTCTGAATAAGACTGTAAGCATTTATGTCATGGGGCAATTATATAACGAATAAATTAAACTCGTTAAAAACTTGCATCTAACAATATTTTAAAATGAAAAATATTAAGCCTGATATAAACAAGTAAGAGTGCAATATTCTGATATGCCGAATATTATATACCCTTCACCATATATGTAAATCTAGTTTAGTGAAGTAACTCTAATTAAAAATGCAAATTGTGGAGTGACAGAAAATAAAAAAAAAAAAAATATAAAAAAAAAATTTGATACTGCATATATATTATTTTACATAAAAATGCCATCGGCTCTTAATACGTTAAGCATTTTTTAAAAATTTTAGTATCTCCTTAAAGATCTTTTCAAAAGCTTTAAAATGATACCCATATTGGTGTTTTAAGAAATTTGAAAATATCAGAGCCCCGTAACTCGGAAAATATGAGTGAGCGCCAATCTTTTTACGTGATGTTTTTCTTTCATTTTGTAGTTCTCTATCGTCCCATATATTGTTCCAAATGACATGAAAAATTTAGATGTAGGCGTGGTGTTTTGCCTGCTGCCTCGAAGGTCATGGACCCATATGCTGATTTCCAATCGCACTTCTTTTGACACTAACTACTCTAGTGTCTTGTAAAACTTGATTTCAACACTAACATGGACGAACAGATGAAAAGACGGACATCGCTCAATCGACTTTGCTATGCATAAGAAGTCAGAATATATGTATATACTTTATGGGGTCGGAAATGGATATTGTAGGAATTAAACGCGGAATGACAAACTTATGTATACCCCTTTTCCTACTTTTTGTGGTGAAGGTTATAAAAGTATAGCTTATGCTATATCAATAATGTAAATGTGCCTCTTTTCGCAAAAAGTAGGTTTTTTTTATAAAATTTTTTGTTAAATTGTTGTATTTTAAAGAAATTTCCAATTTTCTTATTGCAAATACAATTTTTTAAAAAACTAAAATTTTCACGAAAATGTACAAAATGTGAGCTTTGTTAAGAGGAGTTTTCATCGCTGTGGCATAAGTTATTATTAGATCTTTAAAATTTATTGTTGTTTATGTTTGTTACTGTTGGCATTTAGAGGCATTCAAGATCATTGACACAATGTCTAAGAATGCATAAATCTTTTTTTACTCTTTTGTTTTTTTATTCATTCGTTAAGTTTTTTTTCTGTTGTTTTAAAATTTTTATTAGAAGTAAGAACAAGTCGTTGTCATTAGAACGCGTGATTTTTGGTAAAAATAAAGTTCATAATAACTAAGTCTTAAAAAAAAAAAAATATCGAAGCTTTCACACAGTAAAATGGAGAATCGTGGAATCATATAAGAAAATTAACTACATTTCAGATTTTGTATTTTCGCATGAGTGATATACTTTCCATATTTTTCTTAAGGGATCCAGAACGAATAGAATATACATGCTTTCTGGGATTATGGTTGTGATGTACCCCTGAACAGGTTAAAAAGAGTTGAAATCAAAGGTAGAGGGGACGTGCGGGGACAATACGCCAACTGCACTTGAGTGCAACCTTAGAAACAGCTGTTCTGGTGGTATGGTTTTAGTTTTTGATATGGTAAATTAAGCGTCATCATGTAAAAGTTATTTTTGGATACTTAAAATTATGCTGATGAGGCGAAATCATTTCTTAAATTTACGGAGAGTCTCACCTGTCATATTTTTATCAATATTTTTGTTACAATACTAGGAGACTTGTATTTAGCCAAAAGTACTAATTTATATATATCGCTCCTTTATTGCAACATAGTCATATCTCAAAAAATTAAAAATTTGTAGTTACTTAAGCAAAACTGCTCTTTTAGACCTTCTGTTCATGTTGAAAAAAAAATCAGTTTTATATCCCAAGCTGAACCGAAGTTATAGCAATTACAATTGCGGCAATTAGATCATAGGACTTATGTCTTGAAAACTTAAATCGCATTTTGCCAAGTTCAATATGTTTTGAGATATAACTATGTTGCAATAAAGGAGCGATATATGTATATAATAGTAAAATTACAATAAAAAATCTTCAGTACGTTACATGTGGGTACACATATACGGTAAAGGGTATATAAAATTAGACACAGCATTTTTTTCTTGATGTGCGGAAACAAGAAGAAGTCATTAGGTGCCAAGTCAGGGCTGTACGGCGGATGATCCATTAATTCGACGTTTTGGCCGGTCAAAAACGCTCTGGTTTGAGCCGATGTGTGAGGGCTCGCATTGTCATAGTGAACAATGATTCGTCTTCTCTTGTTGGTTTTTCGAATTTCTCCGATGACAAATTGAAGTGTACCACTCAGAAGTGACCGTCCTACGTTGCTCAAGCGGAACAGTCGCCACATGACCAGTTTTGCCGAAGAAACAGGCGACCATTTGCTTCGAAGTGCTTCTTCCACGAACAATTTTCCTTGGATTTTGCTCGTCTTTGAAGACCCACACGGTCGATTGTTGTTTCGTTTCGGGCTCATACGCATAGATCCATGATTTGTCACCTGTGACGATCTTATAAACGTCTCTTGAAGCACCTCAATCGTATTTTTGCAACATTTCTTTGCACCAATCGACACGAGCCTTTTTTTGAGCGACTTTCAAATTGTGCGGGATCCAGCGAGAACAAACCTTTTTTACGGCCAGGTGTTCATGCAGTATCGAATGTATGCTGGTGGAAGAAATGTCCAAGGATGTCTCTATCTCTCGGTATGTCGCATGTCGATCTTGCATTATGAGTTCACGCACGGCATCAATGTTCTCTGGCACAACAGCCGTTTTTGAACGACCTTCACGGAATTCGACTTTGAGCGATCTTCGGCCACGATTAAATTCATTATACCAATTTTTAACAGTGCTATAGGATGGTGCTTCATCGCCGTACAAAGATTTAAGTTCATCAATGCACTCTTGTCGTGATAATCCACGTCGAAAGTTATGAAAAATGATGGCACGAAAATGTTCACGAGTTAATTCCATTTTTTCTATATTCATTTTTTCAAATCACTGTAAACAACACAAATAATGGTCGTACGTCAAAACGTTTTGAGTACGATTATGCTTGAAAAAGACAAACTTTCCAATGGAAATGTCAGATTGCACTTGGCAGCACTCAGTGTTGCCAGGCCAGAAATATATATAGCAGCCCTCGTACAACAAATAATACATGAAACTTTTTGCCTAAAAATAACAAACTATCTATTTTTTAAGTTATTTTTTCGTATGTTTTTGATTTCAATCTAAAAGAAAAAAAAATTTTTTTTGGAAAAATCGGAAGGATTTTGGCTCCACTAGAAACAAAAAGTAACATTTTAAACAAAAGCAACGTTTTTAATTTAAATGTCAAACATCTCCTAAACTATTAAAATTTGAAGTGGTATTTAAAAAGTATCGTAGCGCGGGCTCACTAAGCGGTATAACGTGCACGATTAGAGCTTAAACTGAACTATACATCTATAATCACGTGCCGTATAGAAACAACAGAATTATTTCCACTTTCCTTTTATTAAAATTACAAAATTAGGGTTGAACGTCAAAAATTCAACCATTTTCAACAGTTAAAAAACTAGCCATTTTGTTTATATAAAATAATTTAATTATTTTATTTTCTTTGCAATATTTCGATATCCATCGGATATCATTGCCAAGGATTACAAAAATATATACAAGAAAGTAAATTGCGTGTTATAAATACTTGTAACCACTATGTAACAAAAAGACAATACAAAAATTAAAAATAATAGCCTTTTTAGGAAGGATTAAGCCACACCCACCCATAACAAAATAAGTCTAGCTAGAGAAGGCGTTAAAATTCAAACAAGTACAATGATGAAGATCTAAAGAAACATGAAATCAGGTGAATCTTTTCATTTATAAAATTTACTAAAATTATAAAGCACGGATTTGCATTTGTATTTAAGTTAAAATTGTGAATGAATGCACGAATAAAAACCACAATTTATCACAAATTTCAATGATTGAATGACAGCGTGACTTAAACAGCAACAAGTACAACAATAACAACTATTCAAAACATATTGATGTATTGTATGTAAAAAAAAGTATTTTTAACACTCTCTCATTTAGTTATATTCGTAACTTCTTTTAAACATTTATGCAGGCCAATAACCTCCAAAAAAAAAAAAAAAAAATAAATACATTAAATGCACATGAATACTTACATATACATTTGTATATATATATAAACGTGTTTAAATATTTATAAAATCGCCATATATGTAATTTTTAAGAACCCAGAAAGCTCAACTCAAATGAAAGAATTAAATGATGGAAAGAGAAATAACAAAAATTACATTAAAATTAAATTGTGCGTGTACAGTGCGACGATAGTTAAAAAAAAATTCAAGTCGAGCACTGACAGCATTACAGCAAGAACCATGAATATGTCGCACAGTGGGAATAATTTAATATTTGTAATTTCTAAACGGAAAGTTTGATTTTGTTAAAACTTAAAACTCTATTTAATGAGTGCAGCTAAGTTAACCCTTTCGGGACTACTGGGATAATACGTCCCAGCAATTTTTAAACTGTCGTATTTTCCTTATTTGTATGTAAATTAAGTTTAATGAAGTAACTCCAATCAAAAAAGCAAATGTTGGGGTGACAGAGAATTAAAAAATAAGACAAAATTTGGTACTTCGTACATATAATTTTATATGAAAATGACAATGGGTTAAGCATTTTCAAAAAATTTTAATATTTCCTTAAATATCTCCTTGAAAGCTAAAAAATGATACCCATATTGATATTTTAACAAATTAAAATATTTCAGAGCCCTGTAACTCGGAAAATATGGGCGAGCGCCAATTTTTTCACTCGATGTTTTTTTCTCATTTTAAAATTATCTATTGCCCCATATATTTATTTTTTTGATTGGACTTACTTTACTGCTGCAAATGACATGAAAAATTGGAGGTATGCGTGGTGCTTGCTGCTTCGAAGAACATGGACCGATCATGCTTATTTTCAATAGCACCTCTTTCGATACTATATCAGATTGATTGACATATTTTTTTTTTCGGATAGACGGACAGACGAACATTCGACTTCGCTATGCATAAGAAGTCAGAATGTATATACTTTATGCGGTCGGAAATGCAGATATATTGTAGATATTACACATGGAATGACAAACTTAGATGCACCCTTTATATAATTTTTGTGGTGAGAGTATAAAAATAACAAGTTAAATACAATCAAATATATAATTTTAGTCAATTTAAAGTTCATGTTTTTAAAATTATGATTTTGTTAAGTAAAACAAATATATATTTTTAAATGATGTGCTCAGTTTTAAAAAGAACAGAAAACAATTTTGGACACTTGCACATTTTAATAAATTTAAATGTGGGCGACAACATCCGTCGTTGGTATTCCTCGGATCTGACTACTTCAGGCAGTGTACGCCAATAATAACATCTATTTAACCAACCAATTGAACTGAAGAGGAAATGAATTATTAACCACGTTGCTAACTGACGGTTGGCAAAAGCAAAAACAAATGCATTTGACGATGTGACAAGGTGACGGTAAACAGAGAAAACTGATTAAAGTGATGAGATAATTTTATTGTAACCAACTAATGGAGGAAGTTTTGGCAAGAAAAGGTTACGCTTTTCCTTCAAAAAAGTAACATTTCTTCACTAAAAGTTACATTTTAAAATTTTCCATAAATAAATGGTTATTTAATGTTATTTATACAAAGTATAGTAAAAAGTTTTATTCAATATTTCAGAAAAAATAACAAAGCAAAAAATTAATTTACTGAACAAAAACAAAATTAAAATATCAAAAAATAAAAAAAAAGTATAAAAAAAAATTTCACCTCGTAGATTATTGCAATCAAGACTCAATACTAATATTTCGTGATTAAAAAGTACATGCTCTCGCCATTCAATATAAAAAGAGTTACTGACAATTTTTCCGTAATATTATCCGTCACTTTTTCAGGGCAATTAAAATACAAATTTCATCTAAATCGAGGTGCTGGTTCGGCACCACTAGTTTGTTGTCAAATGTTTCAAGTTGGTTAAAATTGTTGCCAGAAACAATTTGCTGTTTCTACACATGAGGCAAGAAACATTCGTGATTTTTCACTACATGAACAGAGTACAACTTCAGCAAAGTTATTTTCTGTTCATTTCGAACTAATTTTTTATATGGGATTTTGATAGCATTGCCAGTGTTTAATCCTTATTTTTAAAATTAAATTGATATGTTTAGAATAATAGCTGATAGAGGGGTTCTTACCTCGGATCTATACCAAAAGTTACGAAAATTTGGCCAAATATTACAAAATTATACATGTTACGTGGAGCTTTGAAAACTTACAAAAAAATTAACCACACGGCAACACTGACTGGAGGCTAATATATTAAAAAATGTTACATAATTTATATAATTTGTCTATAGAAGAATAAACCTTTAAACTTTATTGTTAAGTCCCGAAATATCAAAAAATTTAACCTCTTTATAGTTTTCTGTAATTCTCATTGAATTGAAGTTTTTTCTCAAATAATTAAAAGTAATTCAACTACTTTTAAGGATTACCTTCTTTTAAATTCTTTAAAACTAATTCGGATTATATTTAGATTATTTATAATCTAATTTTAATTTAACAGCCATATGTAAAATGTTTACTAACTACAAATTTTTTATAAATTTTGGTCCAAATCGTCCACTGTGCATTGTAACAATGAAATTAGTAAAATTTGTGGTAACTTAAAAGAGAATGTGTTTTGCTTTTTTATATTCTAAAAGAAAGAGCATTATTGTTTAAACGCCCAAAAATACCAAAAAATTTATGGAGAATTTTTTTCAAGCCTTTAAATGAAACAACTTTATTTACCAGCCACCTTAGCTCCGTCTTCCCCCTAGAATGTTTGTAAATTTAACGTTTCATGAAACGTTGTAATGTTTTATTTTCTTCTTAGTTGACTTAAAACAGTTTTAAGAATATAGTAGCACTGATTGGTTACTTAAAATAAATTTTGTTAAAAATAATAAATGAGGATCTTACTCGTATAACTAAACCTTAGACTGAAATAAAATGTCATTTAATTTTTAATGCCTCCTGCGTTGTTTTAGATATTTACTGCCGTATTCATAAAATATTAAAGTAGATTTGCGTTGTGTTTTAGGAAAAATGTGTATGAAAATTATGTCATAAAACGCATTTTAAACTTATTTTTTTATGATTATGGCCGTATTGATATGAATTATCATTTTGCTGTCCTTTATAATCAATTGTCGCCAAACAAGCCCGTGCGTGCTCACGTACACAACACTATCAAACGAGGTTAACTTTTATGACAAATTTTTCATACAAGTTTGTCCTAAAATACATCTCAAATCAATTTTAGTACACCAATACCCCGATTTGCGTCGCTTCAGTTTGCGTCGCTTCGAAGTTGCGTCTTTTTTTAAGTTTCTGGAATTTCAATGCTGCGTTGTTTTTGTTTCAGTTTGCGTAGCATGGCTTCGAAGTTGCGTCGTAAATGCTTCGATTTGCGTCGTTGATATGAAAATGTTTTTACAAAGCTAAAGCAGAAAAAGTGGATTTCCCGTTTAGTAGAAAGCAAATTTGCAGGTGTGCGTTGTTTACATGTTAAGCGTAGTTATTAGTTTCGAATTACATATATGTCGTGAAGTGAAGTTCAGTCTGAAAGTTAAAAATATGAGCCAAAAAAGAAAGCAAATAACTTTACACTAGCCCCTTCTACAATTAAATCCATTGTTATATTTTTATTTTAATAAAATCTGTTTTTCAAAAAATTATAAGAAAATATTTTGATTTAAAAACCCTTTTTCTAAGCTAAAATGTTTAAATCCTGTATTGACAAAACGAAAATCAAATACATACGTAAACAATTGAAAATTCTGTTTCATTTTGCGTCGTTTCGGTTTGCGTCTCATTTTTTCAGTCCAAATTAACGACGCAAACCGGGGTATTGGTGTATTTTAAAAATACTGCAGTAAATGTTTGCGTGTTTGCTAATGTAAAACAGTGCGACAATTTAAATACTATACAATTACAACGCAGTAAATTTTTTCGGCTTTTAATCACTAATCCGTTTATAATTAATACCCTGTTTAGACATGTTTTTTTTAATTGAGTCAATTTAGTTTTAATTGCGCAATTAATTTGGTGTTCACACATGCTCAATTAAGCTTATCCAATTAACACAAGTCATATTTATTTTACTAGATATTGTCGTCCACCCAGCTTATTTTTCTTTTTATTACAAAAAGAACATGGATTTTTGTTGTTGCTTTGAAGTTTGAACTGTCAAAAGCCATTTTCGTATGACCAGCCGCTTTCTTTTTAATTGTTTGTTTATATTTGTCAAATTTATGAATTTTTTTATTCTCACTGAACATAGTTCGCAGATTAAACATATTTGTTGGCAAGGATTGCATTTCGCATCTTATGCAATTAGTGATGCAATAAACTACTAATTACTCAATTTATAATTTGACTTCTTATTTGGTAAATTGAGCTTAATTAAGGTCTTAAATTCTTTAATTGCGCAATTAAAGCGTGTGCCTGAACAGGGTATAAAGGTGATTTTCACCTAAATTCACATGTTTTTACTCTTTTCTATAGTGTTTTTCATTTAACTGTTGACGGGGATGCCACTCAATTTCAACTTGTGTCTATTATCGTTATGCTGAAGTTAGTAATCGTTATTGCAAACAATAGAAAATGGCAACAAATATAACTATTTTAATGTTTACTACTACTACTGTTTAAGTGTGCTCCCTCTCATTTGTTTCGCCTTGTAATACACCTCATAAATATACCTTGACTAAAACAATTGTTTTAAATTTATATTTTATAAATAAAATAAATAAATGATATTTTATAAATGTAATTTCGAGTCTTTTCTGCCCGAGAGGAATACATGTCTTAAAAATCTAGAACTAAGATAAAAGGAGTTTATGAGGACACTTTTGTCTGAATAATTCACAAGCTTAAAGAGAAAGTCGTGTTTTTCTTTACTGAGATAGAGGATTATCACTGATTTTCAGGAATGCTGAACTCAGCAATTTACAATTCTGACAATTCGAATTTATTTTTAATGCAGTACTTGTATTTTTGATGATTTCTGGTGTCAGTGAAGTACGCAAAGAAGCCTGAAAAAAGACTCTGACCACTGAAAACGGTGGTACAGCCCAAGGCGAATTAAATACAAGGTGATAGCGGTGGCGAATTCAATTCTTTTCCCTGCTATTCTAACTGTCAAACTCCATATATAAAAAATCTGTATAACAGTTAGTTAAATTTTTTATGTATGGAGTTTGACAGTTAGAATACATGGTAAAAGAATTGAATTCGCCACCGCTATCACCTTGTATTTAATTCGCCTTGGTACAGCCAATTTATTATTTACTACAATTTTTAATGATTCTATCTTTATGAATAAATTGGGGTAATAATTTTATATAGAATTTATTTTTATTTTTAATTAGGTCCAGCACTCAGAGGATGACTCCTACTTAAGCAACGTATTGTGTCAGAACTAGGAAATTAGGGTATGGGAAGGGGGATTGAGGGATAAGTGCTAATTTGTATTCATATTTAATCATATTCCTACAAGAATCTATGCGAAATATTTATTTTACATATCGGTGTAACTTGAGAACACAAAAGTACAGAATGTGGAGGAGACACTATAACTGCTAGTAAAAAAAATTAAAGTTAAAGTAAAGGTCCTAGAGAGATGTGATTCTGACTTTACCTTTTGAACTGTAAGAGACAGTCGATTGAACTATAAGTCAGGGTGTATATAATTATAGGTGGTACCACCATTTCCAACCCCATAAAGTATATATATTCTGACGTCTCATGTTGAGCGATGTCCGTCTGTCCGTCCGTGTTATTGTTGAAATAAAGTTTGCCTCAGCATTATCGGTCCATGTCCTTCGAGGCACCAGGCAAACTACCACGTCTACCTCTAGTTTTTTCATTTTATTTGGAACAATAAATAGAAATAAATGTATGGGGCGATAGAGAATTAAAAAATAAGAAAAACGTTAAATAAAAAATTGGCTCTCGCCCATATTTTCCGAGTTACGGCGCTCTGAAGTTTTCAAACATTTTAAATATTAATATGGGTTTAATTTTGAACCTTTGGAAGAGATCTGTAAAGAAAAATTAAAATTTTTAAAAATGCTTAACACATTAAGAGCCGAAAATTTTTCCATTTTTATTCCTTTGAGTGGAGTTACCTCACTAAACTATGGTGAAGGGTATATAAGATTCGGCATAGCCGAATATAGCACTGTTACTTGTTTTTTAATTTAATTTAAAGTTAAGATTTTTTCACGATTAACAAAAGACTCTCAAATGCATTTTTACAATTTCTGGTTGTATGGTATAAAGGGTCATCCAAATGTGACGCCTAGATGTCAGCACTATATAATTTTTACACGTGACATCTTTTCAAATGACATAAGCCATTTTGTTTTATTAGAAGGTAGTACAGTTTTAATCATGGACAGGTACAAATTGCAACAACGTGTTTACATCATTCAAAGTTATTATGCAAATGGGCGTTCTTTGAAAAATACCCAAAGCAAAATTTTGTTTAGTGACGAAGCTCATTTCAGAATGGATGGATTCGTCAATAAGCAAAATTGTCGTATCTGGGGTGATGAAAATCCTCGTGTTATTCATGAAAAATCTCTACACCCACAAAAAATTACTGTTTGTTGTGAATTTTGGGCAAATGGAATCATTTGGCCATTTTTCTTCGAAGATGATGCTGGAAATGCTGTTACTGTGAATGCTGAGCGATACCAATCAATATTGAGAGACTTTTTAGGGACACAGTTGAATCATATTGATGTGTCTGACGTCTATTTCCAGCAAGACGGTGCTACATGTCACACAACTCGTGAAAACATTACGCTTTTGCGATCAAAATTTCCTCAACGTGTAATTTCACGAAATGCAGATTTCAATTGGCCTCCAAGGTCATGTGATCTAACACCATTAGATTTTTTTTGTGGGGTTTTTTGAAAAGTCGAGTGTATGCTAACAAGCCACAAACAATTAATGATCTAAAGAACAACATTCAAGTTGCAATTCGTAAAATAACACCAGAAACATGTCGAAAAGTCATTGAAAATTTCGATATTCGTATTAATGTCTGCAGACGCAGTCATGGTGGACATTTGAATGATATTCTATTCCACTTATAATTGTAATGGATCATACTTTTAATAAAAAAAACAGCTTGAAAAAATTGCAAATAGTTTGTGTTTTATTTCAAAGAAACATGTAGGCTCGATTTTTGGATGACCGTTTACAACATAAAATTTATAATAAGTTGTGAATTAAAAAATAAAAATTAAAGTATGTCTTATATGGCTTTTTCTTTTCTTTTGAAGCGTAATAGAAAGACAGTTAAAACTTAATAAATTATTAATAAAAAAGAATTAATTAAAAGGGTGTCCCTTTTCCAATTTTGAAAATTTATATTTTATAATTTATTTGAGTATGTATGTCTAATACTACTCGTATGGCTTAAATAATTTTTATTAAAAACTTACTCTTATAGATTAGTTCCATTGTTTTATTTTAATTCTAAATTTGAGAGCCGTCTGCCTTGTTTTGCAAGAATTATTTTTCCCATGTCTTAGAGCTACACGGGAAAACCTTCATTCATTCAATTCTCATTTAGCCTGAGAAGGTTGGAAAAATAGGAGGCATATAAATTTAATTTGCAAAACTTCTTAGTGAATTCTAGAAATATACTTTATATTTTTGGAGTAAAAATTACCTATACTGCAACTTTACGCAGGAGCTGCAAAAAAGAAATTATAAATTTTTATACCCTTTTCCACAAAAAGTGGTATATAAGTTTGTCATTCCGTGTGTAATTTCTACAATATCTATTTCCGATCCCATAAAGTTTACATACTTAGACTTCTCATGCATAACGAAGTCGATTGAGCTATGTCCCTCTGTCCGTCCGTGCCGTGGCAAATACAAAAAAATAAATATGTCAATTGATCAGATATAGTGTCAAAAAAGGTACTAGTGTAAATCAGCGTGATCGGTCCATGTCCTTCGAGACAGCAGGCAAAACATCACGCCTACCTCTAATTTGTTCATGTTATTTGGAACAGTAAAGCAACTACAACCAAAAAAATATATGGGAAAGAGATAATTAAAAAAGGGGCTCTGAAATTTTCAAATTTTTCTAAGTATCAATATGAGTATACTTTAAAAGGTTTTAAAGAGATCTCTTAAGAAATACTAAAATTTTGAAAAAATGCTTAACTTATTAAGAGCCGATGTAATTTTTACGTGAAATTATATGTAGTATATGCATAGCCGAATATAGCACTTTTACTTGTTTATTCTTATATCAATGATGCTTTGCAAATTAGCTATAAAATCAATATCCAAATGATAACAAACTAATACTAGACAATTTTAAAATAAAATATGATTTACTTTTTACATGTGTTATTATTAACTAAAAATTAAAAAGTAGAGATAAAGTATGAAGATTATAATTTAAGCCAGTTTTTAATTAGAAGACGATTACATCTCTTTTAAATGTTTATCCTCTTCAGTTTTCTCTCAAGCAAGACAAATTGATTTAATAAGTGAGGTTATATTCACAGCTGCTTTCTTATTTATTTCTCTTCTCTTTTCGGGTTTCTTATCAAAAGTACATTAATTTGAATGTTTATGCTCTGAACACATTCGAGACAGCAGCTACCGACTACAAAATGTAAGAATTAGAATGCATGTGTTTATATGAGAATGATTAATTTATTAACAGCAAGGCAACAAGGCGGCAGGTTGTTGTCTGAGCTGAATTCGCCGCTGCAGTCAAATTAAACTAATTTCCAAGGCGAATTAAATACAAGGTGATAGCGGTGGCGAATTCAATTCTTTTCCCTGCTATTCTAACTGTCAAACTCCATATATAAAAAATCTGTATAACAGTTAGTTAAATTTTTTATGTATGGAGTTTGACAGTTAGAATACATGGTAAAAGAATTGAATTCGCCACCGCTATCACCTTGTATTTAATTCGCCTTGCTAATTTCTATTTTTATTGGCGACAATAAAGAGTTTAGTGATGTCAGTACTATAAGACATGTAAAATATTAAGTGCTAAAAATCTCTTATTATTAAAAACTAAAAGAACAATAAAAATATAAAATAAAAATTATTTATTTAAAGATTTAAGTGTAAATCTATAATAAAACTGTAAAAGAATAATTGCAGTACATGAAATATTTAAGGAAAACAATGAAGACAATAATTGATTTGGAATACAAAATACCTATTTATTGAATCTATCTTAGCACGTAAGTGCTGCTGTATAGATTTAAGTAAAATTTTGTGAGGAGATCCCTTAGAACCTTAGTTCAAACACTGATTTTTTTCGTAGAAAAATATACCGGTATAATTGTACTTAATCAGTTGTCAGCACATTTTAGTTTTGTATATAGAAAAATTTTAACACCTTTTACATACTTTTCAATAATTGCTTAAAACATATTTTTCGAAATTTGAATTTAAAAAAAAAGTAGAAATGCCATACCGACGAATTAAAAATACTACTACTCATGGCGAAAGTGTACGAAGATTAATTGTAAAAATTTCTGAGGAATGTATTAAGATGTACATAAAACTAAAATTCCTTTTTTGTGTGGACAACATTTAGTTAAAAATTTACTTCTGTTCTTAGTACTTGCTGGTTGAAGTACTTATATTAATTTCAATTGTCGTATGGGATATCTGTAAATACTGTTGTTTTTAGTATTCTTTATTTTAGTGGACAAGAAACTACGTAACACACACTATTGTACTTATTATTGCTTTTTGAATTACTTCTATATATTTTCAATCTTAAGGACAATCCAAACGAATTATTCTACTCTTTAATGTGCTGTTTCTATATTACAGGCGATCAACTCGTCTAAAAAATTTATATGGAAATAACTCAAACAACTGAGTGCTTTTCATATAAATTTTTGAAACGAGTTGATCGCCTGTAATACAGAAACAGTACATAAATAGCCTCTTACAAAATAGTTAAAACATTTTTTAATTATAAATCGGAGCTGCCTCTTTAAAAATCGCTTAAATAACATCACTTAAATACAGTTAATTCGTATTTTTATTATGTAGCTGCTGCCTTCAAAATAATTATGTAGCTGAATACAAGGCGACAAATGTTGCTAGCGGCATTTGCTGTCGTGTGTTCGTGTATCTTGCTGTGGCGAATGTGCTCAGAGCATTAGTCCTTAAGATTTTTATGTAACCTAGAACCTATTCAGAGTTATTATTGGACTTGAGTTTTATAAAGTATTAATTTTGCCACAACTGTAAATATTGTTTACTCTTTCTTATTACTTTTTCTCTCTTTAATTTTTTCCATTAGCGGCTTAATTTTCTGTCCTTAATAAATGTTATTTTATTCCTTTGCTTCCATTTTTGTTGTTGTTGTTGTTGTGCATATATAATGAGAAATGATATGATGATGATCATTCATCCAATCATCCAAAAAACATTCTTAAATCGCTTAAGTCCAAAATAAAATCATGTACGATTTTTTGAACGATGGACAGTATTTTCATTTTTTATACTTGTCTTTTACGAGTATAATAATATTTATTATGTATGTATGTATGTACATTTAACATTAAGAATTGGTTTCTTTTTTGTTCTTTTTTTAGATTTGGTATTTTTCGGACTGCTAGTACAGCGGGTTGTTTGTATTTTGGAAATTTATATTCGTACGAGTACCTTAATGTCTTTTTGTTTAATTTAAAGTTTTTTTTTTAACTTTTAATGTTGTAAGTCTTTTAAATATAAAACAAAATTGGTTGATTCTTGTCGTTTTCGACGAAAAGGAAAAATCACACACAGAAATACATTTATTTATTATGATCATTTTGTAAGTAAGAAAACAAAAAAAGTTCTGTCTGAAGGTGCAAGGTACTATTATTATTCGTACGAATATGATATGTATGTATTGTAAATTTGAATGTTTGATTATTGATTTAATTTCTTTTATTGAAATGAGTACTATTATTAAGATGTGTTTTTATAAGAAAAAATTTTTTTTTTAAAAATATTTAAAAACTTTTGTCAATTTTTGTTTAAAGAAGCAAGAGAACCCAGCATAAAGTGTAAATTTATGAAATTAAACGAAGTAAATTTATGAAATTAAAAAATTCTGTTGTATACTACTTACGACTTACGTACGGCTATTCTGTAAGCTGAATCTCAGTCTCATTTTTCTGTTCGAAATCCCGATATTTTACGCCTTTTGATATCCATAAACAAACATGATTACAGTAGAGTAGACTTGAAACAATCCTCAGTACTTAAATATTAAGCTTTCGTTTTATTAAGTTTGAATCAATCAAACAAGTCAAAGCCAGCGCATGTTATAGGTCCTTTTTACAGTCTTTATATTCTTCATTCAAGCTCTAGACAACGGATAAAATCAATAATTCTATATAGTGAAAGATCATTTACATCCCCGACAGAGATCTCCCTTTAAATCTTAAACGACAAGGCACGAAAGTAGAACAATCAGAAGGTAGGTTTTTCGAAACCCAATCTTAAACTGCATTTGCTTATGTATATCGATATCATCTGAAACCACAATGTTGCGTAAACTATACTACTAATAGTTTGAAGTGCCACTTATAGCCTTTACCCGCCTGAGGTTAGATCTTGCAAGTGATGAGACGCTTCGACTTGAGAGCCTGTTTTCTCCTTAGCATAGCCAGTAGGTATATTCAAGACGAGTTTCGATCATTTGATTTCAATCATTCGATTGTCGTGAGTGATAACCCAACAGATCATGATCCTGTTGTTTTTATACAACGAACCGATTTTATCACGGGCGAATGAACAAAAACAAATACTTGTCAAACAATCGATGATTTAATTTCAAAGATTTCACTTTTGACTGCACACTATTTGTAATACTCCTCAATCTAGGACTGTTATTAAAGGGTTCATAGACGAAATAAAAAAAAATTGGTTTCTTTCTTTAATCAACGACAAGATGCTCAAACTTTCCAAACAAGAATTTAACACCATTAAAGAACGTTTTCTTATTTTGATTGTATTTTGGATATTTTATGATATGACACTTGCCTTTGGTGTATATCCAAATCAAGACATGCTATGCATTTGATACTCCCTATAAAACCTTCTCTTCTCGTAAGAACCATCTGGAACTTCTCGCGGAGCCTGTCAAGCTTGACATTGTCGGTAGTTCAAATTGTTTAAGCGTACGTTATTGTAGTGCCAGGCATTCTCGCAAAGGCTGTTTAACTTACTTCATCTCGACAGTTTCACCATGAAAAATTTCTGTACGCGTAACTATACAGTAGCCCATTACATGATATAAAAATTCAAGGTAGTTCCACTTCAAAAATTTGTGACGTTTGCCGGAATTATTTGAAATATATTTTTTGTAAACAACACAATAAGAAAATAAGAAAAAAATATTTTGGAACTATTTAAAAAAATATGTGTAATTTGCATAAAAAATATAAAGAAAATTCAAATGCATTTACTATAAATATAAAACACAATTTATAAAATTCGCTTATTATCATAATTTATTACAAATACAATTGCAGAGTAAGAGTTTACCCGAATTTAGCAACTTAATTAAAAAATTGCAAAGATTGATATTTATTTTCACGTAATTAATTAATAAATATAAGTTCATTGTGGAAACTGTGTTTCAAAGCGTTTTATTATGATATCTATATTGTTTAAAAAATTTTTTTAAGTCCTTAGGATTAGTCTTTTATATTGATTAAAAACGACAATAGAATAACTTTTATTAACAAACAGTTGTTTCATCTTTTCACACAATCTTACATTTTTCTGTTTAAAAAGCGAATCCCAAAAAAATTTTCTTCCCAAAAATTCTTAATATTGCTATCTAACATTGAATTTCAGTTATACAACAAATTTTTCAAATAATTAATTTTAAGAAAAGTTAAATATACAGGTCTGTTTTATAATCGACACGAAATTTCCACTTAAAATTTTTTCAAAGCATTGTTTTTGTAAAAAATAATTTTATAGCCACAATGCTTTGAAAAATCTGAAGAGAAAATTTCGTGTGGAATTCAGAACATGCCTGATAAATATAGCTTTTCTATTTTTTTCATAAATTTCTTGCCTGGCATATAAAGGCCACCCTCAGATAAAACGTTCTCGTATGTATAATTTTGATCGCTTTCCTCAAAGGTTTGAAAGAAAACCCAATTCCTTAACCGCATTTTGAAATAATATATCCGGAAAAGTTTTCAAGTCCATCTTATCCTATTTTAATTAAAAGATTTATATGCTCCCAAAGATTTTCGTTTTCTCTTTGTTGCTTTAGTTAGTGATAAAATGTAAACTTTTTTGAAAAACAAAATTAAATAATTTATCTCCATTTGTTCTTTTTCACCATCCGGTATTTTACTAATTTTTACATATATTTCGTGGCTTAATGTTTCGTCTATATTTGAGAATTCGATTAAGTTATCTTACTAATCTATAACTTTTGTTTCATTACCTAATTAATTAAGACGTTACTTTAAAAAAAAAAGTATTATTTTACCTAACAAATACGACCGAAACCTGTACTTCTTTAAATCAAAACTGAAATTAAAAATTCTATTCCATATTTTACCATTCGTAGTCTGGAAAAGCACTTGTTTTCAATAGTACATTTTTCTTGTCGAAAATAATGTCATCTTTTCCAAAATGCAACGACCACACTTAAGATGCATTTGGCAAAACGAATTGTTCGAAGTTTGAAAAATCTTACAAAATTCTTACTGATGCAGTCACGAAAAAGGCAACTTATCTTTATGTGAATTAAATTTTGTTTATTTTGTTTTATTTTTTAATAAAATTTATTTATGTTTTTTATATTATGTATTTCTTTCCTTTAAAATTTCATATACGTGAGAAAAACAAAACAGAAAACCGGGACCTTACAAATATTCCCGCAAACGTCAGAACGTTAATATGGCGACGAAAAGAGAAAGTGGAACTACCTTCTATTTTTATATCATGGCCCATTACACCTATTTTGTTTCAATGAATACTCTCGCGCCCTGGAACTGAAATAATACGTTAACGAAAATTTAATTTACCTTAATATTATTCTGCTGTAATTTTATTATAAATCTCAAATTAGGAATCAATTCAAATTCTTTACTTTCAAAGTGTTTTTAATTTATTTTCTTTAATAGATTGAAAATGAATATTGTAGAAACTACAAACGAAATGAAAATTATATTATATCAATTTTACGTCCTTTCTACATGTGCTATTTCGTAGTCTAATGAGCCAAAAAAATATCTAGACTATTCAGTAGAAATTTAACTATCGAAAATCCATAATAATGTAGAGTATTGAATTATTCGACCAAACTAAAGTTAACAAACATTTGTTACATGATTTTTAATAAGATTTATTACATTAAATTTTTTTTTAAATATACAACTAGGCAAACAAAAATTACGTTTTATAGTGTTTTATTTTACAAATCAAACAAAATACATACGCACACACACATAAATAAAACTCTCTTAATAAAATTAATAAATTACGAGGGATGTTAAATAAAAAGTGAAATTAAATTTTTAGATTAATTAATGCCACAATTTGCAGAAAAGATTTGCCAAATTTATTAAATTATTATAAACTGTTTTAAATTATATTAAAAAATTATATTAATTAATTATATTAAAAAAATTTGGGCTTAAGGCATTCTGCCAATTACAGTGATGATTAGTTTAAAACTTAAAATAGATCTAAAAATGTTTATATTGACTTAATTCAGTTGACTTTCTAAGCTTTCAATGGAGGGTTTTGAGCAGAATATCATACTATTCTGCTCAAATGTATAATATCCTTTTTCAAACCAAATGAGAGAACTAAACTGTTTCAAAGTTTATATTAACTTCACTAAAAGCTCCCTCGTACGTTACTATACCTTATGGAAACGATCATATAAATACGTACATTTTCATAACCAACAATATTTATTTTGAACCAGTTTAGTCACTTTAAATCTGAACGTGTGAGAACTTTGTTAAGCTCGCACGCTCACTATTGAAATAATAAAACAAAAATAAAAACAAAACAGAAAAGAAGAGGAAAAAGTCAACACACCAACCAATGGTAGCAGCAACAATAACACAAATTCGACAACGACGTCGTAAACGAAATACAACAACAGAGAGCAAGAAATTAAAAAAAAAAAACAAAAGAAAAAACAAAGTCACATGTTTGGTTACATGATTACGGATGCAATATCACTTCCGCATTATTCTTGTAGGCTCCAATGTACTAAAAAGCATGTTGCATGATGTTGTTGTTGCTGCTGCAATAGCATAGCTCTTATTGTTGCTGTTTAACTCTGTATCTTCGACTTTGGTCAAAACTACAATATACAAACCATGCCACTACCAAACATATGTATGTATGTATGTATATCTGCTCTTTGGCTTAAAAATCTCTTTATTGTTGTTGTTTGTAGGCATCAATTGCATTTTATTGTTGATCTGACGACGATTGTACGCTTGTGAGAATGTCGAGTTAAACAAATGTTTGTAGAGTAAATTTAAGTTTGATTTTTAATGGGAAGTTTCTTTTGGCTTATTTGTGAGTAATTAATGTTCGTACTGAGCGCACAAACTTGTTTTAACCACATTTACTCGTATTTATTTTATTTATTATTTTTTTATTCAAAGAATTTATTTAATCTAGAGAAAACACGATTTTTTACAACAGCTGATTGACTGTTAAAAGAGAATATGATTTGGAATGTTTATTTAAAGCTAAAGAGAAAAAATACTCTGTGGTTTGAGTTAAAGTAAATAATTATTAATTTATTGATGGAGTTTACTTTAGCAAAATCAGTGGTATAAAAAAATTAACGAAAAAATATTTGGACTAGGAAAGGAACTTTCCGAATACTTAATATGCGAGTAGTTACTGGAGCTGCTAATAAGTCATTCTATTTTGATCATAATTCATTACGAATTGGCTCAATTTTGAATTAATTCTCTTCACAACCATAAAGAATTGAATGAATTGAATAAGGCAAAATAAATGTCAATACCTTTCTAAATTAAATAAATTTGTAGAAGAATTGCAATTCGTTTCCAGTTCAAATAAATTTATTAAAATGAATTACAATTCATTTTCAATTCATTATTACTTCTATTTAAGCAGTACAAATTATAGAGATTTATTTGTTGCTAATAAAGATAAATTTAAACAAGAAAGTGTGCTATATTCGGCTATGCTATATAAATCTAGTTTAGTGAAGTAACTTCAAAGAAAAAAGCAAATATTGGGGTGACGGAGAATACAAAAAAAAAAAGATTATGTACTGAATCTATATAATATTGCATAAAAATGACATCGGCTCCTAATGTTAGTATTTCCTTAAAGACCTCTTTAGAAGCTTTAAATTGATACCCATATTGATATTTCAAAAAAAAAAAAAAAAAAAAATTAATCTTCAGAGCCCCATAACTCGGAAAATATGGGCGAGCGGCAATTTTTTTTTTTCACTGTATGTTTTTATTTTATTTTTTAATTCTCTATCGCCCATGTATCTATGTTTTTGATAGGAGTTACTTTATTGTTCCAAACGACATGAAAGAATTACAGGTAGGCATGGTGTATTCCCTGCTGCCTCGAAGGACATGGACTGATCATGCTGATTTAAAATAGCAGCTCTTAAAACAGCATATCTGATCTATTGATGTATTTATTTTTATTGTGAAATCAAGTTTGCCTCGGAAGCTAGAATATATATACCTTATCTGGTCGGAAATGGATATTTTTTTGGCAGCTTAGTTCACACACAAATAAACTTTACTTATTATTTTGTGATTGCTAGCAAGCTTAGATGTTTTGTAAACGATCGTGATGTGTTTTGTTATATTTTTTGCGAATACATATTCAAAGATTAACGAAACTCGATTACAAATGCGGTGTTTCGCTTGGAACATACATACTTTGGAATGGAAATTCCCAGCCAAGATAAACCGTGGGTGCCTCATAAGGTATATAAAATGTGCATTGGATATTTGCGACAATGGGAGAAGGGAATACTTTCAATATTTATTCTGTGAAAAGACCTATAAACTATACCGAAAATGTTCCAATACCAATTTTTCAACAGGCAGAACAAAAAATTCAAGAGGATCATAATAAAGTAGCTAGCTTTTCGCAAGTTTATTCGGATGATTACTGTGAATACTATGGAGAGAAGTCAAAATATACTGAAACGTTTTCACAAGAAGAGCTTAGTAATCTTATCAGTGACTTATATCTTTTAACAGAGCGTGCTGAGTTGCTTGTAACTTCATATCGCATGAGAGAAAGAAACTTATTTCAATTTTTTTTCCTGCTAATAAAGATTTTATTTATTGGCGATTGCTGTCTCTTTATGGACAGTAGTAAAAAAAAGACTCAAAGCAGTCCGTTTTACATAACGGCAATAAACATACTTCTACTCCAATTGCTCACTATAAAAGATGATCTGTATCGATTTGAAGATCGTTAATTTTTTGTTTGGTTAACAGAGTGATTATATAAAATATCTTTGTTCTATTTGTCTCCGGGGTAGTCGAGCCAAAGCAATTTATCAGAAGGCCAAATGCTGCTAAAAATTTAGGCTGTGCACTATCTTCAAAGTCACATAGATCACATTCAACATAATCCAGAAGATCTTAGCTAAGAACAGGGAGAGCATTTCCATCAAGATATAAAAACTATAAAGAGTAGGTATAAAGGCAAATGGGATACTCATATTATAGCTGATTACTGCTAGGAAAGCATGCGCGACTGTCCAAATCAATTTCACTCTAGAAAATCACTTAAAAGACAATTTCTTGATGTATAAAATGTAAATAAATCGATATTTCTTTAATATTTTTTTAATATTTTTTAAAGTAGATTTTATATCACGTGATAAGGCATACTCATAATCAGCTTTTGAGTCTTAGGCACCAAAACGTGTGTCGGCCTGTGTAATGAATATTAAAAATTTACTTCTTGTATAATCAAAAGACACATCACAATCTTAAAAAATATAGCGTTATTTTGAATCCCTATTAAATTATTAAATCACCGATATTGATTATTGAGGATAAAAGCACATTTTGATGGCCATATCGCTGCCCCTTATTCAGCTCTTCAAGGAAATTCTCACAAAATTTTTAAATAAACTAAAAATTTTTATCTAAATAATAATGTAAAGAAAAAAACAACAATAATCATCAATGATTTTATGTTTCTCTATCCACTGTATACGGCTGATTTCTTTCGGCTCTTTTATACAGTTAAAACATGATGAAAAATAAAATATCACAGAACATTACAATTAATTTAATCACAGGAGCATTTAAGTTAATTAATTAATTAAAAAAAATATCGTGCGACTTTTTAACTCCGATTAAACCCAGTAAAAAATAATATATGTCAGTTTTTGCAAACGGCATCTTATTTATATCCAAAAATGCTAATACACCTTTTATAGATTTTGTAAGTTATTTTTAAAATAGTTTTTCAAATAACATGTTGAACTACTTCTTAGATTTAATTTTTTCTTTGCATGACTACAAGAATAATTAATTATTAAATCAATACTCCGTATTTATTTGTTGTCTAAGCTGATGAAACGTGTAAATAAATCTAACGCACACTGTCGCGAGTTTGGCCGAAAATGTAACAAGTCGATGTAGGAAATTTTTTTTTTTTTAACTTTTTTTATTTTTCTTCTAGAAAACATAAAAAATATTATTCAAGATCTTTTAATAATTATTTTGGTTTATTGTATGCATGCAAAATGGGAAGTTTAAAACCATTTTAATTCTCACATGTTTATTAAAACTAAAATTTTATATATATTTTGTTAACTACGGATATATTAGTAACAGACTTCTAAGCCAGACATGTATTCTTAAATGCAAGACAAGTTGCGTTTAAAAATATTAATCACACGAGAAATGCGTTTATTCAAATGACAGTTCTTTAGTAAAAATAGGAATTGTGATACAAAAGTTAATTTTTGTACTAAATTAGGTAAATATAAAAAAAGACATCGAATATCACTTTGGAAAATTATTGATAGCGATCCAGGAAATGCAGTATAACATACTACTAGAGTCTACTTTTTCCTGATTTCTTTGGAAAACGTTCGCACACACTTTTAATGATTTTTTTCTTTCTTAAAATTTATTAGAAATTACAATGGAGATGGACTTAAGCCACAAATAATTTTAATTATTTGCTATAATATTGAGCAGTTTAGCTAATGGTTTTCATAAAAAAAAAAAAATTAAATAAAACATGCGTACTTAGTTAGTTAGTTAGGAATGGCAGCCTCTGGCGACGAAGCCTACTTGAGCACAATCGAATGGCCCGTTGTGATACCACAAGGAAAGCGGCGCGACTCCCCATACCCAGCCGAGAACCATGAGGATTCACGGATGAACTTCGCTATGTCCCCTATAGAGTGAGATGATAGCTCCGTAAGAGTTCCAAAGAAAGGAGAGCCCAGAATTTTTAGTCTTCTTCGAGCCAGGGATGAGCAGTGGCACAGGAGGTGCATTACGGGGTCTTCCTCTTCCTCCGAGCCACAGCTGCGACAGAAATCATTAAAGGGCAGACCGAGTCTTTCAGCATGCCTGCCGATTAGACAGTGTCCAGTAAGTACCGAGACCGTGATACTTATGGATTTTCTGTCTAGTCTGAGCAGCTGCCTGGTCCGCTTGAGGTCCAGTGTAGTCCACAGTTGTCTAGAGACATAACAGGAACTTTCCTCTACCCATAATTTGCGAGCCAAATTGAGGTAGTGGTTCTTTATGGCCATTTTTACCGTTCCCAGAGGAATTCCAACATCTGGTAGCGAGGAGACGTTACGAAGCAATGTGCTTTATTTAGCAAGATCATTGGCCTCACAGTTACCCTGGATATCCGTGTGACCAGGGACCCAAATCAGGTCAATCTGTGATCGCTCCGATAGAGTGTTAAGTAATGAGCGCCAACGCAGGACTAGCTTAGATGTACTGTATGCACCAGCAAGCGCCCTGATTGCCGCCTGACTGTCCGAAAATATCCGAATAGCAATACCAGAAATATCGTCCCTAAGCGCTATTTCGGATGTTTTCTGAATGGCCATTACCTCGGCTTGAAAGACGCTGCAGTAGTCAGGAAGTCTGAGGGAGAGTCTAAGTCCAAGGCTATTGAAGAAGATTCCGCAATCGACTCTGTCGTCAAGTTTTGAGCCATCGGTGTAGATGTCAACAGTACCACTCACAACCACTTCGTTACGGACCCATATCTCCCTACTCGGAATATGGGTCTGAAATCCGTGGTCCAGATCGGAAGTAGAAGAGATGTAATCCACCATAGATGGCAGTGGTACATCCAAATCGATAATCTTAGAGTGCCCTATATCCAGCCTAAGCCAGCGTGAGAGGGCATTAAGTCTGGTTGCACAGCATTTAGCCTGTTGCAATACCAGAAGTTTGGTGGGTAACCAGTGGAGAAGAGCATACAAAGCCTTTATCGAAATAGTTCGGAGAGCCCCAGTAATCAAAATGGCGGCTGTTCTCCTAACTTTATCAAGAGGCTTTTGGTTGACCGTTTTTTCGAGAGCGGGCCACCAAAACATGCGTAGTTACATCAATTTAAGTAGTGAACCGTGAGCAATATTAAATAAAAAAAATTTTTTTGCCTTCGCTTTTTTTCGTAATTTATTGATTAAAGCACATTTTCGCGGTAGGTACATCCTTGTTATACATTAAAAAAAAATCGAAGAAGATTAAAAACATAAAAATTAATATCTGTGCAAAATATTCCAAAGCTATTAAACTATTTCTTCTCAGTTATTAAAATTCCTTTGAATTAAAATGGCCAAATTTTGGGTTCAATTATACTTTATTAAGTAAAATATACATGATGCGAAATTTCACTACTTTCTGTTTTGGGCCACACGTTATATGAAATCACGACACTGTGCTATTTAAGTTGTCCGTAAAAATGCAAAGCAGATCTACCAAAAGGGAAATAAACACTTGCATATTTATAGTGAAAAAAAGGAACCTTAGCTATTTTTATATTTGTAGGAATCATAGAAAAAACAAAAACAACGGGCAACCTTCTAATCTAACCGCCCATTTAACTAACCGGCTGTTTAAAATGCTATAAAATCGGCTCAGAACTCAATAAAGAAGCAAAAAATGCTAAACTGATGCAGCGGTTGGTAAAAATAACATGATTTGCAAAAAAAGTAATCAGCAGCAATTAATTTAAAGGTGTAGACTTCCAGTTGAACAATTCATAACATTTGAAATTTTATTGACATGATTCCATTGCTCTGCTCTGCTCTGCTCCACTATACATCGCTTCATGATAATTTGCTTTGTGTAAACATTGTTAAAGAAAAAGAAAGAAAATATACAAATTTACAATTTAAAAATTCATGAGCCGATAAAATTTTGGCCTTTAACAAGAATTTTTATTACAAAAAATTTGTCATGATGTTTTTGTACTCGTATGTATATACATATGTATGTATGTATCTGTAAGAATATCTTTTTTTTTTGGTTTTCGCTAAAGTTTTTGTTCTTTTTAGAACTTTTGCAGCATGGGAAGAAGTCATGCACCATATAATAAAATACAGATAATGTCTTTTGTGCCTCGCATGCATTTCGTATAATAACAATAAAATAAAATAACAAATTACATGCAACACTGGTTACACGATCTGTATTTAGGTATTTTTATTTCCTCTTTGTTGTTTTTGGCTCATATGAGTGTTACCTGGATAAAAGATTAACTTTTGTTGTTTTTTTTTTTTGTTTTTTTTTTAAGATGGTTTCATGATGTTTGTTTGGTGTACTCATATTACTTCCTGCTTTATATTTTGAACTTTAAATGGTCAGATCTTGATAGTAAATTGATAGCAGAAATGATAAATAAGATGATTTTTTAATTACATATGATTATTTTTCACAGTGAAGTAATAGTTTCTAAAAAGATTTTAGTAAAAATTATATTTTAAAAACTTCTATTTTTTTCAATTTTTTTTAGATCTTAAAACTATACCAATTGAAATTTTGTATCCAGCAAGAAATATTTGATATTGAAAAATATTTATTAAATTACTTTATTTCAGAGGTGTGAATTATGGAAAAGGCATGGTTATCTTTTAGGTGAAGGTCCCATTTTGTAAATAATAAAAACAGAAAAGATGGCAAATTATATGTGTACCGATACAGATAAATAATTTAAAATGAAACAGTTAAGAGAGCTATATTCGGCTTTGCCGAATCTTATTTACCCTTCACCGTATATGTAAATCTAGTGTAGTGAAGTAACTCCTATCAGAAAAGCAAATATTGGGGTGAAAGACAATTAAAAAAAAATTAAGTACTACATATATAAAGTTTACATAAAAATGCCATTGGTTTTTTATAGGTTAAGCATTTTTTTTTTCAAATATTGATATTTCCTTAAAGATCGCTCCAAAAGATTTTAAATAATAACCATATTGATATTTTAAAAATTTTAATCGAAATTATTTTGTCTTAGTTCATTTTATTTTAATTTCTAAAAATCTTTTTTAGAAATGTATGCGCATGTTTTCCAAAGAAAACAAGAAAAATTAGATGCTAGCAGAATGTATTGGTGCACTTTTTTTTCTAAGGACCAGCACTCAGGGGATAACCTTTACTTATGCAATGCGTTGTGCCAGAACTAGAAAATAAGGTTGTGGGAAAGGGGATAGAGGGAGTAGTGCTTGTGGACATTTGATTTGAATCTTTGCACATTGAAAGTGGCAGGAAAGACCTCTGCGGGGAGTTTATTGAACATACGAACTGTCCGGTTAAAAAACGAATTCTCTCTGTAATGCGTAGTACAATTCACTGGCCAATCGACCACAAAGGAATATGCTCTTGATGCAGAGCGCGATGCGCGTACGAATTTACGGTTTTCAGTAACAAGTTTCCTGATTTCATAAGAGCACATTCCGTTGTGGTCACGATAAAATAGTGAAACGCACCGCACAATGCGTCGATTCTCCAGTGAGTCAATAGAGCTGGATACACTTCTGTCGCTGTCGATGAGCTTCTTCGCTCTCTCCTTTACGCTTCGAGTAACTCCAAAATAGACTTTGAAGCAGCGGCCCATACATGAGAGTTGTATTCTATTTTTGGTCTGATAAAGGTGACATAGATGGCGAGAAGATTAGATGGAGTGAAGAATTCTTTTCACCGTTTCAAAAAACCTAGGCACTTGAATGCTTCTTTTGCGACATGAAAGATATGCTGGTTCCAACGAACATCACATTGAATTTTCATGCCAAGAACATCGAAAGCTTCTGATTCCTTAATATATATATCACCCATAATTACAGATGAGGTAGCGTTAAATTGAAACCTATTCACAAGGCCCCATTCGGAGATTACCAAAAGGTCGCGATTAAGGGTATTGTCCATGTGCTTTCGCATGGCCCCAATTTTCCGAAGGCTTGGTCTATTGCGAAAAGAAAATGAATGGCATATGCTACTGTCATCTGCGAAATAATAGTTAGGGTTGAAAGTCTGATGTAGAAGGTCATTGAGAAAAATAATAAATGGGATAGGGAAAAGAACGGAACCTTGTAGTACCCCTGAATTAACTTTGAAGTCGTTTGACGAGATTCTATCTATAACAACTCGTATAGTGCGATCCCTAAGGAAGCTCGATATAAGTCGAGAGAAACTTACCGACACCAAAATTGTTAAATTCTTCTATAAGACATGTTTTGCAATGACTATTCGCACCCCTCAGAAATTTTCATTTTGCAAACAATAATTATTCACCCTTATTGTCAATATATTTTCCATCGAACTTTCTTCCTTTTATTTCCCAAAAATAGTACACGTCAAAAATAAAAAAAAAATGTTTCACTTTTTCCTTTGGTTGCTTAATATAACTTCGCTGGAGAGCTGTATGCATGCTGGAGCTTTATATCTATTTTAATAAGAATATTCATATTATTAACAGTGATCAGTGCAGACATTATGAACGACAAGATGCAGAACAAAGAATCTATTGCCTATCAGTTTTTGAAGATTTTTTAAAGACGTTGTGGCAGAGAGCTCAATCGTGTAGCTTTTGTTTTTAAATAACATTTAATGAAGAAAAAAAGTATTTTCGGAATTTGGCCAATATGTCCAAAACAAAACTCAATTTTCTCAAATAAAATTCATATATTTCCACAACACCACTGTAAGAAAAAAATTTTTGTAGGAAAAAAAATAATAAGTGTAAACATAATTTGACATCTGAAAACTTAAATAAGAAAGTCAACTGATCTACTGCCACTACCTAGTATATTAATGTGCCTTGTTATGAACTTTTTTTTTAAACAGGACTAAGCTGTGAACATAACCTTTCAAATAAAGAAAACACTTTCAAAATCGATTAAAAATATACGATGGTCTAGTTAAGAATCGAAACCGTGGAGAGTAAATAAAGGTGCAAAAAAAAAACAAAAAAAAAAAAAAAGAAAAGAAAAACAAATTTCGAATTGTAAGAGTAATATTATTGCAAGAAACAAAATTAAAAGCATCTAGGAAGTCTTGTTCACTATAGGATTAAATTTATTCATGTATAAACGTGCAAACGAATTTACCTTATTAACAGACAACCAGACACTTTAAGGAGCTTTACACCAAACCTGCCAGACACCAGGCATGACATCTAAAAAAATACTCAATCTTGACAATACTACAAAGAATTGATATTTTTAAAGGAATCGAATTAAACGGAAAATCTAGAATTCGGGGTAACAGTTATATTTTGAGGTGTTTATTTCAAACAAGAAATAATCTAAATTTAGTCAAGAAAGCAAATATAAATTTATTTAAGGCGACTCATTACAAGATCATAAGCCATTTTATGAGCAATTTATAGTCCATCATCAACTATTGAAATATTGTAATAAAAATTAAATTGAAAAAGAAAAAAAAATAAGAAGTCAACTTGGTTTACTTCAATAACAAAACAGTCACATTATTCTGGCCATTGCTAGAGAATAATAAAAATTACACAAATCTACAGCATACAGAGGGACTTGATGTAAAAACTAACGTAGTAAGATTCTTTCAAGCTGCTATTTACCAACAACCTTTATGTTAAAGGGAATGTTAAATTGAATTTATAATAAAAAAGATGACAATTTTAAAGAATGTTTAAGAGCATTTAAGTTTAACATCTCTTAAATACAAAAAAAAAACTCTCTTATAATCTGTTGTGTAAATGTATTTGTGTGTATGTTTGCTAAAAATAATAAATGAAACAAAAACGTACAAACAAAAATAAACACAACAATCACTAAATCGTGAAGCTCAGACAATCTGGGTCACAATTTGCCATTGAACCGGTGACGTCACAAGAGGGCAATGACCGTATAGTAATACCATCATCATCAACAACAACATTTACAGCAGCAGCAGCAGCAGCGACAGGCAGCACCACAAGAGCAACAATAGTTGAAGCAGAGGTATTGGTCTATCTAAGCACCACTAGCAGCAAGTTTTGAAAAACCACAAACCGTGATCACGGTAGTACAAGTCTTACCAAACAAACATTGAATTTAAACTTTATCTGTGTGTTTTGTTTTTATTTATACTTGTCTTTGTTGTTGCTATTTTTGGTGTAAGTATTTCTTTCTCAACTATTCGCTTAGTTACAACCAACTGACAAACGAGAAGATCAATTTACACAGATTCACTCACTAGTGAGTGATACAGCACCATCTTGTTTAGTGTACAGCGGTCGTGATAAATGCACTTTACAAAAAAGTACTAAATATGACAAAAGGAAAAATACTATTTTCAGCTTAATTGTCTTTGTGAAACACTCCCTTAATTTTTATTTCATTCAAAAGTTTTAAAAAGCTGAAGAAGGAAATTTGTTCAATGCAGCGTTTTCGAACTTTGATGTGAACTAAAAAAAGAGTAATTCACTGACTGACCATACACTTCCTGCCGAGTCGTTTCTTTAAATAGAAAAAATTTAATAAAAGCGACTAGACATGCTTAATAAGGTGACCATTACCTGGAAGAAAATCTTCCTTAGTAGTCAAATTAAGGTTGCGCGTTTAATTTATTGCTGTAGTTGGGCCAGTAATGAAAAATATGACAGCGAAATACGCTTTTTATTTATTGCGTGTAAGAGGGTGAATCTTCTTTTTATCAATAGTAAATAAATTATTAACGTTATTTAATTTATTTCTTATCGGCACTATTTGAGTTTTGGGATTAATTTTTTGTGCATAAATAAAATCATGAATTTTATGGAATAAAATGGTAAGCGAACAACGTTCAAATTCATTTAACCAATCGATTTGTTTTAGGTATGTCGTAGTCTTCGTATATCGCACAGTTTACTAATGTTACATGTGGTGTGGCTGGCGAATTAATTCTCTTTTGCCGCCGCACACTGGCTTAAAATATGTACTCAGTTTTCGAGGATCAATTCAGGAAAGCTCTGTTAGGATATTTTTCCATTACCTTTCATGTAATACCAATACAATTTGATAAAACAAAGCAATTTTAAATATATTTCTGTGCAGTTTTATTACAAATAAGGGATTTTAAGTTAAAATATAGAAAACATGTAAGAAAATAAAAATAGTTATTTTCGTGATCATGATCATGATCACCATCATTATCAACATCATTTTGATTACACAATTTGGTTTTGTTTGGAACCAGAGGTATCCTTAAATCCATTGCTTATTCTGGCAAACTTTGAACCTTTCTTGGAAGCAACTTTCGCATGCCTGAAATAATTGGGTCAGAGCTTATTAAGAATAAATTAAAAACATCTTTAAGGAATTTTTCGCGACTGCCCTTTTGTAAATGAAACTCTCTATATATCTTGAAATGTTTATTCCAAGCTTCTTCCGATAAAAGCCCAATGGGTAAGGGAGCATTATTAATAATTTCGGCACTGTGTATTAGGTACTTGTGTACGAGGGCTGCTATATATATTTCTGGCCTGGCAACACTGAGTGCTGCCCAGTGCAATCTAACATTTCCATTGGAAAGTTTGTCATTTTTAAGCATAATCGTACTCAAAACGTTTTGACGTACGACAATTATTCGTGTTGTTAACAGTGATTTGAAAAAATTAATATATAAAAAATGGAATTAACTCGTGAACATTTTTGTGCCATCATTTTTCACAACTTTCGACGTGGCTGATTACGACAAGAGTGCATTGATGAACTTAAATCTTTGTATGGCGATGAAGCACGATCCTATAGCACTGTGAAAAATTGGTATAATGAATTTAATCGTGGCCGAAGCTCGCTCAAAGACGAATTCCGTGAAGGTCGTCCAAAAACGGCTGTTGTGCAAGAGAACATTGATGCCGTGCGTGAACTCATAATGCAAGATCGACATGCGACATACCGAGAGATAGAGACATCCTTGGACATTTCTTCCACCAGCATACATTCGATACTGCATGAACACCTGGCCTTAAAAAAGGTTTGTTCTCGTTGGATCCTGCACAGTTTGAAAGTCGCTCAAAAAAAGGCTCCTGTCGATTGGTGCAAAGAAATGTTGCAAAAATACGATTGCGGTGATTCAAAAGACGTTTATAAGATCGTCACAGATGACGAATCATGGATCTATGAGTATTAGCCCGAAACGAAACAACAATCGACCGTGTGGGTCTTCAAAGACGAGCAAAATCCAACGAAAATTGTTCGTGGAAAAGCACTTCGAAGCAAATGGTCGCCTGGTCATGTGTCGACTGTTCCGCTTGAGCAACGTAGGACGGTCACTTCTGCGTGGAACACTACAATTTGTTTGTCTGAAGTCATCGGAGAAATTCGAAAAACCAACAAGAGAAGACGAATCATTGTTCACCATGGCAATACGACCTCTCACACATCGGCTCAAACCAGAGGGTTTTTGACCGGCCAAAACGTCGAATTAATGGGTCATCCGCCGTACAGCCCTGACTTGGCACCTAATGACTTCTTCTTGTTTCCGCACATCAAGAAAAAAATGCGTGGTCAATGATTTTCGTCGCCAGAAGAAGCTGTTGAAGTGTTCAAAAACCATGTTTTAGAGGTGTCTCAATCGGAGTGGACAACTGAATTGAGCGCATGCAAAAGTGTATAAATCATGCTGGAGAATACTTTGACTGAAGTCTTTTTCATTGTCTAAGGAGTGCGGATTTTCTGAGGTACATGTGGCAGCAAAATTATCAATCATATCAGAGATAAATTTTCAGGGAACTTTTAAGTCCAAAGAAAACTGGGTTTGCATATACAAGACACCTTACCTAAACATTATTTGTAGTGATCCCAGATATGAATAATATGATATTTTAAAAAAATATCAAAACATTAACTTTTTAAGCAGCTAAACATTTTTATGTTGTCCTTAAAAACAGACTGCAGGCCGACCTATTTTGAAAATGAGGTTCGTTCAATTATAGTTACAGGATTTTTTGTCATTTGAGCAACATTCAGAACATGTTAAAACAAAAAAAGCAATACTTTATTGAAACGTAAGAATTTTTTTTATTACTTTAATACGTTTTTAATAAGTACCAGATTTTCTATCTCCCTTACACAGGCCAGTTCATCAAAAGTATGAAAACATTATTACTTGTTTTATTTGTGTGAGATAAGTTTTTCATTTTTTTTATTGCTTTTTGTTATAATACAATTATTTTTGGTTAAGAAGATGTAATTGCTGAAAGGTATATGTATGTATGTTTGATTATCTGCATTATGATGTTGACCACACTTAAAAGTACTATTATGGGACTTTGTAAGATTTTGTTTAGTGCGTTTTTTACTTTACTGAGCAAACTGCATTCATACAGTAAATATAGGCATGAGTTAAAAAAACTACAAGTGAAAATACAACAACACTGTTGCAATTTATGAATATCTATATTGAGTTAAATTCTTGTGTTGTTTTTGTAATTAGTTAAACAATTTTAAATCACATTAAACAAATTGAAATTTACGTTGCAGAGCAGATACCATTTGTGTTGAAAAAGATTCATATGATTAATTGTTATCATTTTTGTAGCCTCCCTGAAAACTCATAACATTTTTTTATTGCTACTGAAAAGGTTTGTTTAATCAACACCTGTTTGGTGTGAGAGCCGAAATAGCTCAGTTGGGAGAGCGTTAGACTGAAGATCTAAAGGTCCCCGGTTCAATCCCGGGTTTCGGCAAAGCTACAAGTTTTTTAAATTACAATATCGAAAGAAATTCTTATACACCTAGACCAAATCGAAATCTCGGCCCCTTATGGAAGGACTTCATTTAGATACGGATTTTAAAGTTTAAATCACGGAGTTTGTATTAATTTCATGTAAGCTTCCAGCAGATTAAACGCTTTGGCACCATTGGACTTAATTAAATGATACTGCAGATTGTATTTTCTTAGCCCGCAATCAGAGAGCAAAATTAGAATTTTAAATTTAACTGACATGCCTATATCGGTTCAAAAGATCATATTTGTGGAAACTTAAGGGGTATTTAATATTTGTTGAAAAGTTGTAATAATACGATTAATTAAAAAAATTATAGTTCCATACATAAAGGCCTGTGAAAGACGGACAGATATTGTAACGAATACTACTGTACTGTTTTGATTTATCCCTTGGGTACAAATCCACAAACACATTTTTTATTGACACAAAACAAAAACCAATACAAGAGCGCTATATTCGGCTACACCGAATCTTACACACCCTTCACCATCTATGTAAACCTAGTTTAGTGAAGTAACTCCAATCAAAAAATTTTGGGGTAACAGCGAATTAAAAAAAAATATATATATATACGAGGGCTGCTATATATATTTCTGGCCTGGCAACACTGAATGCTGCCAAGTGCAATCTGACATTTCCATTGGAAAGTTTGTCATTTTTAAGCATAATCGTACTCATAACGTTTTGACGTAGGACCATTATTTGTGTTGTTTACAGTGACTTGAAAAAATTAATATAGAAAAAAATGGAATTAACTCGTGAACTTTTTCGTGCCATCATTTTTCACAACTTTCGACGTGGATTATCACGACAAGAGTGGATTGATGAACTTAAATCTTGGTATGGCGATGAAGCATCATTCTATAGCACTGTGAAAATTGGTATAATGAATTTAATCGTGGCCGAAGCTTGCTCAAAGACGAATTCCGTGAAGGTCGTCCAAAAACGGCTGTTGTGCCAGAGAACATTGATGCCGTGCGTGAACTCATAATGCAAGATCGACATGCGAAATACCGAGAGATAGAGACATCCTTGGACATTTCTTCCACCAGTATACATTCGATACTGCATAAACTCCTGGCCGTAAAAAAGGTTTGTTCTCGTTTGATCCCGCACAATTTGAAAGTCGCTCAAAAAAGGCTCGTGTCGATTGGTGCAAAGAAATGTTGCGAAAATACGATTGCGGTGCTTCAAAAGACGTTTATAAGATCGTCACAGGTGACGAATCATGGATCTATGCGTATGAGTCCGAAACGAAACAACAATAGACCGTGTGGGTCTTCAAAGACGAGCAAAATCCAACAAAAGTTGTTCGTGGAAGAAGCACTTCGAAGCAAATGGTCGCCTGTTTCTTCGGCAAAACTGGTGATGTGGCGACTGTTTCGCTTGAGCAACGTAGGACGGTCACTTCTGAGTGGTACACTACAATTTGTTTGCCTGAAGTCATCGGAGAAATTCGAAAAACCAACAAGAAAACGAAATATTTATGTTGGTACTTCATATACATATATATTTTTTGGCTCTTAATGGGTTAAGCATTTTTAAAAATTTTTAGTATTTCCTTAAAGATCTCATCAAAAGCTTTTCAATGATATCCATATTGATATTTTAAAAAATTTAAATTTCAGAGCTTCGTAACTCGGAAAAATGGGCGAGCGCTAATTTTTTCACTGGATGTTTATTTTCTTATTTTTGAGTTCTCTTTCGCCCCATATACTTATTATTTTGGTTGGAGTTACTTTATTGTGGTATTTTGCCTGCTGTCTCGAAGGACATGGACTGATCATGCTGATTTCCAACAGCAACTCTTTCGACACTATATCTGATCGATTGTCATATTTGCCTCGGAGCAAAGTTCATTTCAATACTAGCACGAACGGCGGTGAAGGGTATAATAAAAACGTGTTTTGTTTGTTGATAATATTTATAAAAATATTAACATTTTTGTAAGGGCTTCAAAAACAACTCGCATGTTTTTATAGCTGAAGAAAATTTTGTTTGGCTTTTCTAAAAATTTGGACAAAGGTTTCTCGATAAGCTGGCTTAAGCAACCGGCTTAAGCAATACGTTAACAACAAATAAATTGCATTTTTATTTGAAAATCTTTTGGGATATTATCTAATATAATAAACAATACTATAAAGATTTTTAAAATAATTTTAATTTTTATTAATTCTTTGAACTGTGAAATATTATAAATGAATAGAAATTATTTTGGCTTAAGTTCATTTATTTTTTAATTTCATTCTGCTAGCGTCTAATTTTTCGTGTTTTCTTTGGAAAAACGTCCATACATTTGTGAAAATAAATTTTATTTCTAAAAAAAAAGATTTTTAGAAATTAAAAAATAAATGAACTTAAGCCAAAATAATTTCTATTCATTTATGATTTTTAAAATAATTAAACAAATCAGAAATTACTTTTAAATTAATGACTTTGAATATTAACACTTTATTTGTTTCTACAAAATACTAAACCGATTTTAATAAAATTTATATTTACAAATAAGTGATTTAAAATCATATATTTGTTGCTGGAGTTTGGTGTGAAGGCAAAAGGAATAACAAAGAATAGTCTGGTCCTTCAACTATACATTTATATTTGGAAGCGTCACAAAATTCTTAAATTTTTCCGCACTTGTGATGTTCTAACCATTATTGGTTGTTATAGTTGTTGTATTTAATAAAAAACGTTTAAAAATGAATCACTTAAGAAAACACGACTTCCCGCATATTTATAAAAAAATACATTAAATTGAGAATTAGGGATTGGCATCACATGTCCTAATTTCAAACAATTTTTATTACTCTCTGTAATAATTTTATACATATTTCTTTTGTATGGGCAAAACAAAAAAGTTAGGAAAAATCAAACGCGCATTTTTAATATTGATTACCTTTATCTTGTTCTACAGTTTATTAGCTTTCATACCTAAAAGCAGTCTTAATGAATATAAATAAGTTACAATCACTTTTCCATAAGCCGAAATAGCTCAGTTGGGAGAGCGTTAGACTGAAGATCTAAAGGTCCCCGGTTCAATCCCGGGTTTCGGCAACTATGCTTCCGTTTTTTTTTTGCTAGTTTTACTTGTTTCATACAGAAATTTGCATTAATTAACTACTACATATGGTACCAAATAAATAAATACAAATTAATATGCTAAATTTAGAAAACGTTTGGACTTATTTCATGACAAAAAAACATTTGAGATTAAATTATGTAAATAAATTTCATAAAAACATTTTTTTTTGCTCAAACGAGGTTATCATTTGGCCTATTTTTATTTACTTATTTTTTTAACTAAATAACAAACAAATCATATTAATTATAATCAGTACTTGTTTATTCGAAATTATTTAATATCTATTTGGCTATTCAAATGAAAAAGACCAGACAACATATAAGAAGTGCTGATAAAGCATTTTGTAGTGGCTTTTGGCTACCAAGTGCTTATATTTTTTCTAAATACTCAAAAACAAGTACTCGATATTTTCAGATTTGTATTTTTGGATCTTAATTCTATTTTTTGATCTTAATTGATCTTCGTTAGAAACAAAAACCTAGTTAAAATTAAAATTTTATTAATTGCCTGTGGAAGGAAAATTTTGAATAAGTAAAAAACAACAAACTTAACAAGAAAATACTTTGCTATTAATAAATATATTTCTAAGCAATATTTTACAAACATATGTATGTCATTTAAAACTCTGTTAAAAGAATCGAGAAATACCGTGCACCCAAATGAAACGTATTGACGAACTTATTGAAATTTTACTTATTGAGATTTATATCAATTTGTCGTTTTTAGCGACATCGTTTTTTTGCGACTTCGATCCCCACAATGTTTAGTAATACAGTAAGATCTTTATTACTAACATTAATAAAATAAATATTACAATTTTTATGTTAAACTATTCATAAGTAAAAGTATATATGTATATAAATATCCTCTGTCCATTGTTTTTAAGTAACTACACGCAAAATTTTAAGGCGAGGTACTCTTCTTTTCACTAGTGTTCCACAAGTTTCCTTCTCTGCAAAGAACCCTTAAAAAAATTAAAGAGTCAGATTTGGGTTAAGGTAACCGTATAACCTTCTTTGGATAACAAAATTTTTGTTTGCTTTGGGTTACCCTTGAGTAGCTTACAGTTTTGAAAATCCCCTAATTGTAGTCTGTAGCTATAGGGTAATTACTTATTAAATCGTATGAGGGTTGCCGTTTCTTCCCTCCAATACCATCACGTTTTTATTTAAAATGTGCTTTATTCTAACAAAAACAAGCGTTTTCTATTAAACCAACGCTGTTTCTAATACCGGATAAAACAATGTGATTAGCAGCCTCCACAGGGGCCATAGTGACCCCCGAATATCAAGTTTTAGGATAATAGTTGACAGGGGAATACATAAACCCACTCAATACCGCTACACTGTAGTCGCACTTGTATGGAGTTGGTGACTAAAAATATTTCCAGTCAAAATAACTACGTAAAGCTTTTTCATGGCATTAGAGGTTAAATTGAAGTGTTTAGTATCTCAAAAGTTAAATCATATTTCTTAAGAAAAAATTATTTATTTAAAAAAAAAATAGTATATGTATATAAAAAAAAAATTAAATTAATAATAACATTGTTAAATAAGAGCTTATTTTAAAACTAATATATTGTTGGCAATAATATTTTAGAAACCTTTTAATAATAGTTTTAAATCTGTACCACTTTCTAAGCACCGAACATCTAAATCGCAATTATAAGATGTGACGTTTAAAAACAAAATTATAAAGTGAAGCAAAGATAATAAAAACGCTTAAAAGGTCACATTAAACATATTTGGGCAGAAATCTTTAGTTCATTTAAAATATTTGTGAGAAGTTTCCTGACGAGCTAAGTAAGCAATAGCGAAATGGCCATCGAGACGTGCTTTCACCTTCAATAATCAACACCGGGAAAATAGCACAGTAAATTTAAATTTAAAGTTTAATTTATATTATTTAATATTCCCGTGTTTTTAATTTTTAACATATTCCGTTACGTTCACAACAACAACAACAAAAAAATGATGTTGCAAAAATAAGGAGACCGCTTTGGTCTGTGAGCGATAGCACAACACCTTAAAACATTAAACAATATTAGGAAATAAGTCCCAACGACGGTATTAGTGGGAACATCACTAAAATTTTAGCTTAAAGTTGAATAAATACAGAAGTGAACACTAACAATGGCTAAATACATTAAAATTATTCTAAAACAAGAAATACCCTTAACCATCTACATATGTCAATCTAGTTTATAGAAGTAACTCTAGTCAAAAAAGCAAATATTGGGGAGACAGAGAATTAAAAAATAAAAAAATTTTGGTACTGTATATATATAATTTAATATAAAAATGACATCGACTCTTAATGGGTTAAGCATATTTTAAAAATTTTAGTATTTCCTTAAAGGTTTCTTCAAAAGCTTTAAAAGAATACCCATATTGATATATAAAAAAATTTGAAAATTTTAGAGACCGTAACTCTTAAAATATGGAAGAGTGCCAATTTTTTCACTACATGTGTTTTTCTTATTTTTTAATTCTCTATCGCCCTATATATATTTTCTTAATTGAAGTTACTTTATTGTTCCAAATGACATGAGGTAGGCGTGGTGTTTTGCCTGCTGCCTCGAAGAGCAAGGACCGATCATGCTGATTTCGAATAGCACCTTTTTCGACACTACATCTGATCGATTGAAATATTTTTTTTTGTAAAATCAAGTTTGCCTCGACAAACGGACATCGCTCATTCGACTATGCATAAGAAGTCAGTAAAAATTACACACGGAATGACAAACTTACATATCGCTAGTCTCATGTAGAAAGACCCTTTTGTGGTACTTTTTGTGGTGAAAAACAAATACTGGGGTGAAAGGGCATTAAAAAAATAAGAAAGAAAATTAATTACTATGTACAATTTTACATAAAAATATCGTCGACACAATCGTACTTTTCTGTAAAAAGTTCAGAGGCCTATAACTCGGAAAATAGGGGCGAGCGCTAATTTTTTCACTTGATTTTTTGTTTGTTTTTTATTTCTCTATTGCTCATTTAATTCTTTTTTTTTTTTTGATTGGAGTAACTTCATTGTTCCAAATGATATAGAAAAATTAGAGGCAAGCGTGATGTTTTGCCCGCTGCCTCTAAGGACACGGTTCGAACCTGCTGATTATCAATAGCAAAATTTTCGAAACTATGTCCGATCGATCGGCGCATGTCAATGTTCTCTAGCTCATCTAGTGCCTTGGCAAAGTTGATTTTAACCCGAACATAGAATATGCTTTATGGGTTCGGAAATGGATATTGAAGAATTGACGAACTTAGATATAATCTTTTTCCACTTTTTGTGTTTATATAAGTTTATGTCAAAATGGACCAATTTATTAATTTTTTAAAGTTTAATTTTTCTTTTAAACTTCTTACACAGCAAGAATGAAATAAAAAATTGGTACGAGTTTTTTGAACAATACGGGAATTTGTTTAAAATACAACCTTAACTCCCCGTTAACCCGCATCAATAATTGGCACACACAAAGTGGTTCTTGTGAGATTTCGGTGCCCGTGTTACCAGCACTTGGCCACCGGTTAGATATTATTGTTGTCGTGGACACAATAGCGTCAACATGGCTGGGTCTCGAAAACATATGAGCCTCAGGGAAGAGATTTAATTTAGACAGTCTCACTATTGGAGTTCTTTGGTCTATTTTAACCATTAAAAGACTTAGAACAAATCATGAAGCGTTTCTTAATTGATTGAATGTCTAAGGCTTCTTGCTACTTTTCCAGATTTTGTCACACAGTTTTAACTTTTATTATTTTCATAGGAAAATAAAATAAAAAGAAAACGCGTGCCAAAAAAAAATCACAAAACAGAAAAACACCTTTAAAATTAATGTAAATTTTAAAATATAAAGATTTAGAATTTTTTCTGCTACTGGCTACAATTTAATGATGGACTAGCGCATAATCCCTCAGCACCTTTAGAAGATTATTAATTTATACAAAACGTTTTGAATATGAAAAACACTCTAAGAAAGCCATATTTATTCGCATGACCAGCGCACACCTTGATTTTATAGAAAAAAAAAATATTAAAGGCATTCGCTACGTTAATTCCAAGTTATAAAATACCTTTGTCTTACCTGCTGCCCAACGGAGACTGAAAAAAAAGAATAAAGGAAAAAAATAGTTCAATGGGACAAACAACAACTTACTAATAAACTTTGTTGAGATGACAACAATAAAGGTATTAAAATGGACAATTGTCAGTGTCGTAAACGATTGTGTTCGTAATTTGTATGAATGGTTGATTAAACGTTTTGGTCTCATGGTCTTCAAATTCATTTAATCAATTGACATGTTTTATTTGTGTCTCTGCCTCAATGTCTGGTAGGCAATCAAAGAAGATCTAATGTACACACATATGTACGTCTGTTTGACTGTCTGTTAACCATTCAACTATCTATTCTACCCATTTGAATTGGCTATTATTTGTGTGTTTACAAATAGTTTTTTTTTATGCATAATTTACTTTAAATTGTATTGTTTGTCTATGTGCAAAATGTGCAACATACTTATGCATTATGAAAATATGTCAGCACCACAATGTTGGCCTTAATAAAAACATATCCACACACCATCCATCCATTGATGTTTGTATTGCAGTATTTCTTTTGAATTTACCTTTTCTATATGAAATATTTGAAATTGCTTATTTTTTTTTTTTTGTACATTCAAAGTATTTATTTGTAGGAGTAATTCTAATTCATTTGTTAGTTTTCTTTTTTTTTGTATTAGGATCTAATTGTATGTTTCAATGGTCATTTTGCGTTAAGACCCATTAATATTGGCCATGTGCAGAATGTCATCTATTTAAAATTGTATGAGATTATAGTTGACAGTTGACCAGATTTTCCATTGACACGTTGGTAAATTGCAGAAATGAATGTTTGAATATTATAATGAATATTAATTTAAAAGGTTCAGAGCATATGTTTTATATAAATTCTAAATTTTTTACATCTTGTTCACAGAAACTGGAGTTTTTTTCAACTTAAGGACCGCTTGTAGTGTATAAAATAAAAGAAAAAGAACAGAAGTACAGAAGTTTGATTCCTTGCAAATATCTGTGTGTCAAATAATTTTAACTTTTGTATTTTTATTATAAAATAATAACATGCTTATAATAATTTAATACTTTTTTTTTAGAGAAGCTCCTCCAATCTCTACGGTGGGCTCATTTTTGTCACCACTTTTCCCTCCATATAAAAATAGTCCCGATTTTAAATTGAAGTACCTTACTTTTGTAGTATATAAAATAAATAATTTTTTTTGTAATTTAAAAGCAGAAGTTCAAAAGCAATCTTATTTAACAACTTCACTGTAATTAAATCAATAGGAAAGTAATCTATCATGGCATGATGCTTGGCTGACATAATATATGGCATACGAATCAAATTACGGCACTCGATATTGATCGTAATTTCAATAGAATTTAAATGTGAATTTCGATCGATATCGAATGGCATAATTTGCCCCCAGATCTTATGACATATTAAATTTATTTCTATTGCAGTAATTTATTCAAGTTTAATTCCTAATCCTGAAGTTCTTAAATCTAAATTCTTAAAGTTGATAAAATCTTCTAAAAAGTTTTGGTACATAATATATTCGTCTTAGTTACAGTTATATTTATCTTGGTTTTTTCTTTATGTATGTATAAGCCGAAATAACTCAGTTGGGAGAGCGTTAGACTGAAGATCTAAAGGTCCCCGGTTCAATCCCGGGTTTCGGCAATAATTGTTGTTTTTGTAAAAAAAATATGCAGATGTGAATGATTTAAACCATAGTTCATGCAAAAATACTATATACCTTCCCCCGTTCTTATAAGAAGACACGTTGCCTATAATGTAATTTCATAATGTCACTTCACCAAAAAAATATTTAATTGAATTAAAGCTAATTTCATTTGGCTTTAATCTGCCCGTTGTTGATTTTAGATCAGTGATGCCGTTCGGTTACATTTAAAAATTTTCTTTTTAACTTTTGAAGGCTCCAAGTAACATTTAAATTTTGATACCGACACGCAATATTGTAATATTACTGAAAAAGTTTTATTTTTATTTGAAGCAAGAACCTCTTTAATCACAAAGATTTTACAAGGGTAAAATGTCCCACATAAAAAATTTGCTTAAAATAAAATTGTCGTTCTATTGCCTTGAAATATGCAAAAAAAGTTTACGGCCGTGTGCATAACAAAAACTTAGCATAGGCCATAGGTGAAATATTTCTTAAAAAAAATTCTTTTTTACTGCTATAATCATTGATGAAAGCAGCGATGGTAAAGATTATATAGGCGATATAGGCTGGCAAGTATGTAGTAACTTCGCTTTTAATGAAAAGGCGACGTCATATGGAATCCTCAAACCCAAGCGAATCAATTATCAGGTGGCAGCATAAGCAAATTCATTATTTTTTGCTGAAAAAAATTATTGTCAAACTTCATATATAAAATATAAACATAGATTTTTTATGTATGACAGTAGTGTTCGCCTACGCTGCCACCTGGAATTGATTCGCCTTGCTTAAATCCTTGACATTTAATGCAAGCAGCAAGCATTCAAAACGATAGCAACAACGCTGAAAGTACATCAAACCAAATAAAAACAACTAAACAGGTAATTCAGAAACAACAGCAACTTCAAATAACCGCTTTACTATTTTTGATAATGAGGATAGTGATATATTCTCTGATGATATAGAACAGCTTAATAGCAATAACACTTAAAATGAACCTAAACCACCGCCAATTTTTATTCCTTTCACTGCTAATATAAGTGGGATGATAAAATCTTTCTCTAACATAATTTCTTCTTCTGAATCTAACGGACAAATTAGATTACTGATATTAAAATACGTAAAATTTTAATTAATTTTTTTAATTTAATTGATTAATATATGTAAATTTTATAGATTAATTGTAACGCATTTAAATGGTTTAAAATAAACTATTACACTTACCAACTTAAGCAGGAACGCGCTTTTATACTATGTTTCCACGAAGCCCAATATTCTTGCTTCGCTTTTTTTTCATGATTCACAGCTCAATCACGACCGAAACAACGTTCTTCGCCATATAAAATCTTGAGAGCGAAGCATTTTGTTTTGAGACGATCCAGCTTGAATCTACTTGCGAATCATGAAAAATTTCTGTCTTCCATAATTTTTATCGCAAGTTTATCTGAACTAGCTGTATCCCAGCAAAAAATTAGACATTACCTTAAAAAGTACTTGCCATATATTGACTTACTTTTGTGATTGCCATATTTTGTTACTCGTTTACAAAACACATTGCATTAGTTCCCAAAAAAGTAAGTAGTAATGAAACTAGTTCTTTATGTTAAAAGAGAATACCTTAAAATACGTACTAATGGTTCTCATTATTCCTACAATAATTAATGTAATCGATTCTCAGGAATTGATTATAAAAGTCTCATGCCTTGTTAAAATCATTAAGTTGGCAATCTAGTTGGGAGGTACTTCCGCCAAAAATGCTTTATTCCACACTCGATTACCTTTTCAAAAATTTTTTGCTGGGATATAAATGTAAACAAAAAAAGTAAACCAATATTTAAAGTGCTGTGTGAATATGTGTTAATATAAAAAATAATTCTATTATAATTTAAAATTTTATTAATTACAAACACTAAAATTGAAACGAAAAACAAAATTTTAAAACAGAAGTCAATGTGTCGTGGAAGCGGCATGTTGTAATCATGATTCAGAGAGCGAAGCAAATGCTTCACATTGCCGTGTAAACATGCTATTAGATTTGTCGTTAAAAATTTACATCACTCGACACCAATTACAAGTATTAAAAATGATAATGAAGAACATGGTTATAAAGTCAGAAATGTTATTAATGTTCATAGCAAAAAGCAAGAAATTCTTTCCTACGTTTTACGTTGACTGAGAGCCAGTTGAAAATAACAAAAGTATTTTTATTATTAAATATCCATCCATACCCAGCAAATTAAATGAACTAGTGCAATGTCATAATTATTTGGACATACCAAGTTAATTGTGTTAGATGTGGATTAGTTCACATGACTGTAGATTGCTCAATAAATAATATAAATTTTAAACACTGCAGATTTTCCGAATGAGACACAAATTCTAAAATTAATAAAAGAGGCATGTCACAGAACTCAGTTCCGATCGAAAGTGGTTTCAATTCCGTAAAATGGTTTTTTAGAAAACGAAAATCGAAAAATTTCTTCGGAATGAAACCTTTTTTTAATTTCAAAGTGGAATTGAGGTTCTTTAAAATTTTGTTACTTACGGTTTTAAAATTTACTTTTATTATGTGTCTTTATTTAGATTCGCTTTGTTGTTTACTAAGGTGTGCGCAATTTTGCATTTAAATAGAAAGGTAGAGTTTAAGCATTTAAAAAAAGCCAAATCGATCGGAATCTGAAGAAGTTAAAACAAAACAGATCGGAATTGTTAATACGAAATTAAAACCATTCCGATCGGAAATTGTGACATGCCTGATATTACATTTTCATATTCTAAAATCCTATGGAACCCAAATAAATCCTTTTGAAAAAATTTAAATGTTAATTCAAAATCAAAGAGATCTTTCCAATAAACTTATAAGCATAATTATTGTTTTAATTACAAAGTTATGCAGCTAAATCTCAGAATTGCAATATGGAATGCGAATGGGCTGTCCAACCCTACCCAGTAATTAGAAATTTTTCTTAAAACTTATTCTATTGATATCCTACTAGTTTTGGGAACACATTTCACTAACAGAACAAAAAAATATTATGTAATACATGTGAACCATCCTAACAGTGAAGCTCACAACAGTGCGGCAATTTTAATAAAAACTTCAATTAATTACGAATTTGCTAAGAAAATAAGAAAACAAAGTCTTCAAGCTGCATCAATAAAAAATTTTTCTGTGATTCTACATGCATCTCGTTCATTACTTTCCTCCACGATTCTCGGTTTATTGTGATAAATTTTAAAACTTTTTTAGAGGCTTAGGACCAAGATTTATAGTTGGTTGTGATGCCAATGCCGAGGCATAGTTTGTGGAGCTCAAGATCAATAACCCCTAAAGGCAGAGAACTTTATAAGTCTAACAATCTTCCTCAAATAACTGATTGTTATGACCTGAGCTCTGACCATATACCACTTATGGTTGATTTCAATGCTCTTTTGCTTGTTCACTCTAAAAAGTAAAGTATTTTTAACAATAAAACTGATTAAAGTTCATTTAGCACCTGGATAGAAAGAAATGTTAAACCTTTACGTTCCTAAACAATTTGATTCATGAAGCTGGTTTTTTATCAACACCAGCTTTTAAAAACCACAATGTTCAAAATCTGATAAGAAATAACAGAAGACTATGAAGAGTTTGTCAAATAAGCAGAAATACTAATGTGAAACGCATCTTAACCAAAGCTGTGAAAGGTCTTAAACTTCGGTTGTCAGAATATTCGTTATACATAGAAGGCTACGAGATATTTAAACCAAGCTGCTAAAAGTACTATTGAGTATGTGCCTTTATAATTAAAAAATTGCGAGCCTGAATTTGGCGGACATGTCAACGTAATGTGTTTGCCATCAATTGCTCCTACACAGTTTGGAAAATTCCACATAGCGTTGAAATCATTCGCAATGCGTTTTTACTCGTCTTTTTGAGGCACTGACAAATAAACAAAGCCAAGCGTGTCCCAAAGCACGTCACATGTTTCCAAAACAATATTTCTTACTGTAGTACGCCCCATCTTAAACGCTGATGAAAACAACTGATTACTGCCTTCATGAGCCAAGTAACTATAAAAATGCAAAAAAGGTGACTACATAAGAATAAAAATACAAAAAATTTATCCTTACACTAGCGTAAGAAAAAGCCTACACTTTGCAGGTATTACAGGTCTATTTGAGTTTTTAGTAAGACTTTCTTTCACTAAATTAAAAAGCGTCTCAAATACAGCCCTCTCCATTCTTACAGTTTTTTTGAATTGTTCGGGATCACTGTAAAACATCCTTTCAAAATTTACTGCAAAAAAACCATTAATGTCTCGGTCTTGATAAAGCGGTCTGACCCAAAATCTTCGACCTCTGTTCATTACATCAAGACACTCCCGAGCTTTATACATTAAAATTATAATTAAAACAAATTCTAATATTTCGTCCAATTCCATTTTGAATGTGTACTTAAATAATTTTTTTTACAAATAGATGAAAAGAAAAACAGCTGATTTAAAATCCGTCAGAAAAGTATTCATTGTGCCAACCTCATCCGTCGTTACTTTGACTTCAGGCGAATATGTCAAAGTACAACGTATGACGGATTCTATGTGACCCGGCCTTAAGCAGTTAAGTGATGACATGTAAAATAATAACTGCTTAAAATCTCTTATTATGAAAAAAAGAACAATAAAAATTTAAAATACAAATTATTTATTTAAAGATTTAAGTGTAAATTTATAATAAAAGTGTAACAGGATCATTTCAGTACATTAAATATTGTAGCTGGTGAAGATAATAATTGATTTGGAATACAAAATACTTATTTACTGAATTCTTACCTGTCTCACGTAAGTGCGCTGGATAGATTTAAGTAAAATTTTGTGAGGAGATCCTTTAGAACCTTGGTTCAAACTTGGATTTTTTTTCTTAGAAAAATAGAGAAATAAATGTAAAATCACCCCAATTCTACCGGTATAATTTTAGTTAAACAGTTATCAGCACATTTTATAGTATACGAAGAATAATTGTAAAAATTTCAAAGGAATGTATTAAGATGTATATTAAACTAAAATTCCATTTTGTGTGGACAACATTTAATTAAAAATTTACTTCTGTCCTTAGTACTTGCTGCTTGAAGTTCTTCAATTGTCGCATGGGGCATCTGTAAATATTTAACTCGATTGGTTTTAATAGATATCATAAAACTGTTGTTTTTAGTATTTTTTATTTTAGAGGACAAGAAACTACGTGTTATTTATACTGACACACACTACTGTACTAATTATTGCTTCTGAGAAATACTTTAATATATTTTCAATTTTAAAGACAATCCAAACGAAAATCGACGTATTATTCTACTCTTTTAATAGACTTTTTCAAAGTAGTTAAAACATTTTTTTAATTATAAATCAGAGCTGCTTCATAAAAAATCACTTAAGTAACATCACTTAAATACAATTAATTCATATTTTTATTATGTAGCTGCTGCCTTAAAAATAATAATGTATCTGCGTACAAGGCGACTAATGCTGCTAGCATCTTAATAATAGGACCCTCTATGTTAAAGTGAATTATAAATTTTTAGTAATTTTAATATTCAAGCTGGTGTTTCTCAAGGCAGTTTATTGGCGCCAGTTTTGTATACAATTTTTACACCCGACATGCCAGTCAAAAATGATATTTTAATGACAACCTATCCTGATGATACTGCAATTCTTGTCTCAGAAACAGATCCTAATGACGCTTCAACTCAGCTTCAAGAAGAACTCGAGTTAACACAGACAAATCTACACATATTACGTTTACTCTACGTAGTTGAAATTGTGGAAATGTATCTCTCAGTAATTGTTGCATTCCTCAAGGCGATTCTTTAAAATACTTAGGGTTGCGCATTGATCGTAGACTTACGTGGAAAAATCATATAAAAGCTAAGAGATAACAATAAAATTTAAAAACTAAACGTCTTTTTTGGTTACTGCGTCCAAGATGTAAGCTTAGCCTTGAAAGCAACGTAATCATATACAAATCAATTTTAAAACCAGTTTGGACTTACGGTATTCAACTGTGGGAACAGCATCCTACAAACGTTTCAATCTAAAACACTGAGATGAATGGTTAACGCGCCATGGTTTATATCTAACTAACACAGCTATTCATAATGATTTATTAATTCTAACGGTTATAGACGAATAAGATTTTTTTGTTAAATTTATGACATTTACTTATTATCATTAATTGATAGATTGTAAATAAAATATGTGAAAAAAAGTTTCTTATTCAAAACTTTTGCGGAGCCGAAATAGCTCAGTTGGGAGAGCGTTAGACTGAAGATCTAAAGGTCCCCGGTTCAATCCCGGGTTTCGGCATAATTCAATTTGTTTGTTTTTGATAAGGCCAAGGGTTTGCTGAATTTGACAACAAAATAGTTGATAGGCAATCTTTGTTTGCTAATAAGACTACGCACATTTGTCAATTATAATTAGTACAATTGAGGTAAATAAATAAAAAATCCAAAACTAAATAATTATTTAGTGGAAAAACAAAACCTTTTAAATTTTAGAAAGATTTTTAATGGATTGTATCAAAAGCCAAATTGATTAAATGAGAAATTCATTGAATCAATAAAGCAAAAAGACAACAAAAAATTTAAAAATCTTTTAAACGAAAACACATTAACCATTGACTAAATTTTTTTATTTTTTCCTTTATATACATATGAATGGTTTCCGCTGGTAGCCCTTATGTAGAGAATTGTTCTAACGATTTTGCTACTAAATTGGAATGATTTTTTTCTTTTTTTATCTCTCCGTCCATCCGTCTCTCCGTCTGTCTGTCTGTGTTAGTGTTGAAATCAAGTTTGCCGAGGTGCTATTGCAAATCAGCATGATCGGTTCATGTCCTTCGAGGCAGCAGGCAAAACTCCACGCCTACCTCTAATTTTTTTATGTCATTTGGAACACTAAAGTAACTCCAATCAAAAAAAAAAAAAAAACAAATATATATGGGGCTATAGAGAATTGAAAAATGAGAAAAAAACATCAAGTGAAAAAACTGGCGCTCGCCCATATTTTCCGAGTTACGGGGCTCTGAAATTTAAAAATTTTAAAAAATATCACTATTGGTATTATTTTACAGCTTTTACAGAGATCTTTAAGGAAACGCTAAATGTTTTTTTTTTTTATAATGCGTAACCCATTAAGAGCAGATGTCATTTTTACGTAAAATTAAATATCTGTAGTAATTACTTTTTAACATACTTCAAAAAAAGAAGGAGGTTATACAATTCGGGTAAATGTTGCTTTTTCTATATTTGTGCCTCCTTTTTGGTAATATGTTAGATTATGCTTACATATTGGTCCCGTGTTAAAAACAGCTCAAAATCTTAAAAATTAAAGGGTGTCCACATACAACATACATATTTTTTACGTGTATTATGAATTGTAAAGGGCACTTCTGTAAAATTTAAAATGACTGCGTACTACTATAGCGCCCAAAAACAAAAAATTATACATAAATAAATTTAAAAATTAAAGGGTGGCTCCTTAATAGATGTAAATTTACTTATATGTGCCTATCTTTTGAACCGTTATAGACGAACGCTTGCAAATTGGATGTCGATTGCTATGGCCGTTATAGTAACAAGTATTAATATTACAAATTATAAATTAAAGGGTGCGCCAACAGTTCATTAATTTTGATGTATATGGCCATACTTTTGAACAGTTGTACAAAGAACCTGTATTACGAACTCCGCTACAACAACAAGTATAAAATTTGGATTTGGAAGTTAAAGGGTGTTCGAATAGTTGATGTAATTTCAAGGGTGCGGCCGTATTTTTGAACCCTTATAGACAAACGCTTCCAAATTGGACAGAATGTCGATTGCTATGGCCGTTATAATAGGAAATATTAATATTAAGAATTATAAAATAAAGGATGCGCCAATAGTTCATTTAAGATGATGTATATAGCCATACTTTTTAACAGTTATATACAGACGCTTGGTATTTACATCGAACCTGTATTTGTAAGTCCGCTATAACAACAAGTATAAAATATGGATTTGGAAGTTAAAGGGTGTACCAAAAGTTGATGTAATTTCAAGTGTGTGGCCGTACTTTTGAACCGTTATAGACAGAACGCTGAAACTTAAAAGAACCTGTATTTCCCAGTCCGCTATATCAACGAGTTTATAATTTGAATTTAGAAATGAAAGGGTGGCCCATAATTACAGTTGACTTACTTATATAGGCCTATCTTTCGAACGCAATGTCTATTGCTATGGCCGTTATAGTAACAGCTGATAATATTTAAAATTACAAATTAAAGGGTGCACCAATAGTTTATTTAATTTAGTATATGGCCATATTTTTAAACAGTTGTAGACAGACGATTGAAATTTATAAAGAACCTCTATTACTAACTCCTCTATAACAACAAGTATAAAATTTGGATTTGGAAATAAACGGGTGTCCCAATAGTTGATATAATATGGTGTATATGGCTGGACTTTTGAACCATTGTAGACAGACAGCTGAAATTTACAAGGGACATGTTTTGCTAAGTCCGCTATAACGCGAATTAAGAAATTAAAGGGTGTTCCCAAAATTTATGTAATTTGTTCTATATGGCCGTATTTTTTGAACCGTTATATACAAACACCTTAATTTTAGACAGAATGTTCACTTCTTTATTTGGTATAATAAGAAGTATAAAAATGGTATATTATAAATTAAATAGTTGATACAAGCTGATGTATGTGGGCAAACTCTTGAACCATTACAGACAGATGGTTGAAATTTACACAGAACCTGATTGCTTAATTTACTACAATAGCAAGTATATAATTTGAATTTGGAAATTAAAGAGTGACCCTATTGGTGGTGCAATTTGATGTATATTGCCAAGCTATTGAACAGTTAAAAAAGTTTAAAGTTTGGAGATATAATTGTGTCCCAATAGTTAATGTAACCAAATTTATGTGGCCACACACTTGAGCTGTTATAGGCAGACAGATGAAATCTGTTTTGAAGTCGATTTTTTTTCCCAAGAATTATTTTTTCTTAATTTTTAATTCTCTGTCGCTCCAATATTTGCTTTATTGATTGGTGTTACTTCCCGAAAGCAGTTTTACAAAGATGGTAAATGGTATATAAGATTCGGCAGAGCCGAATACAGCACTCTTACTTGTTTTTTTTTATTTGGCCCTTAAATATTAATTAGAAGTTTTGCTCTGCGCCAGGATCTGCATTGTTGAGTACAGTGAGGATTATATGAAGTACACTTTTCCGTTAGATGTATTTGGCCTCTGCGTGTCCTGAGTGGGAAATAAAATGCTTTCTAGTCAAGTTTCTTGCAGCTCATTGAATCAAAATATGTGAAATTTATTTTGTCAGCTAATAAAATATTTCAAAAATCTATTAATTAATGTGTTATAATAAAATAAAATTATTTTAAATAAAATATTTAAATATTTATTTCAACTTGGTATGTTTGAGGTTGATTTCGTAGATCTAACCAACTGCAGCGATTATAACGGGTTTCCTTTCAAACTTGTTAAAGGATCTCCTTTAAAATTATGAAAATACTTCTTCGTTATAAAATGTTGATTAAACTAAAACATTAATTTTCAAAACATCCGGCTTTTAAAAAGGGGCCTCCTAAAGCCAAAATAAACAAGCTGGTTCTTTTTTTTAAGTATAAAAGATTCCAATAGACAAAACAAAAAAGTCCATTAAAATGTCCTCCTAGTTTTATTGAGGGTAACCGCAACATTCTGTGGGGGACAAAATGCCAAGAAAAAACAAAACCACATGCCACAACTTCTTATTATATAATAAGGAAGTCCTTAAAAAAAATCATGCATATGCGCAAAAAATAAGGCACCCTCATTTTCGGTCGTGAAGAAAGATATTTTTTTTTTAGTAAATAATAAAATAAAAAACATTTACGCGATAATATCACCATATGCATGCATAAAAAAGTTAAACCTCAATGAAATAAAAAATCTAGCCAAATGAAACTAAACAAAAGAATTAAAGAGCAAAAAAAAGTGAAACAACAAGATCCTTTCACTTTCAACATCTTGTGGCATGCGCGTTCTATTTCATTCAATGAATTTTTTAATGAGTTTTTTTCTCTTTTTTTAGATTGTTTTGTGTACGACACTCAAACTGATGTTACCCAAGATGTTTAGCGATTATTAAGTTTTAAGGGTGTCTTCATACGTTCAGAACAATTAAAAAAAGACTACTGTAGTCTGCCACACATTTTCACTTTCATTCATTGATAGAAAAGGTAAAAAACCTACCTTTAAGTCCTTAAGGTATTCTCTTACATATTTTTTTTATCGAAAACGGTTAGAAGTAACAAACAAAAAAAATCTTCATTTAAATCTGCGGAAGATAGGCGAGTCAGCTCGCTTTTTTTTATGCAGGCCTTGTGTTTTTTTTCACAAAAAACTATTTGATTTCTGGCTGTGGGTTACGTGGCAGCGTGTACAAATCGTTTTCATTTAAAACTCTTAAAGTATTCATTCATATAATTCATAGTTTATCATCTAGAAGTATGCAAGCTGTCATATGGCATGTGGACTCTGTCAGCAATTCAAGATTTTTTGTGTTTAATTTTTTTAATGGGTTTTGTAGCACAAAAAGCACGAGGTATTAAGGGAAGTTAATTCTCGTTCATTGAATTAAAGAAAAAATCATGCAAAAATAATTTTTAAAACACATTTGGCTTGTAAATTTCCATGTCTAAAATTACAAGATAATTTCACTTTAACGGTAAAGAAATCTGATTAAAAAGCAAATGTCTACTAAGGAAAATACTGCAGAGAATCTTTACCTTTTGTTTGTAATTTTTCAAGCTGGTTATTTTAATAGGGTTCTGAATCAAATCACTAAGTTTGCTTCGGTTTTCTAAACTCTGGCAAGAGAACCTAGTTCATCGTGTCAAGCGAACTTTAGCGACCAGTAGCGGGCACAGGGCTCCACTTTGGTATGCCAGAATTTTGAGGCCACCAAAATTATGGTAATAATAATAATTTTAATATTAATTAAAACATTAAAAATATGTGAGATAATTATTAATATTAGATAACAACAAAAACACGATGTATTAATTACACAGGTATGCAAGGGTTTTCCCCTCCGAACTTTATGCAGCATTATGGATAGGTATTGACCACTAGGTTACGGAAAAAAGTCTCAAATTGCATACCTGTGTTATGTATTTCATACATATTACATATTTAAAAAAAAACATTCTTATTTAATTTACTTTATTCGTGCTTGATTCCTTCAAATATAAATATTTCATGATATTCTCATGAAATATTTATTATTTTAAATTAAACTACAAAATGAAATGTATTACTGCGGGGAAGGCATATCCATATAGCCATTTCACTATTGCTCAAATAGCTCATCAGTGGATTTTACCCAAATTTTGTATAGAAAAACAGAAAGTCTTATATCAAAAGCCAAATTGATTAAATGAGAACTCCATTGAATCAATAAGACAAAAGACAATAACAACTCAAAAAAGTTCTACACAAAAAGCACGAATAAAGTAAATTAATTAAATTTTAAAAGATTCCGAATAATAAATTTTTCATTTTGAAAACATTCTTATATCAGGTAAAAGATTCATAATTTAGATTGTAGTTTCCTTTTCGGACCCATTTCTGCAAATTTGTCTTTACGATCTCCTACATCAAGTGAAACCAGAAACCCTTAAGAAGAGGCTCTAAATGTTCTTGAGTCATTGTATTGTGTCAATAATTTTTAACAAGAACAGAAGCAATTTTTGTTACAGCCAACTTCACAACATAACAAGCTGTCTGAGTCGCATTTTCCATTTGCAAAGAGCTGATGTCGCGCTATATCAGTTTGCTGCATACATTTTGCATCATACATTTTGGTAGAGATGGGCAACTGGGATAAATATATCGATATATATATATTGTATCGATACATTTTAAGAATATCGAAATATATCGACCAAAAAATATCCATATATCCATTAACTGACATTTTTGCTTGGAAAATATTTACCTAAAAAATAATCACCCCTATCGTGAACAAAATGTGAAATTTTTGTTCGCATGAAATTTTTATTCCCCGTGAAGGGAAAATTGCTATCGTGAGTTTCATGGCAACGTTTGTTCCCGCTATCAATTCGTACTGAATACAAATTAGAAAGAAGATAATATAAATGGGGAAAAATATTCCAAATTTTTTAAAGTTATACAAAATTTGGAAACGTTTATGATTGGTGCTATTGTGTTGTTGCAAGAGGAGGAGATACTACAACAGAGAACACTTTTATTTCAAGACCGTGACGTGCAAGACGCTTAAAAGCCCTTGAATTTACCCTAGACACAAAAGATCCAATCAATGGACCCAAGTTGGCTGTGGCAACACGACTGCCTGCCTAACCTCCCAAGACATTGCTACTGATACATTTCAATAAAATAAATTTTTGTATCTGATCATTAAAAAAAAATTTTAATAAAAAATCTTCATAAATTTTTAACCAATAGATAGATCTCTTTGTTTTGCATCTTGCCGAGCATGATGTCAGTCTGCACTACAGTAACTGATGTTGAATTAAGAAAATGTGTTATTGATGTAAATATTCTAATTAAAACATATAAATACTGGCATAATGTATGCAGTTCCCCAACAAAATTTAAGTGAACAAATCTAAAGGAAAAGTGAAAAAATGTCGAGGGAAGAAATCAATCCCAATAAGGGGAATTTTTGTTTAAGTGAAAAATTGTTCACGTGAATTTTTTACGATTGTAATAGATTGTAATGGGAAAATTTCGAGTGAAAATATATTTATGATAGGGGTGAATATTAATATCAATTACATTCAGTTTCACTGTAACTTTTTATAAGTTTTTATCTGTATTAACGAACATAAGTCACGGAGATAACATCTTACGTTTGAAGTCTAAATTGCACTAAAAATTTATCCAACTTTTAAGCCTGGTGCAAAATATACAAATGTTACATTTTTTAATTTTAAGTGAATGTTTTATTGAATTTTAATTTATAGATTTTATGAAATAAAATTCTCATTTGTTCAATAAAGTTTATGAAATATGAATCTAAGTTTTACAATTGAAAATCTGGAAAGAAACCTACTGACGCGCTATTTAAGCAATAGTGAAATGGCCATATAAATATGCTTGTCCCCACAGTAATACGTATAAATTTTTTGCATTAATTTACTTTCATTTTTTTAAGTTTAATCGTTGAAGTGCTAGAAGCATGTATAGAATTAAGACGAATAAGAGATTATAATTTGTAAAGTGGCATTACCCAGTCAACCAGTTGTTGCTTCTTCTTTCTTAACGAAGTCAGGCTGCCAATGAGAACAATAAACATAACCAAAAGTGAATTTGCCGCGCCTGCAGAAATTAATATTCTTTTAAAAAATATTGAAATTGATATTCATAAATAAATATCGATATAGCGAAACATCGAAATTTCAAATATCGGCGATATTGATACTGATAATTAAAAGATACATATCGATATATCGATATTTTCTGCCCATGCCTACATTTTGGAGTGGTGATAAAACTTTTAAGTGTTGCCAGAGGAAATAAAGTGTTTCGCAGAAAACCCCTTCCCTTAAACAAAAATAAGCTACAACACAAAAAAAAAAAATTCACAACCTGTTTGACGGTAGTTTACTCTTTTTACGACAGTTGTACAAATATCTTCATTCATTGGTTAACCTTAACGCATTATATTCGTCAATACATCGACTTCTTTCTGAATATAAGAATCTTAAAACATAGTAAAGGGTCCGCTATCTAACGTTTTTTTTTTTCAACTTGAATTAGCTCATGTCTGATCTGACAGATAATTAGTTTTATCCTTTCGCTGAATGAATATGGTTGTGTATGTGCTTGAACAACGCTGAGAAATATTGCGACATTAGTTTGAAAATTTTGTGAAAAAAATCATCTCTTCAGATGAAGCTCATTTTGATCTTGGCGGGCAAGCAAAATTGTCTCATTTGGGGCACAGAAAACCCGCTCGCATATATTGAAAAGCCGATGCACCCAAAACGACTCACTGTTTGGTGCGGATTTTGGTCCACAGTCATAATTGGGTAATTTTTCTTCGAAAATGAGGAGTGGCCGTTACTGTCAATGGCAATCGTTATCGGGCCATGTTGAACGAATTTTTGCTTATAAAAATTGAAGAGGAATATATTGGTAACATTTGGTAATACAAATAAAGAAGGATTTTTACAATCTAGTGGGAAATTCAGATTTTCTTCTTTTTATTATATAGCTAAACTTATGTGAGACACTGTAATATTAAAATAAGTTACAGAAAAAAGGATACTCTGATTTGTGTATATGAAGTACTAGTCTTTATGCATGTAGACATAAGGAGCCCTTTAAGAGTTTCCCGTACATGCATGTGACAAAAAAAATAACCACTGCGAGCACGGTGGGGTGGCGCGCATAATAGTTTCACTTTGAAATAGATACTTTCTTAGTTACGTATATAAATTTTTTCGCATTATAAAGATGGTAGGAGACAGGAGGGAAGAACAAAAATAAAAAAGAAGATAATAAGAAAGAAGGAAAGTTCATTACCACCTAGATATTACACATACTTACATGTATAAATAAACATGTAAAAATGTGTATGTGTGTGTGTACATATGCTTGGATACATATTGTTCTGCACATCTATATGTTCATATATGTTTCTTTATAAGTTGTATAGAATAAGCACTTGTTAAGCAATTGCTAACTGGGGGGTGTGGGTTGAATTCATTAGAATGTTAGTTATAGTTTTACGATAGTTGCACGAAGCGAACTAAAAATTCTGTTTGCCTAATACTTAGTTATGGTAATATATTAGTTTTGAAACACTATTTTAACTAGTTTCAGTTTATAATAAATAGATAAAAGGGACACTTACATAAAAAAAGTAAAAGGTACTTATCGAAATAAAACGTAGAAAATACAATGTATTAGCAACAGCAAATTTTCAAGTATAATTATGTATAAAAATATTTGTTCATTCATGTAACTACTGCCGTTCATATTTTCTCTATCACAAGTCACTTTTTTATAAGTTACTATTATTGTTTATTATTTTACCTTGTACGACGGCTGCTCTATATATTTCTGGCCTAATAGTGAAAATGCGAATATTTATAATCAAAAATGGTTTTATTGTTTTCCAAAGTATTCTCCAGTATGATTTATACACTTTTGCATGCGCTCAAACCGGTTGTCGAAGCACTTTTTCCACTCCGATTGAGACCCCTCTAAAACATGGTTTTTGAACACTTCAACAGCTTCTTCTGGCGACGAAAATCGTTGACCACGCATTTTTTTCCTGATGTGCGGAAACAAGAAGAAGTCATGAGGTGCCGAGTCAGGGCTGAACGGCGGATGACCCATTAATTCGACGTTTTGGCCGGTTAAAAACGCTCTGGTTTGAGCCGATGTGTGAGAGCTTGCATTGTGATGGTTGGTTTTTCGAATTTTTCCGATGACTTCAGGCAAACAAATTGTAGTGTACCACTCAGAAGTGACCGTCCTACATTGCTCAAGCGGAACAGTCGCCACATGACCAGTTTTGCCGAAGAAACAGGCGACCATTTGCTTCGAAGTGCTTCCTCCACGAACAACTTTCGTTGGATTTTGCTCGTCTTTGAAGACCCACACGGTCGATTGTTTTTTCGTTTTGGGCTCATACGCATAGATCCATAATTCGTCACCTGTGGCGATCTTATAAACGTCTTTTGAAGCACCGGAATCGTATTTTTGCAACATTTTTTTGCACCAATCGACACGAGCCTTTTTTTGAGCGACTTTCAAATTGTGTGGGATCCAACGAGAACAAACCTTTTTTACGGCCAGGTGTTCATGTAGTATCGAATGTATGCTGGTGGAAGAAATGTCCAAGGATGTCTCTATCTCTCGGTATGTCGCATGTCGATCTTGCATTATGAGTTCACTCACGGCATTAATGTTCTCTGGCACAACAGCCGTTTTTGGACGACCTTCACGGAATTCGTCTTTGAGCGAGCTTCGGCCACGATTAAATTCATTATACCAAATTTCACAGTGCTATAGGATGGTGCTTCATCGCCATACAAAGATTTAAGTTCATCAATGCACTCTTGTCGTAATAATCCACGTCGAAAGTTGTGAAAAATGATGGCACGAAAATGTTCACGAGTTAATTCCATTTTTTTCTATATTAATTTTTTCAAATCACTGTTAACAACTCAAATAATGGTCGTACGTCAAAACGTTTTGAGTACGATTATGATTAAAAGTGACAAACTTTCCAATGGAAATGTCAGATTACACTTCGCAGCACTCAGTGTTGCTAGGCCAGAAATATATATAGCAGCCCTCGTAGTCTTGTATTATTTATTAAATGAATCAAAATTATTTTAACTCTTTTTTTAAGTGGGAGTAGATACCAACTGTCCTATAACGTTTTTACTGAAAAATGCACGTTAGTCTAAGATACGATTTAGATAAAACAAGTAAGTGTGCTATATTCGGCTATGCCGAATATATATTTACCCTTCACTATCAATGTAACTTTAGTTTAGTGAAGTAACTCCAATCAAAAAAGCAAATATTGTGGTAACAGAGATTTAAAAAATAAAAAAAATAAATAAATTGGTACTGCATATATATAATTTTATATAAAAGCCATCGCCTCTTAATAGGTTAAGCATTTTTTATAAATTTTTGTATTTCCTTAAAGGTATCTTTAAAAGTTTTCAAATGATATCCATATTGAAATTTTAAAAATTTGTAAATTTCCGAGTCCCGTAACTCGGAAAAATGGGCGACCACCAATTTTTTTTTACTTGTTGTTTTTTTCCTTATTTTTTGATTCTCTATCGCCCCATATAAATAATTTTTTTTTTTTGTTTGGAGTTACTGCATTGTTTCAAATAATATGGAAAAATTAGAGGTAGGTGTGGTGTTTTGCCCGCCACCTCGAAGGACATGGGTCGATCTTGCTGATTTCTAATAGCATCTCTTTTGACACTATATCTGATCGATTGGCGTTTTTTAATTTTTGTTGAAATAAAGTTTGCAAAGGCCCTAACACGGACAGACGGACATCGCTCAATTGACTTCGCTATGAATGACTAACGGAATGATTAACTTAGATATAACCTTTTTCCACTTTTCGTGCCGAAGAGTGTAAAAATATAACGACAAACATTAAAATGAAAAAACGCTGTACGAAACCCTTTGTGTGCGAGTCAAACTCGTAATTATTTTAAGTTAACACAAAGTATGTGTTTTTATGGCCGCTAAAAATATTTTTTTTTTAATTTTTGGTTGCAAATTGGTTGCATTGAAATTTCTACTTAAGGTTTGATGATGTCTAGTTTAAAAAGGTTTTAAGGAAAAATGACATCTGAAGATACAAATTTATTATTGCCAATATCAAATTTACCAAAAAATTTTACAAGATTAACTTTATTGTTCTTTATTTCATTTCTACAAGCGACAGTAGTCACATTATAATTATTATGTATGATTCTTATGACGAGTATCAAGTTATTTATATACAAATGTAAATGAGGCTTTTTTTACAAAAATAATATACATTAATATTCGTAACCATGAAAACATGAAAAATTTTAATGCACTTAATTTTAATAGACAAATAGTACTCGTTTTTAAAAAAGTTTTAATTTAAAAGCCTTTCATTAAATTCTGTTGACCATGTCATAATTTTTTGACATTCTTAACTCCTGGTATGAATGAAAAATTATTAAATATGTAAAAAAAATTTTTTAAACAAAAATGCTGATACTAATGTGACATTTATGTAAACAAAATCTTTTTTAAATCCTTGTAAGTTATAGTATTTATTTAATATAAAAGGAAAAATTAAATTATAACAATTCAAAGTGTAAAAAGTTGGTAGTAAAAAGTGTAAAGTGTAAATAAGGAAATACACCTTTAATAAATTGACTTAGTAAATAAAAAATATAAGATAAAGAAGTTATTTTGATAAAGATTGCATAACTTACCTGTATTGAATAGGCCAGCAGGATTCGAAGCAAAAACCCTATAAACCATACATTTTATTAAGTAAAGTCCTACAGGACAGCAACATACTTTGCCCATAAAGCCTATAAAAGCATATGTTTAAAATTTTATAAGTTATAAAAAAAACATACATTTATGGCTGGTAAACAGATGTCGACTCTTTTTTATACGCCCCTCTATTTTCTAACAAATATTTATTCCCATTTAACAAAATTTGAATTTCATAAAGTCACATTCCATCACATGATATTTTTTTATTCCACCTATTTTTATTTGTGTTTTTTATGTACATATATTTTTTTCTAATGACAGACAACAAACAAAATACGTTAGAAATTTCTAATCACAATTTGTATTAGGAATTTTGTTATTAGAAAGGATCAGGAGCACATAATACAACGTAACCATTTCGTAACATTAGAATATTTTTGAAAAATATTTGTTGGATACCGAAAGAATATTATAAACTCATGTGACAAAAAAAAATTATAGAATTACATGCGCATTTGCCACCCACATGTATTTCTGTATCTATTACAAACTTAAGGGTGAATTTTGTTTTTTTTTCTTTGCGTTGTGTTAATATCTTGTGTGCATTTATGTAATCACAAATATGGAATGTTGTAACGAACCTGTATTGAAAATAAGTCAAAACGTGAATTCCTGTTAAAAAATCAGACAACTTTACATGAAATTTCTACACCTTAAAGGGACAATTTACAAATGTAACTTACACATGTAATATTGTACACGGGTGTATTTAATATTGGAAGGAATTGTTATCAGTTTTTTTTTTTTTTGGTTTGTAATAGAAAGATTTAAGATTTTATAATTGAACTCGATTTGACTTTTTGTTGTAACAAATACTTTAAGAAATTAAAAAGAAGCGCTACAATATTAATTATCTTGTGGGGAAGTAGAGAAGCTAAAGTTATTGTTTCGTATCAGGCCGAAGTAATTTGTATAATTCTAGTTTATAATACAATTATATTAGAAAGGAAAACCATATTATAATAGGAGTGTACTAGGGCTGCTATATATATTTCTGGCCTGGCAACACTCAGTGCTGCCAAGTGCAATCTGACATTTCCATTGGAAAGTTGTCATTTTTAAGCATAATCGTACTCAAAACGTTTTAACGTACGACCATTATTTGTGTTGTTAACAGTGAGTTGAAAAAATTAATATAGAAAAAAATGGAATTAACTCGTGAACATTTTCGTGCCATCATTTTTCACAACTTTCGACGTGGATTATCACGACAAGAGTGCATTGATGAACTTAAATCTTTGAATGGCGATGAAGCACCATCCTATAGCACTGTGAAAAATTGGTATAATGAATTTAACAGTGGCCGAAGCTCACTCAAAGACGAATTCCATGAAGGTCGTCCAAAAACGGCTGTTGTGCTAGAGAACATTGATGCCGTGCGTGAACTAATAATGCAAGATCGACATGCGACATACCGAGAGATAGAGACATCCTTGGACATTTCTTCCATCAGCATACATTCGATACTGCATGAACACCTGGCCGTAAAAAAGGTTTCTTCTCGTTGGATCCCGCACAATTTGAAAGTCGCTCAAACGAAAGTTATTCGTGGAAGAAGCACTTCGAAGCAAATGGTCGCCTGTTTTTTCGGCAAAACTGGTCATGTGGCGAATGTTCCGCTTGAGCAACGTAGGACAGTCACTTCTGAGTGGGACTTGGCACCTAATGACTTCTTCTTGTTTCCGCACATCAAGAAAAAAATGCGTGGTCAACGATTTTCGTCGCCAGAAGAAGCTGTTGAAGTGTTTAAAAACCATGTTTTAGAGGTGTCTCAATCGGCGTGGAAAAAGTGCTTCGACAACTGGTTTGAGCGCATGCAAAAATGTATAAATCATACTGCAGAATACTTTGAAAAATAATAAAACCATTTTTGATTATAAATATTCGCATTTTCACTATTAGGCCAGAAATATATAGAGCAGCCCTCGTAAGAACGTTATAATATTAAGTTGTTTTTAAAATAAATTGGTAGTTTTTGTAATACACTAACGAAATAATATATTAAGAAACTTGGGGTAATTTAAGACAAGCTGTTTGTTATGACTACAATTAAAGTAGTGTTATGGTCTACTAAAAATTTTGGAGATATTGCCACAAAGGGCTTATTTTAATCCATAATTTCCTATAATTGTTCTTACAGAAGAACTATAAAATAAAGTTGTAAAACAAAACAAGTCCTTAAATTCGTCCTTTAATTCGTTTATAGATTTAAAATGTAACGTTCTTATGTGTTTCGGATTTTTGCCTTTCAAAAAATTTTTTTATTGTTGCACTATTTTTACTTGGAACGTCTAGCATCAAAGAATTTTGATTTCTTAAATATCTATCGTTGGAACAAAAGCAAAAAAAAAAAAACAAATGTACAAGACGAAATACAGAGAGAAAAGGAAGAAGTACTTTGGTTGTCTGTAAACTTAGTCTAACCAAATTAATATTAATATGAATACCACTCGTATTCTTATTTACAAAGTTTGTTGGTTAAATAGGTGATGTTTACAATGTATACAGCCTAAGGTAGATAGATGCGAAGAATGCTGATGAAGAACGCATCGGTCCAGAAAGTGCAGCATTACATTCTGGCGTCTAATTTTTCTTTGGAAAACGTCCGAAAAAGGATCTTAGAAATTAAAATAAATTAACTTAAGTCAAAATTGATTTCGCGTCATTAATAATAATAATGTTTTGTAACTTTAAAGCGAGGACGCCAACTTCATACTGAACTTTTAATCATTTTGTTTTGTTATGAAAGATCTTAACTTAAGTTTTATATAAAAGTCATGTAGTCATGCAAGGAAAAATATAAATCTAAGAAGTACTTCTACATGCTATTTGAAAAATATTTTAGAAATAACTTAAAAAATCTTGAAAAGGTGTATTAGCATTCTAGGATGTAAATAAGATGCCGTTCGCTGAGAATCACATACATTATTTTTTACTGGGTAATGACTAAAAATGCCTTTTAAAAACACATTATTTTCGATTAAAGAAAAAAATAAACGAATTCGAATGATTTTCGGGATGTAAAAATCTTGAAATTCCTGGGTTTTCGAAATTTTTAAATTAATGAACAATATTATTAGTTTCTAAAAAAAAAAAACTTCAATTTAAAAATTGGCTTCTTGGTGTTCTGCAAATAACATTTTATATCAATTTCAATTTCTCACAATTACACGTAAACATATTTGTAACGAGCGACGAATTTTTCGTCGAGAATATTTGTCATCAGAAATAAAAAAACATTTGTGTGTTTGAAGAGTCACACTATTAGTGGTAAAAACTCAATTCGTTCTGCGTAATGAACCCTGCGATATGTTCATATCTATTTTTTTATTTCGATGAACGACAATTATATTTGAGTAGAGGTACCGTTTTTCTATTTATTTTTTAAGATGTTTTATTCTTTTTAATTTAAAATGTATTTTATAGCACATATATCTTTGAAAAATATTCTATATTTTTATTTTTATTATATTCAACTATTGGTTGTTAAATGAACTATTATTTCTATTTTTTTTCTACTACCGTCCGACATCAGCTAATTTTATAATTCTAAAAACAATCAACGGTAGTTGACCATTGGCGGTAGCATTAGCCGGCTGATGGTAATTTTTTATATGACCAAAATCTGAAATTGCTTTTAACTATTTGATAACAATTATGTAAATTCTGTATCATTAAGTGTTGCTAGAGAAAGCCAGAAAAAAGTTACGTTTTTCCTTCAAAAAAGTTACACTTTAAAAAATATAATAAATAGTTTTATTTATTTTTAATTTAATGAACAAAAACAATTATGTCAGACGTAATTATACATGTACGTTTTATGTTACCAAATATTAAAAGTCTTCTGTAAAATACCAATTTTGACACACAGAATTACATATGTATAACTAACACAGTTAAAAAGTCAGATGTAAAAAACATGTCGTATATGGGTAGCTTAAGAAAGATAAAAAGCCTCGAAACGTCAATTTTAAAAAGGGGTACATTTTTTAAGTAAGCAATATCTTCATTTAGTACTTTTGTTTAAAAAAATATATTGAAAAATTTTAATTAGTATTTAAATTTTTGTTTATATTGCGAGTTGAAAAAGTAACTCTTTTAATCCAGGAATTGGGAATTTGTTAATTCCGAAAAGCAAAGAATTTTTCGATTTCCTCTTTTATTACAAATATAAAAAGAACTTTTTCATTAAAATCGATAAACATGTTGTCATTATGTGAAGGTACCTGTTTTTAGCAAACATTTCGCATGTAATATTAAATAAGCTTTTATTGTATATGAACTTGGAAGCCACAATCACCCGGTTTACTTATGATTGGGAAATTCCATGCTTCGCAATCGCCCGCATTCGTAAAAGCAAATTTCGTTCTTTCTTGTCATTGTCACACAGCAAGTGCTTTTCAAAAAGAAGAGTAAAATTATATCCTCAACTTGCGAATGTTGCTGTGTTTAAAAGAAAAACAAAAACTTTTTCTAAAAAAGAGAATTAACAGTGCAAGTTCATTTAGGAAAAGTTAATTTAAAAAATTGTTTTTTAATTTGGAAAATATTTAAGATAAAAGAAGGCAGTAGAATAATTGGAAAATATTTTCCTTGACAAATAAATTCATTAAGGAAATCTCTAACTTGCTTCTGCAATTCGAAAACAAGAAAAATAAACAAACTTTTAGACTAATTTTAGTGGAGGAATGCAAAAAAATATATTTTATCTTTGTACAGAATTCTGATAAGGTCCTTAAAAATGTGTGGAGGATGTAAGGAAAAAGAGATCCAAAGAACAAATTAAGTAGAAATGTGCAAAAATCTTTTATGAGTTCCTAGTGGATATAAAAAATTATTTGTACATTTTTTCTTTTTCGTTGCCAAGTGTTTGGAATTTTTATATTGAAAGCAACAAAAAAAAACTGACATTTTTTTAACATAAATTTTACAACGTTTGAAAACGAATTTTTGCACATTGAGTGTGCAACTGTATTTATAAATTTAAAAGCTGGAAATATTTCATTCACAGCACTTAGCTTTCGTTACCATAAAAATTTTTTGTATCTATCCTTAAAACACATTGCTTTTTTATATTAATTGAATACAAAATACCATTCTAAATGCGAAAAATTATATTCCGTGCCTTCAAAATCTGATTTTGAAACCTCCTGGAATGAACATGCAGCGACAGGGTTTAATGCTGATATAAAAAATCCTGGCTTAAAAGTTCTCAGTTTGTCTTTTTTCTTGATTTTCTTAAAGACCAGTTAAAGTTTTGTAGGAATATAAAATTCTGAAGGCCAAGAATCTGTTAAAATGCATCAAAAGATAAGTTTTTTTTCTCTAAGGAAAATTTAGTTTTTAAAAAATAGGCTCCATTGTTTATTTTCTTTGCAAAAACAACCACCACATTAGGGAAATTGTAAAAATAAGATATTTTAACAAAAGTTACCCCTACTAATCCGAACAAGTGGGAGTATAGAATTCCTAGACAGTTGCACAAAGTCTTTTAATGACAAAAAATGCATACAACCCTTAAGTAGGGAGTTAGAAAGTTTTATGTTTCTGACTGGTGCTCCAGTCTAAAATCAAAAACCACTCAAAAATAAATTAAACAGAAAACAAATTTTTCATTTGGTGTCAAAAAAAGCGGTTAGAATTTTTTGAAGAATACCGCCATTAGGCCAGCAGCAAATAAAGCAGACATGAAATTTTTGCCAACATTCCAATAGATAGAAATAGGAATCTAAAAAACAAAAAAAAAAAATAGTAATAAAAATAAAATTAAAGCTGAAAAAGTCCAAAAAAATTGTAAACGTCATGTAAGTATATTTTTTTTTACAAATGTGACGTTATTTGGAACAAATATGGTTGACATCAACATACAAAACAGTTTTTTATTAGGCTTGCAGAGTTTCTAGCCCGCGAAAAAGTATTTATACATTTTCACACAACATATACACACATACATACATACATATAAAATCTTTTGTTTAAATATGTTTGTATATTCTCTTTCTACCTGCAATTACAGATGGTGCAAGCAAGCACCACCCCCCCAATTATCGATTAGCTGCTTTCGTTTACTTTCACTAGTTTGTCGTTGTTGGTGTTTAAGTTTTTCCTTTAATAGTTTGTTTTTGTTGTTGCTGCTTTGTTCTCTTAATCCTGAACGGAAATATTTTGTTGTTGTTTATTTTGAAAATAGATTCACTTCCGGTTTTACTAGTCAAATTTGCTGAAAACCTGATAAACGTAAATTTGTTAGTTCCGTAAAAGGAATCACATAATTATTTGGTTATAATCGAATTTACATTGTTAAAAACTTTTTCTTATTGTTGCTGTATAACTTTTGACATAAATACTTTTTTTATTACTATTATTATTTAGTTCTACTGTGAAACCCTTATTGGTTTTTCTCACTTCCTATTACTAAGTTTGACTTTAAAGCGCCACTTTAAAAATTTTTTTTTTTGGGGGGTTCATTCAACCTTGATAAGAAATAAGAAATATATACATATTTCCTTTTTTTTACAAAAATTTATCATTAATGAAAAAGCTAGTTCCTATGGCCAACTTATCAGTTAACCAACATCCTCTATTTTAAACAAGCCAAAAATGCTTTATGTTTAACAATTAAACTGACCAAATATTTGTGTATATTTTAAAAAATTTTAAGTTAAGAAAGAACCTTGAAAGTGTCGATGAGTTTTCCTGAAACGAAAGGGTGTAAAAAATACTTCACAAAATAAGTGTTGCCATTTATGCCGATTTCTCGCCAAACATGGCCATAAAAAATCTTTTTTGCCGATAAAAATTTCAAAATGACGGGACGCGAAATTCTTGGTGGTATTTAAAATCATAGCTGTTAAGTAATGATTACTAATCACAATAATTAGTAATTAGATTATTATTTTTTGACAATTAAAGTAATAATTATGTTGCGATTATTTTCAAAATTGATTACGATTAAAGATAATCCAAATATAATCAAGATAAATAAAAATTACAAGAAAGTAATCAAAAATATTAAAAAGTAATCAAAAAATAATTTGACTACTTTCAAAAATTACTTTTGATTGTTTTTTATTTTTTATTTAGCGAAATGATGGCAATACTGTCATAAATATATTTTTCAACATGAAATTCTACCATTTTTTAATGTAAATTATTTTTTTAAATTTTTCGTTATTATTTTTGTTGTTCACCCATAATTGAGAACCTGTTTGCATTCTCCACAATTCTGCATTATTCTTAACCCTTTTACACGGGAATTAAATCCGGCCTGGATCCCTGGAGCTGCAACAATTATCGTGTGTTATTTTAAAAATGAAACAGAGGTTAAGAGAAAGGTTCCAACCATATTTCATGCTGAAGCCTGAGGCAAATATTGCAAGTGCAGCAACAGTACTAACTAAGAGCATCAAAATGAAATGGCTCAAGGTGTGGCAGAGATTAAGTCCAGAATTGCCGGAATGAACTGTCGAGAGTATAACCAGCAGATTTTTAGAAACACTTTACAGTTTTTACGCAAAAAAACATTTAATTTTGAAAAGAAAATTAATAATGTATCGACTATGCCCGATTTTTTATTTTTATTTTACTGATGATGGTGAGCTTATGCGTACATTTATTTTGCTTTTTATTTTAAAGATTTGACTTTGCAGATGATGAAATTGAAATAAGCCCTTCTTTACAACAACAGATTAAAGTTGACCTACGATCCGCAATATAACATCAGTTCTTAAATGTATTCTGAATGTAATTGTTTACTGTTATTATTTATTTACGTATTTTTACCTTTTTTGTTGATTTAGAAAGAACTAAAATTTTTATTGATTGTTTTGTTATTAAAGTGAATATATTTATCTATATTTTGTACATAAAAACCATCTTATTTTGTTTTATTTTTTCAGAAGTTGTAAATGCAAATTTTTTTTTTAAATAAAATGTGCACAATTTAACATGATGTAAATTCAAATTTTTTTAAAAAATAATAAAAAATAATTCTAGAAAGTAGTCAATTATTTTTTGATTATTTTTGATTATTTTATTCGTAATCTTAAATAATCTTGATTACAATACCATTGCTTTTCAAATGTAATCTAATTGATTACTAATTTTTACCCAAATTTAACCGCTATGTTTGAAATACTTAACGAAACTTTGGGCTATTGTGTTTAAAAAAAGATAAAAAATCCCGGCTGCTAAATATTTTATGTTTAAGGTTGACCAAAAATTCATGTTTTTTAGTGTATTAATTAATAAAGAAAATAGCGATGAGTAAATAAAAAATTGAATAAGAAAAAACATTTACAAAATTCGTTTTTGAATATGGACAACATTGATTTCAAAACTAAATTGAAAAAAACTGCTTAAAATGTGCTGATAACTAAATTTTAAAGAAAGTTGTTTTCTTTATTTAAAAACGTTGCTAAAAAAATGCTTGATCGGCTTCCAGAAAACATGTCTATTTTTAAAGTTTATTATCTATTTTCAAATTAAATTTTTTGTAGTTTAAGAAATTTTAATTTAGATTTAGAGACCCTTGGTATTTATGAAATAGTTTCCGTACCCTTCACCATTAAAAGTGAAGTCCAATTCTGTTTGTAATTTCTACATAGCGAAGTCGATTGAGCGATGTCCGTCCGTTCGTCCGTGTTAGTGTTGAAATCAAGTTTGCCACGGCACTAGATAAGCTAGAAAAAAATTTTAATACGCCAATCGATCAGTCATATTGTCGAAAGAAGTGCTATTGGAAATTAGCAAGATCGGTCCATGCCCTTAGCGGCAGCAGGCAAAACACTACGCCTACCTTTAATTTTTCCATATCATTTGAAACAATAAAGTAACTCCAATAAAAAAAACGTATATATAGGGCGGTAGAGAAACAAAAAATAAGAAAAAACATCGAGTGCAAAAATTTATGCTCGCCCATAATTTCCGCGTTATGGGGCTCAGAAATTTTGAAATTTTTTAAATTATCAATATGGATATCACTTGAAAGCTTTTGAAGAGTTCTTTAAGAAAATACTATTTTTTTTTTAAATGCCTAACCCATTAAGAGCCGATGACATTTTTATATAAAATTATATGTATGTAGAACTTAATTTGTTTTTTCTTATTTTTAATTCTTTGTTATTGTTTCTTATTTTAATTTTTGTTTGGAGCTACCTCACTAAATTAGATTTATATATATATATATATATATATATATATATATATATATATATATATATATATATATATATAGTGTGTATGGGTAGTATGAGTAGGATATATAAGATTTGGCATAGCCTAATATAGCACTCTTAGTTGTTATAACTAATATTACCTATTTTTATATTAGCGATATTGGACAAGCCATTTGGAGGGTAAGTTCGGCAACACTGCACGAAATCTTTGTACCTAACTTCTTACCCTCTCTCTGTCTCACAGGGTTTTCAGATAAGGGATTTATCCTCAAATCAAGAACTTAATTTTTAAAATTGCGATTAAAATTTTAGTTTTGGAATCAATGAATTCTTTGAGGATGTATTTTTTTGGCTTTGAAAGATATTTTTTGGGGATTTTTTCTGTTTTTGATTGTTTTATTTTTATTATATTAATTTTACTTCTGCAATATTAAAAAAGTATATTAATACCAAAATAAAATATAAAAATAAGAAGCATTATCTGCATTTTTGGGAGTAGCTGAAATTTTATTTTGGGGACTTGTGGGGATAAAACTTATCTAATTGGGAATATGATTCGAAAAATTTCTGGGAACCCTTCAACTTTGTATGCTGCAGTTCTCTAAAGTAATTTTGGATTCGCTCTTTTGCCAGCAAGTTCATAAATTTTTGTGTTTTAGCTTCTACTTTCCCTGGCAATAAGTTTTAATAGGCCAGTAAAACTTTCACTTGGCCGAGAGAAATTCGAAAGAATGAGTGGAACTTTGAAGGGGTTTTTGCAGCCCCGGAGATTCGAGTAGAACACAGGGAATGGCAAATTTTCTATTGTTGTTGCTTTGTTTTTTGTTTCACAGTATGGAATTGAAATATCCTTAATCGTGTGTTTGGTTCATCCATGTTTCGTGTACGATAATAATACGAGTAATCTTACACATTTTAAGATTTGGATTTTGTAAACTAATTTCAACACATTATTATTCTCATTAAGTAATTTTGTATGTTATCTTTTTTTAATATAACAAAGCCGAACGAAAAACGATTCCACTAGCTCTTAAGGCCCTGATATTGATCCATAACTCGTATAATGGAGTTACACAAGAAGAAAAAAATAATAGAAATTTAAACTGGAAAAGGAATTTGACTTTGAAATCAAAATTATTAATGGTGACCCTCAAAAGAATTGCGCTTCATAAATCAGACGTAGAAAATCAGATCTAAAAAATACTTTCATTTTTACATCCCTTGATGTAGTAACATGATTGATATTGTTCAAAGCGAACTGGAAACAATCGTGTGCACTAGTTTGATCATATAAATTAAAAAAAAAAACAATTTTACAAATATGTATGTAGCATATATAAGTGTAAAAATTCTTATAACTTAAAACATTTTAGACATTTAATTTAATTTTAATATTTAATGTTGTATTGAATATATTATTTTATAACTACTTTTTTAATTTATAAAAATTGTCCAGATTGTAAATAGGATACTGACTACTTTTAAACAACTCTAAATCAATAACATCTAGCTGCCTTCTTATTTCTTGGTATCTATTAGTCAGACAGTTGTTTTTCCTTCTTTGAATCATTTAGAGAATACATTTATGTCATGTGAGAGAGATATTTTTTCACTGCTTTAAGTGTCACAAGAAGACGTTTTTGTATAAGGAGTTCAGCTTTGTTAACATGTAACTTTATAATACATGTTTCACATTTGTTTTTCAGTTCCTTAAAAGATAAAGGTTTGTTCTAAAAAATAATAGTCACAAAGGCAAAAACAAAAATTTATAGGATTTTATATATTCTGAAAGTTTAATATGTAATTTTGAATAATTTAAAGCGAGAGTAATATATTTTCTAGACAAGATGCTCTTAATTACAATAAGTTTTCCAGAGCATAACATTGACTTTGAAATGTATTTTAACAATTTTGTGTAGACACATAGCAATTCCGTTTTTTAAATGGAGGAATTATACATACAGGCGCTCAAGAATTTTTGGAGTAAAAGTTGATATCTAAAACTTGTATTAAAAATCATACCATATGTTTTGTCAAAGGTCCATTTCCAAAAGATGATCAGGAAATTTCAACTCCCACTCCGTTATATTGATGTATACCTTTCACATGTTGTACATGTGGTCGCCATGATTTAATCCAAAGTAAGCATTCTATTTCTGATTTTAATAAATATTTTCACTGCAAGTTTTTATGAAAAAATTAAGAAACTGCCACGATCTTCCAAATCGCCGATGAATATTTCTTTAATTACAAACTTGAAAGAAGCAAAAAAAAAAAACTACTGTGTGTTAAGCTTAAAATATTGCTTTACCCAGGCAAAGACCTTCAGATTTTTACTAATGCAAAGGAATCTAGGATATCTAGGCAGGATCATAACACAAAAAATACCTTCTCCGATTAGTACAATGATAGCCGACCAAGTACGATGGTAGCCGGTCAATTGCCGACTGTCTATTATTAAACCTAGAAAATCATAGATATAATTTTACATGAAAATGACACCGGCTTTTAATGGGTTAACCATTTTTTACAAATGTTAGTATTTCCTTAAAGACCTCTTCAAAAGCTTTAAAACGATACCCATATTGATAATTAAAAAATTTGAAATCTTTAAAGCCCCGTAACTCGGAAAATATAGGCGAGCACAACTTTTTCCACTTAATGTTTTTTTCCTAGTTTTGAAACCTTTATTGCGCCATATACTTATTTTTTTGATTAGAGTTACTTTATTGCTCCAAGTGACATAAAAAAATTACAGGTAGGCGTGGTGTTTTGCCTGCTGCTTCGAAGGATATGAACCGATCATGCTGATTTCTAATAGCACCTCTTTCGACACTACGACTGAACGATTGGCGTATTTAAATTTTTTCTAGCCTTGCAAAACTTGATTTCAACACTAACACGGACGGATAGACGGACATTGTTCAATCGACTTCGCTGTGCAGAATATATATACTTTGTGGGGTTAGAAATGGGCATTGTAAAATCACCAAACGGAAAAATTACAGGTAGGTGTGGTGTTTTGCCTGCTAAATAATTTGCTTGTAATAATAATTTGCCTAATAAATAATTTTGCTTCTGAATATTTTATTTAAAACTATTTCCCTAATTTGTTGGGCACTGTTGCATTTTTTTTATAAAGTGACCTTTGCAGTGTTTTTCTAAATCCTTAATAAGCGTGTTTAATGCTTAGACCTTGCAAGACTTTATGCTATATAACCGTATTTTATATTGTAACAATATTTTCTAGTGGGGCCAATAATGGGTTAAATGCAATAAAAATATATTTATTTACAGCCTATTGCAAACTTTTATTTTACGTTTGACAGTAATGGGTCCACTAAAACGTCATTAAAATGTCAAGTCATCAATCTTTTCATGTTTCCTACTAGGCCAGCAGCAGTCAAAGCCTACAAAAATGAATTTTAGCAAAAGTTAAAAGAGGGCCAGCCAAAAGAACTCTCCATACTCAAATACAGCAATAGTTAAAAATACAAAAACAAAATGTATGAAAATTTTATTTCTCATTCAAAAGGGGTTGGATACATATTTTTATCGCAATTCTGAGAGCAACAAGCTATAAAGGAGAACAGTATAAATTAATTTATTCGGCCTTGACAACACCATTTAGACACGTGACACAAGAAAATTTCCATTTTTGTAAAAAAAATGAATAGGAGAGCAACATTTAAGAAAGGTCTATATTTATTAGCATTAAATGCTGCCCAGAATTATGAGACTACAACAAAATTGAGTGAATTAAGAGGGGCACTTAAAAGCTTTCAAGTGTATATTAAAGGGTGCTTTAAAAAATTTTTAGGGCTTTAGTTTTGCAGGTAATTGCTGTTTACCCAATCAAAAGATATTCGCTGAGAAATTTTTTAAGCTAAACTCACTCAGGATAAGAAAATAAATATAACAAACAACTCAAAGAGTTTGTACGGATATTTTCATGATTAGAAGATTAGAAAAAAAAACAAACAAACAATTGTAACTGAGAGTAAAAGTATGAAAAAAAAGATTTTTTTAAAACAAGTAATAAAAAACCCTTTTCTCAATGGGGAGTAGATACAAAATATAAGGAAATTATTATAATAAATCTATCTAAACAGATGTAATAAATAAATTTTTATTTTAATGGGAAAACAGTCAACTCATGTCGTTGATTTTAAACAGGAGGCCATAATATTTTGCAGTTGAGCATTTCGTATTTTTTGCTTAATGCTATAAAATGTAGTAACTAAAACAAAACATACGTGACAGCGTTATGCGGTAACTAACGAATTAAACCATCACTAACGTGTACTATAAGACATTTTAACCAAGGTTGTCTCCAAAAAAATAATGAGGAGGCAAGGCTTAGGAAGCTTCTGTAGCTTAACTATATTCGATTAAATCAAGACTCTTCGAGATATTCTTACAAAATTTTGAAATTATATGGACAAAGGCGTTTTTAATCAAATGATGAAATAAAATTGAAATTTTTTTGTTTTAACATATAAAATCCCGAAGCGGGGAAATAATATTAAATAACTAAATAATTACAATAAGTTTTAAATATTGCTTCAAAATAAGCTTTTATTGGATAGACTGGAGGGGGAACTATTATAATTCTTGACCAAAATTTTTCGCATTTACTGTAGGTTGTTAAAATTGCATGAGCAAAAAAAGAGTACCACCTTTTTGGGCAAAATCCTTAAAAAAATCGGTATTTTTTACATTTTCTCAATTCAAAGGCTTGTGACTTTTTAACGAATAGCGCTATCAGAACAAAACTTTAAATATGTTTATTCCAAGTACTATCAAGAATGTAGGAAATTTCTAAAACTAATAATCCAATAATTAATAAGTCCACTACGCCAAAAATAACAAGTTAAGGTCGGCCAAAATTAAAAAATGTAAGCTAATTTTCTCCCTAACTAAAAGATGAAACCTACATGTTAGCACATTTTTTATAGATATTTTCAAGAGCTAATAAAATATTTGTTTAATTTTGTTCCGTTCGCAAATTCACTGAAAAGCACCTCTGCTTCGCCTCTGAAAAATTTCATGAAAATATATTGAGTGGTTCCGAAGAAACCAAATTTCGTAAAAAAATCGTTTTCAAACAACTGTGCGTCCGTCTTAATTTATTTGAGCATGTTCTTGAAGATTTTCTTATTTTAGTACAATTGTAACAATCTGCATCAGTTCGTTTTAGTGGCGGTTTGAAGATGCTAGATTTCTATCAATTGGAATTTACCGACACTCATTTAATCATTTTAAATGGTATTCACTTATGTTAATAGTTTATTTAATAATTTTAATCGGGCTAAGGTTCAAGTATGCTATAATTTCTGAATTTATTAAGAAACAAAATCTATTTATGGATGAAAATTATTTACCTGTTTAATTTAAATTTAAAATTTTTCGAGTAAGAGTAGAAATAAAACCTCACGGTTGCGGGTGCGGTTGTTTGTTTTATATGAAGTTTTGACAATATTAAACGCTCAACGAATCCGCATAAATTTAGAATCTATTTTAATTTGAGTGCGTTTTCTTTCAAGCTTACAATTTCGAATCTTTTCTTTTTCAGAAGGTTGCCACAGTTTAATTGTTTTTCTAACAAAAAGTTCTATTTGCTAATATGTTTTGTGGATGACTTTCTAAGAGAGAAGAGAAAGAAAATGAAAAAAGTCCCTGAAAAACTAGAATAATTTTTAAATTTTCCAATTTATTGCTTGTTTACATTTTACAAAAATTTTTTAAATGCATATATTTCAACAAAAACGAATAAAAAAAATTAGTAAACAAATAGTAAAAAATGACAATAAAATCCGCATCCGTCGTCTCACTTCATTTTATTTGTTTTTTTCTGTGACATGCGGAATCCGTCGCCGCAACCGTAAAGTTGTATTTCTACTCTAATAACTAATTTTAGAAATTAAAATATACTTAAAGTATTTTCTGTAAAAAGAAAGTTTTTTTTAAGCAAATAGAGGAATAGATTTGTACAAGGCTCAGGCCTGCTTTTGAGCGAAAATGGTATTTATATTTATATTTATAAGAAGTTAATACGATTAAAAGAAGTTTTGATGTCGATGCTTTTTATAAACCTCTCATGTATACACTACGGCAAAGTTAAACATTAATGTACAAATCTACGCAAATCTCTTACAATAATTTTATTTATTTATGAAATCCTTTAAATAGAAGTTGCAAAAAGGCGAGTTGCTCTTTTAGCGAATTAATTCCCAAAGGTGTAAGACGTGCTTAAAAACGGCAGTAGCTCTCAGTACTCTCAATGTAAATCTGCAACCAAGATTATATAAAAATAATACTTAAAAAGGATATTGTGTTCCAAGGCGAATTTATTTTCCCAGGTGATATCATCGCAGCGGCAGCTGACTATTTTTTTCTTAATTTTGTTATGTGTAAAGTAGCTGTCAAAAGTGTATTATTTAAAGTCAACAAGTAAGAATGACTAAAAACAAAATTTGCATTCGTGTTTAATAGATGATTGAAACAAAAGCAAAAAGCAAATGTACAAGACGAAATACAGAGAGAACAGTAAAGAAATACATTGGTTTGTGTGTAAATTTTGTCTAACCAAATTGATATTAATATAAATATATCTCGTATTCTTATTTACAAAGTACGTGGGTAAATAGATGATGTTTATAAATTACACAACTAAGGTAGATAGATGCGAAGAATGCTGATGAAGGTCGTAGCGATCCAGAAAGTGCAGCATTTCTTTCTGCTAGCGTCTAATTTTTCTTTTGTTGGGAAAACGTCCGCATACATTTGTAAAATAAATGTTCTTTCTAAAAAAGATTTTTAGAAATTAAAAAAAAATGAGCCTAAGCAAAAATAATTTCAATTCATTTATAATATTCACAGTTCAAATAATAATTAATTAAAAATTAAATTAAAGTCAGTTTTATTCAGGGACCGTAAATAACGGTTATCCAAAAAATTTAAACTCAAAACATCTCCATGTCAGAGGTAACTGAGACATATCATATACCAATAGATTCGTTTTAAAGTGCTCTTTCAGAATCTATGGTGACCTTAAAAAACCGATCTCAATTCCGAAGTTAAGAGTTTTTTTTCAAGGAAGAAATAAAAGCTGGATGAAACACTTAAAAAGAGAGTTTTATTATTCTGTCGTAAAATAAAACTCCGTCATAAAATTAAAGTCTTTTAAAGAGTTTATTTTTTCGGTCTAAAATAAAACTAATTTCGTTATTAATCTTCTTTTTTTACAGTCTTTTTTTATTGAGTCTAATATAATATATATAGTTATTTATTTGTTAAATTTAACAAAAATTATTTTCTCCAAATTTTCTGCAAAAAGATTTGAACGCAGGTCGCTCAATACCAATGTTGTTTTTGAGTCCCAGTTATTAAATTATCGATTTCATAAAAAGCTTTTCTTTGTTCATCCACATTATTTTTTTTCTTCTTCTTCTTTCATATCTACATTTAGGGAGTTTACATACTGCCCCCAAAGCGATGAATGAGATTGAGATGTATCGTAAACATCTGGCGAAAATGGGAAAACAGCCAGTCAAGATCATAAAGCTTTCTTGCTTGTCGACGGTTGATCAACGCATTGGTTAGTATTTATCTGCAAAGAGAAAAACAATTAAAACGTATTTTTGGAAAATGATTTATAATTTTTATGATTTCTTCTCCAACTGCAAAATCCAAACGATCACTTCTTTAAGATGGGTTCGAGCACACATTAATTATAAGGGCTTTTTTGCCATTTTGCATTGAAGATGCGATCCAAATATAAAGCTGCAAGTAATGTTTCATTTTTAGGCAAAATTTTCTCGCGCTGTACTAATTTTTCCAAAAATTCAGAGCTGTTGGACTTTGCCTGAAAAAATAAAACTCCTAAAAAAAGTTTTACTTTATGTCTCTTTTTAAAAGTCTCATCCGACTTTTATTTTTGCGTTGAAAAATAACAGATTTTTTCTTTAAGTCACTAAATAACTGTTATAAGAGAACTTTTCTGATATCCCTTATAACCGTTACGGTGCCTGGTTTTATTACTTTATCTCAAAGGGGGAACATCTGTGTGCTAGCAGATTTTTCTCTTTCAAAAAAGTGAGGTTATAATCAAAGACATAATGCGCACTTGTTTTTCCAATGGCTTTTACAAAAATGTCATCGTGTTTTCAAATAAATAAATTAATAAATAATAAAAAAAGATAATCGTTTATACTTCAATATCTTGTTCAGGATTTATCACTTTCTATACGAAGGTATAGGTCGATGTGCAGTTCCTGAAGAGACATTTTACATATATCTAAAAATTTGTGGGATATCCTGGCGCTATTACAAAATATTACAAAAGAACATTTTTCAATATTTTTTAAAATAAAATTGTAATAAGAGTTTTAAATCAGTTTAAAAAACTAAGATTACTTAAAACGTTATTAAACAGGGTAAGAAAAAGTGAAGTAATTAATTGTGTTTTAAAGTTTACCATACAGTAAAGTGCACATTATTTATTTATTGTTGTATTGTTGTAGCGGCGCTGCCACCTGTTTTAAATTCGCTTTTCGTGTTTCTTCACATATTTAAAAATGTCATGATAAAAAATTAATTGTTTAAATAATTTCAAGTAGTAACCAAAGTAACGAAGAATCCATATTACTTTCAGTATTTGTAGCGTTTAAACATAACAGTAAATTTTTGATTCTGCGCATTAAAAATATGCTATTATTTTTTAACGAAAACTTTTTTTTAAGGAAAAAGTTTAGCTTCTAAAGCAAAGGACCTTTATAAACATATGTACTTATACGTATAAACGGGGGTTAAATTTTATTGCTATTTTATTCCTATTTTCTGTAAACTGTTATCTAGTATCCACAACTTTGTTTCTTTCCCATTCCAATACTTCCCTTATAAATTTGTATTCCTAATATAATTGTGTGTGATATTGATAAGATTCTGAAAATGAAAAAATTTATAAACATTTCTAAAATATTTTATCAGTATCTATAAAACAACATATTTAAATAAAACAATATAGTTCCTGGAACTTGTAAAATTTATCCAAGAGCTAGTTAGTAGCTTTGTTGTTATTGTACAATTCGAAAATATGCGTGGGCGTTGAAATTCCATAGAGAAAAAGAATATTCGCAGATTCATTTCATAGGAAATCATAAATTTTAGCAAAAGTTTATACAATTCAACATTGAAAGGGGGGTTACAAATTCTATGCCTGCGCAAAAAAGAACCCCCAACTTGGTTGAAGCATGTGTGAGCATTTCTTTGTTATTCAAAAATTTGAACACAACAAAAGTTTCATTAGCAGTGTAGACTGTTAACCATTTTAATTTACACTCAGCGAACTGCAATAGATTTAAGTGGGTATTCACAAGCCATTTTTAAAGTGTTTGGTTAGCACCAGCGTTACCAGAGAAAGACAGGATAAAATTACGCTTAACCTTCAAAAAAATTACATTTTTTCAGTAAAAGTAACATTTTGAAATTTTCCTTAAATAAATATTAATTTAATGTAGTTTATATAAAATAAAGTTAAAAGTTTTATTCCATATTTCAGGGAAAATAACAAGGCAACAAATTCATTTATTGAACAAAAACAATACGAAAATACAAAAAGTTAATATCGATGATACTCATGAGGATTTTAATTGGACTAAATATATCGGTTTGGTAAAGTACATGCTTTCGCTTGTCAATCAAATAAGTTAAAGTAGATTTTTTTTTAATAAATCCGCTTTGAAAGATTAAGCTGCGATAGAATTTACTACACCGATTATTTAAAAAAAAATGTTATTAAAACTGTTATTAGACAAATGTGAGCCTTATTTGCTTAAAACTTCAACAATAAATTACCGACAATTTTCTGTAATATAATTATGCACTTCCAGTGGAATAGCTGAAGTTGCTAACAGTTTGAACAGAAAAGAATGCTTAGCTTTCCGCATGAAATCCAGCTCATATTATTTCACAGCTGGAAAGAATTGTTGCCAGAAACATTTCGGTGTTTCTAAACAAAAAGCAATAAACATTTTGTTCTTTCTCACGAATTGAACAGAGTAAAACTTCAGCAATGTTAATTATTTGTTCACTTCAAACTAATTGTTTATCTAGAATTTTGATTGCATTTGTACCAAACGGCAGCACTGGTTAACACCCATCACAATAGAGTATCAATTTAAAATATTTTTATGAAAACTAATATTGAGCTTCAGAATTATTGAGTTATCAAGAAGAGAGCTCAGGCTCACTTTAGAGTTACATGATAATATAGTATAGAAAGAATTTAATGTAAGCTGTAGATATTTTAATATGAAATAGTTATTGATTCTATTGTCATAAAAGTAAAGGAGATGTGTGTAGCAATAATTATAATTAAAAAGACTAACAGCCGTATGCATAACAAAAATTTATAATGAGTTTAATATGAGTGAAAAAATTGATAAGGCTCCCAGTGTGTTTTGCCGTACGGCCTGGCAGTTAAAATCTTTGTAGATTTTTGCCGTGCCCCATAACTATATTTTGGGATAATTTTCGGTATCAGATTCTGTGAACAGCCTTGCCAGTCAGTTTAAAAGTAAAATACTTTGGTCCGATTTTACTGATTTTAAATAACAAAATTTTTAAAACTATTTCTGAGAGATTGGTGTAATATTTCTGTTGATCATCTGTATAAGGAACTAGAAAACACATATATACTTTATGAGAACGAAAATGAGTGTTGTAAAAATTACTGTAGAAACTACTAACGGACTGACAATTGTCTGCCTCTGAAAATATGTGACAAGAAAAGCGCTAAGAATTTTGCATTTAATATCATTTTCATTCAAAACTATTCTATATTTTACTTCAGGTTTGTCTTAAGACGTTCAAGTTGGCTCATATGTGATTAAACAAATACCAGTTCTTCTTAAAATTATTTACTTTAATTCGAATGGATATTCTGTTGATCTTAAATCTATGACACCTACCCATGTTTTGAATTTATATTAACAAGATAACGCTACACGCAAAGAAGCAAAATAATTGAGATAAACATAATCTAAGACCAACATATTACGGTTGTATTATATGGTAGTAAGCAAACCTGATTTTATTACTTAAAAAAAAACTTTGTGCAATTTTTTTAAATTATCCCGATTAAAATAATTAACGATATTGATTATTAAGGGTGGGTGAATAATTTAATTGCGATAATTTAAAAAAAATAGCACAAAGTTTTTTAGAAAATTAAATAATTTGATATTAATCCCGTGTCTTTAATTTAATGTTATTACATTTAATAATTATATCGTTGGTTGTGGTACCATATTGTTGTCTAGCATAACAATAACATGATAAAATATAAACATAATTATGTTTAAGATGTAAACATGTTATAATTAATATTATAATATTATGTTTAAATATAAACATTAAATGATTAAATTTCATAATATGTTTAACAAACTCATATAATGTAATTAAATGATAATAGCCCTATTCACGATCTTTGTGTAATGGTATTGCATCATAGCATTTGCAAAAAAGTGTAGCATACGTTTAGTTTACACCAACAAAACACACAGTAATGAGTAAAATATGCTACACATTTTGCAAATGCTATGATGCAATTCCATTGCACAAAGATCGTGAATAAAGCTTATATATTCTCTTAAGTGCAAACATTTTCTGACCTTTAAAGATAATTCACACTATGAAATTTTTCAAAAATAAAGCATGAAATTTTTGTTTGGTGGTGAAGAAAGAGGGATGAGGCTATATGACATTGCTTGACTTTTTAAAGGAAGTTATTGTTGCTTATGTTTTGTTTAAAATATCGCATATCGATGTAAGTTAAATGAGAATTAAAAAAAAATTGCATAAAAATTGGCAGGGTATAAATGTTGTATTTATTAATGAAAAATTATTTTAAAACATAAATTCACAAACAAAATCATATATGTATATATTTTTAATTGTTTTGATTTTTAAAATAGTATTTTTTCCATTGTTTTTATTATTTTTATTTTTTCAAACAATAAATAACTTTTGATTTTAGGCGTTTTCACAAGAACTAATCGCTAACAAACAAATAGCTTAATTGGTAGAAAAGCATATTGTCAAGTGCTAGAAAATTTATTTTTAAAAAGCAAAAATTTTTTGTTTAAATTATGGTTAAATATATTCTATTAATAAATTTTTAAAAAATATCACGCTATTCTATTACATTTAATAAATTATAAAACCTTGGTTTTGGATCGTTTTTTTTTTAATTAAAACCAACCATGTTGCAGTTTTTGTTCGTGGTAAAGTGGTGATTAAATTTCAACAAAAAATTGTTATGGTGAAGTTTTATTAAAAACAACTATATTATGTTTGCCGCAACTAAACTTTGTTATAAAGAACATAATATGATTATTGTGACCATATCACAACCATATAGTTTCTCTGCGTGTGCATGCAATGCATGTTATTTCATCAAGTGGATTAAGAAAATAGAAATTTCTGTTTAAGAGTATCGTCAACGTTCACCCACTAAATTCTGTCTATCTCTGATAATTTTTTTTTTCGTTTTTAAAGAACAGTAAAATGTATGACAAATGTTATTAAGTCCTATAATAAGTAAAATAAAATTAATTACGAACATTTTTTTTCAAAAAAATTAAAGTTTTTTCCACGAAAAAAAATTGTGGTAAAATATATTTATTTTAAGCAGTTTTTTTTAATTGAATGTTATGATCGTATTCTTTGTGAAAATGAATAATCGCAATTTAATTTAAACGCAAACTGAGCAACAAATTCATAAACCAATTTGGCACTGTTAAGTCTACAATGTCATTGGTACTAAAATCTAAAACTACACTGCCTATAATTCTCAATTTGTACGTATTTTTTTTTCAATTTCTGTTAAGATATTTCCGTTATGTTGCAAGGTTTTTGTACAGTGTAATAATTGTCTGTATAGAAATGTCCTGCGCAAATAATATTATTTTTTATTTATATTGTAAAGTCATATAAGAATTAGAACTTCATCGTTTTTGTGAATGTTCTTGTTATTTACGACCAAATATATTGTCTTAGCGTATTTTTACCTTGAATGCTTTGATTACAACATTTTCATAAGGACTGGATTTGTGAACTTTTTTTATTTTTGCTGGGCTTTTTTAAGACCTGCTAAGAACTCCTGTGATCCCAGTAAAATTTACAGACATTTTTTACTTCAAAATTTCGTAATTTTACAACAATGTTTCTTGCTTAAGAAATTAAGATTACAAGATTGGACTTGTGTAAAAAAAAAAAGAATTTTCGGCATAAGAGTAAACGAGTAATATGTGTGTGGTAATTGTATTAAATAAAATATAAACTACTACTGGGACTTATTAAACAAGACAAGAGAGCAGAAAAACTGCTTTATAATTTATGCTGGTTCAATTGGAGGTTTTAACAACGTAATTTTCTTTAGAGTGTTTTAACAGAGTTTTTTTAAATCTTTATTATAAAAAGAGGGAGTGACAGCATACATCTATATATATATATAAATTTGTTGCAAGTGTGTTGTGAATGGTCAATCCGAATTCGTTAAGTCTTTTAGGGTTTGTTTGTATGGTCGTGTAGATGGTTTCTCTAAAGTTTATAATTATTCAAAATCGGGAGATGCGTTCCTGAGTTATGACTTTATATGACATTATGTGATTTTGTCCATAAAAAAACAAGCCATGAATTTTTGTACTAGAAACTTTCTTAATAATTATTTAGAGAAATTGTTTAGAGAAATATTGTATCGTTTGTAGTGAAGTGGGTGTGGTACCTTCCATACAAAGTAAAATACTTTGTCGTTTACTTAGGGAAGGATTTTAAAATTTTGTACAAATAACTTTCATATTAGCGTGCATTAAAATAAAACTGGCTGCATTGGGTAAGCGAAGCGCACCCGGGTAATTCATAAAAAACACATAATATTGTGTACAGTCTTATTATTTAGAACAAGTTGATTTATTATTTAAGAAGGAATAACATAAATTTACATTAAATTTTCATTTAAACATATTCCGTTGTTCTTGATATTTTTGCTTAATTGTGTTTCTTTCGGTATTTCAGAAATTTTCCACCTATGGCTGTACTTTATGAGTTCCGGTTTTTCTTTTCGTTGACTTCGATTTCATAGACAGGTCATTGTTTTATTACAGACGTACCTACTTTTACACTAAAATGACATACCTAAAGGTTAAATTAGACGTGCCATACCATAACGCCATAGCCGTATCCATGGCCATAACCATAATCATATTAACTGCCAGCGAATAGTAGTGCCAGAGCCATAAGCAACTCTTATTTGTCTTGCCGTTTGTTAAGAAAGCAGTGCAATGAAAAATATAAATTAAAACTCGCCAATACAATGTAGCGAATGTGAAAAATAAGAACAAAATAAAAAAACAAGAAGGTAATATCTAAATTCAATAGTCAATTGTATATGGTAATGTTAAAAATCAAAATTAAATTAATATCTATGATTACGGTTATGGCTATGGCATTATGGCATGTCACCAATAAACAAATACAGTGTTTTCCATAAGGTGGGTTTGAACAGCTGTTTTATATGGTTATGGCACGTCTAATTGAACCTTAAATAAGAACGTAAACTTTGTGACTTGAACAGTAATATTAACTCATTTTATTTTATAAAACCCACTGTAAAGTAAAAATAACTAAAATATCATAATTTTTCACTTCCTAACGCACTGTCAAAATCGGTTTTTTTGATTGCTAAGCGCTTCATACATTTGTACGTACGAGTGCTGGTATATATATTTCTGGCCTGGCAACACAAGTGCAATATGACATTTCCATTGGAAAGTTTATCATTTCTAAGCACAATCGTACAGTGACTTGAAAAAATTAATATAAAAAAAAATGGAATTAACTCGTGAACATTTTCGTGCCATCATTTTTCACAACTTCCGACGTGGATTATCACGACAAGAGTGCATTGATGAACTTAAATCTTTATATGGCAATGAAGCACCATCCTATAGCACTGTGAAAAATTGGTATAATGAATTTAATCATGGCCGAAGCTCGCTCAAAGACGAATTCCGTGAAGGTCGTCCAAAAACGGCTGTTGTGCCAGAGAACATTGATGCCGTGCGTGAACTCATAATGCAAGATCGACATGCGACATACCGAGAGATAGAGACATCCTTGGGCATTTCTTCCGCCAGCATACATTCGATACTGCTTGAACACCTGGCCGTAAAAAAGGTTTGTTCTCGTTGGATCCCGCACAATTTGAAAGTCGCTCAAAAAAAGGCTCGTGTCGATTGGTGCAAAAAAATGTTCCAAAAATACGATTGCGGTGCTTCAAAAGACGTTTATAAGATCGTCACAGGTGCGAATCATGGATCTATGTGTATGAGCCCGAAACGAAATAACAATCGACCGTGTGGGTCTTTAAAGACGAGCAAAATCCAACGAAAGTTGTTCGTGGAAGAAGCACTTCGAAGCAAATGGTCGCCTGTTTCTTCGGCAAAACTGGTCATGTGGCGACTCTTCCGCTTGAGCAACGTAGGACGGTCACTTCTGAGTGGTACACTATAATTTGTTTGCCTGAAGTCATTGGAGAAATTCGAAAAACCAACAAGAGAAGACGAATCATTGTTCACCATGACAATGCGAGCTCTCACACATCGGCTCAAACCAGAGCGTTTTTGACCGGGCAAAACGTCGAATTAATGGGTCATCCGCCGTACAGCCCTGACTTGGCACCTAATGACTTCTTCTTATTTCCGCACATCCAGAAAAAAATGCGTGGTCAACGATTTTCGTCGCCAGAAGAAGCTGTTGAAGTGTTCAAAAACCATGTTTTAGAGATGTCTCAATCGGAAAAAGTGTTTCGACAACTGGTTTGAGCGCATGCAAAAGTGTATAAATCATGCTGGAGAATACTTTGAAAAACAATAAAACCATTTCTGGTTATTAATATTCGCATTTTCACTATTAGGCTAGAAATATATAGAGAAGCCCTCGTACATGAGTATTTCTGTCAGATAGATTGCGCTTAGCGAACTTATTTTGGATGGTCTGTTCGTTAAACTGTTAAACCTTTTTAGCTATTTGTCGCTTGTAAGCCATTAATATCCAGTACTTCAACATGCCGAACTAAATTTACCGAGAAGTTTAAGCATCGAGCTCTACCTGATCGTTAAAATAAAGTTTGCCGAAAAAAAAAAAATAATTTTTCAGGAGTTAACTTTTACTTCTTTTTTCCAGTTTGCTCACATTTTTTATAAAAATTTAAACGCAAAGATTTTTTAATGACGAATCGTAGTGGTAAGTAAATTCTTCATTCGTTCAAGTACCACTAAATACGAGTAGGTTTCTTAAGCCCAACAATCCCCAATTTAACGTATTAATAAAACAAAAAAGATGAAAATGAACTTAATTCTTTGGTTAAGTTTTGTTCGCAAAATAAACATTGATTTGTGATGTCCTTTCTTTTTACTTCTTGTGTGTAGAATTAGATGTTTAGTAAGAACACGCTGTGAAAATTTTCTGTAATTTGCAAATATTGCCCACGAAACCAAATCAATGCTGCTAAACCTTGAACACGTTCACTTAACAAGTGAAAACAAAATAATTTAAAATTATTCATGAAAAATAAACACAGAGTCCTTGTTTACAAATATGAAATGTTTGGCAGACTTATAAAATTCCAATGCATCTTATTATTTTATTTTTACATCTTAAAATTAACCTTCTCCACTAACTGACATCCTGTTAACAGAAATTTTCTAAAGCCTTGATATCTACAAGTTGCTAAGGAGAATGTAATAAAAAAATTAACACACATCCACCCTCAATACATTCATAAATTTTTATACTTACTTACACTTCTACATAAATTCATTTATTCGCCATAAACATAAAAGTTAATGACGAAATTCAAAATAAAATTTCAATAATTTTTAAAATGTAAAGAAAATATTATTTTGTTGTTGTTGTTTTAAAGAGAATTTTTCAAATAAATTTTGTTGTTTTTATGCTTAAAATTTTCAAAAGTTAAATTTAAAGGATAAAATAACAGGGAAACAGTTGAAAAAACTCCATGAATTTTCAAATAAAATAAAACAAACAACAAACTTTGTCTTCAAGTTTTGTTAAACTAATTTTAAATGATAGAATAAACAAATAATAACAACAACAATAAAAGTTTTCTTTGATTGGAATAAAAATATTAGAAATTATAATGAAAAAATATAAGATTTAGAAAAAAAATTTACAAGAATGCAAACTGGATGCTCAACTTATGATCTCCATTCATAAAGTTGTATGTGTTTTGAAATTGTACAAAATGTATCCCCAGAGAGTTGTTTCAAATGTTGCAATTTTAATTTGCCTTTGCTTAATTATAAATAGAGGTGTTAAATGATAAATAAATTTTTTAAGGAGTGCCTGCTGTAGTACCAATTTATATATGAAGGACAAGCAAATCCTGGGCAAGTTTTTTACGTGATTAATCTTTTACTAGCTTTTACAGCACAGTGGGGTATTACAAAATAAACAATTGGTATTTGCCATACATGTCCATATCATTTTATTCTTAGTTTTTTACCAGTTAAAATGTATTGATATAAATTGGAAAATAAAAAAACAAGTAAAACATTTTCTTTTAAAAAATAAAAACTTAAAAAATTTGATTGCAAACAGAATCTCTTTCAAAGTCAAATGGACATGAAAAAATCAACATTCTTGTGTTCAACTTCTTAATTAAAAAGTGTCAATTGGGATTTAGATTGAATACCAGCAGAGAAACGAGTGACTGAATTATAGAAATGGCGAATTTTGTTTTCTCAAATTTTATTGTAAAGAAGTTATGGGTACTGTGTTTACCATGGAAATATTCTCTTTCTTATGCAAAGGTCGACTACAAATCAATAAACTTCAATAAAGGGTTTCTTTTCAACTTAGGTAAGCTTAGTCGCTCAGGTTGTTTCCTTTTTTAAATAATTTGTGCCATAGTTCATTCTTGACTATTTATGTATGTGTGTATAACTTCAAATATGAATCAAATACAATGAGATAAATTGTTTCACATTTCGGTGTGCAACTACAGGGCAATAGCTAAGATCTGTAGTGCAGTTTATTGCTCTTTTTTTTAACGATTATCGGTTGGTTAAAATGACAACAACAAATTTTTCGATTAAGCTATTCAGCAACAATTTTCACGATATTCGCTGTTGCCAACAACCAGCTGTTATTGTTGGCAAGTTTTTTTATCGTTAAGAAAGTCACCATCATTTTTGCTTTGTTAAATCTATCGACAAAAATTAACGATATGAAACATTTGTCATATTGTTTAAATTTAGTAAATTTCTCTAGGTCAGTTTTACAAATAAAAATTATTTTTGATTATTTTTTATATTTTTTAATATTTCGCCACACCGTCAGGTGGCATCTTCAGGAAACAGAAAACAAAAATATCAGTAATTAGTTTTTAAAAACACAACATTAAATTGAAAAAAAAAAAAAAATTTGTGAAACAAAATCAAAAAAAAACAAAAAACAAAAAATTTAAATATTTAAATAATCTCATAAATTTTAAAACTCAGAATATATTAACTCTGGAGTTAATGTCGACGTAGTCGACGGCGTTAAATGTCAAAAAAAAGTTGAATCGTATGAAATTGTATGAGAGCAGTTAATCTCAACGCGTTGCAACGCCGTAAAAGTTCAATCTGTTTCAACTTTTTCGGCATTGAAACGCCGTCAACAACGTCGCCATTAACTCCAGGGTAAAGTTATATATAAAAAAATTAATAAACAAAAAACATAAGACATAAAACAAATACATTCACATAAATTTTTACGATAAAAATGTTACAAACAATTAGATACTTTTTAATATTTACTATAAGATTGCGCAACATTTTCAGTATCAGTAAGTTTATTTTTTCTTTTTGTTGATGAAACTTTATTTATTTGTAACATCGTTTAGTAGTTTTTTTAAATTTTTGTTTCGGCGGTCCTGTCTCCTTTGTTACTAGCTTGTTCACAGCCCTTAATTGTGGAACCAAATAACTTCTATTTGTAACATCTCTAACATATACCGATATTTATAATTATTTTCTATATATTTAAAACTAATGTATCTTTAAAGTTGGGATAATTATTAAATCTGTCACAATAGAAAGAAAATGCAGTTCTTTGTGGATTATTAACATCCCTGTATCTTTGATCAGACTTATGTCCAGCTATTCTAGTTTTTAGTTTATTTTTTGTTGTACCCACATATACTTTATTATAATTCTCATTATCATTACCATTATACCCTGTTCATACGCTTTAATTGTGCAATTAAGGAATTTATACAATTAAGGCTTTAACTCAGCTCAATTTACCATATAGAAGTCGATTAATAAATTGAGCAATTAGTACTTAATTGCATTACTAATTGAATAAGATGCGAAATTCAACCCTTGCCAACAAGCATGTTTACTCTGGGAACTATGTTCAATAAAAAATATACACGAACAAATTAAAAGAAAATGGCGGGTCATACGAAAAAGGCTTTTGACAGCAAAAATCCATGTGGTTTTTGTAATAAAAAGAAAAATCAGCTGGGCGGACGACACTACCTAGTAAAATAAATATGCCTTGTGCTTATTGAATAAGCTTAATCAAGCATGTGTGAACACCACATTAAATTGAGCAATTAAAATTAATTAACTAAATTAAGAACATGTATGAACAGGGTATTACAAGGTATTTTGTTTACTACATTTAACACGCCCCATATTTGTATTTTATCTTTTGTTTTACTAAATAATCTATTTAAAGTATTGTTAGTTTTGTATGCCATGTTATATTTCTCTGTATCTTAAACTTTTGATTTTTCTATCCTTTCTGTTATTTCTGTTACATAAATTAGAGACTTGTAAACTTATATTTTTGTAACATTGCTGGTGTTACTTGCTCTTCCACTCTTTAATTGTTTAAGTAAACGAATTATTACTTGCATTGGAAAATTTTTAACTTTATAACTTTATCTTTATTTATTTTGTGAAATTTCTTATCGCTTTCATACGAACTTTTTTTTATTTAATTTTTGTCCGTATTAATAATTATTCTTTTGTTATGCTTCGAATAATAATTAATAATTCTCACGAAAGCTGTTGGCTTTTGTTACCAATACATTTTTATACCCTTTACCACAAAAAGTAAAAAAAGGCAAACTTGATTTAAAAAAAATAATAATAATATGTCAATCAATCAGATAAAGTGTCGAAAGAGTCGATATTGGAAATCAGCATAATCGGTCCATGTTCTTCGAAGAAGCAGTCAAAACACCAGGCCGATCTCTAATTTTTCATGTCAATTGGAACAATAAAGTAACTCCATTAAAAACCTAAATATATGTGGCGCTCACCCAGATTTTCCGAGTTACGGCGATCTGAAATTTTCATATTTTTGAAATATCAATATTTAAGCTTTTGAAGAGATCTTTAAAGAAATACTAAAATTAACAAAAAAAAAAAAAAAATGCTTAACCCAGTGCCAAAATTTTTTATTTTTTAATTCTCTATAACCCCAATATTTTCTTTCTCGATCGGAGTTACTTCACTTAACTAGATTTACGTGGATAGTGAAGGGTATATAAGATTCGTTATAGCCGAATATAGCACTTGTTAGTTTATTACCTCTCCTTATTGCTAACGTATCTAAATAGGGGAATTTATAATCACTTTATATTTCTATTGTGAATTTTATACAACTAGTTATTGAAATTATTAAATGTTTCCAACATGTTTGGAATTCCAGATGCAGAAATAATACAAAACAAATCATCTATATTTTTAGTCATTAATCTTGGTTTAATACTCAGTTCTTTAATGCACGTGTGTATAAACTTTTCGATAACAACATCTGAAACAGAATAGCATTCGCCAAAAAATTTCGTTGAGGAAAAAATTTTTAACTATTAATAAAGAAATTCCTTAATATTATTCATCTGCTATTAAAAAAGAGCATATCGCTCCTTTATCGCAACATTGTCATATCTCAAAAAATTAAAAATTTGTAGTTACTTAAGCAAAACTGCTCCTTTAGACCTTCTGTACATGTTGAAAAAAAATCTGTTTTATATCCCAAGCTGAACCGGAGTTATAGCAATTGCAATTGCGGCAATTAGATCATGGGACTTATGTCTTGAAAACTTAAATCGCATTTTGCCAAGTTCAAGTTCTTTTGAGATATGACTATGTTGCAATAAAGAAGCGATATGACCTGTTACTTTTTTAATAATTTGAAAAACAAACTCGTACATATTCTCACACAAATTTTTTACGTGAAAATCTATGTAAACAAATGACCTGAAGTTTTATACAAAAAAAAAAAAAACAAATAAAAAATAAAAAAAAAAAAAAAACAAAAAAAAAAGCCAAAAAACATGTAAATAGTTTCTGATTTACAAGTATGTGTGATTACGAGTAGGATTTGGGTATTGGGCTGAAAATTACATATTTTTTCCTATATGTGGTATTTATATCGTTATTGTATCATTAAGCCAAAAACAACATCATATCACATATTTCCATGCAACATTTTTCAAATATACCAAAATATATTAACATTTACTTGTGCATGGATGTGTGTGTATACATGCATATAAAAGCTAACACATGTATAAACGTAAGTATATGAAGTGTGAATAGGTTCACAGGATATTTAGCAGAATGACAACAATTTTACGACACATAATTTACTTTATAGGTTAACATAAATCTCTCTACAGACATGCATTTCTATACACAAAAACACACACACTTACCGTTATACTACGTTGGTTTAAATAAAAATATAATAAGATTCCTTTAAGAATATATGTTTTTGTTGCTGTAAATTAAGGAAATTTTTATTTCTTTGCAAAGTTTATATCTGTCTTTTTTTTTGTTGATAATTATGGTGAATAAATGGACAACTTTATCTTAAAGCTTATTGAAGTACTATTAGTGGTTTTATTTCACTTATTTCTTTTCTACTTCATCTATGTGTTTAGTTGGCACATAGAATTGAGTGTATTATTGTATTAATATACGTGCGTTACTTCCCCTCCTTAGACAATAAAAATTATAATATAAAGTAAATAAAAGGTCCATTTAAAGGATGTGTTTATTTAAGTATTTGTTTTTCGTTTAATCGGCAGAAATATTTTTTTACTACTAAATGCTTCTTTATATTCTTGATTATATGATTGTAAGATTAGAAGTTTCGTAATACGTTACCATTTTATACACTTCCTAAATTTTAGACCCAAAAATCTTACCTCCATTTATATAAATATTAGATTTGATTTTCTTTAATGAATAAATTTAATTTCTTTATTTTTTATTAATAGCCACCAGTCATTTATAAGATTTGTATTTATTTATTTTTTTTAAATTAATTTTCAAAAAATCTTTTTTTCGTGTTATTTTCCCGATTAATTATTTAAATCACCGATATTGATATTTGAGGGTCAAAGCATGTCTTGATGGCCATATCGTTATCGCTTACTTAACTCTTCAGGAAACTTCTGGCAAACATTTTAAATAAACTAAAGATTTTTGTACAAACAATAAAGCAAAGACAAAAATCAAAGTTTAAGCAAAACCAACAATAACCAACAGTAATTCTAATTTTCTTTCTCCGCTGTATACGGCTGAATTCTTTTCGGCTCTTTTACAGCCATACCTAAACAAGGGCAGAAAGCGTTTTTTTTTTGCTGTCAAAAGTTCTCATGTACAGGACAGTTTGTATGGAGCATACCGAATTAACGCGGCCGCAACGCTTTGCAATTGGAAAATCCGATTTTGAAAAGGCGTTTAATAATAAAAATATTTAAAAATAAACAAAAACAAAACAATTTTTTTTTTGTTATTTGTTGAATTGTTATTCTTTTTAAAATATTTGAGAAGTTATATATATTTTTGGAAAAAATCTAGTTCAGAATGAAAAAAATTGTGTCCGGGGTTTAAAACTTTAAGTGAAAATTTTGGGGCTGACTTTTATTTTCGAAGTTACGGTCCTCCAACTTTTGTATGTATAATATGGCACATATAGTGTATTTGATGGATTGAAAGAGGATGAAAAATAAAATATCACAAAACAATACGATAATTAATTTATATGCACGGGCAATTTGCAAATATTTTATTATATTAAGCAACGGGAATTTTTTTAAAATATATTAATTAATTTTCAAAAAATCTTTTTTTCGTGCTATTTTCCCTATTAATTATTTTTTTTATTTTTCATCCTCGTTCAGCTGTATAAAAGAGCGGAAAAAATTCAGCCGTACACAGCGGAAATGGAAAAATAGAATTACTGTTGGTTATTGTTGTTTTTGTTTAAGCTTTGATTTTAGTCTTTGATTTATTGTTTGGACAAAAATCTTTAGTTTACTTAAAACGTTTGTCAGAAGTTTCCTGAAGAGTTAAGTAAGCGATAACGAAATGGCCATCGAGACTTGCTTTGACCCTCAATAATCAATATCGGTGATTTAAATAATAAATCGGAAAAATAGCACGAAAAAAAGAAAGATTGAAAATTAATTAATATAATTAAAAAAAAAATCCCGTTGTTTAATATAATTAAATATTTTTTACTCGAAAAAATCGAAGCCGAGACTTTAAAATTATGTAGAATACACTTAAAAAAATAATGGCTCATAGCATTTCTTTTAAAGATGGCGCATTATAATCTACTTACAGTCGAAAGGGAATCAGTTTATACCTACTAAATCTACACAAGAATTTATGAGGTGTGATGGAGATCATGTGAGAGCTGCTAGCGTAGAAGCTTTATACTAAAAGCGGGCGTTATAATTTTATGAAAGAGCTTAAAGTGAAAATTTTAAGTGTTTGGTTGGTTTGATAAGTTTATTACTTCTATGTCAAGTAATAATTTTTTAAACAAAAATTCTAACTGTTAATGGACAAAGTTTGTGTAATAATGTGAATTTGCATTAATTTTTGCAAATGATGTCAAATGTACGCTGCACATAGCAGTATTTTGTCAATCTAGGCGGACATTAGTCTAAAAACTAATTTTGAGCTGCGCACTCCTGGACAGATAATAAAATTCTGTATCGTATAATAATTTTTTAAAGGGTTTTGCATGGGATTTGTCGTTTTGGTACATTGCTAAAGTCAGGAAAGTTACACGCAGAGAAATAACATGGGTGTGATATGGTCTCAATAACCATGTCATGTTCTTTGTAACAATGTATAGTTGTCCAGAACAAATTATAGTTGTTTTCAACTATTTTTCAGTCACGACAAACATGTTTTTGTTAACGTTTAACCATTATAAGGTAACAGAGCACAATATTGCAACATGGTTGGTTTTAACTTCAAAAAATTCAAACCATAACCAAAGTTTTATTTCTTATTAAAAAAAATATATATATAATATATTTAACCATATGTAATATTTTTAATCAAAGTATGATCTAAAGCAAACAAAATAATGTTTGCGTTTAAAAATATTTTGTTTTGGGTTTTTACAGAATGCTGTTGTATCGGTTAAGTAATTTTTTTGTTAGCGTAACGTTAGAAATGTTTTTTACTGTTAGAGAAAATTAACATGCATGTACAAAATATATAATAAAAAATAATATACATGCAATAAACACAAAAAAAGGTAGACAAAACATTTCAAAACAATTGAAATAAATACAATTCCTTATATTTGCTTTTTAGGCACAATCGTGAAACCAACCATTTTCAATCATATTATGATATTTTTTATTGTTTATATTTAAACATAATTATGTTTATACTTTACCATGTTATTGTTAAGCTTGACAACAATATGGTTGCAGGATCCACTATAATATTATTAAACGTAACAATACTATATTTTGCTAACAACCATATAATACAACCATAGTTGCTCTTAAATTATGGTTATCTTAACCATGTTTTTTCTTTGCATGTAGATAAATCGCATTCATTTTTATTGACTTTATGCATTTTGAGAGGTTTGCAATATAATTGAATTATATTTTAGAAAAATTTTGTTTTAAGTTTTTATGATAAAAAAATTCGTTTGAAATTAAAAAAGGGACTTTTTTTGCTAATTATTTTGGCAAAAAAAGTGAAAAGGTTTTTGAGAGCGACCTCCATTTCAATTCTAAAAATTTTTTATATCACTATAAATTTTAAGATTTCTACTTTTATACTGTAGAAAAAACGTTGGGCTTTTTGCGCCATTTTTGTGCTTTTTTAAAAATTTCACCTTTTTCCGTTTTTCCTCATCCTGTAGAGGTACATACGATTAAGAAACATTTTTATCTTCATAAAATGTTTTGGTTAGTTACAGTTGAAGGTAGATATTTTTTTATTACAATCATTACATCTAACACTGTTATTATCTGTACAAAAAACCCTGTACAATTGTTGGCTAATGGACTGTTACGAGTATCAAAAGAAGCGGCTGCAGCGCGAAACAAACGTTTCCGTCTTTGCAGGCAGAATTTTGCTAGAAAGTTTCCAAGGGTTCAATGTAGCATAGATATTATTATTAGGCTTTTACTAAGTTTTAACCCCACTATTACGAGTATAAGATCCACTCCAAAAGAAGGTTATTTATTACCTTTTACCACCTGTAGTTTACGCTGAAGAGGATTTAGATTCGAAAAAGGTCTTTGAAGAATCAGACGAAGAAGAACCATGGCACTCATTGTCATCTTAGTGCAAAGGAGAAGTTGTTTTAAATAAATTAATTGTAATAATTTTAAATAATATTTACCGCTACAATCGATAATAAGTTTTGAATAAATTAATTATTTTCAGATAAATAAAATACTATAAAGTAGCATATTACAAAAATATCGTTTTATTATTATTCTAGGAGGTAGGATTGGTAAGTCACTGGAAAGATTAATAATAAATATTTTAAGGAAATTGACAACAAATTGAAGAACAATTTTTTTTTACAGGGTTGTTATTGGGGCTGGGATTGGAGGGATACCTTTCCTGCCTATATAAATGAATTTCTATGGTTTTAAGGAGTATGTAATCCATTTCATTTAATAATTTCATTATTTTTTTAAAGAATAATTTATTTTACCGCCCACAAAAAGAGGTGAGGCAAAAATAGCATTTAAGAATCTCTTGAGTCCAACTTTAAGCCTTTAAACACTCTTTGACATTAAAAGTTATAATTTCTAATTTCTTGAAAAAGAAGAAATAAACTCGAATTTTTCAGAGGCAGGATAAGTTTTTCTGAGGGGAACTTTTCCACCTTGGTCCGATTTGTCTTGTTTTCTAGCTTCAATAGCCTATGTGCGGTCGTTATATATTTGTGAAAAAGCTTAAAGTAAAAACTTTGATTTGTTGAGTTTATTGCTACTATGTCAAGTGGTATTTTTTAAACAAAAATTCTAAATCTTAATGTGCAAAATTTGTGTAATAATGTGAATATGCATTAATTTTTGCAAATACCTTCTAATGTACGCTGTAGATACTACAGGGTTAGCCATCTAGTATTTGATAAATTTTCAGCTTTCTTTCAACCAGCGCATCGCTGCTGCAGCCGATGACGATCGAAATAATTCAAATGAATTAACGAGATGACGATACATCTAATGAAGCATCAGCAGACGTTTGATGTCATGAATTTTTAAGAAACATTTTATATATCTCCATACAAAAAGCATGCAAACAATTTAGGAGTTTCAGCCTGTTGACCCTAAAGCAAAGTAAATTTTTTCTCATGCTCTTGAGCGGCAAAGCCAAATCACTGATACTTAAGGAAATATGTTTGCAAACAAAATTAGAGTTTCTGAGGCTTAGGAAACCCAAATAAAATGCAAGGGGTTTCTTTGGTGTGTCACTAGAATACAAAAATTAAAATTAAAGGGCACCCTCTTATATGATCCGATATTTTGACCCGTTATAGTCAAACACTAACAACAAGTATAAATATTTAAAATTATAAACTAAAGGGTGGACTCTTTAATGTATATGGACTTATATAATAAACTGTCACAGATAGAAAATTTAAATTTAAACAAAGTGTTTATTAAAATATTAATTTCATATTCGATGGCCCTCTGCCTGTCTTTCTGGGTTGAAGCCAGTGTTTGTTTGTTGCTAAAATATTTTCCTATTGTGAGCAAACAAAAAAGTAACAATTTATTTATGAACAAACTTGAAGACTTTTCAATGAAAAACCCCGCCTTAAACAAGGAACAACAAAACATGATACAAAAATACATAAATTTATAACGCCTATCAATCCTTTTTTGTCAAATCTATTCTTGAATAAAAAACTAATATTGCTTAGTACAAATTTGTAATCCACTAATCCATCTGAGTATTTTTATAATAAAATAAACTTTGTAGCGATACTAAACCAGGTTTCTGTTTTTTATGGCTGGTTTAATAACAAGTTAATAAGGAAGTTTCGAAGTATTGAACTTTCCTATTGATTTCAATTTGCAAATTGTTGAACGACGAATTAAAGTACTAAGAAACTGTAATCATGGTAATCACCTTTGCATGTTTATAAACTAATTTCAACATGAATAAAAACATTTCTTTATATTTCTCAGAAGAGTTTAAATGCAATTTTTATGAATGAAATTGAAATGTTCATACACTAGAAGCACAAAGCCAAATCATTCAACGCTTTTTATTTGAACGAACATTTTAAGCATCAATAACAGCAGACAGCAAACTCTAATTAATTTATCGCACATTTCCGGATAATGAAGATTCACAACAAACTGCCCACTTGTTTCATTTTGTTTGTCACATGAAATTAAAAGAAAAAAAAAAAAAACACAAGTAAGAGTGCTATATTCGGCTATGCCGAATCGTACACACCCTTCTTTGTAAATCTAGTTGAGTAAATTAACTTCAATCAAAAAAGGAAATATTGTGGTGACAGAGAATTAAAAATAAACAATTTTTAATATATTCTTAAAGATCTCTTTAAAAGCTTTAAAATGTTACCCATATGTTGATATTTTAAAAATTTCCCTTTACTCGGAAAATAAGGTCGAGCGCCAATTTTTTTACTTGAAGTTTTTTTTTCTTATTTTTTAATTCTCTATCCTCCCATATATTTATCTTGATGATTGGAGTTACTTAATTGTTCCAAATGACATGAAGAAATTAGAGGTAGGCGGGGGGTTTTGCTTGCTGCCTCGAAGGATTTCCGATAGCACTTCCTTCGATACTATATCTGATACTGACATATTTTTTTTTGTGAAATTAAGTTTGCCTGGACAAACAGACGGACATCGCTCAATCGAGTTCGCTATGCATAAGAAGTCAGAATATATATACTTTATGGGGTCGTAGAAATTACACATTGAATGACAAACTTATATATACTCTTTTTCCACTTTTTATGGTGAAGGGTATAAAAGCAGAAATAATCGCATGTCAACGCTCATTTTCTAAACAAATGAGGAAATGCAGCATGACAACAAGTAAAACCAAAAAAATTATAATTGTTAGTGCATGTAATTGTACCACTACAACAAACATATTAAGTTATACTTCTGTGTTTTTCATTTTTGTTTTTTTTTTTTGCCAAATCAGACGATTTCTTATTTGACAATTACTTCATTCATTTGGATTCTTTTTTTGTGTTGTTTCCTTCCTAATTTAAGAAAAATATTATAACGACAAATTTCATTTCGCTAAAGACAACTAAAATAAAAAATATAAAAAAAATTCTTGCAAAAAAAGTCCGCAATAAAAATTACAAAATGGATTGAAATTTTTTTAATGATGTTTATGCAACATTATCCAATAGTACCATTGATATCAACAGACTTGTTTGCAGTAAAAATTAAGAGATTTACTTTAATAGAGCTTGATTCTATCAAATATAAATACTTCATGATATTATCATGAAATTAAAAACTCCATATGGCCATTTTGCTACTGCTCATTATACGAGTTGCCAGGGAGAGACAGGAAAAAGTTACTCTTTCCCTTCAAGAACTTACATTTTTTTTTATTAAAAGTTATATTTTGAAGTTTTCCCTAAATAAATAGTAATTTAATGTAATTTACATACATGGGAGTAATTAATTAGATGGACTAATTAATCGACGATTTCATTGGCATTGAATGATAAATAATGCCAATTATTTTTTTAACATTATCATTATTTTTACTAATGGTAATGCTTTTAATGAAAAGGTTTCATTGGTATTTAGTTCAAAAATAAAATCACTACCATTATCTAATGATTAAATGGTTTAAAATCATTATCATTAATGAAGCTGTTCCTTGTCTTCGTACACTAAATATACAACTTAAGGCATAGTAGAGCAATATTTCAAAATGGCATTAGGAACAGAAAAGTTTGGTGAAATGTGTTTTAATTTTCTCAGGAAAAATGAGACACTGTTGGAACCTATTTTTGTTTTCTTGTAAATTATAGAAGCTGCTAGTTGTAATTTTAGGCTCATTTAAAAATGATAAATTTTCAAATAGAGATCTATGTACAAGCGTGTTAAGATTTATTTATTTTATACAAATTTTTTAAGCTTCTGCGATCAAAAATTGTTGTTGCATAGAAACAATTATTTTTAATTCGATTGTAGTTAGTAATGAAACGATTTCATTAAAATTTCATTACCATTATTAAAATAATTATAATTAAAATTAAATCATTAGAATTAAATGGTAGTTAAAATTATTTTCGTTGTCATTATTTCAAACAATGCTAATGAAATTTCAATGGTAAAGAAAAAATCCCAAGTATGGTAATTTATATAAAATCTAGTGAAATCTTTTACTTCATATTTTAGGGAAAATAGCAAGGCAACAAATTCATTTGCTAAACAAAAACAAAACGAAAATAAAAAAGAAAACCATATGAAAAAACATTGCATGCCGATGATCTTTATGAGGACTTAAATTAGGACTCAATACTAACATTTCAGTATGGAGAAGTGCATGATATCACCATTCAATAAAATTAGTTAAAGTAAGATTTTTTAATAATTCCGCTTTACTTTTTTCTTTGAAAGATTGAACTTCGATAGAATTTACTACACAAGTTATCTTAAAAATAACATTATTAAAGATCAATTTGAGCCTTATATACCTAAATCTTCAACATATAATTACTGATAATTTTACTGCAATATAATCCGGCTCTTCCTGACAACTTTCTTCTAAATTGAGGTATTCGTACTGTTGTCAAATTTTTCAAGCGGAATAGCTGAAGTTGCTAACAATTTTCGCAAGTTTGAATAGAACGCTTAGTTTTACACACGAAATGCAGCTCATACTTTTTCACAGTTGGAAATAATTGTTCTCAGAAACATTTTGCTGTTTCTAAACATGAAGCAAGAAACATTTTGTTAATTTTAGGAATTGAACAGAGTAAAACTACAACAATATTGTTTTTTGTATCTTTCAAACTAATTTTTTATATTGGAGTTTGATTGCATTTGCAGGTAACGTTTGTTATTTAAATCGAATTGATATGTAAGAAATTTTGATATGTTAAGAGAGATTTTTACCTTCAAAAATGAAACAAGTATTCTTTCAGTGACATTACTTTATTTCGTGTCCGTAACAAAAGTTACCAAAATTTGGCCTAAAATTATAAATACATGTTACGTAGAGCCTTCAAAGTTACTAATAATATAAAAAATTTAACATAACGGCAACACTGGCTCATATGTTTATCAGTGGATTCTACGCAAGATTTCTATGAGAACTTCATTGAATCAATTAAACAAAAAGACAGTAAAAATCTTAAAAAACTTTATCCAAAAACACAAATAATAAATTTTTAGACATTAAAAAAAAAAAAAAACAAATACAAAACGATGTTTTTAAGCTGGAAGAATATGGTGAAACATATTTCTTTACGACTCAGACATTATATTACTGCAGAATGCATTTAATCGGTCCAAAAATATCATTTAATTGTAAGATATTCTTGTTAGTTTTTCCAGTCATTTTTGCACTACGAACGTAGAAATCAATTGTGCCGTAAACGTTACAGCACACAATAATTGCAGCCATCTGGCGCATCCAAATAAATTTTTTTCCGTTAGCCAATTTTTACATGAGGACTGAAAACGGGCAGACTTATGTGGCTTGAAGGCAAGGGGATGTGTAATGTGTATTTCATAACTATCTGTCTGGACATTGTTTTCGTTTTTCTGTTCTCTTTGTTGGTTAACATTTTTTTCTTAAGATTACAAACTTAATAAACCTTTTTTCCACCTTTTGTGGTGAAGGGCATAATAAATGCAAAATTGATGTTCTTCCACATCTAAGATAAATTCTCTGATTTCAGTGTATCGGCACGATGAAGTAATACTCGCATTTTTCTTTTTTTTTTTTTGGTACAGGTGTTGTGATTCCAACCTCAGGATTTACTTCATCATGTTCGCTGGTCACGGAGTCATCCATGACTATGGATATCTCTTCACTGAAATCTATATTAAAACTGGAGTTTATTATAATTATATGATACGAAATAAAATTAAATAATTTGTACTTACGAAAAAAAAAATTAAGAAAACATACAAAAACAAGTTAATTACAATAATGTAAATTGCTGCGTATTGTTAAACTATATTGCCACACATGAACATAATAAAATTTGTCGCATTTTTATTGCCACATGGTTTCTTATTGGCCAGTTACACAATTGCCGTACCAGAGTTGCATTTTATTGGACAAAAGTAGCACAATACCGGCATTGATTGCCGCATGTACCAATTGATTGGTGTTTGTATTTGCTATCGAAAATTTTGCTGGCTGTGTTAACACAATTCCCCTTTAAATTGACCTGTATGGGCCTATTTTTTGAACCGTTATAGACAAACGTTTGCAAATTAGACAGAATGTCGATTTCTATAACCGTTATAGTAACAGGTATTTATATTAAAAATTATAAATTAAAGCGTGCCCCAAAAGTTCATTTAATTCGATGTATATAGCCTTACTCTTAAACAGTTTTGGACAGAAGTTTGAAATTTACAACGGACCTGTATCGCTATGACAACAAGTTTATAATATATAATTATAAATACTTTAAATAATAAATTATAGGGTGTTGCAATAGTTGATGTAACTTAATGTACATATATGACCAAATTGTTGAATCATTATAGACAGACGGTTATAATTTACAAAAAACCTGATTGATAAGTCTTCTACAACAGCAAGTATGTAATTTGCATTTGGAAATTAAAGGGTGCTCCTCTAGTTGATGAAATCGGTTTATTTTGCGAGAAATATTAACCATTTTGTTTTAACTTATTCTTTATATGAAGAGCTAACACTTAGTTAAATATGGTTTTACTAAAACTGTATTTTATTCTTAACTGTACACGCAGAAAAAACATGGTTGTTATATGGCCACAATAACCATATTATGTTCTTTGTAACAATGTATAGTTGCGGAGAACCAATTATAGTTGTTTTCACCAAAACTTTAGTCACGATAAACATTTTTTGTTAACTTTTACCGATTATATGGTTACTGTGCACAAAAGTACAATATGGTTGGTTTTAACTTAAAAAAAATTTCAACCACAACCAAAGTTTTATAACTTTTTGAAAATAATATAATATATTATTATTAATATTAATATATTATTATTAATCAAAGTATGGTTTAAAGCAATAGAATAATGTTTGCGGTTAAAAATATTTTGTTCAAGTACTTGACAGTTTAGTAATTTTTCTGTTTGAAGCATAATTGTGAAATCATTAAGCAAATAATTGATTTTTTTATGGATTTAAATAGTTTTTAATAATTTTAAATAATTTTTATGACAAACCGTTAATAATTAAAACAATAAACAGTTGTTTATATCAGGAAAATTTTGCACTTATGAGACTATATTATAAATCAATTATATAACATGACATTTTCAGCCATATTATTATATTTTAATTTAACCATTTCATGTTTATATTTGAACATATTATGTTTATACTTTAGACAACAATATGGTTGCAAATGTAACAATACTAGGTTTTGTTAGCAACCATTTTACGCAATCATATTATGTTATTCTTAGATTATGGTTACCTTAACCATATTTTTTCTTTGCGTGTAGTATCAAAAATGTTACTAAAATGTTTTAAAATCAAGAGCGGCTGTAGGGTGTGGATATGATTATGGGTGATTGATTTAATTTATGCATTCAGAAATTACAAATTTAATTTTCAAGACATCTTATGAATTAGCGAAAAGATTAAAGTACTTATTGTAAATTAATTAAGTTTTGCCTTTTTCAGCTTAGATTCCCTTTTAATTTAATGTCTAAAAATTTTTTTAGAAAGAAAAATAATTTACAAATAGATGTGGACGTTTTCAAAAGAAAACAAGAAAAATTAGACACTACCAGAATAAATGTGTGTGAACTTCGTGTACTCAAATTGATATAAAGATTAGCTTTTTAAACAGATGATGGTTACAACTTAAACAACCTAACGTAAATAGATGCATAGAATGCTGATAAAGGATGTGGCTGTCCAGAAAATGCTACATTTCATTCGGCTAGTGTGTAAATTTTCCTGTTTTCTTTGGAAAACGTTCACATACTTTTGTAAATAATATTTCTTTCTAAAAAAAAAAAAAATTGTAGAAATTAAATTAAAAGGGAACCTAAGCTGAAAAAATAAATTTTAATTCATTTATAATATCCAGGGTTCAAATCCCGATTGAAAAAAATAAAAAAAATTAATATTTATTATAGACAGACGTTTCTTAAAAAAGTACTGCATTCAAAACATATTAAAATTCTGGTAAACTTTAGAGGGTTGGTAATTTACAACATTAAAACCAAGAATTTAGAAATGAGTGAATGACTGTGTAAATGGTTAGTGCTTTTATCCACTTGAAGCAAATTTTTTTAGTTGCACCCTTAAGTTCAAGAATTTTGGGTTATTATATTCACTTTAAAATAAAACATTTATTTTTTGAATGAGTAATACTTTTTTATTGATGTAAAGTATATATGCTTTAATTGAGTATTTAATAAAATAACCGGCATGTAGCGCTTAAGACCAGTGGCACATGAAACTTTCTAATGACACTTAAATATTTTTTTCTATTACTAAAAAAATATTTTACTAATATTCCACACCATTTTATAATCAAAATACATTTAAAATTTTTTTTTTTCAAATACATTAATTAAAGCTCAAAACGGCGTATTCGAAACAAGCGAAACTGTTCACAATTTTATTTGTGGATTTTGGATTTAACAAACAGAAAATTTTTATAAAAAAGCTGTATAATTTAAAAAACTAGTTGCTTAGGATGCACTATGATTTCGTAAGAAAAAATTTTTATTTATAAGATTATACACAACAATAACAACAACAACAACAAAATATGAACATCATTATAAAAATGAAGCATTACGAAGTATAAGAGAAGTAAAGCACAACAATGAACTTAAATAACAAGTGATAATATAAACAATGATTAAAAAAAAACAGCTTAAGTAACAAAAAACTAAAGCATTTAAAATTTATAACTAATAAAACAACACACACACACTTACACCTATTAAAATTCAGTGAATTAAAAGACTCAAATTATCAAGTTTAATGACTTGTTGGTTTAAATGTAGGATTTTTTAACCAATCAGTGGACGAGGTGGTCGGGCCTCATTCCTTAAATAATTTTTATCAAATATTAACGAAAATTCTCTGATTAAAATGTTTCAAAAACATTTTAATTAAAAAGAACTTCTAGTTTTGGAGGTACGATTCGTCCTATATAAGGGACATTGCGCAGGTAAACTAAGCGTATAACAATTTCAGAAAGTATTCTATCAATCTCTATCACTTTTAGAATATTTAATAACATGACTTTTGTCATCATATTGTCACTACATCAGTGCACAAATCCCTTATAGACGAGTTATCGTAAGTTTCAAGGCAGACGTAATACGATATCGGCGGAAACTAACAAGAGGGTCATTGGGATGTAACTACTTGATCAGCAGCCTTGCATTATGAACTGAGGAATCAAGGATACATGCAAATAGTAGGCACCACCACTTCTTTTGTCTAACTCGCGAGCGGTATACTATAACTAATTGATCGATCTTAACAACGCCTTTTATACACTTATTATATCGGAAAAACATTTTTGGATGACAAATAATTACAACACCTTTTGAATCGATAGCATAATCTTACTTATTAACATTAGAATTTATTTCAATTGTGACATGATTATTCTTCCATGATGCGAGTAATATATTTCCATTATATGTAAATCTATGATCTACAGATCCCCTTTCTTTCTTTTTTCATTAAAGGGTTTGAGCGAAGAAGACATTTTTTATCTATTGTTCCTGAATAAGTGCCAGATCGTACGGCAAACTACACTAGGACCTCGACCAATTTCTTCACTCATGCCAAACTCATTGTAAGTGTTTGCTATTCATACAGCTGTAGGAGAGCGTAATTTATTTCATGTCTTTCTTCTTTTTGTGTTAAACTGAAAATGAAAACCAATATTTAATAAGTTTTTACGGTGATCCGTCTTTCATCGTTAGTTGGTTTCAACCTAGTCCCCCCGTTGGGCTTAAAATTTCAATATTCTTGTAATTTCAAGGAATGCGCGATATTATGACTGAAGCAACACTAAAAAAATTAAACTAAGGTTAAAAATGAAAGGGCGTCTTCTTAGTAGATTGATTTTGAATTCATAGAAGACGTAATAGGAAGACCGTAAAAATTTATACAGAGTATGTTCCGGCCGCTTTAACAAGAGGAGTGGTCAACACTTAGCTTTATCATACTTCATGAAAACAGATATTTTTGTGAAGAATAAAATTGCAAAGTATATTCGTATCAAAGAAAAATTAATAATTTCCGTTTGTGCTGAACAGCTAACTACACAAACCCGCCATTGAATGAAATAAAAACATGACCTTACGTTGAATAGTTAAAACTATGATAAAGAAAATAGTTAAAAATATGTTAAAGACTGCTGACGCCCTAAATTCCCCTTCTTATGTGGACAAACATGCTCGAATATATCAATTTTGATAGATATTCTTAATAGGAATTAAAATGTGAAATATCTTCGTTGAAGTTTAATTGAATTAGATTTTTTTTTTTTAATTTTAGCCCAGCAAAAATTTTTTCAAAAGGTAATCGAGTGTGGAATTAAGCATTTTTGGCAGAATTACTTCCCAACTAGATTGCCAACTTAATGATTACAACAAGGTATGAGACTTTTATAATCAATTACTAAGAATCGATTACATTAATTATTGTAGGAAATACCATTAGTACTATAGTCTCTTTTAACTTAAAGAACAAAAGCAAGTCGTTATATGGCAAGCACTTTTTAAGGTAATGTCTAATTTTTTGCTGGGAGGTTGTCTCCTTTTACACTTTACTGGTCAGACAGACATGTCCAAATGTAAACATGTTTTTGGACGTTATAACTTAAATCATGAATCGAAAAACTAATTATTTTCTTAGTTAGGGGGTAGGTTACTACCCCTTCTCGAATACTGAAATTTATTTTTATAGTATGTCGAACACACTCAACCAACGACATTATCGCAAAAGTACTAAAATTGTTTTCAGGAGACTTTAAAACGTGAAAATTAACTAAAATTTCAACATCAGTTTTGTCACGATTACTATACTTTATCCAGAGTTTTATAACACTACTTGTTGCACATTTTTATTAATAAGCCACTCATATGACCCTCGCTTGAGTTTTCAAGGAACTCCACTGCTTACCAATGATGAAAAGAAACTGCAATGGTAGGCTTAAATTTTAACTAAACAAACAATTACAATAAAAAAATTTATTATATAATGTCTCTCGTACATGTACGTTTTTGCTGTCTGTACACGAAGTTATTTTAATTTTTTCATGTACGTTTTTTCCGTACACGTACTGAAACTAAAGTACACGTACACAAAAAACAGCTACAGTCGTACATTCACGTACCTGTACGAAAATAAATATTGTAATAAAACACATTCGTCGACGTGTACGGAAAATTTCAAAATTAAGAGATAAACATAATTGTTATTTAAAAAAATGTACGGGTTGGTTTTAGTTGTGTGTTTTCCATTTATGTACGAGCATTTTGTACAGTAAAAGTATTTTTCTGAACTCTGACTTTATGTGGATTAGGTATGGTAAATAAAAGACAAAATTAAAATTAAATAAAAACTGTTCGCCCTTAAGATTTTAGAAGAATAAAGGAGTAATTTTAAATATTAAAAAATTCAAATTAAAACTTAAAGGAGAAATAGAAATGGAAGACGTGATTTTTAACGGCAATCAACTATTTAAACATATATGAATTCTAAATATTGTACAGAAGTACGAAATCATTCGTGTGTGTGCGTGTGTATGTTAAACTCCTACTTAGCCAATGTATTTTTTTTTCGTTTTTCTTCATCCAATATAATCTATAATTGCTCAGCTTCTGCTAGCTGTAAGTTGCTGATGAGTTACATAAATTCTTTAATGTTTAATGTTTATGACGCACTATATTTTACTTTAATTAAGAAATACGAGTAGAAATATATATATAATTTTTTAATATACGAGTTCGTTCTTTTAAATTCCTGCAGATAATAAAAGTGCATGTCGAATGATTTATAATATCAGCACTAAGCCAAGAATGCTGATGATGATCGCGTGCTAAGCGCCTAGATTATAATTTTTAAATAAAAATAACAACAAAACTATTCTTACAAACAAACAAAAAAAAAATCCAATGTGCATGATAATGCTTAGAAAAATCTTAGAATGTATTTTTTATTTATTTTTTTTCCAACATAAATCTAATTGTGCAATTTAAAGTTTAAGCTGCTGCTCTTCCTTAAAAATTTCACAGAATAAATGCTTAATAAAGCTTTTTATACCACATAGATATTCCCGTTCTGGTTTTAGTGGCTTTTAAGTTAATAATTTTAAATGTTGTCTTTAGTTTTTATGAGGCATTCTACACTTATAAAATATAAAAATGAACTAATTAAAAAACATTTAAAGTTAAAAAAAAAAAAATTATAACTTAACTTAACATTACATTAAATACATATACAACACGTACACATGCATGCATGTATATATGTACGTATTTATGTATAATTTAAGAAGGTATGAACATGATTATTAAGTAGTCGTCAACATACTTTGATTCATTCATCTATGGTTTTTGCTTACAAATTTATTTACATATTTATTTGTTTGTGGGATTATGTTGGCTTGAGTTCAAGTCGTTTGCTGTTGTTGTAGTTATTTTTTTAATGTATTGAATTAAATGTTTAAAACTTTCACTTTCGTTTTAGGCGTCTTAGCATAACAAAAACAACAAACCTAGCGACAAGAGAATCAGACATACAGTCAGTCATTCATTTCCTTCATACGGTGAGGAAGTTGTGCTGTAGAGTTCAAAAACCTTTTCACTAAAGTTTGTTTACACTTGGTAAGTACAAGTCTGCTGTTGGATTAAACCGCTTTAAAAACAGCTAACAGCTAACAAAAGAATGTGATCCATGTATTCTACTAAACGTCTCTTTTAGGTGATAATTAGAAAATACTGATATATTGAACAATGTGATAATAATTTAATACAGAAAAGAGTAACAATATATAACAATGTATTCAAATCTAATATTTAAAATATGTGATTGGGTGGGTTCGGACAACTGGACACTTTTTCATAATTAAAAGATCAGGTTTTTTATTTTGGACCAGCACTCCGTAGGTGGCCCTTCTCTTGCATCGTGCATTATGAGCTGAAAGCTCTATTTTAATGTAAAATTAATTTATATGGGGTAGATATATTTTCTCTGTTCTAAGCATTAAAAATATCGTGCCATAACTGCCAAAATATCGTAACCAACAAAAAAGTAATTTTACAGAAGAAGGGTTTTTTCCGACTTCCGATTTCTGAATCACTTGAGTTATTTTTTTGCTAAATTTTTACAATAGTTTATAAATATTGTTATGCTTATTTTAGATTTATATTAACGTTTATTTTCTGTCAACAAAAGTGTTTTTGATCATCTACAAAAAATGTTGCGTCACTTACGTTAGTTTGGCGATCATTATTGTAACCAGTTAATAATTAAATGTGCTACTTACGTTTTATTATTCTTAACTTAAAATATTATTTTCAAATTAGAAACTTTCTTGAATTTTTGTAATACATACGAGGGCTGCTATATATATTTCTGGCTTGGCAACACTAAGTGCTGCCAAGTGCAATCTGACATTTCCATTGGAAAGTTTGTCATTTTTAAGCATAATCGTACTCAAAACGTTTTGACGTACGACCATTATTTGTGTTGTTTACAGTGACTTGAAAAAATTAATATAGAAAAAAATGGAATTAACTCGTGAACATTTTCGTGCCATCATTTTTCACAACTTTCGACGTGGATTATCACGACAAGAGTGCATTGATGAACTTAAATCTTTGTATGACGATGAAGCACCATCCTATAGCACTGTGACAAATTGGTATAATGAATTTAATCGTGGCCGAAGCTCGCTCAAAGACGAATTCCGTGAAGGTCGTCCAAAAACGGCTGTTGTGCCAGAGAACATTGATGCCGTGCGTGAACTCATAATGCAAGATCGACATGCGACATACCGAGAGATAGAGACATCCTTGGACATTTCTTCCACCAGCATACATTCGATACTGCATGAACACAGGGCCGTAAAAAAGGTTTGTTCTCGTTGGATCCCGCACAATTTGAAAGTCGCTCAAAAAAAGGCTCGTGTCGATTGGTGCAAAGAAATGTTGCAAAAATACGATTGCGGTGCTTCAAAAGACGTTTATAAGATCGTCACAGGTGGCGAATCATGGATCTATGCGTATGAGCCCGAAACGAAAGAACAATTGACTGTGTGGGTCTTCAAAGACGAACAAAATCCAACGAAAGTTGTTCGTGGAAGAAGCACTTCGAAGCAAATGGTCGCCTGTTTCTTCGACAAAACTGGTCATGTGACGACTGTTCCGCTTGAGCAACGTAGGACAGTCACTTCTGAGTGGTACACTACAAATTGTTCGCCTAAGGTCATCGGAGAAATTTGAAAAACCAACAAGAGAAGACGAATCATTGTTCACCATGACAATGCGAGCTCTCACACATCGGCTCAAACCAGAGCGTTTTTGACCGGCCAAAACGTCGAATTAATGGGTCATCCGCCGTACAGCCCTGACTTGGCACCTAATGACTTCTTCTTGTTTCCGCACATCAAGAAAAAAATGCGTGGTCACCGATTTTCGTCGCCAGAAGAAGCTGTTGAAGTGTTCAAAAACCATGTTTTAGAGGTGTCTCAATCGGAGTGGAAAAAGTGCTTCGACAACTGGTTTGAGCGCATGCAAAAGTGTACAAATCATGCTGGAGAATACTTTGAAAAACAATAAAACCATTTTTGATTATAAATATTCGCATTTTCACTATTAGGCCAGAAATATATAGAGCAGCCCTCGTACACATGTTTATAAGTATATTTACACGTGTCGTGAACTTAAATCGAAAGGGCCGTACCTGACAAAAAAATTTGAAATCGGTAAATTTTTTTTAAAGCTGTATTTTTAATAATATCAATTCATTCAATCAAAACTAACGTTTTCAATTATTTGTTAGATACGGCCTTTGGTATTTAAGGTGACGGCATATACTTTTACATGGTCAATGATTATATATTTACTTAAATAAAACGTATTTTGTTCATTTTCCTCATTTGTTACATTCAGAACATCTTTTACCGTATTGGAGTATTTGAGCTGAAGGTGTTCTTCATGAAAAGTTGGTGGAATATTTGTTTTTTCACATGCAGCTTTCATAACTTTAAATTTAAGTGACGAAATTTTTCATTCCGGAGAAAATGCAAGAGAAGGTCACCGAGTCCAATCATTCAGCCCGACATTAATTATTTGAGCTTCACTTTTATCCAAGTAGGCACATTTTAGGGAAATTAATTTTTTGTTTAAAGTAGAGCGCAGGGAAACAACTTTTGGCTGTCATTTTTTGGAAAAAGGCATTGCGGAAAATGTGTTCCAACTTAAAAAATCTGAGTGTTGCAATGAAATAAATTCGTTTCTACAAGGGTTTGTTCTTGCTGTTGTCATACTGTTTGATTACGAAAGAATATTTCTATAGCACTGTGAACAGAATCTACGCATCATATTATGCCAAGGTAATAAGTAAGAAATTTTTATTTTGAATGAGCTTCACACCAATAATCGAAACTACGAGCGAATACACATTTTACACAAAAAAAAAAAAATGACGTAAAAACATAACGGCAGATAGAAGTAGTTTTTCTTTCTACGTTGATTGAAACGTTTTTTGTAATTTTTTTATTTTAAACTTTTCTAATTATATAGCAGCTCTCTCGTTGTTGCCATCACTAATTTAGGCGTATGTAGGTTACCTTAAAATTGAAGGGCTCGTATTTCTCTTAATATTTGAATTATCGATACTATATATTACAAAGCAGCGTGTTGTTACTTAAAGAACAATTGTGCATCAAAACCTCAGTTTTAAAAAATATGTTGGTTACGTTATTTTAACGGTTACGGCACGATATGTTTCACTTATTTAAAAAATGAAAATAATTTCACAGGGTCACAGCGTAAGTGTTCTAAAGCTAAGATAATAAATTAAGTCATTATCATAGCTTTGGTGCATGAAAAAATAAAAGGTATTGAATATCTCTTATACTTGAACTTTTTTTATTTTAAATATTTTAAAATAAAAAATAAAATTAAAATTTTGTATTTTAATTTTTTTGGTTTTTTAAATGAAAAATTATTTACAAATTCTTGCACACGTAGAATATTCCTCGTATTGTTATTTAAAAAATTAGTGGGTTAAATAAATGATGTTTACAATGTACACAACCTACAGTAGATAGATGCGAAAAAATTCTTATGACGGATGAAGCAATCCAGAAAATGCTGGATCTGAATTCCTGCTGGCGTCTAATGTTTCCTGTTTTCTTAAAAAAAATCCTTCTCAAGAATTAGAAAATAATTTAATTTACTTAAAATTTATAGAAATTTAAAAATGAACTTAAACCGAATTATTTAATTAATTTGCTAATCGGTAACGACATCGCGTATTGGAATTATTTTTTTTTCCAATTTTATTGTTAAGGTAATATTTAAAATTTTACAATAATTTAATTCTTAACTTTAAGAGATCAATTTATAAACAATTTTTCTTCTTAATTATTTACAGCAGTTTTTATTAGACTTATTTCATACCAAACCCATAAGTAGAGCAGTAAAGTTAGGTGGTAAAAAACATAGGATAAAAACATTATCAGGCTAATGCATTGATGTGTTGATAGCTGGAGTATCTACAATGGTGTTTGAACTTTACCCTAGAGTTAATGTCGACGTCGTTGACGGCGTCAAATGTCAAAAAAAAAGTTGAATCGTATGAAATTGTATGAGAGCAGTTAATCTCAACGCGTTGAAACGCCGTAAAAGTTCAATCTGTTTCAACTTTTTCGGCGTTGAAACGCCGTCAACGACGTCGACATTAACTCCAGGGTTAGAGACAATATACGAGCGCTACTCTATATATTTCTGGCATAATAGTGAAAATGCGAATATTTATAATCAAAAATGATTTTATTGTTTTTCAAAGTATTCTCCAGCATGATTTATACACTTTTGCATGCGCTCAAACCAGTTGTGGAAGCACTTTTTCCTCTAAAACATGGTTTTTGAACACTTCAACAGCTTCTTCTGGCGATGAAAGTCGTTGACCACGCATTTTTTTCTTGATGTGCGGAAACAAGAAGAAGTCATTAGGTGCCAAGTCAGGGCTGTACGGCGGATGACCCATTAAGTCGACGTTTTGGCTGGTCAAAAACGCTCTGGTTTGAGCCGATGTGTGAGAGCTTGTATTGTCATGGTGAACAATGATTCGTCTTCTCTTGTTGGTTTTTCGAATTTCTTCGTTGACTTCAGGCAAACAAATTGTATTGTACCACTCAGAAGTGACTGTCCTACGTTGCTCAAGCGGAACAGTCGCCACATGACCAGTTTTGCCGAAGAAACAGGCGACCATTTGCTTCGAAGTGCTTCTTTCACGAACAACTTTCGTTGGATTTTGCTCGTCTTTGAAGACCCACACGCTCGATTCTTGTTTCGTTTCGGGCTCATACGCATAGATCCATGATTCGTCAGCTGTGACGATCTTATAAACGTCTTTTGAAGCACCGCAATCGTATTTTTGTAACATTCTTTGCACCAATCGTCACGAGCCTTTTTTTAGCGACTTTCAATTGTGCGGGATCCAACGAGAACAAACCTTTTTTACGGCCAGGTGTTCATACAGTATCAAATTTATGCTGGTGGAAGAAATGTCCAAGGATGTCTCTATCTCTCGGTATGTCGCATGTCGATCTTGCATTATGAGTTCACGCACGGCATCAATGTTCTCTGGCACAACAGCCGTTTTTGGACGACCTTCAAGGAATTCGTCTTTGAGCGAGCTTTGGCCACGAATAAATTCATTATACCAAATTTCACAGTGCTATAGGATGGTGCTTCATCGCCATACAAAGATTTAAGTTCATCAATGCACTCTTGTTCGTGATAATCCACGTCGAAAGTTGTGAAAAATGATGGCACGAAAATGTTCACGAGTTAATTCCATTTTTTTCTATATTAATTTTTTCAAGTCACTGTAAACAACACAAATAATGGTCGTACGTCAAAACGTTTTGAGTACGATTATGCTTAAAAATGACAAACTTTCCAATGGAAATGTCAGATTGCACTGGGCAGCACTCAGTGTTGCCAGGCCAGAAATATATATATCAGCCCTCGTACATATTAAGTTTGTCTTTAACTAATTTTATGTTAGACATAGAGTGCAACGTTCGTGTTGAAAAATGTGTTGGCAAATTATAAATCATTTTGAGCAATTTATTTTGACAGATTTGTAGTTTTTTAACATGACAATCTGATGTGACATACCAAGCTGGTGCCGCATAGAACATTATTGAGTGGAAAACTGTTTTTAATATAAGAAGTTTGTTGTTGCCTTTCCGTATATTTACGGATACATTATTTTAGTTGTTGTATTAATTTTGTGAACTATGTATTTGATATGCTCATTAAATAATAATTTTTTATCCAGCATTACACCAAGATATTTAACCTTGACATACCAGGGGACAGATTCGGTACCAACAATAACATTGGTTTGTGGTAGAAATACATTTTTTCTTCGTCTTGTAAAGAAAATAGACTGAGTTTTTGAGGCGTTGATCATTATTCTCCATTTTTTAAAATAGTCAGTAACTATTTTAGTTGATTCCTCCAAGTTGTGTACTATATTTTCCGGTAATATTTCTGAACTAAGTTTTGCTGTGTCAGCGGGAAAGATAGATGAATTACATCCATGTAAAGCAGGAAAGTCATGTGTAAATAAATTGTATTAAATTGGTGAAAGACATGATCCTTGTAGACATCCGGCAGGAATATCATAATTCAATGAACAAATATTTCCAATATGCACTTTGAATGTTTTATCTGATAATTATTTTGACAAGTGCTGGGTCCAGTCCAATTCTATATAGTTTGTGAATTAGGGCATTGTACCAAACAGAATCGAAGGCAGCTTTAATGTCCATTAGAACCATTCCTGTAGTTTTACTTTCATTTAAGGACGTCTTGACAATATTTCTTATTCTAACGAGAGGCTGAATTGTGTTGTGTTTCGAACGGAAGCCAAACTGTTGTGGCGGTAAAATGTTAGTTTCTTCCATGAAATAAACTACTTTTTCTTTAATAATTTTTTTTTGAGTATTTTAGACATTGTGGATAGTAAACTTATTGGGCGATAACAGTTTGGATCGCTGCTATCTTTTCCAGGTTTGTGTATTGCTATGGTTTTTGACTCTTTCCAAATTAATGGGAATTAACAAAAATTTAAGCACGAGTTGTAAATGCGACATAGAACTTTTAAACCATTAGATGGAACCTTCTTCAAACAAGAATTTGAGATGCCATCATTCCCTGGTGCTTTTTTGTTTCTTACATTTTTAATAATATTCTTAAGAATATCGATTTAAACCATTGTATAACTTAAGTTTTGGTCGTCGTCAATCCTGCTTAAGGTGCTGCTAACTAATCTTTCTGTATCCAAGTCACTTAAATTTGACGAAATATTATGATTCAAACAGAAATTTTGAGCCAGTATTTCGGCTTTTTCGTTATTGGTTACATACAATCTATTATTTTTTTAAGTGTGGGTATACTATTTACTTTCTTCTTAAGAGCTTTAGATAATTTCCAAAACTTTGAAGAGCCTTTGGGTAGATTGGTCAGGAAGTTATTCCACTGCTGATTTTTAACATTCAATTTAGTTGTTTAAAAGGGTTTGGAGCTCCAACAATCAAACAAACAAACAAACAAAGAATTATATAAAAAGCAAACTTACAAAACAAATTAGAATTGCCGTATTCACAAGCTCTGCTAAGATGTAGGTAGTATTCCATACTACCTTTTGTTTACTTCTTTGTGAACAACCATTGTATCAGTGTGCCATTGTACATTGTACTTCATACGTCAAAAAGTAAATAAGAAGAAGAAAAGTGCTATTCATCATTTGTTATTTAGAAGCCAAATGGGGGAGAAAACAGAAAAAAGTAAATTAATACATTTTTTGTGTGAGGATGAAATTCAAGACATTTTAGAATGAACCTAATGTACTTGCTCTCCAGTGGCAGAATTATACATTTAGGGCTACCAAAATCATCATTATGGCATAATCGGGTTGTAAGATATTTTGATGAAAACAGATTTCTTCATATGATACGACTACGGCCAGAGGAATTTGCCTATATATTCAACCTTATAAAAAATGACGATGTTTTTCACACAATTGGCGAAAGGCTCCAACTACGCATTGACTTGTAGCTTAAAATTGTACTTTATTGCTTAGGATCTTCAGGAAATGGTGCTTGTGTTCGTAAGGTAGCATCTCTTTTAGGTGATGGCGGTACCATACAAAATATTAGAAATCGAGTCATTAAAGCAATATTAAATCTTAAAGAACAGTTTTTATATTGACAATTTTCAACTTCAACTTTCTAATAAATCAGTCAAATCAATAAATTAAATAAATAAAACTTATAAAAATATCTTTTAATTCAATTTAATTTAATATAATTCACACATGAACACAAAAATAATAAATCATTTAAACATAAACCATTTAAACAAATACAACGTTTGAAAAACATATGAAAAAAAGTACTAAGTGTTGTATCGCATGTTTGCATGAAAATTACCAACAACACAGCTAGCACCGTTGTATTTTGTTAGCACTTGGCACGTACTAGGGGGCTTGTGATTAGGGCAAATATGTATTAGATTTTTAGTATATTGAAGGTTAAAGGAAAAATAAAAATACCCAGTGTGGCCGATGGCAAATAAATGGTCACAAGTTTAAAACTATTCCGCAACTTTTCTTTGGCGTATTAAGTTGTTTTTGTATTGTAATGGATTTTTTGTTTAATATTATGAAACTTCTATTCGTTTTTTTGGTAAAATTTAAGAGGGATTATTTATCGTATTTTTTATACCCTTCACCACAAAAAGTGGAAAAAGGGTATAACTAAGTTTATCATTCCATTTGTAATTTCTACAATATCTATTTCCTTCCGACCGCATAAAGTGTATATATTCTGAGTTATTATGCATAGCGAAGTCGTTTAAGCGATGTCCGTCTGTCCGTCCGTGTTAGTGTTAAAATCAAGTTTGCAAAGGCATTGGATCAGCTAGAAAATTTTTTATTGAAAAGGAGCAAGATCAGTACATGTCCTTCGAGACAGCCTTTAACTTTTCCATATCATTTGGAACAAATCAATTTTAGTAAAGCAATTCCAATAAAAAAAAGGAAATATATGGGGCGATAGAGAATTAAAAAATAAGAAAAAAACTTCAACTAGGAAAATTGGCGCTCGTACATATTTTCTGAGTTATAGGTCTCTGAACTTTTCAAAGAAAAGTACGATTGTGTACCATTTTTCTAAGATATCAATATGGGTATCATTTTAAGGATTTTAAAGAGATGTTTACGGAAATACAAAAATTTAAAAAAAAAATCTTAACCCATTAAGAGCCAGTCACATATTTATGTAAAATAATATATAGTGCTTTATTTCCTTCCATTTTTGAAATTCCTGCCACCCCGATATTTGTTTTTTAGATTGGAGTTACTTCTCTAAACAAAATTTAGATATTTAGTGAAATTCGGTAAAGCCGAATAACTTACAAAAGAAAGGATGTTTTTTTAATTTAATTAAATAAATTGTTTTTAGTTTTTCCGCTCTAAAGAATTTTACTTTCATATTTTTTCTACTTGATTTTCTGAAAGCCAAACATATTAATTTATTTTCATATGTCCAAAGTGCTGTTATGTTAGGCAGCATGGCCTCTTACTTGTAAGGACTACAAGTAGAAAAATCTAAACCTAACAATATCACTCTAGAATAGTGCTGAAAAATTTCAATGAAATCAGACTACCAGTTAAAAATTAAAAAATCTTTCCTTTTTCAAACAGGAAATTTTTAATATAAAAGCAGCAGAATAAACAATAACTAATATTTAAGGATACAACTTAACGAAATAATTCTTTGGAATAAAAACATGATTAACATGAACATATCTACACAACATTAAATACAAATAAGCCAAATATTTAAACATAAAAAAATAAAATAAACATGTTCAGTTACGAAAACAGATATGAGAAGGTAAATTGAATCTGACTGAATGTATTTTAAATAGAAAAGAATATTTTTTAACCATGAATTATGCTCGTGTAGCCATGTATGTGTGACAACAACGTTGAGAGTGTATCATGTGAACTAAAAGACAGCCTGGAACTATGTGATGCTGTTGCTATTGCTGCTGTTGGCTGACTGGTTTGCCTGCAAGTCTGCCTGCCACATCGCTTAAACTGACTTGCTGTTCCAAAGTTATTTACTAGTTTTTTCTTGTGAACCTTTGTTTTTCTTTTTTTGATTTTGCTTTTTAATGAATAGTTGATGTTGCTTATTACACCATTTCCATTTGTAATAGTTCAATTATTATTGATAATTTATACAAGTTTCCAATAGCTAAGGTTAAGCTGATATAGACTTTAATTTAAGAGATACCAATAAGTAAAGTCCAGCTGATCAATCTTTCGGCTAGTCGCTCAATTTTATTTTAAAGCGTACAAAAAAAAATATTTGCGCAAAAATTCTTAATTACGCTATTATTAACTTCTAATCATGAGCATCACATACTGGCGGGCATACGGGTATGGCAGGTATAGCAACTGTCATATTAAATAAATTTTTGGCAACCCCGACCGTCGTTACTTGTGGAGTAGGAAAACTAATCCAATTCAAAGCTAATTATGATGACTATAAAAGTGTTTCAAAGCAATTCAGCGCCAACTTTTCAGAGCTAAAGGCGGAGATTAATCTTCTTCAGTAACGTAACGAAAAATACTATAAACCAACAAATATTCACAAATGGCAAATATAGTTGAATAATGTAGACAGAAAAACCACGGACACCAAATTCCATAAAGTAGTACCGATTCCAGTTTCGTCGAGATGTTATAGAAAGATTTACAGAAATTGTTTCGAAAATAAAATTAGAAGCTAAATTATGAATGTTTATTCATATTGGGTTGACAGACAATTAAAAAATAAATAAAATTAATTACTACATAGTACATATATGTAATTTTATTTAAAAATGACACCAACTCTAATGGGTTAAACATTTTTACAAAATTTTAATATTTCCTTAAAGATCTCTTGAAAAGCTTTAAAATGATATCCATATTGATATTTTGAAAAATTTGAAAATTTTAGAGCCCCGTAATTCGGAAATAAGAGCGAGCACCAATTTTTTCACTTGATATATTTTTTAAATTTTTTAATTCTCTATCGCCCCATATATTTATTTTTTTGATTTGACTTACTTTATTGCTCCAAATGACATGAAAAAATTAGAGGTAGGCGTTGTGTTTTGCCTGCTGCCTCGAAAGACGTGGACCGATCATGCTGATTTCCACTCTCATTTCGACTCTGATCGGTTGACATATTTATTTTTTTATTTTTTCAACAGTACGAGTAACACCGACGGACAGACGAATAGACGTACAGATGGATATCGCTCAATCGACTTTGCTATGCATAAGAAATCAGAATAAATATACTTTATGGGGTCAGAAGTGGATATTGTAGAAATTTCACACAGAATGACAAGCTTAGATGTACCCTTTTACCACTTTTTGAGGTGAAGGGTATGAAGATATGTAATATCAATATAATTTTCATATTCATATTATTCGGAATCTTTTAAAATTTAATTTACTTTTTTTGCTGTTTTTTTTTTGTATATAACATTTTTGAGTTGTTATTGTCTTTTGTCTTATTGATTCCATGGAGTTCTCATTTAATCAATTTGGCTTTTGATATAAGACTTTCTAATTTTCTATACAAAATTTGGGCAAAATCCACTGATGAGCTATTTGAGCAGTAGTGGAATGGCCATATGGATATGCTTTCCCCGCAGTAATACATTTCATTTTTTAGTTTAGTTTAAAATAATAAATATTTAATGAGAATATCATGAAATATTTATATTTGAAGGAATCAAGCACGAATAAAGTAAATTAGATATGTATATGTATGAAATGTATGTTTAATATATTGTATTTTTGTTGTTTTATAATATTAAATACGCTGGTCGGCAAAACAATATTTTTTTATCGAGCTCTGATTCTCTGAGTCTTATGCTAAATGACATCCGAATCCAAATTTGTCTTCCGGTTTCTTTCATCAACCACCATTTTCAAGAGAGCCCCAAATCTTTAATTTTACCACTTTTCGATAAATAATAATAAATTAATTTACACAAATTGAATTTAAATGGATAAAAAGAACTATTTTAGCTATAAACAATATTAAATAAAAAGATATTCCCCGTTACTTGGTGCTTGCTTTCCTCTTATACCCTGAGATACAGTTCTCTAGTTTCAAAAGCCAGCAGTTCTTCGCCCACATGCTTGCATTCCACTTTCCTGAAAATCTATTCCGTAGCTTAACAATATCTTGATGGAACCGTTTCCAGTTTCAACCTTAACAAACATGTTACATTCTATGTTCTGATACGCTTAAAGAAGTTCCTTGACGTGAGCGACATAATCTTTACTTTTGTGATTACCCAGGAAGTTCTTACACAAACTACTTCATCAATCCAAGTTTTATGTGTAGACGTGGTAAGTAAGTATTTTCCTTCGAAACCAAAGTATTGTGGGTGATAGTTTTCTGACTAAGAATACAATATTCTCGCAGAGGTCGTACGATGTCTCAGGCTCAGCTATCCCATTCACAAAAGAAGCAGCAATATTTTGTTAATCCTGATTGCAGGCCCATGAGTAGAGCAACAACTTTTAAATCAGCACAAAATTTCCACTTATAATCATGATAACTAATTTTATCAGGGATACTGCTGATGTTTTTGTACGTTTCCCATATCAACAAAGTATGTAACTGGAACTGATGGAAAATCATTCCTGTTTGCAAGCAGGACAACTTTTAAGCTTGTTTTTTATGAAACTATAAACAGTCTAAATTTGTCTGGGTCACATGGCTTCTTTAGCTCTGTCATCAATAAATTTACATAAAGGCAGAACACTAAACCTTTATCTTTTGCGAAAGAACATTTCAGGGTTGACTGTTTGGTCCGGTAGGAAAACATTTTTACTCCCATTTTTAAGAAATTTCACTGTTAAAGTCGCAATTCTAGAAGATGTAATTAAGTCTTGAAAAACTAAACTAAATCAGCGAAATACTGTCCATCATCAGTGAGCGTATCATTCGAAGCCCCAGGTTCTGGCTCAGAGTCTTTTAAATCAATTCCTAGCTCTAGAGTAAAAATGTTTGAGGGCTCTGGGATTGGCAAAGTATCGTTATGAGGAACAGGTCTTAGAGGTGAAGGAATATTAAGATACTGAATTGTATGCTGACTTTTGCTTTAAAACCCAACGGTGGAAGTCATACAAAAGTAACAATCAGTAAGATGACGGCGAGGTTTACGCCAAACCATGGTTGCCATAGACTTTGGTATAACTTTTATTACCTGCTTCGGAATGTTTAACGGCTATAAGTTAAAATTAAAAAAGTTAAAAAATGCAATGAATAAAATAAAAAAATGCAAAAAATAAAATAAAATTTTTTGTAAAAAATTTTTTATTGAAATTTTCGTAAAAAAATAAATTTGTGAAATTTTAATCGTTTAGTGGAATTCCAATTTTTTGGCTAATCTAGTTTTTTTTTGCAGAATTTTCGGTTTCTAATGCAATTTCCAATTTTTACTAAAAAAAACAATTTTTTAGCAAACTTTAAGATATTTGGTGATAATTTGGAAAAATTTAATATTTTGATAAAATTAAGATTGTCAGTAATATTTCAAATTCCCTATATTTTGTAGTTTTTTCTTTTAATTTCTGTTTTCACTAAAACAAAGCAAAAAATAATAATCACAAAAAAACACAAAAACAAAAAAACAATTATTTGGGAAAGGCGCAATGTAAGCGGCATGCGGGAATCATAACCCATTTGGAAAAAAAATAGTTTGTTAATAAAAATGTTTATACAAAATTGCAACGCATTGAATTTAATTTAACTTGGCAATGCCGTTAAAAAGCGGTTGAACTTAAATTTTAATTTAGTTAACTTTTTGTTTTGCCGCTTTAAAATTTCAAATCTCCAAAACCTACTTTTTGGGTTTCTTCTCCCCACCAAATCGCTATTCGTTTTGTTTTCTTTATTTTTCGTTTAAAATTTTTTAAAAATTAAATTTTTGTATTTTTTTCTGCTTCGAGAAATTAATAATGTTTTTTATATTTTTTTGCAGAAATTCCTACTTTAATAGGTCGCGTTTTTTTGCCTGCGTAAAATAAATTTAAGCGGTAAAAGAACAGCTGGTTGTCGCCCGCTGCTTAAATTACCTTTTACTATAGACATGAAAAACGTAAGGAAAATACAAGCGTTCCCTTTTTTCATCATATCTCTATAATTTATGGTCCGATGTTGGTGTATGTCAATAGCACTGGTCATGAATTGTCTGTACATTATCTGTAGATACAGCAAAACTGATTAAGCTACCCATACACGACATGTTTTTTACATCTGACTTTTTAACTGTGTTTGTCATATGTAATTCTGCATGTATGTCAAAATTGGTATTTCACAGAAGACTTTTAATATTTGGTTACAAACGTACATGCATAATTACGTCTGACATAATTATTATTTGTTTACAACAGCTGATCAAATTCGCTTTTTTCACTGTACAGATATCCAAGCCTTCCGGTTTCAAAATGGCTTGTAGTTGTCTTAAAATATAAGATTTCATGTTATAATAATTTCATTTTATTCTAAATATGAACAAGATCAATTTGCATTAAATAATGATACCGCTGTTGCCGTGTGGTTACACTTTTTACATTTTTTGTAACTTTTGAAGGCTCCACATAACATGTATAATTTTTCCAAATTTTCGTAAATTTTGGTACAGACACTAAATAAGCTAATAAAACTGAAAGAGTACTTGTTTCATTATTTGAGGTAGGAATCTCTTTTAACATATTATACTCGTATTTCAACATATCATTCTTAACATATCAATTCGAATTTAATAACAAAACTTTTCTGCAGTTCAATTCGTAAGAAATCACAAAATGTTTCTAGGTTCATGTTTAGAAACAGCAAGATATTCCTCGCAACAATTCTTTCCGACTGTGAAGTATTATGAGCTGCATTTCGTGTGAAAAACTAAGTATTCTGTTTAAACTTGCAAAAAAATTGTTAGCTTCAGCTATTTCGCTTGAAAAATTTAACAACCGTACCAATACCCCGATTTTAAGTGCCGGACTATATGTTGAAGTTTAAGGCAAATAAGGCTCAAATTTGTTTTTAATAACAGTATTTTTAAAATAATGAGTGTAGTAAATTCTGTCAAAGCTAAAAAGTTAAAACGGATTTATTACAAAAATCGTACTTTAACTAATTTTATTTAATGTCCAGGTCATGCAGTTTTCTATACCGAAATATTAGTATGGAGTCCTAATTTAAATCCTCATAAATACCATCGGTATGAAATTTTTTTTCATACGTTTTTCTTTTTTGTTTAGTAAATTAATTTGTGGTCTTCTTATTTTTCCTGAAATATAGAATAAAACTATTTTTTATATATTGTATAATGTAACTTTTTTAAAGAAAAAGCGTAACTTTTTCCTGGCTTTCTCTAGCAACACTGAATGATACAGAATTTACATAATTGTTATCAAATAGTTAAAAGCAATTTCAGATTTTGCTCATATGAAATACTACCATCAGCCGGCTAATTCTACCCCCAATGGTCAACCGCCGTTGATTGTTTTCATACGGCATAGGTTTTTGACAATACTTTTTAGAATTAAAAAACAGCTGATGTCAGATGGTTTGTCAGATCAAAATAGAACACATTCTAAACGAAAATTTTTCAGATGACTTTTCACATGTATTTTACAGAAGCAATGTTTCAACAGCCCTACACGACATATTTGTGTTTAACAGTGGGAAATTTGACATGTCAGATGTAAAAAACATGTCGTGTATGGGCAGCCTTAGTTGATTCGCAGCAACATACAGAAAAACTTTAATTTAATGAATAGCAAATATTTTAGGAGCTACCTTAAGGGGGGCAATGGTAAGTCAATGTCCTCCTGTATTCTCAGACTTGGGTAGCAAACTGATGAGAAGGCTAGAAAGAGATGGCCATTACGTAAGGTGTAATGATTTTCTGGTTTTGACGACCAGAAGTAATGTCGCAAATAATAATTTCTATTCTAACAGGACAATAGCTCATTTGGCGGCTTGCAGAGCAACATTTATGTTTCTGTTAAATTTACCAAGTAATTTTTTTTTTATTTTTTTAAGGGATAGAAGAAAAAATGGCTTAAACGGCGCACATACAAGTATTTTGACAATTTAACCGGACATAAGTTCTGTTTTTTGTTTGTTTGCTTATATTGACTTTGAAAAATTACATTCATAATAAGTAGTAATCCAAAAAAATGTTCACCATAGAAATGGTGTAAAAAGGTAAGTTATTGTTGCTGAAAATAATATTGTAGACGGGAGGGATTTCTAACACAGGGGTTTAGTGTAAAAATAACCTCAGCTAAGTTCACTGGGGCGAGGTTGAATGAACTTTTTATTCCATGGAATACAACTTCTGCTAAGCACGACAACAACAACAATAACAACAACAAACAACGTAGCAATGGCAACAACAGCAGTTAAAGAAAGAAGACCAACAGTGATGATCATAATGATCATAATTATGATGACAACAACATTGATGAAAAAAGTAAAGTACTTATTTATGTATGTATGTACGTATAACTAGAAAAAAGATATTTCTATTGCAGTTGAAACTATTTTTACTTTGTTGTTGTTATTGTTCGAGAGAAAATTTACAAAAAATAAAAAAATCCAGAAGTATTATAGACAACAGCCATAAAGATAAAACATTGACAACTGGTTACAAATAAAACAGGCAAATAAAGGCTTTAACCACCAAACAACAAATCGACATTATTATCATCAGCAACAAGCAACGTGCTGCTAAAATATTTAACAAAAAATAACAACAGATTCATTTAAGAGAGCGAGAATTAAGGAGATTTTTTCGTACATGCAGAATAAGAGTATAAGTTGCATTTAGTAAAAAAAAAATTTATCACTTTTTGTACCAATTAATATAAATATTGAAACAAATTTATTATTATCAACAAGTTACCAAACTCACTGAAGAAAAAAACTACTTTAAAATGATAAAGGATATTAAAAAGAATTCTTTTTGGAAATATCTTTTCACCAAAAAATTTCGCTGTTAGAAAAAATAAAAATTCATAACCTGCTAAAATGTAGATAAATAGAACACTCGCTTGATACGAGTAGAACTAGAAAAATTAAAAATTTCCCTTATCAATTGCCACCCAGGGATTTAAGTTTCCTGCTCAAAAAAGCAATTTGCTATTTTGAAACTAAACTTTTAAAGCAAACTACGGCAATGTGTTTTTTTAACTATGCCACCTGGAATTAACCAAACAAAACAAGTAAGAATTTTGTATTTGGGCGTGTCGAATCTAGAATATCCTTCACGATGTTATTTTTTTAAGGGTAAAAAATGGACTAAAAACAAGTTCTTTATTCCTCGATGTTAAATCTTCACATATTTACCATTGAATAATCCAAATTAAAATTGGCATAGCAAATTCTTTCTACCACAATGTTTTTCTTTTCACGCAAAGAAAAAACATGGTTGAGGTAACCATAATCTAGGAACAACATACTATGGTTGTATAATATGGTTGTTATAAAAACATAGCATTGTTATATTTAATAATAATATAGTTGATCTTGCAACCATATTCTTGTCTAGATTAACAATAACATACTCTACCAACATAATTATGTTTAAATATAAACATTTAATGGTTAAATTAAAATATCATAATATGGTTGAAAATATCATATACATTCCATACATAGATCCATTTATGGAATAATCGTTCTTCTCATTTTGAAGATACGTATTGGTAATTAGGAACTGACTACACATTTATCCAAAACTTTTAAAAAATTAATCTGAAATCTACCGTGATATCTTCTGTCACATAATAGCAATTATTGTTGATGTATTATATGACAGCTTAAAATCAAAATAACATACAGTTAATGGTTTTATAATTGTGCCTAAAACACAAATATAAAAAATTATATTTCTTTTTGGAAAGCTATTATCCGTTAGTATATTTTTAATCTTTTCTTTATTCTTTTTATGAAATTCTTCATCACTTATAGTTTAAACTCTTTCAATTAAATTTTTAGCTAAAAATTAATTTTAAACCAGATACAGATAATGTCGCTCATATATACAGACACTTAATTCACAAAATAACATAAATGTTTTGTTCTTAATATATGTGTGTAACACAAAACACTTTTTTATATTTTTGTTTTTTGAAAATTTTTTGAACATTGTTTTTTAATTTCATTATGACAAAAAAAATTTTTTTTTTCAATTGTTAATTAATTTTGTTATTTTGCTTAATTTTGTTTCCTGAAGAAGGTACGCAGAAAGTATCGAAATATTGAAATATAATATTAATAAAAAAATATAAGGACCCAAAGCTTAATAAAATAGAAAATAATTTGATTAAAAATATTACATTATAGTTAAATATATTATATTATTGTTAATAAGTAATAATACTTTGGTTGCGGTTTAAATTTTTTAAACATGTTGCAATATTGTGCACTGTAACCACATAATAGTTAAACGTTCACAAAAAATATGTTTGTCGTGACTGTAGTTTTGTTGAAAACAACTATAATTTGTTCTTCGCAACTACACATTTTTAAAAAGAACTAAATATGGTTATTGAGACCATATCACACCCATGTTATTGCTCTGCGTGTTTAAAAAATCTTTTTTTTTTTTTAGTTCCAAGTCTTTGTCTCAGCTTAGTATATGAAAAGGTTAATGTATTGGAAATTGGTATGATTCAGGGGTAGAAAGTGGTAAAAAGCTCACCAATTTTTCATACCTGTTTCATTCATTTTTGTCGTAAACACAAACACCTGTGGTGAATTTCCCAATGCCTCATAGGACATAGAAAAATCTTGCTGATTTTCTATACAATTTTCAAAACTATATCTGATCGATTGGCGTATTTAAGTTTTCTCTAGCTCATCTAGTGCCTTGGCAAAGTTAATTTCAACTGTAACATGGACAGACCTACCTCAATCAACTTCGCTATGCATTAGAACTCAGAATACATACAATTTGTGGAATCGGAAATAGATATTGTAAAAATTACAAACGGAATGTCAAACTTAGTGTTAAAGGGTATAAAAAAATGTTCTTTTATATTATCGGTAGTTTTTATTTTTTTGTGCATTTGCGGATTTTGATGACATTAAATTATTTGATTAATTAAAATTTGTTGCAAAAATTTTTTTTTGTGGAAATATTTGTGGAATTATGTTATTATAGTGAATTTTCAATGATTTAGTAAATTTATGTTTTTTTTGGTAATTTAAATTATTTTTTGTAAGTTTCGGTCTTCAATAAAAAGCTGCAAACAAAAAAAGGTATTTTATTTAAAACATAAATTTTTTGCAGCTCTTCTGTCTTGACATTATTGTTTCTGACACGAACACGTATAGAGAGAGATGTAGCTTTAGAGGAATGAAGAACATGGTTTTAAAGTAATTAAGACATTTTTCAAGAACTTTCTATATTTTTAATGAGCAATAAGAAAATTAGGAAGTTTAAATGTGAAAAATAATGAATTCTTTATAATTTTTAAAATTTTGAAATTTTCTTAAAAATATATGCCAACCCGCCTACACAGAAAATAAAAACAAGGAGAGTAAAATATATAAAATCACTTACATTGCTTAAGTTCTATAATTATCACAATTATTAATAAATATAAAGCTCGAGGTAATTAAAAATTATGATGTCAAATTCATTTTACTCTTTTACAGAATAAAAGAGCTATTTAAATCGAAGTTCTCTTATGAATTTAAAAAGCTCTCTTATTAAAGTTTAATAATAGAGATATATTTTTTAATGATTTGATATGTAAGTATATACATAAATACATTAAACACAGATTTTTTGTTATTTGCTTTGTAATGGAATTACATGAAAAAGTTCAAAGAACTCTATCGGTCTACACGTGCTTTAAAGTGAAATCTTATACATACATATGTACATACGTACCACAATTCATCATACGAATGAGTATTGAAAAAAAAATTTATGAAATATTTTTTTTTTAATTTAATTTTGATAAAGCAATCATAAAGACATACAAATGTACTCGTCCACAGAAATAAAATTATGTATAAATGTTTATAAATAATAAGAAATATATAACAACTTAAATCATACATGCTTAGTACGAGTACGTATAAATACATACATACATACATACATATTTATGTAGAAATGCACATTCATACGTATGTAAGTTAACGATTATAAATGTAGAGTGAAATTTATAAATTTTGCTAGTTTTACTACCGGGTGAATGAATGTATGAATAAAGAATAAATAAATTTGATTAATGCATAAACAAGCATGTTATAGTTCATAATGGAAAATATATTGTTTTTTAATTTATTGAAATTTTTACAAATGCACTTTTTTCATAACAATAACGTCTATTAGTTAAAACTTTATTTAATTCTCTTAAGTTGAGAACTTCTAGTTTAAATTTTATCTGGCCTTTATAAGGTTGCCTTGATAGTATCCTTTTACATTTTTTACTTGTTATTTTTTCTACATAAATTAATGAATAGTGGTAATTCGACTTAAGTTGAAATATTTGCATACATTTATAAATAATTTTTTTCTTAAAAATTATTCTTTTTTGGTAATTAGTATAAAAATAAAATTAAACCATAATTAATTATATTTATTTGTTACAAGAATTACGAATTATCAAATACTTACCTGCTGTTTCTGTATTACAAGCATTAAAATTGTATGAAAAACTTAATTGGAAATTACTCCAAAAATTGGGAGCTTTTAATAGAAACAGAAACAAGCACAGTAATTTTCCTTTCGAAATAAAAAAGAATGCAGAAAGAAGCATAAATTTCATATTTTTTTTAACATTTCTTTAGAACTACGTCTTTCAATTAGGACCAGCACTCAGGGAATGACTTTTACTTATACAACGCATTGCGCCGTAACTAGGAAATAAGTAACAGAAAAGACCTTCGCAGGAAGTTTGTTCCACATGCGAACTGTTCGGTTAAAAAACAAAATTTTCTCTGCGTGGTGCGATTCACTGGCCAATTGACCACAAAGGGATGCGCACTTGATGTAAAGCGCGCTTCACGTACGAAATTACGGTTCTTAGGAACAAGTTCCCTGATTTCCTAAGAGCACATTCACGATAAAATAGTGACACCTACATTACGTCGATGGTTTAGTAAGTAAATAGAGCTGGATGCTGTACTAACACCGATGAGCTTCTTTGCTCTCTCCTACACGCTGTCGGGTAACTCCAAAACAGTCGTTGAAGCACCCGCCTATACATAAAAGTTGTACTCCATTTCCGGTCTGATTAAGGTGACATAGATACCGAGGAGATTAGATGGTGTAAAGTATTTCTTACACTGTTTCAGAAAACCAAGGCACTTGAATGCTTCTTTTGCGACCTGAAAAATATGATTGTTCCAACAAACAACGCATTGAATCTTCATGCCAAAAACATCGAGAGCTTCTGATTTCGTAATATCTATGTCACCCATAATTACAGATGAGGTAACATATAAAGCCGGTACAAAAGCACACAGCACTGGGTTTTACGAGCTTTAAATTGTTCGCAAGGCCCCAATCAGATATTGCCTTTGAATAGCCCCAATTTCCGGGAGGCTTGGCCTATTGCGAAATTAATATAGATGGCATATGCTACTGTCATCTGCAAAAGAAAAGATAGGGTTGGAAGTCCGACGTAGAAGGTCTTTAAGAAAAATAAGAAATAGGGTAGGAGAAAGAACGGAATCTTGCGGTATCCCTGAATTAACCTTGACTCTTTTGATAAGATCCCATCTATAATAACTTGTATAGTGCGATCCCTGAGAAAGCTCGATATGAATCGAGAGAAGCTCTCATCAAAAACAAAAGTGATAAGTTTTGATCTCAGTGCATTATGCCGCACTTTATCAAACGCTTTGGAAATATTTAAAGCCACCACCTTACTTTCGCTGAAATGGTGAATGGACTGACACCATTTTTCCGAAAAGAAAGCTAGTAAGTCACCAGTACAGCGTACCCTACGGAAGCCGTACTGCCGATCACTAAGTAAGCTGTTGAACTTCAGATATTTTACAAGATGGAAATTAAATATACACTCAGACGATTTCAATCTTTAGAATTTGAGAAGAAATATTTTATATAAACATTTTACTTAAAATTTAATGCTGTTTTACGCAAAATATGGCAAAAAAAATTCCTTTTTTATTTTCACTTGCTTATAAAAATTGTAAAAACTCTTTGTGTATAAAAATCAAATTTAACAAAATATATTTTTTCGGCTTAAATTCAAGCGTGTTTTAATTTCTGGCAGTAGTAGTAGTAGTATGAAGTATTTTTTCGATCACGACATATGTCATACGCATTCTTCAAATCAATCAATATAAGTTTAGTTACCCGAAGTGCACACACAACCAAAAGCTTTTTACATTTTTCAAAAATTATTCACAGCATAACAATTAAATAGTTCGATTTAAAATTTATTTTAGAAATTACAAATATTAAAAATAAAGCAAATTTATAACAAAAATTTTTATTTAAGTTTTTTTCCATTTTGTCCATGTTAATGGACACTTATTTTATAAATCATTATAAATTTGTATGAATTAATATTTATTTTTATATACTAACATAACTAATGTTAGTTTAAGCACTGCAATGCCACAAAATTTTGGCTTATGACAGAACTTTGTCAGCACTAAATTATAAAGATTAATTTTAAATAGAACGGTTTTCTTCCAAAACCGAAGTTTCCTGGTAAGCTAAAAAAATCTTAATTAGTCACTTGCCTTTAAACCATTTGGAATCAATTTGAATTTTACTTACCATAATTAATTAACCTAAAAATCATATAGCAATTACATAACAACTTTCTTTTCAACCATATTGGATTTATACTTACCATAATTATAAGTTAACCTGAAATTAATCTTATATTGATGTGAAATTAATAAACCTAAGAAAACCTGAAGGAAAGAAAATACATTTGTATCCTATTTTTATTATTATCATCATCGTCATCTTAAGTGCACTAAAAAAGGTGAGAAAAATTTTTCCTACTGAAATTGAAATCACCTTCTATTAATCCCTTATTTCTTTGCATGCCAATTAACAATTACAATCACTTTAATGAGCGACTGTAATTGCAAACGAATCAAAGAGGTGTCTCTTATACTTACCTTAGCTGCTGTATTATTTCAACTCTAAAGAGAATTAATAATACAAACCCAATTGTATTCACATTTAATTAGAAAAAAATTAACAACAAAAATTATTTATTTAGCGCAAAAACCCAACTTTTTCCTTTTTTATTAAAAATTTTGAAAATTTTCAATTCTAAAAAGCCATCCTTTCCTTGCTCACCTGTAAAATAAGTAAAATGAAATATTGCGAATTTGCAGAATGCAGCCAAATGTTATATCGTATTCCCCTTTTTTTGCAAAGTAAATACCTGCCAATAAAAAATTTAAATTAAAATAATATTACATTTTATTACATTAATTCGTTAATTTATTATATCAAGACTATTCAGTTTGAAAGAAAATATGATGAGTTGCAACGTACGATAAAGCAAACTAAAGTCACCTGTCTCAAATCAAAAGCTAATAAAGGATAACAAAAAAAAGCCACTTTTCACGAAAAAACTATTTTTAAATATAAAAACAAAAACAATAAATAATTTATTGCCACGAATAGATTTATCAGTCATAGAATGAAATAAATCTCCTACAGTTAACGCAAATTTAGTATGACCTCTAATTATTGACCCAGAAAATGTTTTCAAGCCTTTTAATATTCACAGTAAAAATTTCAATTTATTTGCATTCATAACATGACATGCTGCTGCATGATGGCTCAACTTTCATTCATTCACAGTCATGAATGCATTTTTGTAAGTTTTTCAAAAATGTTTTTCTTGTATTTCTTTCTTTCTGACAACAGCGACAACATCAGACAAAAAGAAGAAATAAATTTGTTGTCATACTTAAAGACTTGAAAGCCTAAAAAAGCAGCAACAAAACCCGGTAGTTTATTAAAACAAAGCACGATTAAAATGTGATAATCAAGTGCCTGTAAATAAATGTTAGTGAGTGAATAAATGAGTGAGTGTGTTAGTATGTTTGTTAAGCATTAAATTCCAAAGAAAAACAATTAAAATGCACTTTAATAAATAAAAGAAAACACGACAGCCAGAAAGAAAAACAGACAGCAACATTGTTAAAAAAAATGCAAAATAAAAAGCACTGAAATTTTTGTCAGAAAACGCACCTTTTGCTGTAAAGGCAACAACAACAATTTGTAATAAGTAGTTGTTATTTTTGGGACACAAAAAAAGCATTTAAAAAGCAAGAATAAAAGAAAAACTGTGGCTCAAACATAAACAAAAAGAATGATAAATAAATAAAAGATTTAAGTGCAACCACTAGTTGAGCTTCAACATTCTGATTCATGTAAGCACAACTTGAAAAAAAAAACTATTTATATTCAAGTTATTGTAACTGGGAATGCTCATTCTAAGTTAATGTGAGTGTGTGTGTGTGTGTTTCGCTGCCTGCAATTTGCCAACTCTCTGAAACGTTGTTTTAGTGCGTGCGATTATCACCAACACTTCGGCTCATAAATAAAAGAATGTAGGTTAACCGTTATTAAGAATAAAGAATACAAATTTTATAAATAACAACAACAACTACTATTTATACCCATTTCAAAGTTCGTGTTTAATCGATTTTCAAAGAAGGCTTAAATAACATGATGCATCATTTAAGAAGATTTATATTTATTTATTTTTTAAGCGAATCTTAATATCAGATTTTATTTGATCTCATAATTTTTATACTAATTTTAATGACAACCCGATTTATGGTTGTAAAATGGAATATTTATTTATTGCCATTTACATGAAATTTTTGTTTTCTTTTTATACAGATAAATTTATTTGTAAGATAAAAAACATATTTTTGGAAAAGTTTATAAAGGGACGGATATATTTTTAAAATACTTACTGTGGCCTCAGCGGTTTTCATATTCTTTTTTCAAACGTTTAATATAATTAAACTAAAACTAAGTATCCATTTCTTTAATGGATATATTATTCTAAAAATCTACACAGTCTACACTAAAAATTATTATTCATTGTGGTTGCCATCATCTCGTACACGCAAAAAAAAAACATGGTTGAGATAACCATAATCTAGGAGCAACATAATCTGGTTGTATTATATGGTTGTTAGCAAAAAAAAAAGTGTTTTGTTAGGTTTAATAATAATATAGTGGATCCTGCAACCATATTGCTGTCCAGCTTAACAATAACATGCTAAAGTATAAACATAATTGTATTGAAATATAAACAATAAATGAATAAATAAAAATATCATAACATGGTTGAAAATGGTTGCTAAAATTAAAGATATGTAAATGGTTTCACGCAAATATAAGGAATTATATTTATTTCAATTGTTTTGAAGTGTTTTGCCTACCTTTTTTTATTTATTATTTGTTTCCTTATTTTGCATGTATATTGTATTTTATTATATATTTTGTACATGCATGTTTATTTTTTTCTCATTTTCTCTAACAGTAAAAAAAATTTCAACTTAACGCTAGCAAAAAAATTACTAAACTGATAGAAAGGCATTCTGTCAAAACCTAGAACAAAATATTTATAAACGCACACATAATTTTGTTTGCTTTTAATCATACTTTGATTAAAAATATTACATTATGGTTAAATATGTTATATTTTTTTTAACAAGAAATAAAACTATGGTTTTTGAAGTTACAACTAACCATGTTGCAATATTGTGCACTGCAATTACATAATGGTTAAACGTTAACAAAAAAATCTTTGTCGTGACTGAAGATTTCTTAAAAACAATTATATTTTTTTCTAGCCAACTATACATTGTTTACATAGAAAATAACATGGTTATTGAGACCACATCAAACCCATGTTATTTCTATGCGTCTATTCGCCTCTCGAGTTTAAAAAAATTTTTTTTTGCACGGCTAATTTATTTATTCTTGGTGACAGGTTTAAGTCTAATTAGAAATGCGAGATTTTGTGATGAAATATTAAATTAAATCATTTATTTATTTAATAAAAAAGAAAAACAATTTTTTAATAAATAAATAATTAAATCAATTAAAAACTTTGTTTAATTTTAATACAAAACAGGATAAAAGTTATTTTTTTTATATAAGGACCAGCACTCAGTGAATGATTCGAATCTTTGCACACTGAAAGTGACAGGAAAGACCTCAGCAGGGATTTTATTGCACATACGAACTGTTTGGTTAAAAAACGAATGAGCGAATGCCCTCTTGATGATGAATTTATTGCGAGTACGAAATAATGGTTTTCAGTAACAAGTTCCCTGATATAATTAGAGCACATTCTGTTTTAGTAACTATAATATCCTGAAATATATGGGTACCGATGCTTCAGTAAGTCAATACAGCTGGATACTCTACTGTCACCGATGAGCTTCTTCGGTCTCTCCTGCACGCGATCGAGAAACTCATAATAGATATAAATAGCGAGGATGTCAGATGATTTGAGGTATTTCTTACAACGTTTCAGAAAACCAAGGCACTTGAATGTTTCTTTCTTCCACCGAACATCGAAATCATGCCAAGAGCGAGAGAGAGCCTTTGATTCCTTAATATTTATATCACCCATAATTACAGATGAGGTGGCAAATTTTAGCTGTGTGCCTGTCTGCCAGCACACAGCACTGGTTTAATCCCCACAATTTATCAAAAAACAATTTCTACACCACGTTTGCCTCTAATTTTTCATATCATTTGGCGTAATTAAGTAATTCCTACAAAAAAAAATAAAAAAAAAAAATAATAATAAAAAGAAGTATATGGGGCAATAGGGAATTGAAAAATAGGAAATATAAACATCAAATGAAAAAATTGGCGCTCGCCCATATTTTCCGAATTATATCAATATGGGTATCATTTAAAAATCTTTTGAAGAGATCTTTAGAGAAAAACTTATTTTTTTTTTAAATGCTTAACCTCTTAAGAGCCGATTACATTTTATGTTAAATTATATACATGTAGTACTTACTTTTTTTCTTATTTTTTTTTTAATTCTCTGTTACTCCAATATTTGCTTTTCTAATTGGAGTTACGTAACTAAAACAGATTTATATACATGGTGAAGGGTATATAAGATTCGACATAGCCGAATATAGCTCTCTTACTTTTTTAATATTGTATCTGTATAAACTATACATATTAAATTGATTACCCAATTGAAAAGTTCTGAAACAAAATATTCCAACCCGTTGTCTAAAGAATTTGTTTGGCTCATATTTTTTAAGTTTAACTTTTGAAGCATTTCTGAAGATAAAACAAAAGTGTCTCAACAAATTGTATTATTGTGTTAATATTCAATAAAGATGCAACCGCCTCGTATTGCATTTTATTTCTTTGTTTGGTTTTCATTGAGTTCGTTGAAAAAATATAACTTGTGGGTAGTAAAATAGTTTAATTACAATGACCATAAACATAATTTTAAAATAATCCCCAAAAAAAATTTTTAAATTAAAATTTACATTTATTAATATTATAAAATAAAATTATTTGTTTAAGCTTATATTTTAAATTTTAAATTATAGTTGTCATGTAAAAACCTGAATTAGTTTGGCCTTGTAATTCTTTGAATAAATGCATAAATAAATAAATTCCCATAACACAAAATATATCCTCGAAGAATTCCTCAACTCCCAGCTAAAGTTTTATCCCCTTTTAAAAAATAAAATTCCCAATTCGGGGATAAATTCCCTGATCTGGCAACATTGATAACAGCGCAACTTCACCATTTAATTTAACTACAATAAAAAATTATTTTGCCATTTAAAAGTTAAAAAAAATATTAAAAGACTTTCTATCCAAACTCATAAAATAATTCACAAATTTATTTTGTTTTTAACGTTTTACTTCTTAAACTGAATTATTTTCAAAATGTCTTTAAACTCTGATTTTACAAAATGCTAATGTAATCCAATTCAATGAAATTTTATATAAAACTCTAATTATTCTAAAAAACATGTAATTTTTCGAATTTACATCAAATACTCCAAAAAAATTTTGCGTAACTGAAAAATCAATCTTGTTTTTTGTCGACAAAGAATCAGAAAGAAAAACAAATAAAAAAAATGTGTACGTGATTGATATCATGGTGCCTGTAGATTATTTTAATTTTGTTATAGCAGGCCTACACGCTAAAATATTAAAGTACTTTCGCAGAACATTGACCGTAAAGTGTAACAAATTCAAATTATTGTCTGTTAGAGAACGCAACGTGCATCAACATACAATTGTAATTTTTTTGAAATCAGAATTGTGGCAGGATATAACAATTTTTTCTAAAGAAAAATTAACATATAAAGAATGTTCGGATAATTAAAGCACTGAATGATTCATTCATTTTTTTATTTGTTGTTTTTGGATTTCAGTACGCAAAATTTTTTTGCAAATTAAAGAATCGTCTTTCAAAATTTATTTATTTAGCACTTACGAAATTTACCTGTATCAATACTTTCAATCAGTTTATTTTATTTTAAAATTTGAAAAAAATATAATTTACGACGTCATATTTAGGAGTTGAGTTGCAAAAATATTTTATTTGAACTAAAAGAGATACTGCACAATGCCAGTTATTTTTAAACTTGACAAGAGCTTTCGCCAGAATTGAGACTACAAAATCTGTGAAAAAATAAAATTTTTGAAACGGTTTTGAGTTTTTATACACCCGAGTTGTGCAATTTAAAACTTATACAGACCTACTATAGCCGATTAAAATTTCAATACATCCGCATTAACCGTTTAGAAACTACAGAATTAATTTTTTTTTCTTCAAATTCCCCACAGTGTAACATCTGATTGAGATACATGAATTTTAAATTTTGTGTGTCCAGTTTTTTCATCAAAACGACCAACAAATAAATTGCATTTTTATTTAAAAATGTTATGGGATATTAACATAATATAATAAATAATATTATAAAAATTCCCAAAATAAAACGACTCATGGTTTTTCGGAAAATTCATGACAATAACATGTGAAATGTGTAATTTTTTTCGTAAGCCACTGAGATACACTCGCAATTTTTTTACAAATCCAATATGAATAATTACTATAAATATCCCTGTTAAAATTAAACCTACTTCTAAACATATTTCATCTGTCACCTGTATACAATTGTTCAACAGTTTAGCAAAATATTTCATCTCTAAACTTTATACTTGTTATAGCAGACTTAGCACTAATGCTCCTTGTTACTTTCAGCCATCTGTCTACAATTGTTCAACAGTTGGGCCATATACATCAAATTTTATCAACTATAGGTACACTTCTTAATTTCAAAATTCAAATTTTCTACTTGCTGTAGTACATGACTCAGTTCTTTGCAAATTTCAAGCGTCTGTCTACAACTGTTCTAAAGTATGGCCATATACATCAAACTAAATAAACTATTGGCGCACCCTTTAATTTATAATTCTTAAAATTAATACTTGTTACTATAGTGGTCATAGCAATCAACATTCTGTCCAATTTGAAAGTATTTTTCTATAAGGGTTCAAAAGATAGGCCGATATAAGTCAGTTTACATCAATTATGGGAACAACCTTTAACATCTAAATTGTAATTATAAATTATTTGATATAGCGGACGTAGCAAAAATTCCCCTTGTAATTTTCAGCTGCCTGTTTATAGGGGTTCGAAAGTTTGGCCACAAACATTAAAGTACATTAAATATTAGGACACCCTTTAACTTAAGATTTTAAATGTTTATACTTGTTATTATAACGTTTATAGTAATCGACATTCTGCCCAATTTTCCAGCGTTTGTTTAATAAAGGTTCAAATGATAGGCCAATATAGGTCAATTTACGTTACCTATCGGGACACCCATTTCTACAATATCCATTTTCGACTCCATAAAGTATATATATATTCTGACTTCTTATGCATATCGAAGTCGACTAAGCGATGTCCGTCTGTTCCTCTATGCGTCCGTGTTAGTGTTGAAATTAAGTTTGCCGAGGCAAACTTGATTTCACAACAAAAAATTAATATGTTAATCGATCATATATAGTGTCGAAAGAGGTGCTATAAGAAATAAGCATGATCGGTCCTTGTCCTACGATGCAGCAGGCAAAAAACTACGCCTACCTCTAATTTTTTCCTGTATTTTGGAACAGTAAAGTAACTACAAACAAGAACATAAATATATGGGGGGAAAGAGAATTAAAAAATAAGAAAAAAAAACATGAAGTGAAAAAATTGGCGCTAGCCTATATTTTCCGAGTTACTGGGCTCTGAAATTTTTATATGTTTTAAAATATCAATGTGGTATCATTTTAAAACTTTTGAAGAAATTTTTTAGGAAATACCAAAATTTTTTTTTGCTTAACCCATTAAGAGCCGATGTAATTTTTATGTAAAATAAAATATATGTGCAACCAAACCTTTTTTAAGTGTCCTTTACAGTTATAATAGACATCGTTGCATTTTTTGGTACGGTTGGCCACAAACAAAAATAATTAAAAATTTTTTTTTACATATTTTTAGGACATAAACCAAAATATGAATATTATTAAATATATAAAATATTTTCTTTAAAGCCCTTTCGTTTTAAAATTTTGTTGCTTTGTATAGAAATTACGAAAAGTATGAATTAAACAATAATGAGCAACTGTGGAAAATAAGTTACTAAATTTATATAAGTACATTGAAGCCACATAAATTTCTGTGATAAGTTACCTAAGCCTTTGACAGGCTTTTTGTTGAATTTTTGACATAAGCTAAAGCTAGTTTTAGCTAGTTTAGGTGACTACAATATACTTACATAAATTTAGTAACTTATTTGCCACAGTTGCACATTTACTTTCTATATAAATAAACAAAATTTTAAAACAAAAAGGCTTTTAAGAAGAAAGTTAATATAATTGAAAACATTCACATACACATTTACATGTTTTGGTTTATGTTCTGAGAAAAAGTAAAAAAAAAAATGTTACAAGTTATTTTCTGTTTTGTTTTTGTGGCCAGCCGTACTAAAATGCAACGATGCTCATAGAGGTGCGATATGTGTGTATAAATACAAATTTAATTTAAATATAAAAATATTGTTTTTTTCTTCTAAATTTTCTATTGAATTAAAAACTAAAAATTTGACACTTTAGGTCTTAATTGCAATTTTTCTTTATCAATGTATAACACAAAGCACAAACAGCTGTTTCCGTACGGAAAGTGCGATCAGTTTCGTACCTTTCATAAAGAAATGTAATTTAACGATACTTGACGAAGAGTTATCTTATGTACATTATAGTTTACCACATATAATTTAATGTATTTGCACAGTTGTTTAAGTTTGCTTAAGTTGCTTTATGCACATTATAGTTGGGCCTTAAGTTATACCCTTTTTTATAGTGACCTTAATCTTCATACTGTCAGTTTTTAACTTTTTTAATAGTTGACAAGAAGGCTTTCTTTAATATTGCATAATTTAGACATTTAATTCAGACAACAATACCAAGTTGTTCGTCCTTTTAACGTTTTGAGGGCAAATTTTAGCCATTTAAAACACAAAACAAAATATCTCTCAAATAAAAGAACTCATCAAATTGAACTGTTATTGCAATCGAGTGGCTTTTCCTAGTTGAAAACTTTTTCTATGTTAGAACTTTTACTTCTTTTGCCACAGAATATAAATTTTATAAAAATTTCAAATGTTTTAAAAAAAAAACATTTTGTATCTGTTTCTTAAACTTATTTATTACTTATGTAATAAAAAATTAAAATTCTAACGGGCTGTCAGGTTAAAACAAAAATCAAGACGCCTAGAGGACTACAAACAAAAACACACTCACACACACATATACTTACATTTATTACTAAATGGTAAGTGAATGATTCGTTAGATAAGTTGAATTTGAATTGTAAAACTATTGAAACAGAAACTTGTAGAACTTCTGTATAGATTTTATTCAAAATTAAAAATGCATTTTCAGAAATTTACCATATGGAAGACTTTATTTGAAAGTATAAGAAAACAAATAAATTCTATTACTTCTGACAACTATTATTATACCCTTCATCACAGGTGAAAAGAGTGTAAAATATATGTTCATATTAGATAGCGACCTCCGGAGGGCTCATTATTCAGAGCAAAAGCTCCTCTGGGGGGAGCAATTTGGTTCTTTGTTGTTGTTGTTGTAACAGCTCTGCTGCTGTCGAGAGTTATTCCCAGAATAAAGATATTAAGCAAAAGAAAAAGCAAAATACTCAATTATGAGTATGTGTGTCATCAATTGGTATTGGGAAGTGGAGAAATGGTGCAACCTCAATCGGTCTTATCCAAAGGTCCCTAGGGTGTAAATTCGTGGGACTATTGGGACAATTAAACAAGTGGCTGGGCAATGATTAAAGTGCCGGGAACTATCCGTTTATGGTAGCAGTTAAGAATGCTGCACCACCCGCCTCTTAATTGGGCTAAAACTGATCTCGTGTGCCTGGGCAGAGCCTGTCAAATCGAGGGTGGGTATTAGTTTATAGGTGATTTATGTTTGTCATTTTAACACATTCAGTTGCGATTTTGTGCGCATTATTTTGTGCAGTCTGTAAGAGGCGCCATTTAGGATCGCTAAGGAACGAGGTCCAAATCGGGGCAGCATAACTAAGGAGGGAGCGGCCAGTTGCCTTGTATATTGTCACTATCGTCTCCTTAGTTATTCCCTAGGAGGTACCTGCGAGTGCTTTTAGGACCTTGTTCGGAGTTTTCACTTTGTAATGGATGTAGGTGGCGTGCGATGAGATGAGGCTGTCGAAGATTACGCCTAAAATTTTTGGGTTCTGTATCGGCGGCCTTCGACCGAGATGTCCATTTCCATTCTTACTTTTTTAGTCCCCGAAGTGAAAAGGGATTCCGAAGACTTTGAGGGTAAAAGCTGAAGTCTACGTTCCTGAAAATATTCTGCGATGGTGGCCAAGTATTGTGAGATTCTGGCACCTATGTCGTCAAATTTAACACCAGATGAGTAGATTGTGCAGTCATCTGCGTGCGACACCATCTTGGCATCTTGAGGTAGTGCAGGAAGTTTCGCAAGATAAGTATTAAAGAGTATAGGTGACAGTACTCCTCCTTGTGGCACACCTATTTTTATCTTACGGAGTTTTGACTTCTGGCCTCTGAACTCTACAAACGCTTGTCTGCCACTTAAGTAGTTGCCAATCCAGCGTTTGACATCGTTAGGAAGAGGAGAGTTCGTGATGTCATTTATCAGCGCAGAGTGATCGATCGTGTCAAAGGCCTCAGAAAAGTTCAAGGCGGCAGCAACTGTGCGTTGGCGTGGTCTTTGCTCATTAAGGCCGTCTGCGATTTGGGTAGCTATCATATATAAAGCCGTTGTGGTGCTATAGGATTCCCTGAAGCCATGTTGGTGTGTGCCGGGTAAGAAATGTTGTTTTAGGGTTGGCAATAGTAACGCCTCTAAGACCTTAGCTACGGGTGATAAAAGGGAGATCGTGTTTGGTTTAGTTTCTGTAGTTTTTGAGTTTTCAAGTTTTTTTCCTTGGTCTGAAACTGAAGACCAACAGTGGCAAGGCGGTCCAACAGGACCCAGCAGTGCCTTCTTTGCTACATCAGTATTCGTGTGTATGCTTTCTAGATGCCTTCTACATAAAAGTTCATTCTGGAAAATAGTGACTCACGAACATTTATCAGTTACCAAAGATTGGGGGAGAGGGGCAAAAGGCTACTTCTGAAAACACTCTGGGGTCTGATTTCTTTTGAAGTTTTTGTGATTATTTTGAACTGGAGTGATCCTTCTAAAGCTTTCGAATGAAGTGTGGACTAATGGACTTCTACTAATAGAAGGGCGATGTACCCCTTAAAGTCAACATAGGGTTCGTTTTTTGAAGGTTTTTGTAAATTTTTAGCTTGTTTTTTTTCTGCTATGAGGTTTGTGTATTAAAGGCTATTCTAGGACGCAATTTGCCTTAGGACCCGGTAAAAAGACACTAACTAAAGAAATCATAACTTCATTAAAAAGTTTTCAATTGCAAACAAAAATTTTAAATATGAAAAAATTTAATGTTAGGAACACAACTGGGACGAACGACGAATTTTTGGTCGCGAATATTCGTCGTCAAAAATAAAACACATTTGAGTATATGAAAATGCACACAATCATGACGTCGGACGAAATTCGTCATAGACGGCGAATTTTGCAATAGAATTATTTCTATTTCATACGCCGGCGAACGACGAACAAATCAATACAATGTGACCATATTTGGTTTTAATTTCAAAGTATTTTAGTAAATAAGCTTATATTTTTTAAAAAATTTATTTACTTATTTTTTGCTGCAATCAAAATAAGTCTACAGATTATTAGTGAAGTATAAAAATAGTTTTTAGATGCGTTTTTGTTAATATTCTATTTTTTAAATATAATTTTTTTTATATGGTCACCCTATTTGTTCAGCTGTTAAAAAAATTCCAAATAAATAATAAATTACAAATAAACAAATAATGGAAAAAAGTGAAATTATAATTGAAAACGTAAAACAAAATGAATGTTTGTATAATCTTGCATCAAAAGATTATAAAAATGTCCAGAAAAAAATGGAAATATGGGAGAAAATTGGCGGGTTGGTAAATTTATCTGGTAAGGAAATACTGAAAAAGTTTTATGCAAGTACGTTTATAAATCTTTATATCTACACTGCAATATTTAGGTGATGCATGCAGAAAACGGTGGAAAGGACTCCGAGATACATACAAACGACGGAAACGATTAGCTCAGCTTGCTTCAGGTAGTGGCGCCCCAAGCCCATCAAAAAAATGGAAATACATGGAGTCGCTACAATTTTTAGACGGTTTTAAAGATGCAAGAGGGTAAGTAGATTTTACATGCATACAAATAAGTAGTATATGTAAGGATATTATTTTTCACTTATTTATATTTGAATAGAACAATTGGAAGTGTTGAAGATCCAGAAATCGATTTTGAATGTCTGCTTGATTGCACGTCGTCAACTGCCCATAGCGAATTTACGATAACGGATGAAAGTACTTCTGATTTAAATGAAGTTCGGCCGAGAAAGTGCTCCAAAAAACATGCGGATGCAGAAGTAACCTCTGTTTTTAGGGAGGTTATGAAGGAATGTGCCAATTCTGTAAGAGAACTAGCATCAGCAAATTTTATTGAAGAAGACCGCGGCTCAACATCCTTACTTTTTGAAAGTTTGGCGAAAAAAATTTCGGAGGCAAATTTACCACAATCTGTTGTTTCCGGAATCGAAGCTAGGGTCGTGAATTTAGTTTATGAGGAAATTGCCCTTAACTCAACACCTTAAGCTGGCTCCTTAAAAACTTTTTAGAAAAGCTATTTTTGACAACAAAATATTATCTGCAAACTTAAGTTCAAGTACCATATATAATATTTTGTTCATTTAATCTAGAATAAACAAAGTATTATATGTGATACATAAACTTGAGCTTGGAGATAATATTTTATTGTTAAACAAATAAGGACCAATAAAATTAAAATCCTGTTTCTTAATGTGTTCACTGTTTAAATTGATTTTTCTGTTGTTTAGTTTATTATTTGTTATGTAATGGATTTTTCTTTTAATTTTATTTTTAATATATTATTTTTTATTGAATAAATTATATTTAATTTTAAAAATATGTGTATGTGTTTAGGATTTAATTTTCAAATAAGTGTCTTGCTAACTCATCTCTCACAGCAAAAGCATTTGTTGATGAGCGGTTGGCATTAGAAATTCGAATCGAAGGCGTGCATTCAGACGAGTGTCTCCATATTCCGGGAATAAAAATTCCATTTTCTTCGTGATCAACCAAACGTTCATCAAAATATCCGCTGCTTTTGTCTAACATTAGAAAATTATGAAGAACAACCGTTGCCAATACTATTTTATCCACGTTTTTGGGTGAGGCTTGAATATTTGTATGCAAAATTCTCCATCTATTTGTTAAGATACCGAAGGTGTTTTCAATATATACACGAGCAGCAGATAATTTTTTGTTAAAATATTGTTTCGCGGCGGGCAATCTTCGTCCAGGATACGGTCGCATTAAATTATTTTTCAAAGGGAAAGCATTATCTCCGACAAAGAAATATGGAAATAATTTATCAGTTCCTAGGTATAATAATGCAAAATTTATTAGTTTTTAGTTATATATAAATATGTATAGGTGTATCTTTTACCAATTAGTTTTTCATCGGCTGGAAGATTAATTTGTTTTTTTAAAATCATTTTTCCAAACGCACTTTTGGCGAAGACTCCACCGTCACTTTGGCTGCCAAATGCTCCAACATCAACAAAAATAAAATTGTAATCAGCATCACATACCGCCATTAGCACAATGCTAAAAGTTTTTTTATAATTATAAAAAAGTGAACCACTATTTTTTGGACAAAATATTTGTACATGCTTGCCATCTATAGCCCCAAGGCAATGTGGCATTCCTGTTTTCACGTAAAACCTTTTAATATGCAAAATATTATCAGTTGGTTCAACACTAGCAATGTATGTTTTCAAACCTGTCAGCTATGCTTTTCCACTCGTGTTGGTTAGGTTGGGAGATATATATCTCATGTAGCTCATCCCAGATCGCATCGCAAGTTTCATAGACTATTTTTCTTACAGTGGACACACCCATTTTGTATGTCCATGCCAAGAATTGTGTACTGCAACCATGTGCTAAGTAGCTAACAGTAGGTTTACATGAAGAAATTTATTTATTTCTTAAAATTGATTTTTTATAAGCACTTACATTAGAGTTAAGCCCAATCGTGTCTCCTCGTCAATAGGCTTTCTTCTTGAAAACCTTTGCAACCTTTCTTTAAGCAAAGTTAAAAGAACATTAAACTTTTCGACTGTCATCCTTGTTGCTTTAAAGAAGTGTTCTTCATCCTTAAACTTCAGTTCTGCGAAACTAATTCTTTGAAATCCAAGGTCGTTTCTATTTATGTTTACTGGCCGTACCCACCACCTCCTTCTTAAACGTTTACTAATAAGCATAAAAGCTTTTGTCATAATAAACATAATATTTATTATTTTAATGATTTTCACAAACTTTAAAATTTCTTTACTCATTTTTATTTTTTTGCACAAAAAGTAAAAAACTTCAAAAATTATAACAGCTGTGTTTTTGGTCGTTATTGTGTTTCATACGATGAATTTACGCAACGAATATTTGACGACGTATTCGCCGTGTTGGACGAAATTCGTCGTTCGTCTCAGTTGTGTTCCTAGCATAATGTTGAATTTCTTGTTTATTTACCAAAACAAAGAAATTATGTTAAGAGTTACATAGAAACACTAAAACTTTACTATGATGAAGAGTATATAAGATTCGGCATTGCTGAATATAGCACTTTTGCTTTTTATCTATTTTTTTTTTTCCAAATAAAAAGTAGTATCTTTAACATTGTTGAGATTATATGACCGTTCTGATTAAATAATTTAAAAGGTGATTGCCATTAATAAAACAGTTGGACTGAAAATATTATTTGTGTTACAATAAATAAATACAAATAGAAAATAAATTATTATGGAAGTAAATAACTTTAATATAAACTTCGTATTTTAACAAAATAAAAAGAAAATTAATATAAAATACAATTTCGAAATGTATTTGCTTAATAATTTTATTTTTTATTTTTTTATTTCAAAGGTTCTAAAATTAAACAAAATAATAATAAACAACAACAAAATAAATTTTTCGTTTTTTAGCAGAGGTATTTTTTAGTGTGATTTCAACATTTTAGAAAAACCGTTTTTTTATTTAAGGTGATTGTGGTGAGGTGAAGTAAACATTGAAAAAAATCATAACTTGTCTGTAGAATATCGAATTTTTAGCGAAAATAAGAAAAATTAGGTTGTTTGGTGAAATTTTGGTAAGCGAAGTTTATTAAGCGATGTCCGTCTGTTCGTCCGTGTTAGTGTTTAGTTAGTGCCTCGGAAAACTTGATTTCACAAAAAAAATTTCAATTGATCAGATATAGTGCCGAAAGAGGTGCTATTGGAAATCAGAATGATCGGTCCATGTCTAACGAGGCAGCAGCAAAACACCACGCCAATTTCTAATTTTTTCATGTCATTTAAAAGTAATAAAGTAACTCACAACAAAAACATATATATATGGGACAATAGAGAATAAAAAAAAATAAGAAAAAATTAACAAGTGAAATAATTTGCGCTCGCCCATATTTTCCTAATTACTGATATTTTAATTTTTTTTTTTTGAAATATCAATACGGGTATTATTTTAAAGCTTTTAAAGAGATTTTTAAAGAAATACTATTTTTTTTAAGTATTTAAGCCATTAAGAGCCAATGTCATTTTTATGTAAAATTATAAAAATGCATTACCAAAATTTTTTTATAATTCTCTGTCACTGCAATATTTACTTTTTTGTTAAGAGTTAATTCACTAAACTAGATTTAGATAGATTGGGTAGTCTTACTTGTTATTTTTCAATTTTGTTATGAGTGCATAAAAAATGGAGAAGTAGCCGTTGATTAAAATTTCAATCTCCATATTTATAAAAACCAGTGACAAATTTTAACAAACAGTTCGACATTTTGAGTAATCTGCTATCTCCTGTCAATGATTACACCAATGATGCCGTTTGGCTACATTTTTTACATTTTATATAACCCCACGTAACACTTGACTAAATGTTCGAAACTTTTGCTACAGACACGAAATAAAGTAATATTATTAAAAAAATAATTCTTCCATTATTTTAGGGAAGAATATCTCTAACAGCCGCTTTTCTTAGCACATCTATTTTGTTTTTTATTAACTCAAATTTTAAAATTTTCAGTTTTTTTTTAAGTTTGGAAATAACTACAATAAATTATTAAAGAGGGTAAATATAAATAATAAATAAAAGAATAATATTTTAAATAAAATTCAAAAAGCTAATTTTCTGAGATTCGGAGAATTTGCAAATTTTCTTAAGTTTTAAATTTTGTTTTTATCGCTTTTTTTTTCTTCAAGTAAGACGCCATCTTACAAAAAAGTTGACTATTTGATTTCTTTTTGAAATTAAGGACGCGACGGCTGAATATACCCAGACAGAGTTTTGTGGAAATGTTTTGTCAGCTGCTTAAAATTATTTGAAAACGAATTATTTTGGACAAAATTCGGAATCTCATGAAACACTGAAGATATCTTAATGAAATTTCACATTGGTAAAGCAGAAGTCTGCCTGACTAGAGGTATGAACAGTCACCCCCGTAAGGTAACGGGGGCTTCTCGATACGCCCACAAATTTGGGTACCTCGGGCATAAAATTTTTTGGAAATGTTATGAAAAGTTAACTTAAATGTTAATGTTATATTAAATATTAATTTTGTGGCAATTTAATTTCTATATTTTAGTTCTCAAAAACCACTTTAACGCAATTTTTCAGGTTTTTGTGGTAAATGTCATTAAAAATCATCGACCATCTATATAAATCTAGTTTGGTGAAAAAACTCCAAACCAAAAAGGAAATATTGGGGTGACAGAGAATTAAAAAATAAAAAAAGATTTGGTAATTTTACATAAAAATTCCATCGTCTCGGTTAAGCATTTTCAAAAAATTTTAGCATTTCCTTTAAGATCTCTTTAGATCTCAAAGAATTTGAAAATTTCAGAGCCCCGTTACTCGCAAAATATGGGCGAGCGAACATTTTTTCACTTAATGTGTTATCTTATTTTTTAATTCTCCAATGCCCATTATATTTATTTTGATGATTTGAATTTCTCTATTGTTCCAAATGACATGAAAAAATTAGAGGAAGGCGTGGTGTTTTGCCTGCTGCCTCGAAGGACATGGACCGATTATGCTGATTTCCAATAGCATTTCTTTCGACACCATATCTGATCGATTGACATATTTGTTTTTTTTTTCAATACTAACATGGACGGGCAGACGGGCAGACGGGCATCGCTTAATAAACTTCGCTATGCATAAAAAAGAAAATAAATATACTTTATAGGGTCGAAAATGGATATTGTAGAAAGTACACACGGGAAGACAAACATAGACATACCGTTTTTCCACTTTTTGAGGTGAAGGGTAACTTTGTGGGTTACCAAGCATCAATTGTTATAAATACTATAAATAGTAAATGTGATATTGTGAAAATGTAGCACAAATTACTTTGGAACTATTTTTACTGCAGCACAATATTATCGCCTTTAATTTATGTACAATAAGGCCCACAATCAGGTTTTAGAAGGTTTTAAAAACCTTTTATTTATTTTTTTTACTATAGTCTAAACTCAAGTATTTTAGCTTTACAAGATGATACATTAAATAAAGTAAAGGTTTACCCATAATTTGTAACAAAATACAGTTAAATTTTATTATATATATCTGATCAGCTGCTAGTATTTTTATACGGCATTTACACTAAGCAATTTTTATGAAACTAGCATGAAATTTTGATCTTGTTTGTAAAGCCGGAGGAGTAAGAAGTATTGAGGGATGTTACTGTTGCTGATGTTTACTTTTTGATAACGCATAACGCTGTAACTTAAATAGAAAATTGAGAAAAAAAAATGCCTCAAAAAATTGCATAGTGAAAAAAAAAACAAATATATAAAGAAAGCTTGTTAATTTGAAAAAAAACCAAAAGTTCTGTACTTTTGTTAAAAAAAAATACAAAGTGAATTGATTTCAACAGATAAACTTGAAATGTAAGTTTGTGTCATAGAATGTCTATACTAAATCAGTTAAATTAGCTTCAGCTGGTTTTATTCATAAAACCGACTTTTACCTATAAAGTATATGTACTTTTACGTTTCTTGGTAGACGAAACTCGAACTTCAACAAAAATTGTTCTTTAGAACACGAACATTTTACTTTTTTTTTAAGAATTTAGGCTGTATAATTGATTTTTTTTTATTTTCTATTATACTTAAAATAGATTTTTTGTAGTTCCATTTTTCTTATAGATTATTTTTTTAAACTTTTTTAATATAATTTTATTTAAAGTTACGTTATCGTTATCACGCAGAAAGCACATGTTTGAGACAACTTGTTATCTTTTAAAAATTTTTGATATCAAATGATTACAAACACGTGCGACGAACAATTTTAGATAACTGAAATGTTGACTTACTCTGAAATACTAAAAAAAGTAATATAAAAATCTTGCGCATTATTATATTTCACTGCGAAGGGCAATAACCTCTTTAGTACGCATTTCTAACTAATATTTATAATAAATGTAAATTTGAGTTAGTTAATTTGTTACGCTTTTAAGATATATCTACTTAAAACTGATCCGTGTTAAGTTTTCAAAACAAGTTGTCAGCGATATAGAGAAAAAAAAGGTACTGTTTTTGAGTTATAGAAAAATTATTGCCTGGAAGGCAATAGGTCATTTGGACCACTTTGAATATTATAGCATATGAGGAATGGACTGTCATACTTTTAGTAATATAATGGACCACGTAGTGACTTTGACTGCCAGAATCTAGATTTTTTATTATATTTTCAGCATTAAATTAAAACGAGTAAGAGTGCTATGATGAATCTTAAATACCCTTCATCATCTATGTAAAAATTAGTTTAGTGAAGTAACTCCAATAAAAAAGGAAATATTGGGGCAACAGAGAATTAAAACAGATAATTAAAATATAAGAAAAGAAAAAGAAAGAAAAAATGAGGTAAAAATGTCATCGGCTCCTAATGGGTTAAGTATTTTAAAAAATTTTAGTATTTACTTAAATATCTCTTTAAAACCTTTAAAAAAATACCCATATCGATATTTTAAAAAATATTAAAATTTCAGAGCCCTATAACTCGAAAAATATAAATAAATAAATATTTTCATTTAAATTTTTCTTTCTTATTTTTTAATTCTCTATCGACTTATACATTTAGTTTTTTTATTGGAGTTACTTCATTGTTCCAAATGGAATGAAAAAAATCAGAGGTAGGCGAGTTGATTTGCCTGCTGCCTTGAAGGACAGGGACCGATCATGCTGATTTCCTATAGCACCTCTTTTGACACTATATCTGATCGATTGATATACATTTTTTTTGTGAAATCACACATTCGATTTCAACACGTTGCTCAATAGACTTTGCATAAGAACTCGGAATGTATACATATATTTTATGGGGTCGAAAATGGATATTGTAGAAATTACACACGGAATGACAAACATAGATATACCCTTTTTCCATTTTTTGTGGTGAAGGGTATAATAAATTATCGTAGTGTTTTGTAATATTTTCTTTTTCATCATTTTATTTAAGTTTTTATTTTATTTTTCATCAATTTATCATTTTAAAAGAGCCGATACACACGAAGCTACAGGTGTTGAACAAATTGTTGTAAATAATTTGATGTACGAGGGCTGCTATATATATTTCTGGCCTGGCAACACTGAGTGCTGCCAAGTGCAATCTGACATTTCCATTGGAAAGTTTGTCATTTTTAAGCATAATCTTACTCAAAACGTTTTGACGTACGACCATTATTTGTGTTGTTTACAGTGACTTGAAAAAATTAATATAGAAAAAAATGGAATTAACTCGTGAACATTTTCGTGCCATCATTTTTCACAACTTTCGACGGGGATTATCACGACAAGAGTGCATCGATGAACTTAAATCATTGTATGGCGATGAAGCACCATCCTATAGCACTGTGAAAAATGGGTATAATGAATTTAATCGTGGCCGAAGCTCGCTCAAAGACGAATTTCGTGAAGCTCGTCCAAAAACGACTGTTGTGCCAGAGAACATTGATGCCATGCGTGAACTCATATTGCAAGATCGACATGCGACATACCGAAAGATAGAGACATCCTTGGACATTTCTTCCACCAGCATACATTCGATACTGCATGAACACCTGGCCGTAAAAAAGGTTTGTTTTCGTTGGATCCCGCACAATTTGAAATACGATTGCGGTGCTTCAAAAAACGTTTATAAGATCGTCACAGGTGACGAATCATGGATCTATGCGTATGAGCCCGAAACGAAACAACAATCGACCGTGTGAGTCTTCAAAGATGAGCAAAATCCAACGAAAGTTGTTCGTGGAAGAAGCACTTCGAAGCAAATGGTCGCCTGTTTTTTCGGAAAAACTGGTCATGTGGCGACTGTTCCGCTTGAGCAACGTAGGACGGTCACTTCTGAGTGGTACACTACAATTTGTTTGCCTAAAGTCATCGAAGAAATTCGAAAAACCAACAAGAGAAGACGAATCATTGTTCACCATGACAATGCGAGCTCTCACACATTGGCTCAAACCAGAGCGTTTTTGACCGGCCAAAACGTCGAATTAATGGGTCATCCGCCGTACAGCCCTGACTTGGCACCTAAGGACTTCTTCTTGTTTCCGCACATCAAGAAAAAATGCGTGGTCAACGATTTTCGTCGGCAGAAGAAGCTGTTGAAGTGTTCAAAAACCATATTTTAGAGGTGTCTCAATCGGAGTGGAAAAAGTGCTTCGACAACTGGTTTGAGCGCATGCAAAAGTGTATAAATCATGCTGGAGAATACTTTGAAAAACAATAAAACCATTTTTGATTATAAATATTCGCATTTTCACTATTAGGCCAGAAATATATAGAGCAGCCCTCGTACATATGTTTAAGCTAAATAACTTAACCAACGTTTAACAGTGAAGGAGGTCTGTTAAAACTCTAATTAGAAAGCATAATATTTTAAATGTAGAAAGAGTAAACTCGCAAAGAGTTAATTCATATTTATTAAAACTTATCTGCCATAATTAACTAAAATCTTATACAATTCATTAAGGATATACATACATATGTTAACTGGGTTATTAGCATGCTAACAATTTGAGTAATTATATAACCACAACAAAACGTAAAAAATACTTCCAAGGGAAACAAAGGAAAAAACACATCTTAAAAAAACATATGTTTCTTACATCAAGACACCGTTTTTCTATTTGCAAATTCTTAACAGTTCAAATTTATTTTCCACCGGATGTTATGAAAAGGAAAAATGATCATGTTTTTTTTTCAAATAATTCTAAACTAGTTTTCACTTTTACTAACAAAAAGTAAAAATACAAAGACACCTTGTCCTTTTCCCCCAAACACAACACTGCTACTATTTTTCTATCAATTTGATATCCTTAATTTTTTCACTATTCCCCACAATAAAATATAAAAATAAAAAACTCATTTAAATCGAACACAAAAAAACAATATTTACAAAAAACAAATGCATGGCAAATCTTTTAATATTTATTAACCGTAACCAAAACTAGAACATATGAAATTTCCAAGGCACGTGTTAGTTGTTAAAAATTCATTTACAACTTCCAGAAAAAAAACTCGACTACAAAAAACAACTGCTGGCATTGATGGTTTTACCTTTAAAAATTAATTTCTGGGTAATTTAATACGAGATTTTTCAAACAACAACAAACAAATAAATAAATATAAATAAAAAGAAAATTTTTAAATTTACTTTTATAAAAATACGACGGCCAACCAATATGTTTTTTATAAAATCGAATTAAAAAAAACTTGGGTTAAAGAAATCAATTTTAAAAAGATGCCTGTTAAATTATTGGGTAAATAAATTAATAATTTATCGTAACAATCGATGGGACGTACAGTTTCTGCGGTCATATTCTATAAAATCTAAGTATTTTACCGGCGTAATTTCGTAAACTATTTGTGTTGGCACATATCACGTTGCAGTTATTAAATTCGTGGTCAGGCCCGCCATATTTGCCGATTTATCGCCTCAAATTTATTAAAGTCCTGATTTACCGATTTTGGCTCCAAAAATGCCAAATCTTTCTATAAACACTGTAATAAGGTTTAATAATAATTTTGGACAACACTAAACGACTTTTAACATTAAAAAGAGACAACTGTTAATAAGTTAGCACTTCTACTAAGGGGAAAAAGGGTTAGGCTTATTTGCTGTTATAAAAATGTCGTTTGAAAAAACAGTTTTTAACTGTAAGTGAGCTGCTAAAAAATAAAAAGTTCTCGCTGGCGTAAATGAATCAACCGATCTATGCATCACCAAGTCATTGTGTTTGGTTTAACGTACATGTATATATGTGTAAAATTTAAATAAATATAGGACTATTTCTTCCGATTGATAGATAGTAGATTCGGAATCGGTCCTGCCGTTATGACAGACAAAAATAATTCAGTTGCAATATTAAAAAAACGACATTCCTGATTTATTTATTATAAAATGTATTTGGCACTTACTTGCATTATATGCATTTCTTTAATTACCTTCTGAAATTAAAATTCTACTTGAAGATATTTAAAATTACGTATCAAATAGTTCAAATGATCTTCATTAAAATTCATTCATTCGTTCAAAAATTACTGGAAATAAAACCGAAAAATTACTGCACCCAAGGAGAACCAGATGGCTGTCGCCTAAGGCAGTAGTTGTTTGAATACTAGATTTGGATGAGGCCATGAGAATTTACTTCTTATTTGCAGCTACTGTTGATCAAATCGATACAGCAAAAATATTGTAAAAAATTTTAACTAACCAAACCAAAAAAATATTTATCCTCTTTAAATATATTCTTGAAATTGTTTTTAGTATAAACAGAATAAAGTGAGTTAACTGAGCTAAACTAAATAAGAATTGTATTAAGTTATTTTATAAAAATCTATGAACTTCATTTAATGGAAAAGCATTTCGTGAAATTTGATGAGGTAAATTTGGGCTCATTGGCTAAAGAGTTAAAAGTTAAGAATCAAAACATAACAAAACCGAAATATACAAAATTGTAAATAAAAATATTAAATGTTTTGATTTTGAACATAAACCTTGTAAATCTTTAAAAATGATAAATTATTTGCTACTTTTTGTTAAAAAAAATCAGTTTTATTGTATTTATAATCTGTTTTTTAACTTGCCATTTTTTTTGCCGATTTTTCAAAATTAAAGTACCAATAAAACCGATTTGTTGTACTAAAGTACCAATTTCTGAATTTTCTGGCACCCCTAATCGAAGTATTTATCGGCAATATGGGTGCTGCGTTTGCTCACAAGGTAGTTAAACGTTTTTTCATTAAGATTCGCATAAACTTTTGATTTAAAGCTTAGTCGCTACTTCAAAATTGATATTAAGCAATGCTAAGCTTAATGGATGTTACTAAATAAATTCACCTCGATGAAAATAAAAATAATATAATCGACTTGGTAAGAACATAAAAATGACAACCCATAACTTTAAAATATAACGGATATTTTTATAAGCCAATAACACTTTAACCTTTAGAAAAATAACACAAAAAGTTAAATTAAAAAAAGAAATTTTTTGCAAGATTAATATGGTAGACCGAAGCGCTTTTGGGCTTGCAATTTCAGAAACTTTTTCAAAAATAAAATCAACAACTGAAATTTTTTATTATGTTAATTAATTTTCAAAATAAAATCTTTTTTTCGTGCTATTTTTATTGTCCCGATTAGTTATTTAAATGACCGATATTGATTATTTAGGTTCATCCTCTTTCAACTGCATAAAAGAACTGAAAAAAGTCAGCCGTATATACAGTGGAAAAAGAAGAAAAGAAGAAGTTTTTGCTTAAACTTTGATTTTTGTCTTTGCTTTATTTTTCGGACCAAAATTTTTAGTTTATTTAAAATGTTTGTCAGCAGTTTCCTGAAGAGTTAAGTAAGCGGTAACGAAATAGCCATCGAGACGTGCTTTGACCCTCAATAATCAATATTGGTAATTTAAATAATTAATCGGGATAATAGAAAATAGCGCGAAAAAAAAGATTTTTCGAACATTGTTGGCCGTATGTTACAGATAACACAAACAATGTTGGCCTGCCAGAAATTAATTGCGGATGATTTTTTAACAGAAATAAGTGACTACACAGGGTCCCACAGAAAATAATCCTGAGGTGAGTAGTTGCAGGGCATTAAATGCCAAATAATGGCCAATATTTGGTCAACAAGCTATTGCCAAATTTTCAATTCAATAAGTCGATGGTTGCAGTCGCAACAATTCAATGTAACGCATGTCTCCAAACTAAAATATCATTAATCAATCATTAATTTTCAAACGAAAATTATTTTTAAAGGAATAACGTTCAATCATGCCGGGGGGGTCTGTAGTAGATTTCTATCACCCCTTAAATGGCAAGTTTGCTCATTAATAAGGCAATAAGGCTCATTGTTAAGGCAAAAGTGAACCTCAACTCTGAATGCAATATTGGTTCTAAAAGTTTTATAAATGGGTGACGGATTTTCAAACTAAGTATGTATAATTTGTTAATATTGTTTAAGCATCAAACTACTCATGATGATTTGCAAGATTTCGCAAGTTCTGTTGGGCTTAAAAAATTTCCGATGTCCACAAAAAAGGGAATAAAAAATAATGCATCCATTTGCCATTAATCTTTGAATATTTTTAGATGTACGTTACATTCATACGTTCTGTTCTTCAAAAGACATATTTTACCTCCCCTCGGATACTCTGTGTTTGCAATGAAAATGAATTTTATTTTTAAGAATTTTGTGTTATTTTGATTGCGCAATGTGTAAAACTGATAATGGAAGATGACAAGCTAATGGTATGGATAGGTAAATAATATTATGGATTTTCTTTGATAAATTTCTAAAGACGAAAATTAAGAATCCTCTAAAGGTGGTTATCAGAAAAATTGTTTTTTGTTTTTCTTGTCTAAATGTAAATATTTTGAAACTTAATATAAATTTTATTTTTAACAATACAGTTATGTTTGTAGAAAACTTAAATTTTAAGGATGCAGTGGTCATTGCACTCATTAATAAAACTACAGATTATTTTAGGATAAAATTTCATTTCCTGATAATTTATAAGGAAATTATAGAGTGATGAAAGCAAAGCTGCTTTCGATCAAAACTATAACCATAAAAGTTGCCAGTTATCCACTATTATAATATTATATGCATACTACATCTGGAGGATTCTCCTCTAGGGACGAATAACTTTTGATACTTTGAAACTTGCGCAGACTGTTGCAGAATTTTTATGTCATGTTTATATTTAAAAATGCAGATGTTGTCGTACTTCTTTATTGAAAGAAAATTTAAATACAATTTAGTTATCATGCCTGATTTCATTTTATGTTATTTCGTTACAACTCGTAAAAATAAGTCGAGAAGTTTACTTTAATTGGTGATACACGAAGAAAGGAGAGCAATTGAAATTTCTGATACTTATAAATACACAAGAGTTTAAGCAAGTAAGAGTGACATATTCGGATATCACGGATTTTATGCGCCCTTTACCATATATGCATAAACAGATTTACATATAAATGGGCATGAGAAATTCTTTCCTACCATTAAATTTTTCTGTTCAAAAAAGGTTACAAAAAAGTTAACTTTTGCTTAAGGTTGTTTTCCCATCAACTTTCGTTTGTATTACGGTTATGCAACATACATAAAATTACATTAAATGTTGGAGCACCTCTTAGTTTGGAAATTTAATTTTTTTACTTGTATTGTAGTGGACATAACCATTAGATTTCAACCGTCTGTCTATAACGGTTCAACAGTTTGGTCATAAATAATTACATCAACTAATATAACACATTAACCCAATTACATTAACTATTATAACACACTTTAATTTATAATTTTGAATATTTATACTTTTTATTACACCAAACAAAAAATTGACATTTTGTCTACTTTTCAAGTGTTTGTATGCAACGTTTCAAAAGATAGTGCAATATAGGTTAAATTACATTAATTTTGGGAACACCCTTTAATGTATAAATTCAAATTTTTTAAGACATATTTTTGTATTACTTTTTTTTTCTTGGGAGCCATAGTGATATCTTTACAAACACTTGAAAATTAATAATAATGAATACAACTTTGTTTAGTATAAGTATAAAAATTTTAAATTAAAGGGTTTTATAATAGTTGATGTAAACTGATGTATATGGCCAAATTGTTGACCCGTCACGGGCAGTCAGTTAAAATTTACAAATAACCTGATTGCTAAGTCTACTAAAACAGCAAGTATATACTTTGAATTTGGATACTAAAGGGTGTTCCAATAGTTAATGTCATTCGAAACATATGTCCATACTCCTGAACTGTTTTAGACAGACAGATAAATTCTGTTGTGAAGTCGTTTTTTTTTTTTTTTTTGCAAGGATTATATTGAACAAGAACTTATTTTTCCTAATATTTATTTGAGAAGAACAACAATTTGTTTCCATCATTTAGTGGTTACGTCTTCTTGGTCAAACATTAAACTTACCTGACCGCACTATAAGTAACCAAAATTAAAAAATTATTTTCCTTTAACTTTTGACTCAGAAAAGATTTTTTAACAGCTTAAAGGATTGCAGCCAATCTAAAAAATTGTTTTGGAAAAAATCGAAAGGGCTCCGGTAGAAGCAAAAAGCTAGACAAAGGTAGGCCAAAAAAAAAATTAATTTTACAAGCCAAATATCTTCCAAAAGTAAAGAAGACAGTGCATATGTTTATTATTTAGGGCTTGAAAAAAGACATCCCCAGAATTTAAAATTTGTATCGTCTTTTGAAAAAAACGGCATCATTTGCTAGTCGTAATTATTTATTTCAGCCTGATCGATTTCTGAAGGACACAGTGCTGTACGTTGAGAACAGTAGGATTAACTATTGCATGGACAGATAACTTAAAATATTTCTATGGGGCTGTCAAGAAAATATTTTCTGATGAAATTAGAAAATCTGCTAATGACAGGCTAATATTTTCGCCAAGAGCTTTTTTACATAATTAGATAATTAGAAAGCAGTTTAAACAACGCAATGTAGAGAAAATTTGTTTTTCGCAAGTTCCTTTCTGTCTTTTTTTTCTTATTCCTTTCTTTACTGCAAAGAATTTTTGCTGCTTAACCATGATAAATAAAACTGGCCACTAAGTGGAAGGGATACCTATAAATGACTCAGGCTTTGATAAAGAGTATTTTAACAATAATAATAATAAAAAGAAAACAAAACCAAAACAATAATAAACAAATTTTTTAAAGTTGCCTTATAAGAATTTCTAATGTAATTCTAATTAGCTTAGAAAGGACTATCTATCATTTTGTTATTTTCTGACTACTACTAGTAGATCTTGATTTTCCATGAATATATATTTTTTGCTGTTGTTTACTTTGTAGGTCTATAAGTTATATAGAGATCAAAAAATTTAAAATTTCTTAAAAAATTTAAGAAAATGCTCAAAGTATTTTGAAAAACTTGAAAAACTTGATACAAAGCTGTATTGTATTTGAGACATAATAATTACGGCTGTAACGTTGAAGCTGCAATATAATTGTACAATAAATGTCATGAAGTAATAAAAAAAATAGCAATAGAAGAAGATGCAATTTTGCTGACTACATTTAAGATTATGGAAAATTAACATAAAGAAAGAAAAAATGAAGTTGAACGCAAATTGCAACTATAGAAACAGAAAAAGAAAGAAGGCTCATCATAGTCGATCATGCATTCCTGGTATTGACCTGTATTTAGGTCACTCGAACTTGTTTTGCAATTTCAAAAACCTGATAGTAACAGAAACAACTACAACAAGAACGACACAAGAATAAAAATCTTTCAGTTATATAGAGAAAAACACAACGGTCTTTTGTTTGTTACAAAAAGAAAAAAACTTAAAACCGTTTCTTCAATAAAAACTAAAATGAACTAAACTTTCTACTCAATACAAGATTTGAAATTTTTAACAGTATTTTTTTTTTTGAGATATTTTTTATTTAATCTGAAATTTTACGTTATAATATAAAATTGCAATACTGCAATTTAACACTTGTTTAATTTTTTTTAATCTTTTTATTAATTTTTCTTATCATTTTTATTTTCAATTGTCATTAACAAGGTTAATTACTTTTTTCTTTTCATTTGACTTTGCTGATTATCTGTAAGTTTTTCCCCTTTAAATTGTGTAAACAAAACCCCTTTAATGGCCAAGTCCAAGAACTTAAGTCAGCAAGTACGAATACTTGATAAATTAGTTGAATTTGCACAAATACCGAACAACAATAAATACTTTCAGCAAGCGCTTTTTTTAAATGCAATAATACTGATGACCTACAATTAAGCCAAGTTAGCAGAATGAAAGAAAAAATATTAAAAGAGTAAATATTAATAAAAACACATTATTTTTAGTAAAATAAAGACACAATATTTTTTTTTTTAATTTTTAAGGTCTTAGTAATTTTTAAAAAGATAAAATAAAAAACTAAGAAAATAACTAAATTAAAGCAAATCTAAAAACCTTTAGTACATTTGCCGCTGAGCTGAGTTCTCTTTTGATTTTTTGGGTATCAGCAGTTTTCAACACAAGGGCTTCTTTCTTCTCACTATCCACTTAACATTTTTTAATTTCTTTTAAATTAACAATATGTTTTTATACCCTTCACCACAGTTTTTTTTATAAAAGGATATACCTAATTTTGTTATTCCGTGCGTAATTTCTACAATATCCATTTTCGATCCCATCAAGTAGATATGTCCGTCAGTGTTAGTGTTGACATCAACTTTGTCAAGGCATTAGCTGAGATAGAAAAGATTTAAATACGCCAATCGATCGGATATAGTTTCGTTCATTTTGTCATTGAAAATCATGAAGATCGATCGATGTCCTTCGAGGCAGCGAGCAAAACGCGATGACCTTCTCTAAATTTTCCATATCATTTGGAACAATGAATTTACTCCAAAAAAAATAAAAAATATATATAAATAAATTTATAGAGCGAAAAAGAATTTCAAAATGAGGAAAATGGCGAACGCCTATATTTCTCGAGTTATGGGCCTCTCAACTTTTCATAGAAAAGTACGATTGTGCGCCATATTTTCAAAATAAATTAATATGGGTAACATTTAAAAGTTTTTGAAGAGATCTTAAAGGAAATACTAAAATATTTAAAAAATGCATAATCCATTAAGAGCCGATAACATTTTTATGTTAAGCCTGGTACTCTGTTCAGTTTTTCATGCGGAATGCTTTCAAATTACATACATAAAAAAATTTGTATGAAAAAGTCATGAAAAAATGTTACAGTAGTTGTAATCTGTTTTAATGTGGTAAAATATTTAAAATGTTTCTGGCAACACAGCAACAAAGCTGTGAAATAAAGCGAGTAGCATTATTTCATGCGGAAATTTTTAAACAACAGCTGATTATATGTCTTTTGCTTACATTTTTAAGACAATAAAAAAACAATAAAACGTTAAATTCCTCCAAATCGCGATATCGACATCATATTTTTAATGTAAAATTTTTCATATGAAATAAGCGATGTTGCCCAACAATTTTCACAAATTCGAACAGAATACCAGACTTTATTTATGTAGTACTTGAATTTTTATACCCTTCACCACAAAAAGTGTAAAAAGGGTGTATACAAGTTTGTCATTCCGTGTGTAATTTCGATGTAAGTCTGTCCGTCCGTGTTAGTTTTTGCCAAGGCAAATTTGATTTCACAAAAAAAGCAATATGGCAATCGATCAGATATAGTGTCGAAAGAAATGTTATTAAAAATTAGCATGATCAGTCCATTTCCTTTGAGGCAGCAGCTAAAACCAACTCCAATCAAAAAAATATTTAATATAGGGTGCCATAGAGAATTAATAAATAAGAAAAAACATTAAAAGAAAAAATTGCCGCTCGTTTATATTATCCGAGTTACGGGGCTCTGAAATTTTCAAATTTTTTAAAATATCAATATGGGTATCATTTTAAAGCTTTTGAAGAGGTCTTTAAGGAAATACTTAAAATTTTCAAAAATACGTAACCCATTAAGAGCCGAGGTACCAAATTTTTTTTTTTATTTTTTAATTCTCTGTCACACCAATATATACTTTTTTGATTTGAGTTACTTCACTAAACTAGATTTACATAGATGGTGAAGGGTATATAATATTCGGCATAACCGAATATAGCATTCTTATATGTTTTTAGTTTGTGATCGTCGACCAATACCGTTTGTACATGCAGAAAAAAAACATGGTTATTATATGGTCACAATAACCATATGATGTTCTTTGTAACAATGTATAGTTGCGAAGAACCAAGTATTGTTGTTTTCACCAAAAATTTAGTCACGATAAACATTTTTTGTTAACTTTTAACGATTATGTAGTTACCGTGCACAAAAAATGCAACATGGTTGGTTTTAACTTAAAAAATTTCAACCACAACCAGAGTTTTATAACCTGTTAAAAATAATATAAAATATTTAATCATAATACATTATTATTAATCAAAGTTTGGTTAAAAGCAACACAATAATGTTTTCGCTTAAAACTATTTTTTTCTAGTACTTGACAGTTTAGTAATATTTCTGGTAGCTAAAATTTGAAATTGTTTTTTGTTGTTAAAGAAATTGAAAAAAAAAATTAAAATTTAAATAAAAAGGGAACCAAAACATTAAAAAAGAGTTGAAGTAAATATGAATGTGTCGTAAGCATATAAGTCTTTATTTTTGTGTTTAAAGCATACGAGGGCTTCTGTATATATTTTTGGCCTGGCAACGCTGAGTGCTGCCAAGTGCAATCTGACATTTCCATTGGAAAGTTTGTCATTTTTAAGCATAATCGTACTCAAAACGTTTTGACGTACGACCATTATTTGTGTTGTTTACAGAGGCTTGAAAAAATTAATATAGAAAAAAATGGAATTAACTCGTGAACATTTTCGTGCCATCATTTTTCACAACTTTCGACGTGGATTATCACGACAAGAGTGCATTGATGAACTTAAATCTTTGTATGGCGATGAAGCATCATCCTATAGCACTGAAAAAATTGGTATAATGAATTTAATCGTGGCCGAAGCTCGCTCAAAGACGAATTCCGTGAAGGTTGTCCAAAAACGGCTGTTGTGCCAGAGAACATTGATGTCGTGCGTGAACTCATAATGCAAGATCGACATGCGACATACCGAGAGATAGAGACGTCCTTGGACATTTCTTCCACCAGCATACATTCGATACTGCATGAACACCTGGCCGTAAAAAAGGTTTGTTCTCGTTGGATCCCGCACAATTTGAAAGTCGCTCAAAAAAAGGCTCGTGTCAATTGGTGCAAAGAAATATTGCAAAAAAACGATTGCGGTGCTTCAAAAGACGTTTATAAGATCGTCACAGGTGACGAATAATGGATCTATGCGTATGAGCCCGAAACGAAACAACAATCGACCGTGTGGGTCTTCAAAGACAAGCAAAATCCAACAAAAGTTATTCGTGGAAGAAGCACTTCGAAGCAAATAGTCGCCTGTTTCTTCGGCAAAACTGGTCTTGTGGCGACTGTTCCGCTTGAGCAACGTAGGACGGTCACTACTGAGTGGTACACTACAATTTGTTTGCCTGAAGTCATCGGAAAAATTCGAAAAATCAACAAGAGAAGACGAATTATTGTTCACCATGACAATGCGAGCTCTCACACATCGGCTCAAACCAGAGCGTTTTTGACCGGCCAAAACGTCGAATTAATAGGTCATCCGCCGTACAGCCCTGACTTGGCACCTAATGACTTCTTCTTGTTTCCACACATCAAGAAAAAAATGCGTGGTCAACGATTTTCGTCGCCAGAAGAAGCTGTTTAAGTGTTCAAAAACTATGTTTCCACTCAATCGGAGTGGAAAAAGTGCTTCGAAAACTGGTTTGAGCGCATGCAAAAGTGTATAAATCATGCTGGAGAATACTTTGAAAAACAATAAAACCATTTTTGATTATAAATATTCGCATTTTACTATTAGGCCAGAAATATATAGAGCAGCCCTCGAAATTGTGAAATCATTTATTTGTTATTTTAAGCAAATAATTGCTTTTTTTTGTGAATTTGTGTTTTTAAATAATTTTTATGACAAATCGTTAATAAAATCAGTAAATCAGTTTTTTACATCAGGAAAATTTTGCACTTGTGAGACTATATTATAAGTCAATTATATAACATGACATTTTCAGTCATATTATGTTATTTTAATTTAACCATTTAATGTTTATATTTGAACATAATTATGTTTATACTTTGGACAACAATATGGTTGCAAATGTAACAATACTATGTTTTGTTAGCAACCATATAATGCAACCATATTTTGTTGCTCTTACATTATGTTTACCTCAACCATATTTTTTCTTTGCGTGTAGGTTTGATGTAAGCTAGTCAAAATAAGGCCTGGCTAAGCAAACTATTACACATCCTTATTATCCTAATTTAAGGGTTAACACTAATAGTTTAGTTTAAGTCCAAAGATAAAAATGTCTAAAAACCCACAGAGGTTATCTAGTCCTTTGGCTTTAATCCTAATGACAAAGCAAATATTCTAAAAATGATGTTTAACGTTGTGACAACAAAGAAAACAAAAATAATGATCCTGCTAAAAGTAAAAGCCAGATCAAAAGCATTTAACATGACTTAAATAAAAATCAATGTATCAATTTTTTGGTTAAAAAAAACGACGTGCCTCAAAAAATACATATTCAACAAAATTCCACTTAACATTGTCAACAATGGAAAAGCATAAGACAGGAAGAATAAGTAAAAAAAGGATGATGCGAGAATATTTGTCTAAATGCTTCTGTAGTAGCCGAAACATTGTTATGACAACTACCTGTTCCTTATTCTGTTTGGCGTAACTAAATGCCACATGTACCAGAAGTAAACAAGATATTAATAATAATATTTGCTAAATGTCGTCTTAAAATAATTTCAGTGGATTTCGGTTGTCTTTTGGTTGATGGTATGTTTTGTTGTTGTTTGGCTTTTTGTTCAAATGTGCTAAAAGTAATAATAATGTTTGACAAGTTAATCTGAATATTAATGGTTTTCAAGATCATTGAATGAAAAACAGAAAAAGGAATTAGTTTTGTATGCGTATGCATATTGTTGTCACTATAAGCCACCAACTGGCGTCAAACAGTATTTGCATTGGCTTAAGGATTAAATGACAAAAACGAATGCAATTGTGTTCTTTTACAACAAAATTAAAGTTGCAATTTAAAAAGGCGTTTTAAATACTTTTTTTGCAAAATTTCTAAATTTTTACATGATTTAGCAATAATTAAAATAGATCCTTCTTATCATGTTTACCAAGAAAAAAAGGAGTTGCATCCTTTTTTTTTTCTTTTAAACATCAGAAACACATTTTGGTGACAATTGTTGTTTTTTCTCCACACATTTCTTACATGTCTTTTACAACTGGAGAGAAAAAAAGAAAAAAAAAGGATGTTTGTCCTTTAAAAGTTATGTCGGATAACATACGTTTTGTAAGTCACATATTGTATTTTTTACTGATATTTTTTTTACGGAAATATAAATCCTTTAATTTTATAACACTTTTTATAGAAATACAAGAGAAACCTCCACTCAGTTCAATATTGATGTAATCTTTTCATTCAACATTTTGAGCACAGTATTTCCGTTTATTGGTCGTTTAAAAGGACTATTTATTAGATTTACCTTGGCACGTGAATTTTTATATTTTATTATTCTTTATTCTTTGTAATGTCTACTCTGTAAAACATCTGTAAAGAGTTGTCAAGGTTAATAAAACGCCTTTCAAGCAAAGGGTTCGCATTATTTGTTTTATTCGATTGATATGTGAGTGTCTGAATGGTTTTGTAACGAGCGTGCGTGACACGTGCTATTAAGAAGCTGTTAAATATTTGATAACATAAGCGAAGAAAGTTAAGGGATTAAATCTTTTGAAATTGCTTTCGTTTTCTAAAGAGTAATTTAATACATTTAAAAATTACATCATCCACAATTTGTATTGTTGTCTCATGGAAGGCGACTTTGTAAAAAAAGGAGTGAAATTGAATTATAGGGAATCAATTTTAAATATAAAGGTTTTTTTTTAAAGGTGCCTGTCTTATTACACTCGAATTTGCAGAAGTGTAATAAACTAAATAATAATTTAAAATGAGTGTCTATAAGTGACTCCTAAAAAAATTGGTTCATCTCCGAAAATAAAAAGATTTCGAAAATTACAACAAACCGAGAGTAAAAAATAATAGAAATTATTTTGAAATTTGATTGTTCCTTTTTGAACTACAGAAAGTTTAGGCTTCTACTGTGTTGCTATAAAATATATAAAAGTGGAAAAATTCTGCATGTCTTTTTTTCTTTCAGTCGGTCCAGCCGCATTCGTCAAATTCTCATTCCTCAACTGTCATCAACTTTAGATCGATCATTTCATATGCGAGTAGCAAAAATATTTGAAATTGTGCAAAATGGTCTTAAAAGATATGAATTTTCGCATTAAACATTAATAAAATTTTTTTTTATTAAACTTTAAAATGACATAAAAACTTATTCACTTTTTCCACACTACAATTTGCAATTGATATTCGATTTTGTTTTTATAATTCTCTTTTACTATTCTTGTTTTATTCATTCTTATGTTATTAAAATGCTTATTATTTAGTTTTATTACAATGTTGTCTTGACTAAATAGTCAATTTGTTAACTGTTTAAGTCAAATTGGGCTCAGTTACATTGTAAAATAATATTAAATAAATAAAAACAATTATTTCATTATATTATCGTGAAATATTATTGAGATTACATCTTATGGTTACTATTAAATATAACATTATAATAACGTAGAATAACCGATAGGCATAATATGATGCTTTAGGCGCTAAGGCAACACATTTTTATACCCTTTACCACAAAAAGTGAAAAAGTGTACAACTTACATAGTTTGTCATACCGTGTGTAATTTCTACAATATCTATTTCCGACCCCAAAAAGTATATATTGTTACGTTTTTTTCCTTTTTAGGCAAACGTACTGATTCCTTTGATTGCAAATACAACTGTGGCTTATAAATTCTATATTCTAACTTTGTGGCTTTATCTGGCTATACTTCTTGATCCTACGGTCTTGTGAATCCCATGGTCTCGTATTTACTAAACATGCGTTGTTATTACAAACGCCGCCATCCACGCTACACTACTGTGTTAAGGCCTCTTTATGCGATCGTTGATGTAAGAAAAACTTAACGTATTTTAACGTACGGTCGTTTATGTACTTATAGAAATTTTACAAATGTGACGCATGTCAATAAAATAAACAAAAATAAAACATTGTGCAGCACAATTTGTTCGCGTGTGATTATAATTTTGTTTGTAATTTTAATATCAAAAACCCGAAAGAAACACAATTTTCAATTTGCTGCAGCTGTTCAGAACAGTGTTGAGATTTGTGGCATAGTTGCGGGCACTGTTTCGTACATGTAAATTTGGAAAAAGTACGAAATTAGCTTCGAAAGATATTTTACATTGCAATATGTGCAATGTATTTACGAAATTAATTATCTATTTTAAAAAATATAATTATGTATTTAATATAACTATTTATTTATTATACTTTTATTAAGCAAAATGATAAAAACTGATGAATGATACAATTATTATCAATTACTTCAAAAGTACCTAAAACAGGCAAATGTGCCGCAATGATACTCAACACATAGAATTCCAGCACTGTCTTAGGAATGTTACGTAACAATGCCGTCAAAACCTATTTTATACGGGTTGAAGCGTTCCGGAAACGTGACAGTTAATTTCGGTAAGCGTTTGCATTGTTTTAGTATACTTAAAAACAAACGGCCGTAAGGTTAGCTTAAGTGGACGTTCGCATAATTGTACCTTTACTCCGGCGAGACAGTAACTACTCGATGCCTTGTTTAGTAACTTTAACCAACCACAGACATCTCCACTACTCCTTTTGTCCAAGCCAGTCATCCATCCTCTGAAATCCAACAGCCACAACATACGTCTGCCATACACTGTTGTTATGCTGTTACACTTCCATGTGCTAACCGCTACCGTTCTTACTTTTTTTATTATTAAGGGCTTCTTGACAATTATTTGTTCCTCTTATATTAAATTGGACGTCTCCACTAAATTATCTGCCACGGCTTCACACAATAATTGTCCTTTGCCTCTAGGGAGATTTGTACTGCTGCTTCTTTAATTTTTAATTGTATTACAACAATTATTATTTTTCGTTGTACGCATGTCCGAAGGCGGGATCGAACCCACGATTTTCTGTTTTGCAGCAAGCACCACTACCAGCGCAACCATCGAGGTTGCTCAGCATTTGTTAGTTAATTGTGGTATTATTCTATACACACACCATTGGTGGAAGTAACTTTATTCACCACTCTCATACTGTTAACAACAACAGGAGTTGCCAGATTTTGCTTTCGTAACAAAATATTCTGGCTTCTTATGCATACAAAGCCGATTGAGAGACGTCCGTCTGTCCGCTCGTGTTAGAGTTGAAATCAAGTTTGCCGAGATTTCACAAAAAAAAAAAGAATGTGTCAATCGATCACATATAGTCTTGAAATAGGTGCTATTGGAAATCAGCATGATCGGTCCATGTCCTTCGAGGCATCAGGCAAAACACCACGCCTACCTCTAGTTTTTCCATGGCATTTGGAACACTAAGGTAAGTCCAATCGAGTCAGAGTTACGGGGCTCTGAAATATTCTAATTTTTTAAAATACCAATATGGGTATCATTTTAAAGCTTTTGAAGAGATCTTTAAGGAAATACTACATTTTTTTTGTAATGCTTAACCCATTGAGAGCCGATTACATTTTTGTGTAAAATTATATATATGTAGCACTTAATCAATTTTTATTATTTTCTAATTCTCTGACACCCCAATATTTGCTTTTTTGAATTGGTTTACTTCACTAAATGTAAGATTAGGCATAGCCGAATTTAGCATTCTTACTTCTTTTTTTTTCTTGTTTTTTATTGCTTATTTGTTGCAAACTATTATTATTTTTATACCCTTCAACACGAAAAGTGGAAAAATGGTGTAACTAAGGTTTTAATTCCTTTAGTAATTTCTACAATATCCATTTCTGACCCACTAAAGTATATATATTCTGAGTACCTATGAATATCGATGTCGATTGAGCGATGTCCGTCTCTCCGTCTGTCCGTCCGGGTTAGTGTTGAAATAAAGTTTACCAAGGCACAAGAACATTAAGGGAAAATTTAATTACGCTAATCAATCAGATATGATTTAAAAGAGTGGCTATTGAAAATCAGCAAAATCGCTCCATGTCCTCCAAGGCGGCGGGCAAAACACCACACCTGTCCCTAATTTTTTCATATCATTTGGAACAATGAGGTAAGTCCAATAAACAAAAGCTAAAAAATGGAGCTATAGAAAATTAAAACAAAAACATTAAGTGAAAAAATTGGCGCTCTCCCATATTTTCCGAGTTATAGGCCTCTGAAATTTTCAAAGAAAAGTATGATTGTGCTGATGATTGATAAGATATCAGAATAGGTATCATTTTCAGAGATATTTCAGGAAGTATAAAATTTAAAAAAAAAATGCTTAATCCAATTACAGTCTATGACATTTTAATGTAAAATTATGTGTAGTACTTAATATTTTTCTTTTTTTTTAATTTTGTCACCTTAAAATTTGTTTTTCTTTTTTTTATTGGAGTTATTTTACTTAACGAAATTCACGTATATGTTGAAGGGTATATACAATTCAACATAGCCAAATATAGATCTCTTTCTTGTTTAATCTAGGAAGGATATTAGGCATAAAATTGTTTTAACAGTTTTTACAATTTTCTAGGCATGCAATTAAAAAAGCAAAGGAAATTCTATCGAATATTAAAAAACTGGGCTAATGTTTTGAAAAATAAAATGTAGATTTTATTAGATCTAATGAAAAACTCACGCAGGAAGGTTTCTGTACCATGTATATTTATATCATCCTCTAATATTCAGTTTTATTTCCAATAACTGGTTGCAGCGCTATGTCTACTTAAAATAAAGCTTTGTGAAAATGACGTTAATATTACCTCTCTTAACTTTAATTTTTTATAATTGCTTTTTGGCAATTTAGCAATACGTACTTTTCGTAAATTTCTAGTCTTAGCCTAATATAAGGCCATACGTTTGAAAATTATCTTAATATAGGGATACCTTTCATTTCTTTTTAGTTAATCTGATAGCCAGTGTTGCCAAAACTATCGAACAATTTCCAGCTAGATATTACTTTAAAAACGCTAGAAACCGCTAACTAGTCTAAAAAAAACGCTGACATAAACCGCTAAAAAATTTCTTGAACAATTTATTTTTATACCCTTCACCGAGGCAAACTTGGTTTCACAAAAAAAAAAATAAATATTTCAATCTGTCAGATACAGTGTCGAAAGTGGCGCTATTGGAAATCAACATGATCGATCAAAGTCCTTTGAGGCAGCAGGCAAAATACCATGCCTACCGCGAATTTTTTCGTCATTTGGAACAATGAATTAACTCCAATTAAAAAAATTAATATATGGGGTGATAGGGAATTAAAAAGCAAGAAAAAAACATAAAGTGAAAAAATTGGCGCTCAACCATATTTTCCGAGTTACGGGGCTCTAAAATTTTCAAACTTTTTGAAATATCAATCATTTCATTATATCATTTAAAAGCTCATTTTAAATCATTTAAAATCATCATCATTTTAAAGCTTTTGAGGAGATCTTTAACCCGTTAAGAGCCAATGGCATTTTTATGTAAAATAATATGTACGCACTTTTTTATATTTTTTAATTCTCTGTCACCCCAATATTTTTTTTTTTTTTTTTTTTTTTGATTGGAGTTACTTCACTAAGCTAAATTAACATGGTGAAAGGTATATAAGTTTCGGCACAGCCAAAAATGGCACTTTAACTTGTTTAATACTATTTTTAAATGCTAATTGCCGTATTCTTAAAATAAACAAATATTATTTTTTATGAATATGGCAATAATTGTTTATCTCTAGTTAAGATTCGTTTGAGAACTGGAATAAATATTAGAGGTTCCGATTAAGTTTATAATCTTGTAATCGTAGCAGTATTTGCTATGCCCACCGAGACCATATCTAAAGCAACAAAGTAATTATAAAGAAGCAAAAACCACGGCATGCATAATAATCGCAAGGCATACTCAGCTAGCTCTTTGAAAATTTTATTTCCAGTTGAATTTTGGTATTCAAAAACTGCGTACCAAAAATATGTAGTATCCATTAGATTATTCCATTTTATAGCATTTATATTATATAAATAATGAGCTATAATCCAGTTGTTCCAAATATTGAGAGGCATCCTCTTTTTTTTGTTGTTATAAATATGTTATTTACTGATATTTTATCAGTTTTTTCTAAAATGTCCCAATTTTCTGGTAATCTGAAATGACAGTTTCTATTAGTTAGAAAAAGTTTTTATTGGCCCAATTAAATTAAATTTCGTTATTTACCTTTGAATAAACTGTTTTACCAGTTTAAAAAAATAAGGCAGAGATAGAAAATCTATATATTTATATAAAAGGTTACAAAAACATTGTTGAGCTTACTTTGTAACAAACAAAACTTGTTGTAGAATTAAAAACACCAAAAACCCGCCAACTAAAATTTTCGCAGCTAAAAAAACCACTTAGCGGTTTTTTTTTCTAAATTCCCGCTTTTAATAGCAAAAAAACACCAGTTCTAGCGGGAAAACCGATAGCAGTTCAGCCGATAGCAGACAGCAGTTCATGCCCTGTATAAGCGTCTGCCTATAACTCTCTTAAAGGGTGTCAAATTCCTTGCCTTTTGAAAGCCATCTTTAATTTCCAAATTTATAGTTTGATATTTGTTTTTATAGCGGGCATCTTTGTGAAGTCTATATGACTGTCTAGTACGGTTAAAAACAAAAGCCATATATATACTAAGTAAAAATCACTTCAATATTGGGCCACCCTATAATATAAAGTTTTATTTTTTCTATTTATTCTTTAGGCGCACATAATTTTATGGGCACCAAGCACATTTGAAGTGTTTACTATTTCATTTCAAATAATAATAATAATATTTTTGTGAATATCACGTCATATTCAGAACAACGTTTAGTTTTTAGTATTTATCGTTATGCTGAAAATTTCAAAAAAGACATTGTGACGATTTACACTTTGTGTTGGGAACCCTAATAATATAATAATATACCCAGTTAGCATTATTGATCATATTCGAGTCTTTTTTGACTCCTCGACACGATTAAAATAATCGATTATGCGCTCGTTTTAGAGTCGAAAATGATTGTTTTGTCGGTAGAAAATGGTACCCTAGCCGGGACTCTTCTGAACGAGTCCCTTATGACTCTCGTTTTCGACTCATTTTCGATACTATTTTCAATCGTACTTGTAATCAAATACGATACTTTTTCGAGTCAACTTTTAATCATATTACTAGTCGTATGCGAGTCTTTTTCGAACCATATTATACGAACATTTCTAATATATTTTCTCAAAATGAAAAATTGCAAACAACGGTTTGCTTATTTTTTATAACACGCCGTATTGACGAGCCATTGATTTGTTCAAACATTAAACAATTTCATGTCCGCACATTAAAACGGCTAGTGTAGACCATCGTTGTCGATGTCATGCCGGCTTCAAAAAGCGAGAAAACGAAGCAGATTTCTCCACGCAGACAAACATGAACAAATGTTTGTAATCTATTCTGCTGACGTTTTGTTCATGTGCGAACAAATCAATTGCTCGTCAAGGCGTAGTGTTACATTCGTTAGCATGTAATTTCTAATTTTCTTAAAATTCAAATTTAAAAAAATGAATTTAAAAAAATATGAAAAAATTTATTTTACATTTATGTTTCTATTTTTTTACGAAGTGACATATGTATGTATTTTTACGAAAATTAAAAAATAAAAATAAAATATGTATTTGAATCATTTTTTCATCGTTAGGCTGCATTAAATATGTCTCCAAAATAATTCTAAAAGCAGTCGAATTTCAAGCATTTGCTTTTTGTACTTTTTGTTTTTTTAGAAAGTCGCTTTCTATGCGTTTGTCCGAGTTATATTCGAGTCTCTTTTTAAACGCATAACTGATGAATCAGTTTTAAGTCATCTTGGGTAGTCTTAAAAGACTCACTTTGGTGATTTTTGTAAAAACAATCTTCCAAATGCTAACTGGGTATATAAATATATCAAGATTTAAGTTTACAAATATTTTTACATGCACAAACACTGTATTTACACATTCAAATTGTCACTGAATTTAAATATTTCAACAAAAATAATTCAATAAAATAACATGAATTAAGTTTTCAACGAAAACGATGAATTTAGAAATCTGCTTATACAAAAAAATTAATAATTAAAATTGCATTCACAATAAGTAAATCTTCCTAATTCTGATGGCAAAAAAATTGATATATTTGATTTAATGCGTAGGAGGAGCTAACACATTTAAAGCAAAATCCTATAGGTCATCATTGTTGAAAAAGAACCCACCTAAAACAAGGATTCTGTTAGAAAAAAATTACACACAGGTAGGAATGTCTGCTTAAAGAACCAATTAGAAAAATAAAATACAGGTAACGAAACATAAACCAGGTATCTTTTATTCTGGTTTGCTGCTGCAACGACATCCAAAACTCAACTAAATGAAATAATTTTAGAGAAACATTAAACAGCTGATTTTTATTGTGAGTTAAACAAACACCGGTCTCCAATATCACTAGGAGTATTTAATAAATAACTAATGGGATGGATGGCTAGAAAGAGAAATACATCTTAAAATATTTCATTCTAACATTTAAAGAGCAGGAAAAAAAAACTAAAGAGCAATTTGTAATAAAACACCTGCCTATTTATTATTATCTCTTTTACACTTATACCAACATAATATTTAATGCATCGTTTTACTTCAGTTTTGCGCTCTCGTTTACTCATAATTCTCAGCACAATCTGTGATCGTTGGTAGCTCTCATCAGAGGATTTAAACTCACGTTATCAAACAAATCACTACACAATATCGTCAACACTCATTGAGTAAAGATCAGTCAGTTTAAAAGCAATTTGTTGCGAGTTATTTTTATTTAAAATACGTAAACGGTGGTGTTTTATAAATAAATTCATTTTATTTTTCAAATTGAATTAAACAGAGTCCTAAAAATAAAATTCAAGAAAATAAAAAACAATTTACCATAAAACTAAAAAACTTAAATGTCAGTGACTTTGTTTTTTTTAACAAACACTCAAAAAAGACAAATCGAACATAATTGCAAAAGTTTTAACAAAATAATAAGTTAAATATAAAAAAAAAGTTTTTTAATTTATTTATAAACAATTTAAATAAAAGTTCAAAAAGACTTGAAAACATTTTTAATCAACAAGAAATATTAACAACTATTGACCTGCAAGCTTTTTATAAAATCTTAATAAATTAAAATTTTTCAAAAGAAGCAAATTGAATAATTAAAATTTAACACAATGGCTGAATATTTGGATCCTACTGGCCAATATTAAATTCCTTAGTTTGATGAGTTCCTAAAAATTTATTTGGTCAAGCTTAAGTTTATCCAGGAAAAAAGAGAGCAGTTATTTGTTTAACGCAGCAACAAAAACAAAAACCAGCTTTTAAAATTACAACAAAATCAAAACAGAGAGCCGCTGATCAGCTGATTTATTAACACATCAGGAATAGAGTAAAAGCATTGATTTTTTTCTTACTATTCTTAATTTCTTTTGTAATATTTTATAAATAACAAAATGGAAGGTTTAGATCCTACTGGCCAATATTAATTTTTGGTATTTATTTAAATCTTTTTATTTTCTTTGTAAAAAAAAATTCGTTTAGCTTAAAAACTAAATCTTATATTTAACAAAATTTTGTATTATTTTATTATTTCAAAATGGATTTTGCTTTAGATCCTACCGGCACCTATTAACTCAGTTTTTATCTTCAATTTCTTGAAATTGAATTGACAAAACCTTGAAGCCTTTTAAATAAATAATACTTTTTAAAACAATGGCCTGCACAATATTGATTTTAGATCCTACAGGCACCTATTTCAGGCCCAAAACAGCTAACTCTTCTAGCGATCAAAGACTAACTATAGCAAATCATCTACTTGATCCTACTGGTCAATATTGATTGCATTTGATAAACAAAATATATATATTTTTAATATTACCACTATTGCCTTATATTTTCAATACAACTTTGCTCGTTTGCTGTTGTGGGTAAAATATTTGAAATATTTTCAAAATGCTTGGCACAAACAAGTTATTAAATCTATTGGACCCCTTGTGGTTAGAAATAAGAGGCCGTGAGGAGACTTCTAGTTGCCGCAAAAGAAGAAAAGTTTATTTTTATGAAACAAATTTTTTAAAATAAAAAACTATCCAACGAAAAACACACACATACACACATTTATTAAAAAATAACAAAAATTGTACTGATTATAATTTATTTTTTTAGTATTTAGCAAAAAAAAAACAACAACAAAAAATATTTAATACAAAATTAAAAATAAAATTTATTTATATATAAAAAAAAAATATTTATTATATTTAAAGCAACCAACTACTTTTTTTTTCTAAAGAAATATTAAAGAAAATGTTACTATTTTTTTCTTCTGTTTCCTAAATTTTAGTTTAAATTATTTTTGTTTTTGTCATTAAGTCCTAATAAATGAAGAAAAAAAATCTATTTTATTTCTTTTTTGTAAAAACCAAGTATTACATTAAGTGTCATATTGGTGTGAGCCTATAAATCAAATCACCAGACTATTTTTATGATCTTGTTTGAAAAGAAGAATCCTTTGTATTTGTTTATTTTAAAACCAAGTTCTCTTTATTTTCATTAATTTTTTTAATAAAATTTTTTGCTACTATATTTTTGTCAATGAGTTGAATATTTCAAGCCTTATTTGCTTAAATAAAAACATAAATTATATTAATGATTTAATTTATTTTATTATTATTATTATATAATTTGTTTTATTAAAATTTTCTTATTATTTATCAATAATTAATTATCATTTCTTATCAAATGTTTTTTTTGTCTTTTTTAATTTTTAAATAGTTTTTAAGTAAAAAATCTTTATTTATATATAAAAACAACCACAAACTACAAAAAATCAAATATACAAATATTTAAACAAAAACTATAAAAAATTGTGTCTTTATTTGGAAAATCATTTGAGAAATATTGTCAAGGTTTAAAACAGTTCAAAAGCGAATCTAATAAGGACTTCAGCTCTTATAAGTGAATGCGGTAATATTTTCTAATTAATCTTCTAAATAATATGAAAAAGACTTGGACGTAATGTTGTCGCAATAAAATTTATGTGACATTTACATTAGTTATCTGTGAATGTTCTACGGAAGTATAAATTAGCATTAAAGATTAGAAGGCGCATGGTTAAGGATAAGTGCCAATATAGATTAGTCTCGTTTCCTTTTTTATGTTTTTGAAATCTTTTTAGGAATTCTTTACCTCTTCTGCCAAGTTCAAAGATGCTAAAAGTCGCAAAATTCGTTCATTTCAGAGGTTTACTTCTTTTCAAATAAAATATTAATGGAAAACTAGACAAATCTTTGCTTAGTGACCTGACTATATCATGAATTAACGATGAAGATAAAATCAAGGTATAAGAAGTTAGTGTGTTAGTTAGTGTTTAGTCGGCTAATAGTCTTATTCCTAAATTTCTAAACGGACTATTTAAAAACTGAAGATATATCGCTTCTTTATTGCAAAATAATCATATATCAAATAAACTTGAACTTGGCAAAATGCGATTTAAGTTTTCAAGACATAAGTCCGATGATCTAATTGCCGCAATTGCAATTGCTATAACTTCGGTTCAGCTTGGGATATAAAACTGATTTTTCTTTCAACATGTACAGAAGGTCTAAAAGAGCAGTTTTGCTCTCAATTTTTTGAGATATGACTACGCTGCAATAAAGGAGCGATACGCACAAGTTAATGAGACAGGCTACAATTAAATCGAGCATAACAATAGAGATTATAGATAAGTAATGAATTCTGACAACGATAATGGTTATTTATGATAAAATATGTTTAGAACAAGTAGAAAGTAGTCGTGAGTACTTACAATCGAAATTAAGAAGTCGACTACGATTGTGTGCTGCCGGTTAGTATAAATATAAGAAGTATTCGGGAGTTTTTGAAATCGGCTAGGTCAGGTTAGGTCGCACCGGCTGTCGGCGTAATGAGACCGACTTACTTCAGTCTTAAAGGTGCCGTTGTGTCACCTGGAATAGGATGAGCAAGAATCAGATTCAAGTCCCTACGGTACCATCAAAGATCCATATCCAAACCACCCCGAGCACCGGATAAACGAGTTTATTCTAGCAACATCGCAGACCGATAAATGTGCGAGACCATGCAGTCTCAGACTGCCGAAAATGGCCGCTCTATTTCCAGAAAGAGCTGGACTATGGCAGAGCAGATGCTTCACCGTTTCCTCCTCCTCCTTATCCAACTTCTACAGTAGTCCTGATGCGGAAAATTCAGTCTCCTAGCATGGGGACACAGTGCCCCGTCAACGCAGACACCAGTGTACCCAGCTGCCCTCGAGGAAGCCTCAGTAGATTTTCGGATCTCCCACTATCATACTGGGGCCACACTATTCTCGAGACCGTGCAGGTGACCTCTTCAGATCATCTAGACCGCTCGGCCCTAAAGAGTTCATGCTGAGATAAAGCCCTACAGCCGCTTAACAGGACTCCCACCAGTGGATCTATCTTCCGGTCTATCATCCGAGTTCCAGATTTGGCAAGTTTGTCCGCGACTAAGTTTCCGGGTATGCCCGAGTGAGCCGGCACCCAAAATAGCTCCAGGTTGGAATGTCTCGCCATCTCGTCCAGAGATGTTCGGCATTCACGAACCGATCTGGATGTCGTATAGACAACCGATAAGGAGTTAATCGCGGCCTTGCTGTCAGTAAAGATCCGGATATCCTCTCAGTAGATCCTGTGGTACCTCATCCAGCAAGCCGCCCTTCTAATGGCTGAGATCTGAGCCTGTATCACGCTACAAGACTTGAATACGACTAATATAAGCATACAAATTGCAGTAGTGCCTTTAATCGGTCACGGTTAATTTCGGTTTAGTATGATTATAAAAAAAATATTTAATAGTTCTTACATACAGCAACACTATGTGTAAACTTTCACTATTGCTATACTCGGCTATGCCGAATCTTATTAATCGTACTTTTCTATGAAATGTTCAGAGGCCCAAACTCGTAAAATATGGGCGAGCGACAATTTTTTTACTTGATATTTTTTTCTTATTTTTTAATTTATATTTGTTTCTTTGATTGGAGTGTCTTTATTGTTCCAAATGATTTGCTGATTTTCAATAGCAATATTTTCAAAACTATATCTAATCGCTTGGAGTTTTTAAACTTTCTCTAGCTCATCGTGTTCCTTGGCAAGGTTGATTTCTGAACTCTTATACAGATATTTTTAAAATTACAAACGGAATGACAATACACCCTTTTTCCACTTTTTGTGGTGAAGGGTATAACAAGAAAAATATAAGAAGAAATGGAATAAAGTTAAAAAGTTGAAAAGATATAAATAAAGCATTGAAACATATTCGCAAATTCGCTTTGTTTAAAAAAATATTGATAGAAATAATGTCTAATCTACAGTTCCAGTTTTCACAAACTCCTGTTGGCTTTTAAGTTCCAAGTACTTAACTTATTTACGGTGTAGGTAAAGGACTTCTTATATCTTTAAAGAAAATTATTAAAAAATCGATAAAGTGATTAGAAAATAAGTAGTGAAGTATTTATAATCTATTGTTTCTTTCGGCTGGTGGAATTTGACATGGGACAAGAAAAAAAAGCTCCTATAAAGCTCCTTTCGCCTTGATGGTATCGAGCAAGTTTTTAATACACTAGTCAGGAGATTTACGAGCGAGTGCATCGAATCGTGCAAAAGTGATGATGGAACACAAATATTTCCACACGTCAGATAGACAACCAGATAAATTGTTTTAATTTTCATGCTAAACAAGATACACACAGTTATATAAGAAACACCCATGAGCAAAACTTATTTAGCAACAAGCTAGTAAAGTAGCTCGGCTTTCAAGTTTTCTCGGTAGATGAATTAAGATTTGCTGGCTAGTAAATTGTTAGGTCGCTAAATTTTATCTAAGCTTTAAAAACCAAAAAGCTGCTTTATAGGTCATCAAAGGGTTATTGGCCCTGAAAATCGTTAAATCTCCGTTGCTCGCTATAATGTCCTCGAGTTTCCTCATAAGGCTTAAAAGAACAGTTTATGATGCATGCTTGAAGTAATCTTGGTTTTGTAAAAAACTTTCTTCGAGATACTTTATTTTGCCTTCTTGCAAGGTCAGTAATCACCACAAGAGATGAACATATATTTTGACGTATACTCATATATGCTTAAACAATATCAAATCGGCGTTCGTGCACGCAAACACAATCTAAGAGCTACATATTGTAGTTGCATTATATAGTTGCTAACAAAACATACCATTGTTACATTTGCAACCATATTATTGTCTAGCAAAACAATAACATGCTAAAGTATAAACATAATTATGATCAAATATAAACACTAAATGGTTTAATTAAAATATCATAATATGGCTGAAAATGTCATGTTATATAATTGATTTATAATATAGTCTCTTAAGTGCAAAATTTTCCTGTTATAAAAAATTGATTATTGTTTTATTTATTAACGATTTATCATAAAAATTATTTTAAAACACAAATTCACAAAAAAGTAAAAAAAAATAATTATTTGCCCCTAATAAGACTTAGATCATAGGCTACAAGAATCAGATAAAAATATAGTTAGTAAGCCCAAATAAATGATTACAAAAATATATATTTATATGCTTACATAAGTACATATCTACGTATTTTTTTCAACTTTTAATATTTTACAACAATTTAATATTTTAGCTACGAAAATAAATACTAAACTGTCAAGAATAGACAAAACATTTTTTAAGGCAAATTAACAATAATATATTATGGTTAAATATTTTATATTATTTTTAATAAGCTATAAAACTTTGGTTGTGCTTGCAATTTTTTTAATTTACAACTAACCATGTTGTATTTTTTGTGCACAGAAACCATATAATCGTTAAAAGTTAACAAAAAATGTTTATCGTGTCTAAAGTTTTGATGAAAACAACTATATCTGGTTCTCCGCAACTATACATTGTTACAAGGAACATAGTATGGTTATTGTGACCATATAATAACCATGTTTTTTATTTGCGTGTGGATCTGCTTTCAGTCCCTTTATTTACCCTGCAGCCCAATTATTTCTAGGGCAACTTGAAAAAGACTGAGATGTCACCATCATTAGCAGAAAACTCTAAGCCTTTGTCGTGAGAAACATACTTACACTATTCCGGAATGGATAATTAAAATTATTGTATGACATTAAGATTATGATGACTGTTATAGTAAAGAAAACAAATAGAAGTGACTTCCTTGCACTATAAACAATGCTAACAATAAAAAATACTTTAGTTTAGAATTTTTAGTTACACGGAAGTTTCATATTCCTAAAACACATCATGTGCTCTCAGTATTTTCAACTGTATAGAGATAATTTTAATGAATTTTGAAAAAATAAAACAATCCAAAGGATTTTTTGGTCTTTTACATAAAATCGCAATTTTCAAACGACGTTATAATAAATTTGAATTATTGTTATTATTTTAATTAATAGCATTCCATTTAATGTCATTTTATTTATTTTTACTGGAGGGAAGGAAATATTACCATGAAGGTGTTCAACCCATACACACGTCTCTAATATTTAAAAATTATATATTTATGTCAAGATTATGTTTTGCTAAACTGCTCGTAATTATGTAAACAAGAAAGAACTACAAGGTGTTTGGTATTTATTCAGTTTTTTCTTTCTTTATTTTTATTTTTTGTTTTTATTTTAACGTTGTTGTTATTGTTGTTGTTTTTTTCACTTGCACAAATAAGTTATTCTATGGTTAATACTCGTCTGTCATTAGAAAATCTGCAATAGAATAAAGATCACTCTCATATGGAATAGATTTTAATACCCTTAGGCGAAAAATGATCAACAAACAAACACACATACATGCATATTTAAACATTAAAACGCAAAGAAAAACAACAAGACATATGACTGAACGAAGAAAAAAAAACTTATTACACACAAAGACACATGATGACACTAACAAGAAAGAGCTGGAGGCTTAAAAGGAAAAACTAACAATTTGTTAAAGAAAATATTACACAAATAATGTAAAAATGAGAAAACAGATATCGAGTGATTATTATTACCACTCACGGTTGGTTACATGTACCAGAAGTAGTCGCACCTGTATGTAGATGTGACAAAATGCAAACAAACAATTTCTAAGATAATAAAATTTTAATTTAAATTCGCTAAAGAAAATTATTTCAAATGCAAAAAAACATTTTGCGCCATTTACAAGTATTTTCTCAGTGCAATGAGAAAAATCAAACAAACTGCTGATTGAAAACTGAAAAAAATATATTTAAAAAAGAAAAAAAAAAAAAACAATAAGTATTTGTATTGCACGCGGAAGTAAAAGTTCAATGATCGTTTGTGCTCCACAAGTGATTAGGTCAATAATAGCACAACATGGCAAAAACAGCAACAAACAACAACAACGAAAAGAGCAACAAATAATAAAGCAAAACAATAAACGTAAAAACCATGTATCGAGATACGATTTACTCACATTCTATTCATACTCTCTCCGCAGATTAGGAATATTACAAAAACTAACAAAATCATTTTGACGTGTATAGGAAAATAAATAAGATTTTCAGATTTATTTCAGTGTAACCGAACTGAAGATACATTACTTAGGTCCAACCGGCGGAAAGGTTATCGCATTAGCCACAACAACATTAAGGCGCTGCAAAACGAAAAATTATCATGTGTAAAAAAAAAAGAAATCAATCAAGTAAAATAATAAAAATTAAATACAATATCAGGTATGTGATAGAAAACGAAACGACACAAAAACAAATTTAAATCGAAAAAATCTTTTCGTTTTTGCTGAAAATCGAATTCGATTTCATATTCCAAGTGTGATAGAAAAAGAAATTTACATATCTTTTCCATTTTTAAACCGATAAGCGTATGATTGTCTGTTACAAATAGAAAAATTTTTCTTTTAATTTTTTGATATTAATACGCTAAATGTACGTTTAAAAATTTGTTATTAGTTAAAAATATTTCACGTTAAAGTATTCTTTAGGGGAATACATATTAACAAGAAGAAGACATGCTGCTTGAAAATATGGAAAAAATCCGCAACTGGCAAAAGGATTTGTAAAAGGAGATAAGATAGAAGCAGAAAAACTTTGGCAGAGCCTTAGTATTGGACCACCTAAAAAAGATTGTTGCAATTAGAAAAAAGAAGATTTTGTTTAACAGCCTTATGTTTAATGAAACGCCCCCTGCTATGTTCGTTAAGCTGAAATCAAATATCTTTCAACAATGACTTAGTTAATTTGTGTCAAATTTGTATTATTGCTTGAAAGTTTAGTAGTCTGAGCTTAGAAAATATAGTAGCAAGTGTATTCTATATTCATCCAAAAGAACTCATATTTTTAGACACGGAGTGAAAGAAAATTAACTGTCAATTAGCCTTTTCTACTATAGTATAAATTGTCTTGCTCGCCCGGTTTTATTAGTTCGACGTGTGTCCCGTCAATGCAGCCAATAACCCCTGTAATTCCGAATTTGTCTGAGAAATGTCTTTTTATTTTTGAACTTCCTCCCTGTCCATCTGTAGCTTAATTCATTTTTTGCAAAGCCTTGTTTCCAAAGGATCTATCGTTTTTGAAAAGCACTTGCAGAAAGTAGTACGATTCATGGAAATAATTGTGTCGTTTCCCACAGACCGCTGAAAACTGCCTTCAGCAAAGAATCTTAGAGATGCTGCTAGCTGAATTGTCAAAGGGATTTTTGAATTCTGAAAATTTTCTCCAATCTTATTTAAAAATCCAATGAAATACGTCCTTATTGGCACGAAAGTATTCTCGTAAACTAAAATGAAAGTTAGCTTCAGTAGAATAGAAATTTCACAGTAATGCACTACCAATTGTCCGGTAAATCCAATGGATTTTAGAAATCCCACAAACGTCTTCTTTTTATTTTTTCTTGTCTTGATCTTTCATTTATTAATATAAAGTTTGTGGCTAAAACATTTTTAGCAATTTTTTATTTAATACGAGTATATGCAAATGTAAATGCAAAACAATAATACATTTTTTCAAAAATTATAAAACGTGTTAAATTTTTTCGTAGAAACAGATGGGATTGAAGAAATAATGAGAAGTGAAATCAATCGATTTCTATCACACCTAAAACAAGATCGATCGTTTTTGGCTTTCGTTTTTTTTTTTCTTTTTTCAAAACAATTCGATTTTCATCACATACCTGTATATCTTTACAAAATCACATGCAAAGTTAGCGCATTTTAAGAAAAACTAGCTTAGACCGTAAGCCAATGACTTGACTAGGAGACATTAGGTTTGCATTTAAAATAATTGCTTATGTTATACTTTCGGGAAATCAATCGGCAATTTCCAAATTACGAAAACTATGAAGCGATATCTTAAACAGTAACGAGTGTATCACAACAATAACATTAAAAGGGTTTAAAAATGCCCAAATCAGGGAGCGAATTACGGCATTCGATAGCGATCGAAATTTCAATAGAATTTAGATGTAAATTTCGAACGATATCGATTGCCGTAATTTGTCCCCAGATATGTTTTATAACCGATTTAAAATTTTGTTTGCAGCCTTTGGCTAATGACTTTTTAGATCGAGTTTTGAAACTTTCAAGAAACACGAGGGCTGCTCTATATATTTCTGGCCTAATAGTTAAAATGCAAATATTTATAATCAAAAATGGTTTTATTGTTTTTCAAAGTATTCTCCAGCATGATTTATACATTTTTCCATGCGCTCAAACCAGTTGTCGAAGCACTTTTTCCACTCCGATTAAGACACCTCTAAAACATGGTTTTTGAACACTTCAACAGTTCTTCTGGCGACGAAAATCGTTGACCACGCATTTTTTTCTTAATGTGCGGAAACAAGAAGAAGTCATTAGGTGCCAAGTCAGGGCTGTACGGCGGATGACCCATTAATTCGACGCTCTGGTTTGAGCCGATGTGTGAGAGCTCGCATTGTCATGGTGAACAATGATTCGTCTTCTCTTGTTGGTTTTTCGAATTTCTCCGATGACTTCAGGCAAACAGATTGCAGTGTACCACTCAGAAGTGACCGTCCTACGTTGCTCAAGTGGAACAGTCGCCACATGACCAGGTTTGCCGAAGAAACAGGCGACCATTTGCTTCGAAGTGCTTCTTCCACGAACAACTTTCGTTGGATTTTGCTCGTCTTTGAAGACCCACACGGTCGATTGTTGTTTCGTTTCGGGCTCATACGCATAGATCCATGTTTCGTCACCTATGACGATCTTATAAACGTCTTTTGAAGCATGGCAATCGTATTTTTGCAACATTGCTTTGCACCAATCGACACGAGCCTGTTTTTGAGCGACTTTCAAATTGTGCGGGATCCAACGAGAACATACCTGTTTTACGGCTAGGCGTTCATGCAGTATCGAATGTGTGCTGGTGGAAGAAATGTCCAAGGATGTCTCCATCTCTCGGTATGTCGCATGTCGATCTTGCATTATGAGTTCACGCATGGCATCAATGTTCTCTGGCACAACAGCCGTTTTTGGACGACCTTCACGAAATTCGTCTTTGAGCGAGCTTCGGCCACGATTAAATTCATTATACCCATTTTTCACAGTGGTGTAGGATGGTGCTTTATCGCCATACAAAGATTTAAGTTCATTAATGCGCTCTTGTCGTGATAATCCACGTCGAAAGTTGTGAAAAATTATGGCACGAAAATGTTCACGAGTTAATTCCACTTGGCACTTGGCAGCACTCAGTGTTGCCAGGCCAGAAATATATATAGCAGCCCTCGTACAACAATCAACATTTGCTTTGTATGGGAGATACCCCATGCCCACGAGCCCTTATTTACTGAAGATTTGCAATGACTATGAAGCCATTTTTACCAACTCAATGACTCCATTTTTTTATGTAAACTTAAACTCTTTCGAGACACACTAATGGATACTCGGAAACTTTGAAGAAAATCGGTTCATCCATTTGGCTGTCTATGGACTTCAAACAAACACTCATTTCAATTTAAATACATTCATATGAATACAAATTAATATAAAATAAAATAAAAGAAAGAGATTAGTAAAATCTTGACTCAAAGTCAGCAGTGCCAATAATAAGCTTTGTAGCCAATAATCCTATTTTTTCAATTACTGCTTCATTCAACTGGTCTTAACCAAAAATTTTACAATGTTGACTTTTGGAATGGCAACTTAAAGTTAACGTCTGTCTCATGGTAGTAATTGATGTGTTACTAATTAAATAATCCATCTAAAATACCAATAACAAATATGTTGAGGTGGAGGGTAAATGAAAATACTCTTAGAAAATAAAAAAAAAATATTTACTTACTCACATCATGTAAACTTGTACAACAACTTGACAATAAATACAGGCACACACACACACACATAATTACACAAACTATAGAGTAGAATACTTGTTATACGTACAAAATTATTAGATAGTTGATGCCAATGGAGTAGTTTTACTATTCGTATGATTAAAAACAAAGATTGAAAAACTAAAACATATTTATGTGTACAAAACTAAAATCTATCGATTCATACGCTTAAACAAGTTCATATGATTATGATGATGTTGAGATCTTCCTGGTACAATACGGTCAATATATATAAAATACTAATATTTTTGTACTACATACACTACGCTGTACTCGGCTTAAAAATGATGATTAGACAAATGATAATGATAATCATGATCAATAACATCATTTGGCTTATTATCGTCATCATTTTAATATAACATATCACCTCTACAAGTATAATGATCATTTGCGAAATGATCGTTATTTTGTTTCTAATAATGATCAGTCTCGCCAGTCTGCTATTAATGTTGTAGCAGCCATCATCTCTGCCAGACAGACAACAAAAAATCTAATATCAAGTGTTATGTGTGTATGTTTGTTATTATGTATTTATATAAGTATCACACCAACAACAACAAATGATATACGAATATATACCTAAGCTTAGATTACAAGATCACCGATCACTGATCAGTGAGTGAATAATACCAAGTAAACCATGAAATTGTTATGCGAGTACGTGTACACTCTGCACCATGTGTTCTTTTGACTAGCACTCAAACGAAAGACTAATAGCAATCAAATAAATATTCAAAGATTTTTCGCTCTTAAACAAGCAAAATTCATAAACTCTTTATAATTTTTATTTTTGTTTTGATTTCCTTCCTAAAACTTTTTCAATGTCACCCACCACTGCACACTTTAGAACTGCATACAAAATAAAAGCTTTTTTTTGTGCAAATTAAGAGTAAATAAAAGCTTTTCTTTTTGCCTTTAAATTTTAAATGATCTTTAGAAGCCCATCTGGTATGGACTCCATACACTTGCATTCAGAGGCTGAGTCGGCTAAAGCTTTGCTGCAATAGGAAGTAAGTGTGCATTCGTATACAAATTTAGTCAATGTTCCTGTTTTTAGGTTTCGCTTAAGCGAGACAGCTTCTAAAAATACACACTCTGGGTAAACTTTTTGTTTTTATTATTGTTGCTAACGTCTGTCTCTAAATGCAATTGTGTATTGTTGCAATTTGAAGTGCAATCGCTTTGTAAATAGTTTTTATTGTCTGCTGCTCTTGTTGTTGTTGATGTTGTGATTTTTCAACGAACAAATGTGAAGTTCAGGGAAATCTTCTAATCAACTATTGTGAGACTTGAATTCTATGCATGTAAATTCATTCCCAAGTATTAAACTGTGTGTGCTTTAGTTTGTTTTGCTTTATTTTTAAGCTGTTTTTTTTTTTTTTTTTGTTGCATTTACATCTACCTTGCTTGTAATCAAGGTTAAACAGAAAGCTTTTAATTCGCTTATGCTGTTTATTAGATTGTTCTATAACCGATTCAAGTGCGACATGCACTAATTCGAGATGGAAGTTTCAAGTTCTGGATTTTATTTTTTAATTTATTAAAACAAAAACAAAAAAATATACAGCTGCACAATAAAATGTCAGCTTACATCTGTTGCCATGTAAGTTTAAAATAACACTGAGATTAAAATTGTCTCGTTAAAGTTTCAGTACTTATTTAAAAAATCAAACGTCAAAAACAAGGCTTGGACATGATCAACTGCTTAACGACTTTAATACATACATAAGTATTTTGTTGCTTTCGTTGACCGTTTAATAGTGGGAGTATGTGTGTATAAACTAATTACATTTTTATTTTTGATATTACAACCCGTAATTCTACTTCCTGCAAAAACAAAATATTTTGTAAATATTTTAAAATTTTTATAATGAAAATATTTTAATGTTCATTTGAATAGCTGAAAGCAGAGGTACCGTGAAATAACTTCCAAATGAAATAACTCCCAATGAAATAAGCCCCAACAAAAATGAAATAACTCTCAATACGAATTATGTTTGCACCCGGGCACTGTTTTAACCTCTATGGTATAACAGGTACCTCCCGATGAAAGAGGTCCTTAATTTTGTTATCATACCATATGTCACAGATTTATGACCAAAGGTCGGCTATACAAACAATACTTTGTTAGCGATCCCGCTGTTCTATATACCATAGAGAGATCATTGAGCCATCCCGGCCTGTGTAGCCAACCTTCGGCCGGATGGAAGGGTTTTACCTCTATAGTATAACAAACCCCGGCTCCACTCACCCAAAGATTTCTGCATAGCCGGCTTTCGGCGGAAGGATTTCATTCTTTATGGTATAACAAACACCGGCTTCGCTGACTTAAATTTTTCTCTGTAATCAGAATAATGGAATAAGTCCTAATTAAAAAGCTTCCATTAGGCGAATCCTAATAATAGCTCTTTAATTAAATAAAATTAAATAACTTTTATACCATACTTGAAGGTTGAGGGAGGAAAATACTTTGTTAGCGAAGCCGCTGTTCGAAATACCATAAAGGAGAAAATCTTTCAGACAGGCCGAAGGCCGGCTATACAGAAAAAGTTTGTAAGCGAAACTGATGTTCAATATACCATGAAGGAGAAATAAAAAAAAAACAACTCTAAAAAATTCGAAGATTATATTGAGTTAAATAACTTTTAAATGAAATAACTCTTAATAAAAATGAGATAAATCCCAATTATCAAAATAAATTAAATAAATCCCAACAGAATCTAATTAGCTATTTCATTCATTCACAATTATGAAATAACCTCCAAAAAATTGGGATTTTCGAATTTTTTGTTGGGACTTATTTCATTTTTTTTTGGAGTTATTTCATTTGGCAGTTATTTCACGGTACCTAAAACAGATCCAAGAGCAGGGACACTTTAATTCCTTGCAAACAATACACACAAAAATAATTTTTGTTTAATAAACGGCTACTTGAATGAATTTTCATTTAAAATTCAAGCGATTAATTTTTTCTCCTTGAAACATGTTGTTAATTTTTTATAAATTATTATAACATTATGTAGAAAATATGTAAATACACTTATTTAGAAGTCGTTAATTTTTTTTGTGGTAAAAAATTTTTTAACTATGTAAAATTTGATAACAGATATTTGCGGGCATAACCGAAGTAGACCACTAAAATTATGGGTCTATTTTCAACCCTTTCGTAGCTTACCTTATATTCATTGCATCTAATTTGGTCAAAAGCCTTTTCTCACACATTTCAGACTATTGCTCTGTAACTGTCTAGATCAGCTATTCTCAACCACTGTGCCGCGGGACTTATGTGCACCACTAAATTTTGAAAGTGTACTGCCAAGTTTTGAATATATAAAATTTTTATATTATTAAATACTATGTATTACAAAATACAAACTTCTGTGCCACAATAAATATTTTTAATTTTGGAATAAAGCTAGTTTGCAACTGAATAACGAGGATGTTTGTAATGTAAAAACGGCAAAGTAAAATATAAGCTGATGTATTCAAACAGGATATGTTAGTGTAATTTTTAATGTACGTTTGTGACAAGAGTATATTTTGTACTTTACATAGTATCGATTTGCTTCCCAAAAATAGAATTTAATTTTAAAAAATCAATTAATTTGTTTTGGATTAACATTAGTTGCAATTATCCAATGATAGGAATTAAGCTTTAGACATATTATTACAAATTTTCACATCGTAGTTGTGTGAATTCGGATTTTCAGTATTAATTAACATAAAAACTAAAAAAGAGAAAGACTATTAAACCCAGAAGACGACACATGAGCGGCATTGACCTTTTTATGACCAATTATAAATAAAACTTTTAAAAACATCAAGCTTAAATTTCGCATTATAAGTATTTTTATTATCTATTTATAGTCCTTTATAAACGTTTTCATATTTTCACACATTATTTTACTTCGACATTAATCATAAACTAGTTTAGTGTGTCACAGGTGGTAAGTAATTAATTTTAAAACTATTTTTTTTTTGTGCCGCCAAACATTGAAATCGAACGGTGTGACGTAACGAAAAAAGCTCGAGAATCACTGGTCTAGATTCTTTATAATCAAATTCAGTTGACAGTTCTCACATTTGGTTAAAAATAAGTTCTACGTAATCCAAAGCTAAAAGTGAGACGCGAATATCTACGCGAATGTTTGTCAATCTCTTCCAGGTTCCTTCATTTACCCACAAAAACCTGAGTTACTTTCGTGTGTTTTTTTTTTATATTTTACATTAGAACTTCTTTAGTTTAGGACAGACTTTAAAACCTATAGAAAGGATATTTAAATTATAATTTAAAGGGTGCACCAATTATTCGTGTGTGTGACTAATTTATTATTAATCATTTAAAATCGACCTTTAAAGGAATGTTTAAAATACACGCAAATAAAATATATGGTTGAGGTAACCATAATCTAATAAGAGCAACATATTATGGTTGCATTATATGGTTGCTAACAAAACATAGTATTGTTACATTTTCAACCATATTGTTGTCGAAAGTATAAACATAATTATGTTCAAATATAAACATTAAATGGTTAAATTAAAATAAAAGACCTAGTTATTATTGTTTTACTCATTAACGATTTTTCATACAATTTATTAAAAACATAAATTCATAAAAAATCAATTATTTGCTTAAAATAACGCTTAGATCATAAGCTACAAGCGTCAGTTATATAAATATATAGTTTATAAGCCCAATTACATGATTTCACAATTATGCTTTAAACACAAAAAAAAAAGATTCATAGGGGTCCCTTTTTATTTGTTTTCATATTTTGCACATTATCTTAATTATTTATTATGTACATAAATTTCTATTTTTTCGTTTTCTTTAACAAATTCAAATTTTAGCTAACAGAAAAATTACTAAACTGTCAAGAACTAGAACAAAATATTTTTTAGCGCAAGCATTATTCTGTTGCTTTTAACCATTCTTTGATTAAAAATAATTTATTATGGTTAAATATTTTTTATTATTTTTAATAAGTTATAAAACTTTGGTTGTGGTTGAAATTTTTTTATGTTAAAACCAACCATATTGCATTTTTTGTGCACAGTAACCATATAATCGTTAAAATTTAACAAAACATGTTTATCGTGACTAAAGTTTTGGTGAAAACAACTATAAATGGTTCTCCGCAACTATAAATTGTTACAAAGAACATAATATGGTTATTGTGACCATATCACAACCATGTTTTTTTCTGCGTGAACCGAAAGGCAGAACATAGATTTCTGAGTTTAGAGCGTAAAATATAAAAATTTACTTTTGGTGATAAATTTTAAAACACTCATTAAACGCTCTAAATGGTGTTTAATGCAAAAAAAAAAAATGGTAAACGCATTGATTTAATTTCAGACTGACTAAAATTCAGAATTACAGTTATTTTTTAATTGTAAAAATTTCCGTATTTAGGCTTCCAAAAACTCTTATATTATTGTCGAAAAGCCGATGCATCGAAGTGTGTCTGTTTGCTGCAAATTTAACCGGTAGACTTTTGTGGCCTAGATATGGATTCAACAAGACGGTGCCACATTTCATACAGCCCGCGAAATATTTCGCCATTGCATGTGATCTGTAGATTGTGTAATCAAAGTTTCCAGATTTCTTTCTCCAATTAAAATATTTTCCAATTAAAATTTTATCTTCACAAATCCCCTAAAAAACAAAATTTAATATTATATATGTACAAGCTATTTATTTGAAGTTGGTTGACAAAATTGAAAAGTTCTTAATCAAAATTTTTGTCTATTTTTAAAATGTGTATTAATTCTCAATAAAAATTCGAGAAACTTATCTGTCATAAATTTTTAATAATGTTGTTTGTTACCATACTAAGAGACTTGTAGTAAAAGTAAAATTTATTTAATAAGTGTAAAATTACAAGAACGAAAATTAAAATTTGAAAAAAATCTCTAAAAAAAACCTCTTAAATCCACAAAATATATCCTTAAGAATTCCTCAATCCCCAAACTGAAATTTCATCCTCATTTTAAAAATAAGATCCCTAATTTGGGGATAAATCCTTTAATCTGACAACACTACATGTAATATAAGGTCCGTTTGTTTACTTTTCCAGTAAAATCCAGCAACTGATTAATTACTGAGTAATTTTAAAAACTTACTCTCAAAAATTGCTCTTGCCCAAAAAGTACGCGAACGGAAAATTGTAAAAACTAGTAAGATTAACGAAACAGCTGACTGCAAATAATTCCAATGTTGGTTAGTTGGCTACTCAACTCGTTTTCATCTTGCTAATCGGTACAATACTTGTAACAACGCAAAAATTAAAACAATATAAATATTACATTTCACTGTGTAACCTTTTGATTTTGGTGAAATCAATGAAAAAATACACGCTTGTTAGTTTTTGCATTTGACTACCTTAAAAATAAGTGCAGTACTCAGTAACCAAATATCCAAGACTTCTGCAACTCTAAAAGAGGGGATGAATAGCATTATTTTACATCTGACTTATACTTATGAATAATGTTACCCTGTTTATGATGACACATATAGTAGACCGAGATAAATTAAAACGATCTGATAGATCACTGAAACTACAGGCATCATGACCAGCATCATGACCAGCGAACCACAAGAACACAAGAATATGTAAACTTTCCGACAATCTCTTATCAGGGCAAAGATTTTTATAAAAATCTGATTGCAGAAACATTTGACTTCAGTTTAAATACAAAGATCTTGTGATTCTGAAATATTTATAAAATTTTGCATCTGTAGACCTATGCTGGCACCATCTCATAAAAGTAGTTTTTTATAGAATTACGAGACACTCTTTCTTTTCTACAGAGCATTGACTGGGATAAAAGTCCTCATTATTCGAAGAATTACAATTTCTTCTTTATCATTATCGCTTTCGGATGACGACTCCATTATGTACATAATTGTATTGCGTCTGTCTACATTACTATGAACACTAGCACCTAAAATTAAGATATATTAATTTCTATTAGACAAATCATAAATGGAAGTTGGCCATATGTACCAATGCCTGGCTCAAGCAGTGTAATTTCTTCACAGGCAGATGTTGAGTCAGTTGCTTCAGAAGCAAACACATTTTCATCGGAGAAAAATAAACTAAAAAATTAAATTATAAAGTACATGTTTATCAACGATTATTTTTTACAAACTTACTTTATTCATATTAGTTATTTTTCGTTTCTTAAAATTTCCTCACTTTCACAATTTTTATTTTATGTTATACAGAGTTTTATCAGTTTTTTTTTTTTAATACCACATACAACTTGCATACAATAAAGAAAATTTTATTATTAGTAATTTAGTTTCTATTTTTGTGACAATTTTAATTCAACTTTTCTTCTTTTAAAAAAATTTTTCAAAAATTTTATACTTTTTCTTCACTTATTTTTGTTTGTTTACTTTTTGAATCATATGTTTTAACTTTTTACCATGGCGAAATAATACAGGTGGTCTCGATGGCGAATTTATCGCTTTTGCCGTAAACGCTAAACGTCAAACTCCATACATAAAAATGTGTATATTTTTTTTTTTTCATATGGTGTTTGACATTTCAAGTTTGGGGCGAAAAATATGAAATCGCCATTGCGACCACCTAGTATATTTTCGCCATGCTTTTTACTGAATTTTACTGGTAAAAATTTGTCCAATAAAAACTTGTAAATACTCAGTCAGTTTACTGGCAGTTTACTCTCTCATTTACGGGATTTTGGGTAAAAGAACGCGATTCAGTAAATTTAGTAAAAAAAAATAGTAAAAACTTTTGGGTACGCGAACGCAGCTATATTATTATAAGAAAATTAAATACCTGTAACTTTTCCCAGCTTGAATGCTACATTAGAATAACTTTGAAATTTTAAAAAATTACTGAATTTGTGACAACTTTGCTGTTGAGAATATATGATACACACTGATAAATATTCTGAAAATATTTGGAGCATAAAATTAACTGAGGTCTCCTGTCCATTTTTGTCACACTAAACGTAGTTAAATAATGCATAAGCCCATTACGTATTTTTGAAGTAAATTCGCGTAACCAAACTAATTATTCTTGATTATGAATATTCCTCGCATTATTATTTATCAAATTATTTGGTTAAATAGATGATGTTTACAACGTGCACAACCTAAAGTAGAAGCGAAGAATGTTAATGTTAGAATATACAGCTGATATTCAACAATTTTTCACAATTAATGATTAAATTTGACAAATTTTTGGACGATGGCCTTTAACAAATATTACTACTCATCAGTATTATTTATTTATTTATTTAGTTTATTAATAAATTCATTAATTAATAGTGGGCAGTTGTTAGAGAGAATGTATGAAGATTGATATGACAAATATGTACCCTTAAAGTCAATATCTTCTAAAAACTATCGCAGAGCTATATAAATAAATTGGAGGTAGAAGTCATTATAATTATAATTCGGGTTTGCCAAATCTTTTATATTATTCACTATTTTTTGGCGAAATATTTTATAAAGATATCTTTAATGTGAAAATGTGTTATTTTTGTAATATTTTGATTAAGAAATTGCCAGCGAACTTATGAATTATTATTATTTTTTTTTAATTTCGGTTTTAATTGAAATACCATTTTTTAATTGCAAGTACAACTTTTTGGTAAAAATGATTTTTTTTTGTGATATTTTGGCAACATATAATTAAATGAGATTTCTCTCGTAAATTCCGGTAATCTCAAAATATTTTTTTTTAAATATTGACTTATAATACAGCACAGCAAAATACAAAATAACTTAAAAGTCACAACAACATTAGAAAAATATAAGAAAAATAATAGAAGCGCTTGCTTCGTTTTGACCGTATCTCCACTATTAATATACCGATGTTGCTAAATCTCATAGCACCTCTTTGTCTGACAGATTGGTTTACTACAGCTTATCTTGAGCCATAGCAAAACTGATTTCAATTCGATTACGGTCAGATAGACATTGGCAAATCTAACCCCCATTTAAAAACGATGCAAAATATATGGCAGAAAAACCGAGTGGCAAACTTATAGGTGAGCCCTTGATTTTGAAAGTGGTATAAGTCATATTTTACCTATTTCAAGATATTTAAAGTTATACATTTTAAAGGATTAAAAATTATTTTTGTATTATGAAATATGATTTTTTCGACAGTAAAGTAGTAACAACAAACAATTATTTATTATGATCGTGAAATTTATAATCATTTTTAAAAGAAAATGAATGACTTATACCTAGACATGTGCCCGGTCGTTCGTTTCAGTGACCGGTCTTTTTCGGTCAATTATCAAAGATTGATTCGTTCGTTCAATCGGTCAATTTAAACGAAAGGAGCCGATTAAATATCTGGCTCATTTCTTTCAATTAAGTCATCCGTGCAATTTAACCCGTACACTATTAAACGAAAAGACCGGATTTAAATGACCGGATCATTGCGTTCACAATTTAGCCCGTTCGTTCGCAAACGACACAGCTCTACTTATACCACTCTCAAAATTATTTGCATGACTTTATAAATGACTTATACCTTTATAACTTTATGTTTTCTTCTGTTATTACGAGGGCTGCTCTATATATTTCTGGCCTAATAGTGAAAATGCGAATATTTATAATTAAAAATGGTTTTATTGTTTTTCAAAGTATTCTCCAGCATGATTTGTACAATTTTGCATGCGCTCAAACCAGTTGTCGAAGCACTTTTTCCACTCCGATTGAGACACCTCTAAAACATGGTTTTTGAACACTTCAACAGCTTCTTCTGGCGACGAAAATCGTTGGCCACGAATTTTTTTCTTGATGTGCGGAAACAAGAAGAAGTCATTAGGTGCCAAGTCAGGGCTGTGGTGGCGGATGACCCATTAATTCGACGTTTTGGCCGGTCAAAAACGCTCTGATTTGAGCCGATGTGTGAGAGCTCGCATTGTCATGGTGAACAATGATTCGTCTTCCCTTGTTGGTTTTCGAACTTCTCCGATGACTTCAGGCAAACAAATTGTAGTGTACCACTCAGAAGTGACCGTCCTACGTTGTTCAAGCGGAACAGTCGCCAATCGACACGAGCTTTTATTTGACTTTCAAATTGTGCGGGATCCAACGAGAACAAACCTTTTTTACTGCCAGGTGTTCATGCAGTATCGAATGTATGCTGGTGGAAGAAATGTCCAAGGATGTCTCTATCTCTCGGTATGTCGCATGTCGATCTTGCATTATGAGTTCACGCACGGCATGAATGTTCTCTGGCACAACAGCCGTTTTTGGACGACCTTCACGGAATTCGTCTTTGAGCGAGCTTCGGCCACGATTAAATTCATTATACCAATTTTTCACAGTGCTATAGGATGGTATTTCATTGCCATACAAAGATTTAAGTTCATCAATGCACTCTTGTCGTGATAATCCACGTCGAAAATTGTAAAAAATTATGGAACGAAAATGTTCACGAGTTAATTCCATTTTTTTCTATATTAATTTTTTCAAGTCACTGTAAACAACACAAATAATGGTCGTACGTCAAAACGTTTTGAGTGCGATTATGCTTAAAAATGACAAACTTTCCAATGGAAATGTCAGATTGCTCTTGGCAGCACTCAGTGTTGCCAGGCCAGAAATATAAACAGCAGCCCTCGTATAATATTTTCGTATATTCTAGGTGTTCCTCTTTTAAATATACGTACATATATTTCAACTATTATTGAAATGTTTTGCTTAACTTTTTATTTGTTTTCATAATATGTATATTATTTTAAATTGTTTAGTTTAGTACATAAATTTTTACTTTTTTCATTTTCTCTGACAATAAAAACCATTTCAACTTTAAGCTAACAAAAAATTATTAAACTGATAGAAAATCATTCTGTCAAGGTCTAGAACAAAATATTTTTAATCTCAAACATTATTTTGTTTGCTTTTAATCATACTCTAATTAATAAAAATTTATAATGGTTAAATAAATTATATTATTTTTAATAGGTAATCAAACTATGGTTGTGCTTCGTTTTTTTTTAAAGTTAAAACCACCATGTTGCGCTATTGTGCATAGTAATTACACAATAGTTAAATGTTAACAAAAATATGTTTGTCGTGACTGAGGATTTATTGAAAACAATTATAATTTGTTCTTCGTAACTATACATTGTTACAAGGAACATAATATGTTTATTGTGACCATATCACAAACATGTTTTTTCTTTGAGTGTATGTATATAAATAATTCGATTTCTTAATTTTAGTTTCTATTGAACCAAAATCGAAGTCATTTAGCAAAAAAGAATAACCGAATACCATATATTTATGATCAACTATTTGAACATTATTATCGGATAACTGAACAAATTTTAACCAAATGAAAGCTTTTTTAAATATTACGATTTTGTCCTGAGCAGGCATTACTGTAAGCTATGATATGCTTTTGAGTGGTTATGTACCGAATGTGCTTTAAGATGCAAGACGCAACTTATTGTGATCCTCTTGAGGCGATTGTTTCATTCCATGCATACATTTTAGCATTTTGATTGTGGAAATTATAAAACCCTAAATTGTACACATACATGTTTCGCTTATAATAAGCTACCGAAACAGAAAGTATTGGATAAGAGAGTGCTTTCTGTAGATCATACCTGAACCGTTATCTGAAGACATGAAAATATTACCAGCCAAACTTTCTGAACAGACTGATTTATACCAGTATCAAAAAAAAAAAAAAAAAAAAAAAAAAAAAAAAAAAACAGTAACCGTATTTTGTTTAGCAACCAATAAATAAACACATTTTATTAAGTTAATTTTCATACTGCTAACCTTTTCAGATTATGTTGGTTTTTTGATCATATTATGACTAATACTTTCAAAATTAACGGATCATATGTTCTCTCCATCTGTGCTGAAAGGTATAAAAATTTTAAGAGTTTTTCTCACTTCAGGAAAACTAAAACTAAAAAGAAAAATATACTATAGTTATCTTCCCTCAAGATGCACATAAAAAATATGCTTTTTTCTGCATACTACAACAACATGCTATTCCTAAAAAGATTTTCATAAACCAAAATATAATTACCAAATTTCTCTAAAGATTTAAGGCTAAAACACAAAATCTAAGAGAATAAATCGTTAATTTTCAACTTTTTAAAAATGTATGCAACCAACTACCATCAAAAATACAAGATTTTTTCATATCACTTTAAAACTAAAGAAGAACAAAGAAGAAATGAATAAATTTTACAAAATAAATAAACGTGTAAGTATTTTTGGGCGGCAAAGGGCTGGTCTCTCTACCAGCAGCAGCACAAACGTTAAAAAATTACAATGTAATCGAAATAAAATTTTTTTTTTAAATATTAAGCTTAACCAATGGTTTCCCATCTGAAACAGTAACAACGAGAAACAAAACAAAAAAAAAAATAATATCTTATAGAGCCAGTATGAGTTCCAATATAAATATATATACGCTTTTTTGAAGGTTATTAACCTTTTACCTAGTTTCAGTTTTCCTTATTCGTTGTAATGAAGACGACGATGACAATATGGAATATTTTGTGAGCGCAGCAAGCAAAAAGACTAACTGGCTGAGAGTGATTGTATTTAGTGAGCAGTAAAATATCGCTGACTGACTTCTTGCTTTGAAACATGCACGTAGTTTAAATATTGGAATGAATGTTTGTCAGTCAGAAATATTTGAGCGTAATCTTTGACTGTATTATGCCGTTTCGTTAAATTACAATTTAATTAAATTCATTTTAAAAGCTTTTTTATAAACTAACAATCAATAGGCCCTACAAAAGCAAGAAAAAGAACACATAAATGACAGTGTAAATAATGCAGAAAGAGAAGAGGTTTCTTAAACAAAAATGCCACATAGAGCGGACAAAGCTACAGTGGAGAACAAATCCACTAAAACCTACGCAATATATTGTTATACCCTTCACCACAAAAGTTGGAAAAATGGTACATATAAGTTTTTCATACCGTGTGTAATTTCTACAATATCCATTTCCGACCCCATAAAGTATTTATATTCTGACTTCTTATGCATAGCGAAGACGATGGAGCGATGTCCGTCTCTCCGTCCGTGTTAGTGTGTATCGATCAGATATAGTGTCGAAAGAGGTGCTACTGGAAATCAGATTGATCGTCCATGTCCTTCGAGGCAGCAGGCAAAACACCACGACTACCTCTAAATTTTGCATGTCATTTGGAACAATAAAGTAACTCCAATCGAAAAAATAAATATGTAGAGAAATGGCGCACGCCCATATTTGCCAAGTTAAAGGACTCTGAAATTTTAAAATTTCTTACAATATCGATATGGGTATCATCTAAAAGCTTTTGAAGAGATCTTTCAGGAAATACTATAATTTTTTAAAATGTTAACCCGTTAAGAGCCAATGACATTTTTTTTACTAATTTTTTTATCTTATTTTTTAATTTACTGTCACCCCAATAATTATTTTTTTTATTGGAGTTAGGGTAGGTGAAGTGCACATAAGATACGGCATAGTCGAATATAACACTACTACTTGTTTTTTTCTTCTTTTTTAATAAATATAAATCTAAGTTGTAAATCCCATCTATTAAATACAAATTTATTTGAAAAAGAATGACAAAATAATTTAAACACTTTTAAAAAATCCTTCTTCAATTGAAAAATGTATTGTTAAGTGATTCTTACCAGAACCAAAACAGTGCGACGAGTAGTATCGCACCATTGGTAGATGGCGATCTGAGTACAAGGCCCAAACAGTTACCGGTTTTATAGACCGTAGTTTCTGCAGGCTAGCAGTACTCCTGTACTATTTAGCGACTGGTCAGACTTCAAAAGTTTTTATTCTCCAGTTTTAGTACTCTGCAAGCATAGGCGGCAGGTGACCGCCTCATACCTCAGAAGGATGAGTCTTCATGATGTGCGATGCTACCTTTTCTATATTTCAGTGTGTAGTTGCTTTGCGCCATCTTTTCAGAGTTTTGAATTCCAATCATTATATTACCTCCGAAACAGAGTATCTGCCAGTTTAAACAGCAGTAGCTGTTGCCTCTTAGATGACCCTCTATTTCGGATTTATGCTAGACTAAGCGGCAGTTATACAACTATACTGAATTTTTCAATATTGAACTGAATTTAGACTCCCCTAGTTTGGTATTCTTGATTTCCTTCACGCACTTAATTTGATTCTACAGGTGACAAATGATGTTTCTGAATTTGTAACACACTTTTCTGCCATCCATTGGACAGGTCTTTTTAGTCCTCCATCATTCTTTACCGGTGTGACCAAGAAGTTTAAAGTCTGCATTTCTTCCCAGATCTCATTGCTCGATTTCTTTACTAAGCACCCGTTAACCTTCCACGTTACTTTGATTTTAACGCAGCAAAAAATGCCAAACTCCGTGCAGCTACAACTGATCAGGTAAGTTTGTGTTTAAACAGGAAGGTATCCAGAGTCAGTACACTAGAGGCCAAACTCCCTGCGGATTACGAATCCCTGGCAAATGTTCTTTTATCGACCTGCTCTTCCAATCACACAACTTCATTAATAGTTACCAATACAAACACTGCTACCAACTTGCGACTTAAAACATTCGAGTGTCACTGTTAACAATAAAAATGTAAAAAATTAACCAAGATTAACATTATGAATCACTTGTTTAGACAGCTCTAAAAAGTACCGTTGGAAATTTCTTTTCTCTTATTAAACTCCAACAACAACTGCTTATTTAAGACAAGCCAACTTGTAGCAGTTGTATTGAACGGTGGTTTAGCTGTAAATCTACGAAACTTTAACGCCAAGAAAGACAAGACATCGGCAAGTAAGTAAAATCAACAACAACAACATTTAAAATTTATATTAAATCAGTTATTGTTGTTAGTTGACTGCTGTGGTGTAGCTTCGTTTTGACTTGATGTTGTTTTTAAAATGTGGGTCAAGTTATAATGATGTGAAAAAAAATTTGTTTTTTTTTATACAAATAACCAAACATTTACTTAAACTAAAATATGTGTTAAATAAATTTCTTAGCAAGAAACGATATTTCAACAAAGAGGAGAGTTTCTTTAGTGGCGCAGTTAGAGCAGGAGTGTAGGTATGATCATGAAATGTCTGTAGAAAGCAACTGACTGACAGACTAACTCTGTGTCAGGTTTAAGTGTAGTTAGTTTAACTAATATTGAGTGGGAAGTAACATACACACATACATACATATATGCTTTTATATGTTTGTATAGATAATCTGACTTAGACTGTATATTTTTTGCAATTAACTTTAACCCAATATAATTTAAGAATACACACAGTTTTCTATTATTTAAATCAATTTTGCAAAATATGATAACGATAATAAGAGTCATAAGGTATGAAATAAAAGGAAATCGTGGCCTCTAACTACCCCCACTACAAACATGTTGTGGAATTATCCGTAACATTGCTTTCATTATCTTGATCTACAGCTTGTCATAATCATCATCTATATCTGTTATAAATAAATAATAGTTTGTGCTCGTCAGATCATATTCAGAGCCTTAATGTTTGAAATCGCCACTATTTTTGACATAAATAAAACAAACGCCAACCACAAAAAGCGAGAGGCTGGCAACCCTAAAGATTATCACCCACTCGAAATTTTCTCTGAGCTTTCCAAACTGATGGAAAGTATGTTTAATTTTAATGATGTGAAGTATCTGGAGTTACTTAGTACGGATTTCGTAAGGGTCGGTCTACGGGTGACTTACAGGCCTTTCTTTTGAAAAAATAGTACCAATCCATTCACCATTTCGGTGAAAGCAAGGTAGTTAATCTGTTAATTTCCATAGCGTTTGATAGAGTGTGGCAAAGTGCACTCGTATCAATACTTTTTGCTTTTGGTATCGATTATAGCTTCTCTCGATTTACATCGCGTTTTCTCATGAATCTCACTATTCGCCCTTTTTTACCGTTATTCTTATTTTTCTTTACGACCTTCTATGTCAAACCTATCATTTCTTGCCATTCACATTCATTTCGTAATGGGCCAAGCCTTGGCCATGTGGAGGCATGATATCCTTAAGCACGATTTTTAAGCAATCTTGTAATAGAATCTTGCAGTCCATTGGGGTCCATTTTAAAAATCTAAAAACAAAGTATTATGTGCTTTTGCGTACGCTTGAATGTGCTACCTTATCTCTAAATATGATGACACAGATATAAGGAAATCAGAAGGTCACTGGAGCAAGCATGTCTTTGAGGTCACAAAACAAGCGTTCATGTACTTTGGCTTTCTGAAATGGAGCAAGATATACTCCCAATCCGTGGGTATTCCTTACTATCTAAGACATCCTTATCAGAAGTGGAACGTAACTCTCCTGTAAGGACTAGTGCTTCAAATGCTTTTTTGTTAGTCGACCACGTACAGGATAGACCAAAGAAGCTCATTGATAAGAATCGGGTATCAAGCTCTATTAACTTACTGGAGCATCACTCTTTTATCGCTAATAGAACGAAATGTGCTTTGATTAAATTAAGGAAATGGTTTCTGAACACCGCATTACGCATTACATAGAATAATAATTTTTTAGCCAAACAGTCTCTGTTAGACTCACAAGTGCGAGCCCCTTTGAACACGTTTTTCATTATATTCTCAAACATTTCACACCGTATTTTATTATTTTTATCACAAATATTTTGTTGAGTTTCGCAAGCGGTTCTGGTTTGTCTTCACAAGCCTTGATTTTCAGATATCCCCACAAAAAGGAGTCCGAGGCAGCAAAATCAGGCGACCCTGGAGGCTAATCAACATTTCCATTTATTGAAATAACTTGTCGTCGAAAGATGTCTCGCTGCAATTTCATTATAATCCTGGCTGTATGCAGTGTAACACTCGGGGACCGAAATCTAAATCAGGTTGGTGGATTATTTTGAACATTTTCTAGAGCAGCAATAATGTTTTCAGCCGATCTTGCAGTACGTTTAGATCCATGCACCTTCAGACTCTCCTTCTTCGAAATTATTCACTATACGATTTCACGTAACAATTCACGTAACTTTTTCATCGATGATTGATTTTGATAAAATGGTATAACGATTATAACATGTTGGTTTATCGAGTATTTTTTCATAATAAATTTTCTACGTGTCTACTTCACTCTCAAAACTAGTGTCACACCCAGGAAGAATAATTAATCGTTACATTTCTATTACATTACAAAAGTTTATAATGAAAAATTTATTCAAATTTCTTTTTCCTTAAATCTACAATTCAATTCTAATCATATTATTACGAAAATAAGATCTGGCAACTCCTGTTGTTGTTATCCGTATGAGCGTAGTGAATAAGTTAATTCAACTAATGGTGTATATAGAATAATACCACAATTAGCTAACGAAAGCTGAGCAACCTCCATGGTTGCGTAGGTAGAGGTGCGTGCTGTAAAACAGAAGATTGTGGGTTCGATCCCGCCATCGGACATGCGCACAACGAAAAATAAAAATTGTTATAATGCAATTTAAAATTAATAAACTGCAGTACAAACCTCCCAAGAGGCAAAAGACAATTATTGTGTGAACCCATGGCAGATAATTTAGTGGAGACGTCCAATTTAATATAAGAGCTACAGATAATTGCGGTTGCGCAGGGAAGTATAACAGTATAACAACAAAGTGTATGGCAGTCGTGTGTTGTGGCTATTGGATTAAAGGGGATGACTGGCTTGGATAAAAGAAGTAGTGGAGATGTCTGTGGATGGTTAAGGTTACTAGACAAGTCATCGAGTAGTTCATGTCTCACCGGAGTAGAACAGTAGTGCAGCGTGGATGGCTGCGTTTGTATTAATAACGCATGTTTAGTAAATACGATACCATAGGGTTCACAAAACCATAGGATCAAGAAGTTTGTAGCCAGATAAAAAGCCACAAAGTTTGAATACAGAATAATGAGCCAGAGTGGTATTATCGCACGTTTGTTCAAAGAGGAAAAAACTTAACAATATTAATTTTATAATCAAAATGGCTTTAATGGTGGCTTCTGTTTTTGTTAAGGTTTTTTCAGTTTTCCATATATTATTTCTTTCTAAAAGAGACTCTATAGCCATTCATGCCTATAAAAACACTCCTGGAAGACAAATAAACGTTCTTAAAAACAAAATTTTGTAAAATTTATAATCTTGTATTTTTTAACTTCAATTGAGTACTTACTTTTTTAGCTAGGATTAAGATCGTTAATTTGTATGATTTACTATAGCGAATAACCGGAAAATTCAGATACCAACAGATTGTAATGCATTTCCTTTTGGATCGTAATATTCTTCCTTAGCATTGTCGTATCTATCTGTAATTAACTATTTAAGGAAATAGGATACGAGAAATTATTAGCCTAAAAATTTTATATTAAAACATATTTTTTATATATTTAAGACAAGTTTGATATACAGTGATGTGAAAAATAATAAGGACACAAATGTCCAGCAAAAATATTTGATCATAAAATAAGTAAAATGAGAGAAATTCTAAAAAATAACTGTATTAATTTTCAGCTAATATATTACAAAAACAAGTCCCGTTACAAAAATTCAGAGAATTTGTATACATTTAATAAAATTAGGTTGTTAGGCAGAGATCAGTTGGTTTTGGTTGTGCGAATTAATAAGGACAGTTTGTCGTTTAACTAAAATAAATTAATATCTAAGCTTTTGAAAGTTATTTTGAAGTTTATTTTTGTGTACAATAGGTAAGAAACGTGATTTTAGTGAAACTTTAAATTCAATACAAACTTAAAAACAGCTTCATTTCGTAGTTTTTTAGAGCAAAATGGGAAAATCTAAGCACTGTGACCCAGTACTACGAAAAACTATTAAAGATTTGCATAAAGATGGAAATTCTTATAGAAATATTGCAAGGTTGCTTGGAATTTCAAAAACAATGGTAGAAAATGCAGTCAAATGGATTCCTATTAGAGAAACACGTGGCAGAAAACCAAAAATTACACCTGCAGTAAAACGTGGAATCATTCGATGTGTAAAAAAGAATCCATTTATTTCATCGAAACAGATAAAAATTGATTTAAACATTAACATTGACTCATCAACAATTCGAAAAACCCTAATTAAAGAGAACCTTAAAGCTCATAGTGCTAGAAAAGTACCAATGTTGTCGAAGAAGAACATACAACAAAGGCTAAAATTTGCTGAAGAGCACGCATGCTGGCCTCAAGAAAAATGGAGAAATATTCTATGGTCGGATGAGACAAAAATTAATTTATTTAATTCGGATAGGGGTCTTCATACTGTAAGAAGACCAATTAATACGGAATACAACCCAAAACACACCATTAAGAGGGTAAAGCACGGCGGTGGTAACATTATTGTTTGGGGGTCATTTTCCTACTATGGTGTTGGGTCACTGTATCGTATACAGGGCATTATGAAAGCAACAGATTATGTTGATATTCTACATAATTGTATGCTTCCTTATGCCGAAGAAAATATCCCACTGCAATGGGTGTTCCAACAGGACAATGACCCCAAACATACGGCAAAGTGCACCAAGACGTGGTTTGTGAATAATAAAATCAATTTATTAGAATGGCCTGCTCAGTCTCCCGATCTAAATCCGATCGAGAATTTGTGGAGCATAGTTAAAACTTCAATTAGAGGAAAGTTTCCCACGAATTGCGATCAGCTATGGGAATTAATTCAGACTGCGTGGAATGATGTACCGCTTTCAGTCTGTCAAAACCTTGTTGACTCTATGCCACGACGATGCCAAGCAGTTTTAAAAAACAACGGCGCCTCAACAAAATATTAACCACTGGAAAGCAGTATTATTTGTGGATCTCTTTTTTTTTTTAAGTAATATAATTTTTTAGGCAATAACACGAAGTGTCCTTATTTTTTTTCACAGGGTGAATTTGTATTTTAAGTTAAATCTATTTAAAAAAATTTAAAATAAAAACAACAATTTTAAAAAACATAATGGATCTCGTTTTTATAATATATTACCTAAAAATATGTACAGTTATTTTTAGCAATTCTCTCATTTTAATTATATTATGATCAAATGTTATTACTGGACATTTGTGTCCTTATTATTTTTCACATCACTGTATATTTACCTTTAAATCCATTAGATCAACTTTTGTTTCATTTCTTTGGAAAAGTGATGAATGTGTGATGAAATAAAAGTTATTTGTGGGAAAAGAAATTTTACAAATTCAAGCTACTGAATCAGTTAAAAAATTCCGTTTATTTTAGATTTACATACTTCGTATATCTTTTTTATTCTAAATTGAAGTGAACCTAACAATGTGTTATCACGTCAGGAAGTTTCGTTAAGTCTTTATGCTATATCAGCTAGATATCCGAAACGAGGATTATGCTTTACGGACAAAAGACCGGGCTCTAAATTATTTACTCAAGCGTTGATTTTGATGAGCTACGAGGGCTGCTCTATATAATTCTGGCCTAATTGTGAAAATGCGAATATTTATAATCAAAAATGGTTTTATTGTTTTTCAAAGTATTCTCCAGCATGATTTATACACTCTTGCATGCGCTCAAACCAGTTGTAGAAGCACTTTTTCCACTCCGATTGAGACACCTCTAAAACATGGTTTTTGAACACTTCAACAGCTTCTTCTGGCGACGAAAATCGTTGACCACGCATTTTTTTCTTGATGTGCGGAAACAAGAAGAACTGTACGGTGGATGAGCCATTAATCCGACGTTTTGGCCGGTCAAAAACGCTCTGGTTTGAGCCGATGTGTGAGAGCTCGCATTGTCATGGTGAACAATGGTTCATCTTCTCTTGTTGGGTTTTCGAATTTTTCCGATGACTTCAGGCAAACAAATTGTAGTGTACCACTCAGAAGTGACCGTCCTACGTTGCTCAAGTGGAACAGTCGCCACATGACCAGTTTTGCCGAAGAAACAGGCGACCATTTGCTTCGAAGTGCTTCTTCCACGAACAATTTTCGTTGCATTTTCCTCGTCTTTGAAGACCCACACGGTCGATTGTTGATTCGTTTCGGGCTCATACGCATTGATCCATGATTCGTCACCTGTGATGATCTTATAAACGTCTTTTGAAGCACCGCAATCATATTTTTGCAACATTTCTTTGCACCAATCGACACGAGCCTTTTTGTGAGCGACTTTCAAATTGTGCGGGATCCAACGAGAACAAACCTTTTTTACGGCCAGGTGTTCATGCAGTATCGAATGTATGCTGGTGGAAGAAATGTCCAAGGATGTCTCTATCTCTCGGTATATCGCAGGTCGATCTTGCATTATGAGTTCACGCACGGCATCAATGTTTTCTGGCACAACAGCGGATTTTGGACGACCTTCACGGAATTCGTCTTTGAGCGAGCTTCGGCCACGATTAAATTCATTATACCAATTTTTCACAGTGCTATAGGATGGTGCTTCATCGTTGCACTCATCAATGCACTCTTGTCGTGATAATCCACGTCGAAAGTTGTGAAAAATGATGGCACGAAAATGTTCACGAGTTAATTCCATTTTTTCTATATTAATTTCTTCAAGTCACTGTAAACAACACAAATAATGCTCCTACGTCAAAACGTTTTGAGTACGATTATGCTTAAAAATGACAAACTTTCCAATGGAAATGTCAGATTGCACTTGGAAGCACTCAGTGTTGCCAGGCCAGGTTAGGTAAGAAAGTTAGAAATAAGTCAAGTTAGTGACTGTACAGAAAAGAATAAAGAAATAATGGGTTATCCTGCTCAACTCTTTTCTAAATTTTACCAGTTTAGCAAAGAAAATAAGTAATAGTCTTCAATATAAAAAATATGTCGTTTTATTTATTTTTCGACCTTTTTGTGTATGCTACTAGAATTTTTTTTTTATTGTTTATAAATTATACTTGGGCTTTCAAGGTCACTTATTTCCTTCCTTTCAAGTAAATAAAAGATTATTTATTTCATATTAATTCGACGTTTCGTTGGTATTTTCCAACTTCCTCAAGGATTATTTTTATTAAAAGTCTGGCAACCACATACATTTAAAAGTAACAGCCATACCTAAACAAGGGCGGAAAGGGTTTTATTGCTTTCAAAAGTTCTCATGCCTGTACACTTTGTATAGAGCATACCGAAACAACGCGGCGTCAACGCTTTGAAATTGGAAAATCCGATTTTGACAACACGTTTAATAATAAAAAAATTAAAAATAAACAAAAAGAAAACAAATTTTGGTTTTTTATAAAATTTTTAAAATACACAACACAAACACCTGAATTTTTATTCTTTTTAAAATATTTAAGGAAGTTATATATATTTTTGGAAAAAAATCTAGTTCAGAAACGAAAAAATTGTGTTCGGGTGTAAAATTTTAATTGAAACTTTTGGGGCTGACCTTTAGTTTCAGAGAAACGGACCTCCAACGTTGGTATATATAATATGGCACATATCGAGTATTCTATAGCGGAATGAGACAATGTGGGAATCATAGGAAAGGTAATGTTTTGCTTAGATTTTCATTTACACCCCGTAGACAACTTTATTTCATTTTTGAGGTGCGTCCGTTAACTAGACTTAAACCTTAATGTTTTTAATAACCGTTTTTTTTTTATTATTTTGACAAACCGTTTCCGCTTTTGTTTAGGTATGGCATTTCAGCGTTAAATCTATGCGGAAGAAAACTATCCGCTTTCCGCTTTTATTTAGGTATGGCTGTAAAAAAAATGAAATTTTTTTCTTTTGTTTTTACTAACATAATTTTGAAAACAACAAGAGTATAAGTGTGTGAACAATTAAACTTACATATAATCTTTAATTCATTTGTTTTTGGTTATTTAAAATTAATTTATTGTAAAGTGGACAAGACACAAAACACAAATTTCATAAATTAAATAATAATCTTTTTATTTTCCTCCACCTGATAGCCAGCAGTAATCTTTATAAGGGAGCCCCGTTCTGTTTGAATGGGATCTTAATTTGCTGTTTCCTGCAACCAACCACCACATCATCATGCACTTGCACTCTGGTCAGTTTTAAAAGCCGTATTTTTGTAGCTCTTCGGCGTTATAATCTATAATCCTGGCATTAGAGTACTGGCTTTCTGAAACTCTTTGCGTGCGCCTGCTCAAACAGATGATCAATTCAGGCTAAGAGAGAAATGCCACAGAAGGTGTCTTGTCAGCCCATTAGCCTTGATATCTTCATGTCCATGCACCCATATAACAGTTGAATATTCCTCCACAGTTAAATATTAGCCACATTTTGCGTGTTAGACTGCGTAGTTATCTTAAGGCTGAAACAATTATTTCAAAACTAGAATCAGAATCTGAAATCTACTTCTATCAATACGTGTGATTAAGCAGCAGCAGTATCATCATTTGAGGGACTAAATCTAAGTCTAACATCCAATTTTTATTAAAAATTATCTTGAGTAATTTTTTCACTTTCAAAAAAAAATTACTATTAAATTAATAATAATCCTTTAATTTTTTCTAAAAATAAATATTTCATGATATCTTCAGGAATTATTATGCAGGTCTTCAGAAAATATTCGTCACCAACAAATTACTAAATATGAAACGTATTGCTACGAAAGGCATATAAATACGGATACTGCTCATTAGCAAGAAATTTAGAAAATATTATATTTACAATTTATTTTGAGGGAATCTTTCGTTGCAATATTTCCAGTGCAGTTGAAAGGGCAACAACAGCGGAGCAAAGTTCGCGAATAATAGAAGACTAGCTTTAAAAAAGCAAAAAAAAAAAAAAAAAGGAAAATAGTAAATATAAACTAGTTCTGCAACAAAATTTTCATTTAACTACTTTAAAGCTCTGATTGGCTGCATACTCAAACCATTCAAGTTAATAAATACAAACAAACCACCAATAAAAAAAAAAATAAAGAAAAAAACTTAAAAATAAAAAATAACAACTTCTTGTATTTTTTAACTTTCACTTAGAAAGTTCTGCTTGTGGTATATTATTTATGTAGATTTTTTTCGTGGCGTTTATTGCTGTTGTTGTCGTTGTTTTCATTATTAAAAAGAAGCTGCTGCCGCTGCTGCTGCTGCTTACGTTTTTGTTTATTTTTTAGTCGATTGTTTATAGTCAATCTTTAGGAGTATTAAGTATTATTTTGGTTTTGTTAAACAAAATTATCTTTTTTCTACTTTATTCTGGTGTAAGAGTAACTGACGGTGGTTGTTAAGTGTGCTCAAGTAAAAAACAAACAAACAAACAAATGAAAATTGGGTCAGAAGTGTAGTAGATCAATGGGTTGTTGTATTATCAAAAATAACAATAACAACAACAGTTAAGACAACCTATCCAAAACTGGAATTTATGTTTTCCCTCTCCGTCATAATAATAAATATGATTCAATTTAAAAATGATAATGAAAGCATTTGGAAGCTTCTAGAAACAGAAAGTTTATTGTTTTAGAGTTACTCTTTTTCTTGTTGTTTAATTATAAATTTAATTATATAAATTGCTGAGGGCATTTGTTATTAGTAGATATTAAAGCTGAAAGCCCTCCGAATAATGGAGAAAAGCTTCTAGTGTTTAGAGTTAAACGAGATAAAAGAATTTTGGTGATTTTGATGTTCAAAAAACTCCCAATTTTCCTGCTAGTTTTTGCAATTACTGTACAAGTCTTTCCGAAGATTTATATACAAGAATATTATAGAACTACACACTGCAGTACAGACATACATAATAAGAGATATTTAAAATAAAATATTTGTTTGAAGCCGCCCGTAAAATTTTTAATGTTGCCTTCTTTTGACCATTTCATTATTTAAATGCACTTGACTCATTAATAATTGATTTATAAAATAAACAGAAAATGACACTTAAATTGCTGGGTTTTTTTTTACGGCCCAACATATAACAAGTTTGAAATTGGCATTAAGCCAATGACTACAATTTCAACTATGTTTAGAATATGAAAGTGCTAGAACTTTGCAACGTTCAATTAATAGGCCAATAAGGCACAGCCCATATTATTTTAATGTAAAAATAAAATCTAAATATAAATGTCTTAAAAGAATGTGAAGAGAAGTATAAAAAAAACAATTATAAGGTAACAAATAAAGAAATGGAAGGTGTTCTAATGGTTATCAAGAACTCTTAACACCCTTGATTCTAATTGGCAAAAAATTATTTTTCAGAGTTGAAGATATTCAAAATAAATGAAGATTGACTTATTTTCGGCTTTTTGGTTAATTTTTAAATTAATTTTTAAACATTTTTATAAAGAAAAATTATTTACAAATGTATGCGGACGTTTCCCAAAGAAAACAAGAAAAAAGTAGACGCTAGCTGAATGAAATGCAGCATTTTTTGGACCGCCACATCCTTCATCAGCATTCTTCGCTGAAAATAAGAATAATAATAAAAATATTTAAATTTTTTAACCGACTTATAAAAAAATGAGGTTCTTAATTCGTCTGAAAGTTGCTTTTTTATAATTGTGCATGCATAACTCAGTCATTTAAATAAAGGGTGTCCCTATACAAAATATATCTTTTTTAAATGTATTATCCAGCGTAAGGGGCAACACTCTAAAATTAAAAAAAATTGGGTATCACTTCAGCTCCCAAGTGCAAAAAGTATTGAAAAAATAAAAAAATAAATAGATAAAAAATTAAAGGGTGTCCCCATAGGTGTCGCAAATAGTTCTATCTGGGCCTATCTTTTGAACCGTAATAATAACCGTTGTAATAACAAGTATAAATTTTCAAAATTTTAAATTAAAGGGTGTCCCAATAGTTTATGTAATTGGATGTATGTAGACAAACGGTTTAAATTTACTAAAAGCTGAATTGCTAAGTTCCCAATAAAACAGGTATATAATTTGGATTTGAAAGTTAAAGGGTGTCCCAATAGAAAATGTAATTAAATTGTTTAGATAGACATCTAAAACTTGTTTTGAATTTGGGTTTTTTGTTGTATAACCAAAACAAATGCTCGACTTGTACCATATCGTTCATTTTGTGAGCGCTTATTTTCGTTCAAGTATCAAAATTGAACTAGTTCTTCCAAATTATTTGTTCGTTCATTTTCCCTTTAAACGAACGAAAACATAGTACTCTGGAACCGAAATAGTAGCAATATTTTTGCAAAAGGAAACAAAAAAAAAGTTAAGAGGAAAAGGGCGCAAAATATTTGTGTGCGTTTCAATTAAAAAAGAAACCATTTATTTGGCTTCTTACTCATCGTTTTGTTTATTTATGTACCCTGTTAAAAAAATTGAAAAGAACTTTAAAATTAATTTTTAGATAAATTAAAATTTTAAGAAAAACGAAACTATAATTTAAGCATCATTGACCACCGGATGAGGAAATTAGATTGACTAATATAAATTAAATTTCTATTTTTTTGGGGAGTATTTAAAGAAAATAAATTTAAAAAAAAAACTTTTTTCACCACTTTGTTTCGATTTACTCCACAACCATGTAGTCTTTTAGAAACAACTGGAGGCGATTTAAATCCAAGTCGTCGCGTATTAAGTGTAAATTTGCATATGCCACTCTCAAGATATTGTTAAATTACTTAAGCCACCTCTTCAAGAATCTTTAATTTCGAAAATTTATAAAAAAAAATTATTTTAATAATTATACATTTTCTAATTTTATTTTATGATGTTGGATAGTATCGTTGCAAGGATTCTGTAATATCTTCTTAAAAAAACTAAGAGAAAATCATAATTAAAAACTAATATTTAATAATAAAAATTTTATAAACATTAAAAATTTAAAGAACTTTATTCTTTAAAAGAAGATAAGAATCCTCGAATATGTTTCCATAACCCACATTTTCTGCCTACGACACACCACAATTTATTAGGAGAAAAGCTATTCATCAAGGTTTGGCCTATGAATGCCACGTAACGTTACGATAAATTTTTTCGTATATCAAACTAATGGGTTTTATTTTCAGTGTTTCCCGAACTAGTTTTCATGGGCCTAGTTAGAAAAGCCTGGAGTAGTATAATTGCGAGACTTTAAATAATAAATTTTTATAAATTTTATGTAGCGCTTTCCTGGGGAATTGTGTGATATCAGAAGTGTGATCACACTGCTTTACAACCGAGTTTAATTAACGAATGCGTGCACTGAACGTACTCGTATTCTTTTCGTAAAAAACCTTCAATTTTAATATCTAAAATATAATCTGTTAAACATATTGCTCGATTTTATGATGATATTATTTGTTTAGCTGACTTTTTTTTATTTTGAGAAGACTCAAACTCATAAAATGACGGAAAGGTATCACAACATCCAAGATATGGCCATTCCTAAAATTCTGAACAATAGCGTTTTTCGACAGTTTCAGCGCAACTTAACCCTTTCGGGACTACTGGGATAATACGTCCCAGCAATTTTCAAACTGTCTTTTTTCTTTATTTTCAACGCAATCGCCAGGGAGGTAGAACTGCCAAACGTCCAAAAACGGATAGCATCAATATTGGAGACCACTTGCCAGTAGAGCAAGAGAAGCGTTGTCGCTGTGTCCGCTGTTCTTCACTTGGCATAGAAAAGCGAACAAATATGATATGCTCAGATTGTAACAACGCCTTATGTTAAAAGTGTTTTGGGCCATTCCACAAATAAATACCTAATTACATTCCTAAAATGTTAAAAATAAATGTAAACTTTTATCTCAATCTAATAATATATATATTTTAGTTGTCTTTTTAATTTCGAATCGCTCTTCGAGAACACTGATTGTGATTTTATGCCCGATGAAAACACTTGTTGGGATTATATGTCCCAGGATAAAAGGACGAATTTAAAATTTTTAAGTATGGAGAATATAATACTTTTATCATACCTTTTAGAATATGAAAAAAATTTTACCATACATAATTTGGTTTGCAAAATAAAACTCCGTCCCGAAAGGGTTAAATGGCCATATTCACGAAAAATATTTCAACTTGCAGTTGATACCTACATTTTTCTAATTCATAGTGGGCAGATTGAAAAAAATGCAATAGATAGAATAGAAGAATAGAATAGAATAGAAGTCAAGAAAAATTAAGATCATTGTTCATAATTTTTACCATTTACCAGTCATGAAAAGGCAGGGTTCGATTTAAACAAGACATTCACGTCTGTTACTTCACAAAAAAGGTTTGTCGCAGAGATACCAGAATTTTTTCCGATGATAAGTCCTTCTATATTATTTTCACAGTTTATTTAAAACAGATTTGCAGTCGTTTGTAAAAGAAATCTATCTCTCAGATCTCCCCAAACAATTGATCAATCATTTATAAAAGTAATACTTTTCGAGTAGAACTTTCGTACTCTGTTTATTTTATAAAAATGAGAAAAATGTTTCTGTTTCTAAAATCCGAGAGAAAATAATATAACTTTCCATCCGTGTTTTAAAACTGAGAGTAAAAATCCATACAATTGGTATGGATAAAACACACAGAACTTAAATAGCGGTTTGCAGAAAAATGAATCCCTGATCTAATGATTCGTAATTGTCTTTTGAAAATTTTCAAAAATTAAAGAGAGCCATATGACTGTAAAATTTTCATCTGTATTTGCTCTCAATTTGTGGAGATTCATTACGTATTTTATTTAGACAATCTCACTGGTACTATTTTGCACAAAAATTTGACATGTCGTAAGACTTCTGTGACCATGTAAACCGCGCTTTAACTGCACTTACTTCCCATTGTATACTTAAAAGAAATGAAAATGACGCTGTGTTCACTCCGCTAATGTCAAATTTCTTCAAACAATTTATGCAAATTTGAACAAAGTAATAGAATATTAAAAGTTTAGTCCTTTTTATATATATTAATAGAAGAAAACATTGAAACCGTTACAAACCATACCAACAACTTATATTCATACGATGATCTCTTACTAATAGAGAAGGGTGTATCCTTAAACACATTTGTATGCCAAACGTTGTCTTGTAAAGTAAGTGAATTCTAACGATAAATAAAAAAAAAAGAAGAAGACAGCCAAACCAATTGACCATTATCGTATTTTCTATGCACTGCAAAATAAAAATCAAGTACAAATTAAAAAGTGAAATGTTTACAAAAAGAAAAAAACAAGAAAAACACTTTTCCATTTAAATAGTAGAAAAATAATAAAACTGTTGGCACATTGATGATTAGATTTTCAATTTCGGTACGTGTTTGGCAAGGCAGCAAGAAAAGTTAATAAAAAACAAACTAATCTACGTACATACATATGTACGTATTCTTTGTCTATTCCAAACAATTTAAAGGAAAATAACCAAATGTATGCTAATGGCTGTAACCAAGTTTTAAGCTTTTTTGTTGTAGTTGTTGTTCTTTGATTTTATCAAGCATTTAGTGTCTGCTTAATAAAGTTTTTCATTTAATTTTTATGAAATGTCTTTCATATTTGACAAAAAAAATAATTTTATTATCTATATGTGTGCATGTATATAAAACCGAATGAGTGTTTGTTTATTTGTTTGTTCGTTATAGGAGACCAAACCTCTAAACCGATCTTTCTGAAATTTTTACAGTATTTACTTGGAACTCTCGAATGACTTATAAGCTACTTTTTCAGCAGTGCCCACTTTTTCGCCCACTTTTTTAAATTATGTTACCCCTACCACGTGGATTTCAACAGATTTTATAAATATTTTCGTCATTTGTAGACATATGTAAATATTATATGTACCTAGTTGGTACACATATGTGTGTATGTACACCAAAACATATTTTCAGAAGTTATTAAGTCTACTGATGGTAGAATTGGCACTTATGAAGTGCCGGCATAGAGAGAGCTATAACAAAAATTAGTTATCAATATTATTAATTTCACACTGGCTTTGTTCTATACATACATAAAAATTGAAATAAATTTTAAGGGTTCAATTTTAATTGGGTTTGTCCGTGTGGTCGTGTAGATGGTTTATGTAAAGTTTGCACGAAATCGATCTTCATGAGGTATGACTAAAACGGGTATTTACGTTTGCACCGACTTCAAAACAATTTAAAAAGATATAGATACTTATTTAGAAGTTCCAAAAAGGTATGCTTATATAAAAAATTAGCAAAAGGAGAGTAAGAGCGGGAGAGGAATAATGTGCAGAATCGATTATAACAAAAAAAAAACAAAAAAACAACCTTAAAAATATTTTATAATCCTAATTTATAAGATCAAAGAGGCAGAAAGAAAACTGTTATAACTTTTATATTAATCAAATAAAAAACTTGCTTTGAAGAGTGGTCGTGGTACGATTATTGTCATTGGGGTAGCGAAGCGCCCTGGGAATGGCTAGTTTTTTATAACCAACAACATGTGGATAAAAATAAACACCAACGATATTAAATATTACTCGTAAAAATATTTATTTTAAAATTTGATATATTATGAGGAAAATAAAGTCTGGAATAAAATCCTAAAAAAGGTTTTTATTAAAAAACTAACTTTTTATCTTAGATATATTTTTTAAAGAATAAATGTTCTTACACCAATTTGATAAATTTTTTATTAATCTAAACAATTCAAAACAAATTGTTTACTACTTTATATAAAAATCCAGTTGAATTATTCTTTTATTTAATAGATCATTAATTACAAAGAATTTGTTAGCAGCCCTTGAAGGTGCAGAGTAGTGAAATGATTAACGTGGCCATATTGCAATACCTGTGAATGAGAGAAAGCAGATCAACATAATCAGTCAAGAAAAGTGAAAAGCTTCTAATAATAATTGAACAAAACTAGAAAGTATGTAAAGATTGAGGATATCTTTTGCACAGTGAATGGGACTCTATCCAACTGCCAGTAATTTTAGATGGTCTTTACCCGCTCAAAAAAAAAAAAAACAAAATTTTTCTATAAATCAAAAATACAAATAAATCTGTAAAAATAAAAAAAATAACTTAACAAACACAAGCACACATTTCGTATGGTGCTATGAGTTTTAAGCGAATAAAACTGCGAAATTTGTTTCAAACTAAACTAAATAACTTGGCTGTGGTTAAATGTTCAGACCTGAAATTTTGGTTATTCGAATTTTATTACTTTTCGATAATAGCCTTAAAGTAAAAAAAAAAATTATAATTGTTCGAATTTATAACAGTGAGTTTAAATAATTTTATATAAATTTCGATTCTAAATTTATTGTTTAAAAATGCACAACAAGACTTACAAAATCAGTTAAAAATGGGGTCAAAGCTTGTATAAGCAGTTTTGAGCGTCCACGTATAGCAACTAACTGGAATCTCAACAATAAAGACATTAATTGTGCTTGATTCCTTCATATAAAAATATTTCATCAGAACATCATGAAATATTTTTATTTGAAGGAATCAAGCACAGATTAAGGAAATTAATATGAAATGTATTTTTGTTTTAATATTTTGTTTAATTATAAAAAATTTATTTTTGGTAAAAGCACGAATTTAACAAAAATGTGCAACTGTGGCAAATACGTTACTAAGTTTATGTAAGTACATTGTTGTCACCTATAATTTTTTAATGGGTTACCTCAGCATTTGACAGGCTTTTCGTTGGATTTTTTGACATAAGCTCCAGCTAGCTTATGCACACTATACTTTTCTCTTTTTAAAATCAACAACAAAGTTTTTTAAAATATAGCAATTCGAGTTATGATCTTTAATAACGCTTACTATTCGCTTCCAATAACAGTTAAAACCTTATAGAGATATTGAAGTTAATTTCTACAATGTCCATTTCCGATGCCATAAAGTACGTCTACTTCGACTTCTTTGCATAGCAAAGTCGATTGAGCAATATCCAAGTTAGTGTTGAAATCAATTTTGCCTCGGCAAAAAAAAATAAATATGTCATTCGATCAGATATAGTATCGCAAGAGGTGCTATTGGAAATCAGCATGATCGGTCCATGCCCTTCGAGGCAGCAGGCAAAAACACCACGTTTATCTCTAATTTGTACATGTCATTTGGAAACAATAAAGTAACTCGAATCAAAAAAATAAATATATGTGGCGATAGAGAGTTAAAAAATAAAAAAAACATCAAGAGAAAAAATTGGCGTTTTTGAAGTGATCTTTGAGGAAATACTATAATTTTTAAAAATTGCTTAACCAATGAAGAACCGATGGCATTTTTGTTCAAAATTATACAAGTTTATGCAGTACAAAATCTTGTTTTTTATTTTTTAATTCACCCTAATATTTGCTTTTTTAAGTTTCTTCACTAACTAGATTTACTTCGCTAAACTAGATATACATCATGAATCTAGAAAACAAGATTCAAAAAATTTTTCTATTGCGCATCTGCGTCACAATAGAATTAAAATGAGTGTTTGTTGTAAAAAGTGTAGGAGATTTTTGAAAATAATTGCACAAAATGGGGGCATCGATCTTAACAAAATTTTAAATGTAATAAAAAAGATAAAGTCGAGTAAACATTATGTGTTTGGGCTTGAAGTACGAGAAGAAGAAGAGCTATTTCGGGCTACCAAAGTTTTAAATTTTGGCTTATATGAAAATTCTTATAAAAAATTATTTATTTCAGAAGTTATTTCTCTAGTTATTTTAAATTAATTTTTTTGTAAAGGAAATACATATATAATAATTATTAATGACCTTAATGTCAAATAACTGAAAGTAAAATAAATTTGTTTTTAAAATAAAAATTAAAACCAAAATGTATAAATATATGTTAATTTTTTATAATATTCAATTTTATTTTTTAGGTCATGCTGTAGTCTTTAAGCTCCGCATTAAGTTTTCTTATTTTAAAATACATTTTTGATCTAAAAAATAGCTTTTTTTACTTTTTCATCACATGTTATATGATGAGCCTGTTTAGTTGAATATTTTACGAAATCTTGTTTAAGGAGAAGACAGCCTTTATTATTATTTTTTTTTTAAATAGTTGGTTCAGTTCTTCAATGTGTTTCATAGTTTGAGGTGTGGGCTTTATTAGTCCGCCCTTAGATACATGATCAACTCACGGATACGTTGGTCCTTACACGTTTTGTGCCACTGCAATATCTGAGATAACATTTTTAAATTTGTGGCAAATATAGCCTGCGAGGTTTTCAAGACCATCATACTCTAATTCGGTTAACACTTTTTTTCATTTTTAATAAAGTTTCACCGTTTTTACTTCAATTCTGTTGCGCTTTCCATACACAAATAAAGTTTGTTTATTTGTTTGTTTGTTTGTATTCTATGTCTACGTCACACATAAGAGAGAGAACGCTATACAACAAACTAACAGACCTGCTCAATGCATAATCTTGTTTTCTTGATTCATTTACTTACATAGATGGTAAAGGGTATATAAGATTCGGCATAGCCGAATGTAGTACTCTTTTTTGTTTTTAAGACAACTTTGTCTGCAGCAAAGAAAGGTTTGATTTTGAAAATCATAACATTCGTTTATATTACTTTTGTTTGGCTTTCACTTCCAGTTAAAAAAAATATATTTATTACAAAACACAAAATTTGTTGTTAATATCCAGGCTGTTCTAAGAATTTACTCGAAATTTCGTCTCTATGTCAGAATGTGTTTTTCATACATACCTACCTACCTGTTCATATTGTCAAACTGCTTAATTATAGCTCATAATTATAACTTATACCTTTTTTAAACCTTGGCTTGTTGCTTTCGACGCCATAACTGTTACAGTTCAATGACTTACATAAATATGTTAAATAAAACACTTTGTTGCAACATTATTTTTATAGTAAGTTGTTTACAACGATCATAGGTGACTAATAAAATTCCAATAAATATTTAGTTGTCTTTTTTTAGTAAATTTTTAAAAAGAAAAGAAAAGCTTAGATGACCAATCCTAAATTAATGAATTAGGAAGTTAACTTGTTGGTTGAGTCTGCCGGTTTAAAATAGTTTTTATTTGGAAAATTATTTTGGGAATTTTTAAATAAAAATGCAATTTATTTGTTGGTTTGGAATAGCAGGTATCTATACCTATTTCGCCGGTTGCTAAAGCCAGCTCATCGGGAAACCTTTATCAAAATTTTAAAGGTACATTTAGGCGATCGTAAATGTAGAAATGCAAATGTAGATGTGTCAGCTGATCATTTTTGTTATACGAAGAGCTATACAAACGCTTAGCCGACTGCAATGTCACTTTGTCGTAACGTTTCAACCTGCTGAAAATAGTATTTCAATACGAGGTTAGGTGACACATGTAGCCAGTGATGGTAAATATTATCATAAATTGAATTGAAGAACAAACCCTCTTTTCAAGTACTTATTTCTCCTTTTTTACTTAAACTTTTAAGTTGTTAAATTTTATCACACACAATATAATTTTAAATAAATTATGGAGTTTTCTTTTCTAAATTAAATATGTTATACATGAAATGTATTGTAAAATTAATAGGCTGAGTATAACTTATGCTAATGTTACATTTCATTATTTTAATGCAACATCATTTTTAGTACGATTGAAATATTAACGTACTTTTTACACAAAATTACAAAGTTCCCATCATTGGTTTGAACAGCTGTGTTATTTATTGATAAACAGAAATATAAATAAAAGAATGGATGACGAATCCAGAGAAGAAAAGGATGATTTGGAAGCAGATTTCTATGGAAATAGAATACCCAGGTAGGACAAATAATGTTGTTAAATTTCAAAAAATCAAAGTAATTATTGCAGAAGAATTGTGCCAGAAGAGATAGTCATGCTACAGTTTTATTTATTATTATTATTTTTTTGCTTATGTCAATAACACATGACACGTTTTTACACATTCTACAAGCACAACTACATTTACACTTACTGTACAGCTACATTTACTTTACATTTACGATTTCAACGGTCGGCTAAATTTACCTTAAGAAAGCCAAAAACGTTTTCTTTAAGTATTAAAACTTCAAAAACAACATGAGAGTTATTTTAGAAGCCAATACAGGCTTTAACAAAAATTACCAACAAACAAACCACGTTTTTATTTTTGCTTACATTCCCTTCTGCGTTTGGTTGGTTACATGCCGACTGTTTTTTGCCCAAGCTACTGCATCTGTTGTATTTACTAGACGTTGCTCCTTCCCATTGCTGCTTGTTTCGAAGATTGCAGCATAGTTTGAAAGTATTAGTTTTCCTTTTTCAAAAAAAATAATAAAATTGGCACTAAATGTGGATTGCACAGTGGGGGATTTGATAAAAAAAAGACTAAAATAGTTCAGTAATTTCTAAACGGCCGGCGGATTGATACTTTACAGTTTGAAACCTCGGGTATTTAAAAAATGAAAACAGATACCAAATTCTTACTCTCTGTCGAATTTTGAAGATTTCAAATTCTTTCGATAGCTATTGTCAAGCAATAAAAAACAATTTGCAGTATCTTTTATGGTTCATGAGGTATTCGGCTTTTAAAATTAATTTATTTTTTTAATTGACAAAGTATTTTATAGTTTTAGAAGAAAATGTTCTTAATAAATTTTTAAGGTCAAATTAATATGAAAATAAATTATCAATTTAGCTGTTTAGAAACTACAGAATTATTAAATTTTTTAACCAAATGCCCTACTGTGGACCGTTCAAAATAGGGGATATTTTTTAAAATTCTGTTACACCAGCTTTTTTAATTATAATAAATTGATTCAGCCAAGATAATTTATCCTAAAACTGCAAATAGCTTTCCACCAACTTCTAAAAGATTGCACATTTCTGAACAGCCGATTATCATTTGAAAGCATACGGAAAAAGATAACAAACAAATTTGCCAAAACATTTAAATTAGAGAAATTCATTGTGTTTAAAAGACAAATAAAAATAATCATGAATAATTTTAAAACGCATTAAAAAGGTGAAACTTTTCTTTCAAACTCAAACAATAAACGACGAAAGTCATGATCTATTTAAACATTAAAAGCTGTAGCAAAGTTAGACAACAACAAGAAATATCAATGAAAATAATTGAAAAAAGTGTAAAAAAGCTAAAAGCAAAAACAAACTTAAAAATATTTGAACAAAAAAAATTTCAGTGAATGCTCAGTTAGTCAGTTGGCGAGTGAGTGTTAGAAAAGAGTGATTCAAAGATGATGGTGGTGGTAGCTCTTTATGCATTAATTGCAGCAGCAGCTTTTTTGTAAACAACAACAATAATAAAAATGTGCTTAAAATTTCCATAGATTTTTGTGGGAAACAAAGTTGTTTTTCTTTTTTACCAGTCACTCGCTCACTTAGTCACTACAATTTATTTATTTATCTCTTAAACATGACTTTCGTTTGTCAGTCGCTTAGTTCGGCTATTAAATACAATACTCTACACAAAACTCTACACCTAAATCGCTACTTACTATCCGCTATTGCTGGCAAATAGTTTAAGATTTTTTGTATCAGGTTTTCTTTCTGCTTTTTTATAAGTTGTTCAGCTTTTTTTGTGATTTGGTGAGGTTTTCATTTTTGTTTCACTTTTAATTTTCAATGGAATAGAAAGTGAATTAAATGTTGTTTTTTTTACTACCACAAGTTGTTTGTCTCTCATGCTAAAAACCGAATTGTTGTGGCATCTTTGGCGTTTTTATCGTAGTAAATTTAACTGATCTGTTAATTTTTAACAAGACATTTGTGGTTTGTAATTACGTTATTGCAACGTCATTGAGGTCATAGCTCAAGAGTAAAGCTTTGGTAATAGTTTTAATCATGTTATTTCATTCAAACTCTTTTTTTGAACACGAGTATTCTTTCCATTACTTTAAGTAAAACCTTAGTTTAAACGTGTTAAGTCAAGAGTAAAGAATTTTTATATATCTTTACCGATATCCTTTATATCACTACATAGTAGTGAATTAAATTCAAAACTCGAGACCACTACCCGTGTATTGAAGGAGAATATTCCATAGTGCACCAAAAAAAAAAATCAACCACATAAATGAATCATAAATGCAGATGACGAAGCAATAGACCGGGTGCTTTATAATTCAATAATAATTCTGGCAAAAACAAACCGACCTCAAAACATATTTCATTTGTCTGTCTATAACGGTTTAAGGGTATGGCCACTTACATTAAACTACATTAACTATTGGGACACCCTTATATTCCATCTCCAAACTTTATAATTATTATAGCAGACTACAGCTCCATGTTAATTTCAACAATCTGTCTACAGTTTGGCAATATACATCAAATTACAACAACTATAGGGACATCCTTTAATTTCCAGATTCAAATTTTATACTTGCTTTTTTAGTAGTTTTTGCAATCAGGTTCTTTGTAAATTTCAACCGGCTCTCTACAACGGTTAAACAGTTTGGCCATAAACATCAAATTACATCAGCTATTGCAACACCCTTTTATTTATAATCTAAAATATTTATATTTCTTACTATACTAAGTAAAGTAGTGGACATTCTGTATAATTTTGAGGAGTTTGCTTATAACGGTTCAGAAGATACGGCCATATAGGTCAAATTGCATTTATTTTGGTAGCACCCTTTAGTCTTAAATTTTCAACTTGTTGTTTTAGCGGACTTAGCAATATAGATTCTTTGTAAATTTCAAGCACCTGTCTACAACTGTTTAAAAGCATAACCACATACATCAAACTAAATGAACTATTGGGTTACCCTCTAATTTATAATTTTGAATATTAATACTTTCTACAATTTGCAAGCATTCGTCGGCAAAGGTTTACAAGATAGGCCAATTTACGTTAATTATGGGAACACCCTTTAATTTCTAAATTGAAATTATAAACTTGTTGATATAGCAGCGGAAATAGCAGTGCAGGTCCCTTGTCAGTTTCAGTTTTTGCATATAACATTTCAAAAGTTTGGCCACAAACATAAAATTGCTTTAACTATTGGGACACCCTTTAATTATTAATTTTAAATGTTTATTCTTGTTATTATAACGTTGATGGTATTAGAAAATTTGTCTAATTTTTAAACGTTCGGCTATAACGGTTGAATAGATAGGCCCAGAAAGGTCAATTCACCTATGGGGACACCCTTTAATTTTTTTTTATGTATTAGTTTTTATCATTGGGAACTGTAGTAATACGCAATAATTTTAAATTTTTTTTTAAACCAAAAATTTTGGGAAATAAATTTCTTTACTTTTCAAACATGTGACGATATTGGTAAAAAGAATACCGAATTTTTATTAAAAGTTATAAAAATGCGAAAAAATTAGATTGTGTTTTCTTAATTAAAAATGTATTTTAATCACCGAACCACAAATGTTTTAAAAAAAAAGCTCGTTTTAAGGGTGGTAAATTTCTAATCAGATCATAAAATGCACTTTTCAAGTGGTCGTTTAATTTGAAATATAAAATTCTTATTCGAAATAATTAACAATATTAACAATTTTATCATATCTTCATAAATATGCCGTTATGGAGTTTAACCTTTTTTTTAATACATAAGTTGACAACACTTTTATTAAATAGTTTTTGGTTTCAAATGAAAATACTCTCTCCAGCTGTTGGTACAACAAGTTTATTTTTCTTCATTTATTTATATTTTTTTCATAAATTAAAGCCAAAACAACTTGTTTTGTTGTATTTTAAAGTTTTTACAAAAAGTAGTTCATGTCATTGACCTCTAGAGTTTAAGTTTTTTTTACTTTTTTTCGTTTTGTTTGTTGAATTGAATGAAAGGTGCACGTTTCCATTATTTTTGTTGTTAACATGTATTTACTTTGAAACTTTGTCTTTTTCTTTTTCGTTTTCTAGACTTTCAAAGCTTATTTGTTAAGTTTTCTAAATTAAAGACGGGATAAAATTGTAAATGAATTAATTGTATTCATGCTGTAGTATTTACACACATAAAGTTTTAAAGAAATCAAAGTTAGCGGAAGTTTGTGTCGCTTGAGTGTCAAAGTCTAAATATTAGCAAGTATTTGCACGCATTTTTCACATTCGTATTTATTGATTTGCAGATCATTTGGTTCGACTGACGTATGTTTTGGTTAGTGAATTATTTATGTATTTGTTTAGTCAATTTCATTTTGCAAATTAATCAAACACAAACAAAACACACAATCATTCGTTTGAATAGTAGATAAATATGACTTCTGTTTTGCAAACATAGACAAATTTCACTTTTTGCTGATTCAAAGGTCTTAAAATTTGTTATTTTATATAAAAGTTGTTTAAAAATATTTCGAGCATAAATTTTTAATTTTGTAAATATTTCATTAGAAATCGCTAAATTCTTTGTGTAAAATTATGCCATTAAATAATTATTTATTTAGTCGTAATCGCAACGTTATTTGTTTTTAAAATCGATAGAAGAGCGAATGAACATAAAATAATCAATTTCTTTATTCTTTTGGAAAGTTTAAACCTTTTTCATTTATCGAAGTGAAAATAACGGGTATCCGCCGAAGCTATACTACTTTGTTTTGCAGCCATTTTGGCAAACATTAGTCTTGAAAGTTCATATGTGGCAGTCGTAAAGTAGACACGTGGCAAATTTATTATGGAAAAATATTTGGTGCCACGACGCTTACAGCCAGAATTATAATAGAATTTCTGAGAGACCTCTTTCCACAACAAGTTATTTCAAGAAATGGTGATGTCGATTAGCATTCGCGGTCACCCGATATGACCGCTCCGGACTACTTTTTGTGGGGATATGTAAAAAGCAGGATTTATGCAAGCAAACCACAAACGCTTGAGCAACTCAAACAAAATATTCGTAATGAAATTTATGAAATACCGCTTGAAATGTGTAAGATTGTAATGAAAAATGTGCTCCAGGGGGCTCGCATTTTTGAGACTAACACAAACGGACATTTATCTAATATTGTATTCCGTATATAATTGCCGACAATAAAAAAAATATTTATTAATATAAGATTCATTTTCTTTCATTTAAAATTATTGCCAAAAAAGTAGTATACCTTCCCGAGAACACCCGTTATTTTAAGAAAGGGTACAAGCAAATATTATCTTTTAGTAAAACAATTTATATATATTTTTAACCGACTTAAAAAAAATATATTAGATTATGCTTACAGATTGGTCCCGTTTTAAAAACAGTTCATAATCTTAAAAATTAAAGGGTGCCCCATAAAACATACATATTTTTTACATGTATTATGAACTGTAAAGGGCGATTCTGTAAAATTTTAAATGACTGCTTTTTACAATAAACCCCAATAACAAAAATTTATACAAAAATAAATCTAAAAATTAAAAAATTATTGATGTAAATTTACTTATATGGGTCTATATTTTGAACCGTTATAGACAAACGCTTGCAAATTGAACAGAATGTCAAATCCTATGGGCGTATTAGTAACAAGTATTAATATTACAAATTATAATTTAAGGGTGCGCCAATAGTTCATGAAATTTGATGTATGTGGCCATACTTTTGAACAGTTGTAGACAGACGCTTGAAATTTTCAACGAAACTGTATTGCTAAGTCCTCTATAACAAAAAGTATAAAATTTGGATTAGGAAGTTAAAGGGTGTTCCAATAGTTAATTTAATTTTGAGTATGTAACCAAACTTTTGAACAGTTATAGACAGAATGCTGAAACTTAAAAAGGACATGTATTGCTTAATTCGCTATATCAACGAGTTTATAATTTGAATTTAGAAATTAAAGGGTGTCCCATAATTGATGAAGATTTACTTATATGAGCCTATCTTTTAAACCGTTATAGACAAACGCATGTAAATTTGATGCGATTGCTATGGCCGTTATAGTAACAGCTGATTATATTAAAAATTATAAATTAAGGGGTGCACCAATAGTTCATTTAATTTGGTATATGGCCATACTTTTAACAAGTTGTAGACAGACGATTGAAATTTACAAAGAACCTGTATTACTAACTCCTCTATAACAACAAGTATAAAATTTGGATTTGGAAGTTAAAGGGTGTTCCAATAGTAAATGTAATTTTGTGTATGTGACCAAACTTTTGAACCGTTTTAGACAGAACGCTGAAACTTAAAAGGGACCTGTATTGTTAAATCCGCTATATCAACGAGTTTATAATTTGAATTTAGAAATTAAAGGGTGTCCCATAATTAATGAAGATTTACTTATATGTGCCTATCTTTTGAACTGTTATAGACAAACGCTTGCCAATTAAACAGAATGTGGATTGATATGGCCGGTATAGTAACAAGTATTAATATTAAGAATTATAAAGGGTGCGCCAATAGTTCATTTAATTTTATGTATATTGTTATACTTTTTTAAAGTTTAAGACAGACGCTTGGAATTTACAACGAACCTGTATTTTTAAGTCCGCTATAACAACAAGTATAAAATATGGTTTTAGAAGTTAAAGGGTGTTCCAATAGTAGATGTAATTTCAACTGAGTGGCCGTACTTTTGAACTGTTATAGACAGAACGCTGAAACTTAATAGGGACCTGTATTACTAAATCCGCTATATCAACGAGTTTATAATTTGAATTTATAAATTAAAGGGTGTCCCATAATTAATGAAGATTTACTTATATGAGCCTATCTTTTAAACCGTTATAGACAAACGCTTGTAAATTTGATGCGATTGCTATGGCCGTTATAGTAATAGCTGATTATATTTAAAATTATAAATTAAAGGGTGCACCAATAGTTCATTTAATTTGGTATATGGCCATACTTTTAAACAGTTGTAGACAGACGATTGAAATTTACAAAGAACCTGTATTACTAACTCCTCTATAACAACAAGTATAAAATTTGGATTTGGAAATAAACGGGTGTCCCAATAGTTGATATAATATGGTGTATGTGGCCGGACTTTTGAACCGTTGTAGACAGACAGCTGAAATTTACAAGGGACATGTTTTGCTAAGTCCGCTATAATGCGAATTAAGAAATTAAAGGATGTTCCCAAAATTTATGTAATTTGTTCTATATGGCCGTATTTTTTGAACCGTTATATACAAACACCTTTATTTTAGACAGAATGTCCACTTCTTTATTAAATATAATAAGAAGCATAAAAATGTTATATTATAAATTAAATAGTTGATACAATCTGATGTATGTGGGCAAACTGTTGAACCATTACAGACAGACGTTTGAAATTTACACAGAAACTGATTGCTAAATCTACTACAACATACTTGCTGTTGTAATTTGAATTTGGAAATTGATGAGTGACCCTATAGGGACTGCAATTTGATGTATATTGCCAAACTATTGAACATTTAAAAAAGTATAAAGTTTCGAGATATAAGTGTATCCGAGTAGTTAATGTAACCTAATTTATGTGGCCATACACTTGAGCTGTTAAAGGCAGACAAATGAAATCTGTTTTGAAGTCGGTCTTTTTTTTCGCAAGAATTATTAATCAGAATAATAATAACATTGTTGTTGTTGCAACCATATTATTGTTAGATTGTTAAACATAACTACAATTATGCTTAACATAATTTTATTATTATATGATAAAAAAAAAACTTATGAATATCTAATTTTTAGTAGAGGATAGTTCCTAGTAGTGCTACGCCGAATCTTTTTTAATAAATTCTTTTACTAAGCATTTTCAAGTGAGGCGATTGTTAAATATTGTTAAAACCAAAAATGTTTTATTTATTTGTCATCATAATTTGATAACAACTCAACATATTGTGTTAATTATACATTATAAATACTATATTATTTTGTGATAGTTATAAAAGTTTGGTTGTGTAAAAATCTTCGTCCAAATTATGCATTTCAAACTCTTTATCGTGAATTAAATACTGTTTAAAACAATTATAATTTGTTCAACCGAACCATATTTCTTTGTAAAAAAAAAAAACATAATATGGTTCGTGTGACCATACTACAATCATAGTTTTTCTCTATGTATAAATAATTTTTTTGAAGGGTAGGCACAGTTTTGCGGTTTAATGACAGTGTCATGCTAATAACACGATTTTTGTATTTATTTATATCTATTCGTATTGTATTATTACAACTTCTCTTACAGATATTAGGAATATAATATCTGCTAAAGCAACAAGTGAAATGTTATATAGAAAAATGAAAACTAAGGAAAATAAATGCATTAAAATATTGTTAACACGAAAAACAAGGAAAGACATTTTACAAACATGATTTTTACATTTCTTTTATATATAACTAGCAGTGCCCACGAGTTCGTCTGCGTTTTATTTCTAATTTTCTTAAAATTCAAATTTAGAAAAATGTGATTTCAAATATTTATTCCAGAGTCTGTGGACATTTTTAAGAATTTTTCATTTACAAAAATAAAATGAGCAGACAATTGTGTTAGTACCATTACACTGGTAAAATTGGTTGCTTTCACACTTGTGTCTCTATTTTCTTTACAAAAAAAAAAAGAGTATTCTATATTGGCATTAAGATTCTAAGGGACCTCCTCACAAAATTTTGTTCAAATTCATCCAGTAGTTTTTTTTTTTTTTTTTTTTTGATGCGAACACAGATAGACGGACAGACAACAAAAATTTTAAAAAAAGGTTTAAGTATTCCATATCGATTACTAACTACAACAACATCAAAAATTTTGAAAAATATTTCATGTACAGAATCGACTCCTTAAAGTTTTATTATATGTAGAGATTGAAACAATTATGTGCTTCAATTCTCGTTTTAGAAAAAATCACCTCCTTTCGATTTTCCATACAGCTTGAGTAAATATCATATTAAAGTGATATTATAATTGCCCGCCGAAATAGCTCAGTTGGGAGAGCGTTAGACTGAAGATCTAAAGGTCCCCGGTTCAATCCCGGGTTTCGGCACAAAACAACAGCTTTTTTTTTATAGAATTATCTCTAAAGCTTTTTAAAATTATTTAAATAATGAAGTCAATAAAGGCAAGTGTACGAGGGACAGACAGATTGTAAAAAATATGATTAGAAAAATACTTAATAATATTTAAGCTTTAAATTAAATTCAACATATACATTTCTTTGAAGTAAAAGCTTCGCTTTGAAATTAACACTTGCCTAAACAATAAACACAATTAAAGTATAAGATTTTAATATAAAATACCGAAATTACTACGCCAACAATCAAATTATTGTATTTATAATTCAACTAGCTCATTGTATCCGGCGTTGACTAGGTCTAATTTTAAAGCCTTTCTATCCTTGTTTGCTATATGGCTCTGCTACAAGAGAGAAATTGATCAAATCTGTTTATGCATTATAGATTAAATATCTTTAGAATTTTATTTTATGACGATCGGTTAATATTCATAAAATTGAGCTTTTCCCCACTGCCCCCTTCTAATCCCACTTTTTTTTCAAAATAAATAAATATCTAATTATGTTTAAAACGTTATTGTAATCGGCACAGTCTTAAATGCCTGTTGTTTTTTTTTCATCTAGTTTCTACACGTAAAGAAAAAACATGGTTGAGGTAACCATATTCTAAGAGCAACATATTATGGTTGCATTATATGGTTGCTAAAAAAAAAACATAAGCTCTATTCACGATCTTTGTGCAATAGTGTTTAAAAATAGAGTTTAAAAATCTTAAAACTAGAATTATAAAATACAATTATATAGCTTTGAAAAAAAGGTGTATCTAAAGTCATCTGAAAACATTCTTAGATTTCAAATATCTAAAGTATTTTCAGAGAATTATTATTATTTATGGAATTATTTCTAATACACATCCAACCAATAAAATTGGGGAAATGAAAAGCCTTAAAGTTTTTTTTTTTTTATTTAAAATTTAAAAATATAAAATTTATGGGCACCCATAGTGCTTTCATTTCTCCATTCGTTGTTGTATAGCTGGCTGTACGAGCATAAAATAAAGTATTTTAAATGTCATATATATTTATTTTTGGGAACTTTTTTTCTTCAGATTTCTTTTTCTTCTTGCGTTTCTTTGCTGGTTAATAGCGTTGTATTTTTTTCATAAAGTTAATGAACTTTTTATTTTTGTTTGCTTTTTTTTCTTCATTTCATTTTACAAAAAATAAAAATAAATATTAAAAATTTTCTACTACCACCGCTTAAATTTGCTGTTAGCCGTGTAGCTGCTTGACCAAAAAACTAAATCGTTACCAGAAAGTAAAAAGAAACGAAAAAAAAATTATGTGAGTGAATGGAGGAGGTGGAGATTTTTGTTAGATGTAAAAGAAAAAAAAATTTTAATGGATTTTGGTGCTTTTGTGTTACAGGAAAGGAAGACAGAGAGAGGTAGAACTAATGCTAATTAAAAAAAAATATAAGACAATATAAATAAATGGCGTAAATTTGTGGATGAGTTTTAAATACTTTTACAAAATTTACAAAATTGTTATTCTTTCAAATAATTGTATAAAATTAAGCTGGGAGATTTCGAATATTCAAATTGGATTGAATAGAATGCTGATGGATTAGGCCAGCAATCAGGTTTTTTTTAATATTCCTAATAAAAGCTTTTAATCGCAGTTATTTTAACATATAATAGACGAGTAATAAATAACCTGCTTGTAGCATGCAGCGATTAAGAAAATAAATAGAAAATAGATCTATAAAAAAAATTTAAGATAAAATTCGTGGGGTACTGCATTGACACATTTAGTTCAATAAACAAAAAAAAAATTATAAAAATAATAACATAATGGAAGTCAAGAGTAATATGAGTGTGATAGTAAAACTTAGCGAATTAAATAAACCGAAGAAATATGCGTAGGCCGTTGCAGTGTATGTAAACACCATTTCATCATGGCTGAAAAAACAATAAATGATTTAATATTATCTTGCATAGATATTATCAATAGAAATACTTTGTATATGACAAAAAATAAAAACATTTTAGTCAGGCTAAAGTTTGTATTTTTTCTTCGCCGCAAAGCCAGTCTAAAATTGCATTCACTTAAATCGTTTGGCTTAATAGATGATATTTAGAGCCTAGAGTACCTGAAATTTTTAGATGCGATGAATTTAAACAAATTTCAAAATCCGCCTTGTGATTGTATATGTTCCGAAGATCAAGTGATTTAGGAAGTTTAAAAAAAAATAATAATAGTAAACCATAAATTTTTTTTTTCTTGTTTATTAAGCACTAGGTCATTTTTATAAATAAAAAAAATTTTATTTATATTTTCAATATTTCGCCAGGAAACAAAAAATATTAATAATACATTTTTTTTTGAAAAACAAAATTAAAATGAAATTATTTTCTGTTTTTGTTTGAGAAAATAATTTAAAATAAAAACGACCTAGTGCTTAATAAATTAGAAAAGAAGAATTATTTAAAAAGGTCAAAAAAACATTTATATGTAAACCATAAATAATAATAATAATAATAATAATAATAATAATAATAATAATAATAATAATAATAATAATAATAATAATAATAATAATAATAATAATAATAATAGCAATATGTGGTTACAGTGCGACTATTTGCTATGGGCATCACATGATACAAAAGTTTCGGGCATTTTTTATTTTGGTAGGGGCCGCGTTACCATGCACAAGAATGAAAAATGTCAAGATGGCCTTAAAGGAATTCAGACATTGCCAAAAAAAGTCAAACGTTCTGTACGTAAAAAGTTTTATATTCTCACCATAAAAACTAATCACATGTAAATTTAAATCGGCATAGAATTTTTTTCCTACTCTACAGTTTTTGTGTTCAAAAAAACCGTCGAAAATTGTAAGTTTTGCGTTAGGTTGTTGTCCCAGCTATTATAATTGTGCATAAGTAAAAAACACAACCATAGTACAATTGCAGGAATACAAACGGAAATTGTAAAAATGATATAACAAATTAGAGGCATGCGTTGCGTTTTGCCCGCTCCTTTGAAGTACATGAACCAATCTCGCTGATTTTCAATTGAAAAATTTTCGAAACTATGGCTGATCGATTGGCGTATTTAAATGTTCTCTAGCGCAACTAGTGCCTTGACAAAGTTGATTTTAACACAAAAAATAATACACAGACGGACATCACTTAACCGATTTCGCAATAAATAAGAACTCGGAATACTTTATGCGGTCATAAATGGATGTTGTTGAAATACAAACGGAATGACAAACTTAGATATACCATTTTCTATCTGTAGTGAAGGCTATAAAAATAAGAAACAAAAAGTATCATAATAAATCCTTGAATAAATTTGTTGACTGAAGACCAAATATAACAATAAAATTATTAATTAATTATATTAATAAATAAATATTTTTTCATGTATCAATTTATGGTGTGACCAGTGTTCGTTCATCCGCCACAAATAAAAAAATTAGAAAACAATAAAAAATAAATCTAAATCTAAATAAAGTAAGCAGTAGCTTCAGTAGTTAATACCTAAAAACTAAATAAAAATAAACGAAAATAAACGAAAATAACACAAATCTTATACTAATGCAGGGAAAGGAAACAAACAAAACGTTTAGCAAACGTTTCATGCCAAGATTTAAATTTTTCAAAGTTTTTTACATGCGCAAACCCCAAAAACAAATGTGTTTTACATAGAGCGAAAATTAAACAGTTGCTATTTCCCTTAGCTACCTGTGTCCGCCGGGAATGTATACTACTTTGCTTTGCCGCCATTTTGGTAAATATTAGTCTTGACAGTTCATAGGTCTTCAAAGAACAACTTTGGCTAGAATTTTATACAAGGATTTGCATTTATTTCCGTTTAGGATTCAGTTGACATAAGAGCTTCTTTCACAATTCGATTTACGACGCCGTACACATATTACACATTGCCCGTGACAACTTTCAATTGAATGGATATGTGAGTAACCAGAATAGTTAGTTCTGGGCAATGAAAAATCCTCAAATTATTTAACAGTCACCTTTGGTCAGAAGGAATCATTAGACCTTACTTCTTTGAAAATGAAAAAGGGCGTATCGGTAACTATGAATTCGAAACGATGATTTGAGACTTTTTAATGCTACAGCTGCATGCTTCTGGCTTCATTTGTAACGTTTTCATCCATTAAAAGTGACTGGTTGGCGTGCAATTTGGTCAGGAGGAATCCCTGTAACTCACTTCTCGCTTTTCTTGGAAAATGAAAACGGCATAACGGTAACTGTGAGTGGGAAGCGATATCGTGATTATATTAAAAAATTTTAACGTCACAACTGCATGATTTTGGCTTGATTAACATATGGTATCAACAAGACGGTGCCACATCGCATACAGCCAGGACTACAATGAATTTGCTGCAAGACCTTGCTTGCTTTCCACAAAAAGTTATTTTAAGAAATAGTGATGCTGATTGGCCTCCACGATCGCCTGATTTGACTGCTTCGCACTTCTTTTTGTAGATATACGTGAAAAGCAAGGTTTATTAAAAAAACCAGAAATGCTTAAGCAACTTAAACAAAATATTCTTAATGAAATTAATGAAATACTGTGTAAAAGGTTTAAGAATATAATGAAAAATGTGTTAAAAAAGGCTCGCATTTGTGAGGCTAACAGAGGCAAACATTTATCGGTAAAGAAGAAACATTTATTACTATAAGATCCATTCTCTTTTTTTAATCAAAAATTATAAACATATTTTATTGTATTCTCGGCGGACGCCCTCTACTTGCTTTGATATACCAAAAATTTCGTGCGTTTGCGTTTTACAGTTTGTTAAGTGTATTTTTTAAACGCGGATTGATTAATTTTCTACTATAACGAGTAAATCAATCATTTTTTCTCATAACGTTTTAATCTTATTCTCATGGTTTTCACTTCTGCTGTTTTGATGTTGTTTAACTCCCTACAAAGAATAAAAGAAAACGGTAGCAAACGTTTCGTTTCATTTACTTATGTACTCTGTAAAAAGTTTAAAACAATATTTTCGTTTATTTTATTTTTGTTGTGTTCTTTTATGTTAAGCATATACGATTTCTATTCATTGTAGCTAACAGTGTTGCCAAAACGGCGGTTTTTCCGCTAGAACTGGTGGTTTTTGCTAATAAAAGCGGGAAGTTAGATAAAAAACCGCTAAGTGGTTTTAAAGCTGGAAAAATTTTAGCTGGCGGATTTTTAGCGTTGTTTAAGTTACAACAAGTTTTGTTTGTAACAAAGTAAACGTAACTATGTATTTCTAACGTTTTATATAAATATATAGATTTTCCATCTCTGTCTTGTTATTTTTTTAAACTTTTGAAACAATTAATCCAAAGGTAAACAACTAAATATATTTTGAGTCAATAAAAACTTTATCTAACTAATGGAAACTGTCATTTCAGATTACCAGAAAATCGGGACATTTTAGAAAAAACTGATAAAATATCAGTAAATAACGTATTTATAACAAAAAAAGGGTGCCTCTCTCAATTGTTATAGCCCGGAAATAATCGAAAAAATTTTAAATCAGCTAAAAATATAAATGCTATAAAATGGAATAATCTAGTGGATACTACATATATTTGGTAAGAAGTTTTTGGATATCAAAATTCGGAGTTTGCCTTACGATTATTATGCGTGCCATGGTCTAATGCAGAAGTGTAACGAGTTTTTAGTCAACTTAAAAGAGCTAACTCAAAGCTCAGAAATCGATTGCAAACCAAACAATATGGTTGATGCTACTTTAACCGTTAAATATGTCATTTCCTCAAGTTTCTTTTTTGCTTCTTTATAATTACTTTGTTACTTTAGATATGGCCTCGGTCGGCTTAACAAATACTGCTACGATTACAAGGTTCTTAACTTAATCGGAACCTTTACTATGGATAGATAATCAAAATCTTTACTAGAGATGAGCAATTATTGCCATATTTATAAAAAATAATATAAGTTTATGTTATGAATACGGCAGTTAGTATTTAAAAACAGTATTAAACAAGTAAAAAACCTTTCACCGTGTAAATTTAGCTTAGTGAAGTAACTCCAATAAAAAAAAAACATTGGGGTGACAGAGAATTAAAAAATATAAAAAAATGCGTATATATTATTTTACATAACAAATGCCATCGGCTCTTAATTGGTTAAAAATCTCTTCAAAAGCTTTAAAATGATACCTATATTGATATTTCTACAAGCTTAAAAATTTCAGAGCTCCGTTACACGGAAAATGACATGAAAAAATTCGAGGTAGGCGTGGTGTTTTGCCTGCTGCCTCGAAGGAAATGGGCCGATCATGCTGATTTCCAATAGCACCTCTTTCGATACTATATCTGATCGATTGACATATTTATTTTTTTTTTTTTTTGTGAAAGCAAGTTTGCCTCGGTGAAGGGTATAAAAATAAGTTGTTCAAGAAATTGTTCAGCGTTTTTTTTCGACTAGTTAGCATTTTCTAGCGTTTTTTAAATTAATATCTAGCGGGAAATGGTTCGATAGTTTTGGCAACTCTGGTCGCTTGCTAAAATAGAAGTCGACCTATGGTGGCGACAGCAGCAAAGATGGTCGCATTGCTTGTAGTGACATTAAAATAATCGTTTCATTTAAGAATACATATTTTAGAGTTGATAGACTGTGCTCATTAGCCTGCTGTCTTGTATGCATGTGTTAAATGCCACATACTCAGAAATACATACATGCATACATACATACATAAATTTGTATATATTAATTTGAAAAAACCCAATGTAATATTATGCGCAATTCATAGATATAGAAAACAATTTACCTAAATATATTTCACATTTTATTATCTTTTGAAAATTGTAACAATTGCTAATGTTGCGACTGCTTTATCAGCCTCCCACTAAATAAAACAATCTTTAATTATTAATTTTAAGTTTTTTTTGTTTTGCTACACAAACAGGTCATGAAACGAATTGCAAAAAAGTAAAATAAACAATCACAAAAATACAATTAATAAGAAGTAAAAAAAGCAACAAATATTTAAAATTATGTTTTAAAAAACATATTTTTAGCACAAAAAATTAACAATTAATTGCGTAACTTATATGAAATACGCCTTCTCAGCACTTATTGATGTTATTTGAGTTTGCATTTTATTTATTTTAAGTTTTTTGCTGTTTAAACGCATAATTATTGTGCTATTATTTGATTTGATTTGAGTGCAAAATAGACGCGTTTTTAACCTCGAGCATTACAATGTTTTTAAGATTTTTTTTTTCTTTCAGGAGCTTAAAAATTGATTGAGATTTATCTATGCAAGCGTGTCATTTACAAACAAGTTTACGTCAATGAAATTGATCTTCAAATTTAACACAAAAGACACATTTTAGAGTTTTTTTTTAGCACATAATAAGTGTTTTATTTAAAATGCTGCAAATAAAAGCCGTGTTTACGAAGATTATTCTAAGCGCTTGCTATTTGCAATCTTTTTTATCTAAGAACAAATTTAAACAAAACAAGTAAGAGTGCATCTATGTACACTGATGGACAAAAGTCATCGTCATTTATGGTCTGGAATGTTCAAACAGCTCTTACGCCCGGATAATAATTGAAACAATAAAATTTATATATTTCACATAAATTATATTTTATTTAATTTTTATTTCAGTCACCGTCAATTAAGCGTACATTTTTTATTTAAAGAGGTAGAAAAGTTTTAATACGATGTGTGTTTGCCATTATTTTTTATAACTTCTTGCAAACGGTTCT